>CM069435.1:80891388-82141388 GCA_035610365.1 Aquatica leii
ATTTGAGTATTTCCACGAACCGAACGAGACAAAGGACTTATAAAATCGAAGCTGTAAGGGTGTAAGGTCCTTGTAATTCTTCCATTGTTAACATCCCAAAATTAAAACACAAAACTTGCACAAATAATTGCTTTATTAACTTTTATACAAAATAACGCGTGATATCATTGTCCATTTTTTTAGTAATAATTGTCATCGCTTCTTACTCATGCGCGCATTAGTTATATTCAGCCAGAGGCGGCGTAGCTTAATGGTTTGTTACATTCTCCCCCTTTGCACCACACGTACGTCCCGGGTGTGAGGCAACGGAAGTATTGGTACAGCAACTACACGGTGGTTTTACTGTCCTTCGACGGCGACCCTCAGTAGTACTTTTTACCTTTCGCAGATCGGTTTGGTAAGATTCGGTTCGGAAGTCAGTGCAGTCAGCTAAGGGCACTGGGTTGCGTGGTCGTCCGCGTCTTTGTATTGGTTGCGTAGGCGATGACGGATCTTCATCGGGATCAGCAATGTACGGTGTTAACACCGAATCGTGATATTTGCCAATAGAATTTACAGTATCTCCAAGCGTCGAGATTTCATATGTAGTGGGTGACACTACTCTATAAATTTGATATGCCCCATCGCGGCGCGGCGCAAAATTAGAAGTTTGAGCTTTGTTAGAATCACTTAAGATATGGGTATTCACTAGCACTCTATCGTCAATTTTAAACGTTAAGAATCGGCGATGTGAGTGTTTATATTGTTTTTGGTGGTCTTGAGAAGTTTCATGCTTATCACGTGCCTCACTTAATGCACTAATACATTTTCGTAGATACGGAGTTATTTGAGTCACAAAAATGTCATTGTTCACAACAGATCGCAAATCACGAGTTACATCATCAAGTGTTCAAAGTTCGCGAATGAAAATGAGATAAACAGGTGTGTAACCAGTAGATTCGCATTTTGCCGTGTTCATTGCGAAACGAATAGCTGGCAGCTTATCTATCTAAAAAGTACGGTCAGATGGCTAGTTGGAACTTCATATTTTTATTTTTGCGTTCAACCGGATATGATTCCGGGTGGTAAACGGGAGTCAGACTTTGTTGAAAACCTAAACAGTCCGCAACCTGTTGCATTACAGCTCCAACAAACTCCGATCCAATATCAATAATTACACGCCTTGGTACTCCATACCGTAAGATGATTTTGTCAATGAAACATCGGGCACAAGATAATGCAGTAGGGGATTTGAGAGCAAACATTTCAACCCATCTGCTTGCGACATCCTCGACAATGAATATCCAAGAATAACCAAGCGAAGTCATTGGGAGAAGACTAAACAAGTCCATCAATAGTACTTCGAATCGCTGCGACTGTATTGGTGTTTGTAGTAAACCGGCTGGCTTTAAATTTTTCGCCTTGAAACGTTGGCAGTCGATACACTTACTGGTGTAATCAGCAATAGCTCTTCTCATGCCTAGCCAAAAATATCTTCGTGCTATGCGCTGATAAGTTCTTTTAGCACCATAATGACCAGACATTTCCGAATCGTGGTATTCACGAAGTATATAAGGTACCCTAATTTTAGATGCTATTAATTGTGGTTCTTTTTCATCAATCTCTGGAGTATATTTGTACAGTACTCCATTTGACATAACATATCCTTTTCCGGATCATTTCTTTACGTCAATGTCGGCTTCCGAAGTATCCTCTAAACAAGAAATAATCTTTTCTATATCAGGATCGTTTATTTGCTCGGCTCTGATCTCGCCTGCAGTAAGCGTAGGGAAGTCGACTGTTAATAGATTGACATCTATTATTTTCGCGGAGCCATCTCGTGGTGGTCGAAATAACGTGTCTGCTATGACATTTTTCTTTTCAGTAATATAATCAATCCGAGATCAAAAGGCATCAGTTGGAGTGCCTACCTTGCCAAACGCCCCGTGGGAAATTTAAGCAACATAAACCACTTCAACGCTTGATGATCCGTTTGTACGCTTGTGGTAGCACCCTCAAGGTAACCTCGGAACTTTTGAACTGACCAAACAACAGCGAGTGCTTCACGTTTGGTTGTATTATAATTACACTCTGCTGAATTTAGTAACCTAGACGCGTATTTCACTGGTCGTTCATCTTTGCCCTCCACCTGGAGTAGACATGGTTTAAGAGCGTAGTTACTTGCGTCTGTTCTTAAGATATAATGAAGTCGATTGTCAGCTTGCCGGAGAATTGGAGCTGTACATAACAAATTCTTCAATTTGGTAAAAACTTCGGTTTGCTCAGGTCCCCATGACCATGTGATGTTTTTCTTTGTCAATGTGGACAGCAGTTTCGCTACTAGCGAAAAGTTCTCTATAAACCGTCGAACCCATGAGCAGGTTTTAGAAAACTGATAAGTTCTTTCACACTGCTCGGTGGCGACATGTGTAGTATAGCTGCCACTTTTTCTTCGTTTGGTCATACACATTGCAGAGAAAGTATTTGTCCCAAATAGTGTACTTCCTGACAACAGAATGAGCACTTCTTTCTGTTAAGAGTTAATTTAAACAGGTCAAGTCGTTCAAACGTCCTTCTTAAATTTTCTAAGTGTTCCAAAAATGTGGTAGAAATTGCGATCAGATCGTCCAAGTAGGCAAGTAAAAAGATGTGTTGCAAGAGATCGAAATCTGTCCATTAGCCTCTAGAATGTTGATGGAGCATTCCGAAGATTAAAAAGCATACGTAAGTATCTGTACGTACCAAACGGAGTGACAAACGCAGTTTTGTCTCTATCTGATGATTTAACATTTACTAGACGATAGCCCCTTTTTAGGTCCAACGTAGTCATGTAATTGGTTTTTTTTGCTGCATGGAGGATATCATCGATACGTGGAATTTGGTACCTATCTGCGCGCGTAATGACATTCAAAGCTCTGTAATCAACTGTTAGTCGGACGCCATCATTTCTTTTTGGGACCAGGACAACTGGCGCAGCATACGGCGATTCACATTTTTCAATGCATCCATCTTAGAGAAGTTTGTCTAATTCTTGACGTAAAAGTTCCTTTTTAGTTTCAGACATTCTATATGGAGGCACTGCAATCGGAGTTTCATCCAATAAGACAATTGAGTGCTCTGCGTAGGGTGTCGCTTTGTTGTGTCGTTCAAAGTTCGAACGAAATTCGACCAAAAAGCAGTCTAACTGTTTTCGTTCTTCTGGGGTTAGGTTAATTCCTTTGTCATTTTCTAGAGATACGTCATTAGACTGTACTTCGTTTAAGAAACATGAGATGTCTTCCGCAAAAGCAAACGCATGTTGCGAATTTTCTCCAAAATAATATTCGTTATTTGGTATGTCTAGGATTATGTTGGCATCTCGAATGGAATCGATTCCTAGTAATGTACGACTGTTTACATGATCAGGCACAGAGACAAAACGTGTTAAAATTGTCTTGTGTTGCAGTGTAACATCTACGTCGAAGATACATGCTTCGACGCCTCTTTTAGCGCCATCGGCCAATGTCATAACTAAATTTTTTTTGGTGTATGGGATACCATCCTGTACTAATAACTTTGCTAACGACAAGCCAGCAAGCGTTGTTTTAGATCCTGTGTCTACAAAAGCACGCCCTTGGTGATTATTTATTGTTAAAGAAACAAGCGGTCTATTTGAATGATTATTATCAATGCTGTTATACATAAATTCGTTAATCATTGTTTTTGGTTTGCACTTTGGGCACTTGCTTTTGATACAACCAACCGTACCACAACCATAATAACATATAATTCCGGAGCTACTCGGAGGAGAGGTGTCGTTTGGCTTATTTTTCGAAATGTGTAGTGCAGACGGGGTATTTGAGAACACATTTCCATTAGTTTTAGTTTTAATCAGTTTTCTATGTTTGTTTTTTACATGACCGGGATTTTTATAGTACAAACATCGTTTTTTTGAAATATCTTTACACTCATTTGTATTCACGTTAACCGTAAGATCAAATGTTTCTTCGGCCAGCCGCGCTTTAGCCAAGAATTGCTGGAATGTAGTATCTGCATTTCGTAGAATTTTCTCACGAATTTTGTAATTTAGTAAACCGTAAATCATGTCAATTTGCGTTGCTTTCGTCAACGTACCCGATGGTAATTGAGCTAAGATCGATCGAGCTTTACAAATGAAAACATCGGTTTTTGTTTTTTAGTCTTGTTCTTGCTCAAACAATTCGTGGTAAACCCGATATGAAGGTTTAGCTGGACCAAAAGTTGATTTCATCAAATCAATAGCGTTTTCCCAAGTGTCGAAGGTTGACTTCACTCCCTGGTACCACGTTGCTGCAAAACCATCGAGTAACATAAGAAGTCCTTTGAGCGCGTTATCGTCAGATATTCCCGTGCAATCTTTATAAATTCGAATAGCGTCTGTAAATGCATTAACATCAATATCCGATGAACCGTTAAATCTCGAATTGCACTTCGCGAAACTACCGCATAAACCACGCACGACCGAATCATCTTGGGGCGGCGCTGACCCAACTGTTAAGTGCGATATGAGTTTCTTCAATTGTTCATTTGTAAGCGTTACTGACATGGTAGTTTCCAAATTCCCACTTTTGGACGAACGTAAAAAGTACGAATGTTGACCTTCCACGGTGTAAAATATTAATAATAACTTACAAAAGTTTCTCGCACGTCAAGAATCTTCTCTAAGCTGCTGCAGGATAAATGCAAATTTTAAAGAGTAAGCAATAAATGCAAAAACGCACGCACGCACGCACGCACGCACACACACAAACACACACACACACGCACACACACACAAAAGTATCTTATCTTATATACTGTTAAACTAAAAGGTAGCAGCCAGTGTCTTTTTCTGGAACAATATCTTTGGACAAGTAGTGTAACACTGAAATAACACAATAACCAGGCGCCAATTTGAAAGGATTTCTGATTAATCCATTATCTTTCGCTAGATGCTATAATTAAAAGCACGTACAAAAAAGGGCTCTCGATCAATTTAGCCACTTCCGAGACAACAATATTTGTAATTGGTGTGACGTTCAAAGAACCTTGGAGGAACACCTGAATGCTTGACGCATTTAACTAAGATTAATTGTTTGTAGATAAGCAATTTAATTGTGTTACGATCTTCTATCTAATTTCCTTAGCGTTTTAAAGGGATGGTTTGAGCGTGCCATGGACGATCGTAAGTACTTTTTTTTTTACTTGTCCGTAATTTGTACACTTGTCAAACGTGAAATACGTACGACATAGGTATAGCTATTATCACAATTAATGCATGCATTTTTTTGTTTCTACGGTGTCAATATACAACGGGTGTGAAGTCACTAGTTTCACATTGAATCAAAGATTAACACTAAAATTACATATTACTTAATTCTGTTCCATTTGGATGTATTTCGATAACTTTGTGTGGAAGTTGGCTTAACCTCCAAGACTAGTATCAACGTGATATTTATAGAATTATTCTTTACTACTATTTATGTACCTAATTCTTTTAACTGTTAATTTCTTTTTCTCTCATTAAAAAATAAATATATTTGTCGTTATAACCAGTGCTTTGTCATTTATTCTATTTCAGTGTTGGATAGATTTAAACGGTTTCTATCATTCTAGTTTCTAATCGTTTTGGCGCATTTTTAATTTGTTTTATAATCGTAACACCTCATTACTGAAATTGAATAATTAAGAAAAAAAAGAAAGTATTTTCTGTATGATACTTTAACAGCAAAGTGACAGAAATCTAAAAAGGTTTATTAAGTAACCCCCTCAAATTCTTAACTATAAAGTAAGTTGGAAACAATGTCGGTATAATTGCGAAAAATAAGGACAACGTTCATTTAGATGTACTCTGTATTCTGCATTTAGAGTTTTGATTAATTGATTGGCAACATTGCGTTTCACTAAGTCTACTTCTTACTAACCTAAAATTTTCATGTTAGTAACCTCGTGCCTGACAAGGTTTCTACAGAACTATTCCAGACTAATAAAAAGGCGTGTTAAGTTGTTGTGAAAATGAATATAACTTTGGGAAAACTTGTCAGAATAAGAATAAGTTCTGTTTAGAATTATGAAAGTTATTTTCTGTATGATTGTAGTACGCTATGCATTACGTTTATTAATCTTGTGTTCTACGTGTGAATTTCCATTTTCTTGGTCGTTGCTCGTGGGTAGCGGTTTTACGAATTAGCAAATTATTCTACGTCCTGGATGTTTACTATTGATACCCACTATTTTAATAACAAAACTTGTATCAAAGAATCAATTAGGGCTTGCTGAATAGTTTTACCTTTGTCTAAACCATCTATTGATGCAACACTACGCAGAACAATATGTATAAAGCGATTGAGAAGTACGACGTTTTTTGTTTAATCACAGGAATACGTTTGTGTCTGCAATAGTTATTTGTAATATCTTTCCATTACAGTATGTTGCAGTTTTTAAGTATGTGCGATTACAAGTCAATCTAGATCTAGTAAGCATGCAAATCAACTGTAAGTATCTTTATAGTTTTTATAATTGGACCTTGTCGGTTTGTTACCACCAGTTTGTAGCAAGTGTTTATGTTATCACAAATTACATTTATTATTATTGTGTGAGTATATATACAGTTGACCTGAGTAAACACAGAGAAATGTAGACATTTAAATTATTTGATAAAAAATTCAAATAATTATTAGGTTACCCGAGTATATAATCATTAGACTTGGTTAAAGTTTCCGGTTATTTTATAAAAGCAGTTTATGGAGTAATAGTGGAGAGTCGACACAATCGATAGTTATCGATAGTTTTCGATTTTAAATTGAAATTTAAGTTTTTTAAGAAATTGAACACATTGTTCTTGTTCTTTATCAAAAATTAATAATAAATAAAAGAAACACTTTTGATAAGTAAGTTGATGTTAACTTACAGGTCTTACAAGATCCATTCAATGGTAAAGTATCTTATCCTCCTATCTACAATGATTATAATTGATGGGTGTTTTTATCTTCACGTAAAAAGGGCAATATAAAACCACTCTAATCTATTTTTATAGCTACGTTTTGTGCCTCATGTGTGCACTTCTTCAAGCCACTGAAAATTTATTAACGGTAAGTGTACAACATAACACAATTACATAACAACCAAAACAGAGACACTGATAGCCAAAAAACTTACAAGAAAAGATTATTGAGTGGAGACAGTCCACTGTTCTAACAAAAATACCGCAACTAATAACATTACTTATTCTAGTTTTTACAATGAGTTATAATCAAGTCAATGAATAAAAATTTAAGTACATATATATATATATATATATACAAAAAAAACAATGCTTGCACCAACGTCACCGCTTGTCGAACGCACGCTAATTAGTAATAGGTTTATAGATCACCCCCCGCTTGCTTGGTTGTGTCCGCCGCTTCCGCTCTCTTCGTATATGTCGCCGAATTATCGTTTATTTTAAGAATAAAATAAAGTTATTTTTATTTACTTATTGTTGTTTTTTATTTCCGTCGCATTGCTGCGCTTTTAGGTCCGTTTGAAGTACTGGACAATCGTGTCTTCATTGCAGTTACCCAGACAATACCGTTGAATAAAACTCCTCGAACAAATCTGGCGCCCGAGAACCGTACCGTTCCCTATTTCAGGTAAGCAGCTTAATATAAAGTAAGCGTCACAAACGGCATTAGCTAGACGCAGTATGGTTTACAAGAACGGAGAACCTGTAACACAACATTAAAACTAGTGGATAGCTGTTTCGTTTTTTCGGAATTTGTCAGCACTAGAATACACTGATGTATTTTTATAACGACACGTTCGCTTTTTAAATACGACTTCTAGTTTCGGTTGTTTTTTTTTATCAAAAAAAGAAAATAAAACTATCGCTACTGTTATAGAAAAAGTTTTTTAAAGATACTTTGATTTTTATGAGTTTTAACACAACTTTATTATTGTATTAATTTTTTTTATTTTTGACAAAAAATATGCTATGTAGAGACATTCATAAATAAATATTGATAAGTTTATATTGAATGTTGATATCTTAAGAAAACACCTGTTTACACTTGGTAGCAACTTAATGTTCACAATTTAAAACACAATTTAAAATACTGATATTTAAATTTAAATACTTTCAAACATATAATTGGCTTGATTTAAATCGTCAATGACTCGATTCTAAATTTAATTAATTTAACAATTTTCTAATTAACATTAACGTTTAGGTTATCTAGTAACTGTAGTAATGAAATATTGCATATAACTATGCTGTAGATATTTTTTAATATTGATATTTTATTTACACGTATCCAAAACAGAAAACACAAAAATTCCCTTTCTATAATATTATATGTACATAAATGATGAAATAAATTCAATTTAATCATTCTTGTTAGTTTTAACTGAATTTATAGGTAAATACATTTTTGCACGTTTGAACGAATTTTTAAATTACATTAAAACGTTAAAAACTATATATTATGTAGTTACAAATTTGAGTATAATTATGTTTTCTAGTGTTTTAATATTACTGTTTATTGCAGGTATTTAAGCATTTGTAATTTTGATGTAGTTTAATGTTTAGTAACTTTATTTTTATATGTTTCAGTTATCTTTTCATTTTTTACATTATTTTGTGCGACCAAGACATAAAAAATTGCAATTGAGCCGATCGACGTTTCTACAAGTAAAAAACTATAAAAAAATTAAAAAAAAAGGAAAATTAAAAAACGAAAAAATTGTTGAAATAACAAATATGCAGCAGCCAGATTCAGAAATACAAAGCATTAAACGTGATGACGATTACTACTGCTTTTATTAAGTCAGCCTGAGTTTAACCTCTTTAAGATTTTTGTCTTCGCCCTCAAATGGCCTAATACGCCTAATACGAATACATCTTCCAAATTTAGCTGTTGCATGGGATATGGTAAGAGGTTCACATAGGTTAGCCGCTGTTGTTGCGTCTTCTGTGGCATTATTTCAACAGTTTGTTACGTGCATAAATTTAAATAATGCATTACCCTGTATAACAATTTAATTAAAATTACTTTGATATTTCTTGACGCCATCTATCGGGTTCGTTGGTCACTTTGTATTGAGCAGACGGCACCCGGTGAGATTTCCGGCATTTTTCACTTTAACATCGTACCTGTTAGTACCTATGTCTGCGTGAATTGAATATCGTTTTCAAGAATCATCCACGTTTTGGGACACGATGGAAATTAGTAGTTTCTCTTAAATAATTGATTTCATCCACGCAGACGCCATGTGCCACTTTCATGAATAGGGGTATTCTTATCGTTACCTAAAATCCTCAAGGGAAAACTATAATCAAAAGCGGAAGATCTTAATTATTGGATACGATTGAATTCTATTCGGAGGCCATAACTTAACCTTGATGATTCTCACCTTGTTCGGAAGATCTTAATTATTGGATACGATTGAATTCTATTCGGAGGCCATAACTTAACCTTGATGATTCTCACCTTGTTCGGAAGATCATAATTATTGGATACGATTGAATTCTATTCGGAGGCAATTACTTAATACCACCATAGGCGTAACATTAATGTAACAGCAGACGATAAGTGTCGGTTCGTTTACTGTCCCTTAAATGTGTCTTTATTTGTAGTTTGTGAGTCGCCAGGTAGACACGATTATTTTTCAGGAAGTTTAATTGCAGGAAGCCATTAGGAAAAACGTTTTTCTGAAGGTCGCCCTGGAATTTTGGTAAGTCAATTTTTCTTGTTCTTATTCATTTGTGTCGCTACGGTGTATATTCACAACTTACTATAGTTACTAATTGTACGTGCAAATTGACGTGTTGCTTGTGATTGTTACTAAATTAAGTTAAGTAAATGACTTATCGCTTGCTGCTTATATCCACCGTAAATTATTGTTATTCATGTTACTTATTGATAAAGTTTATATATGTTTTGGTGGCTACACTTTTGGTTGACGTGTAGTGTAAGTTGCCTATCCTGCGGTTATTCTATTTTGTATATTCTCGCTAATACCTACTTAGATTTGACTATTTAACTTAACTCTTACTATATTTATCGTGATAGAGTAATTAAAGTACAATTGTTATTAACGAGTTTCTTTTCCTTTTATTCGTTTCTTTCAGCAGTTACGAACCTAACATCTAGTTACAAGTTTCTTACCATTCTGTTGTGAGCAGACAGGACTGACTTTGGATAAGCTCTGGCGCCCTTAATTATCTTTTCAATCTTATCTAGGAACCCTACCCTCTCACCGACTACTGTGAGTTGGCCGTGCAGGTTCGTAAACAGCTAAAGCTTGTAACAAGTTGTTCATTACGCAAAAAGGGGTGATTTTTTTAAAAAAAAACGTCAACACTGAAAAAGAATCTTGCATTATTTAGAATCACTAAATATTTTTTAAATAATATACTAACAAGTCGAATCGTTAAAATCAATGCTTGCATTTAACGATGTTGTTAAAACGACGTTGCTTCTAAATTCTTCTTGACTTTACAATTTTTTAAAATATCGCCATATTTAGTACAACCGTAACAAAACGGTTTTTATTTTTTATAACTCTTCTTTTTATTAAACAATTCTGAATTTCATGTAACCGGATTCTTAGTTTCTTTTACTATATTAGTTTTAATGGCATCTGCTGTTAAAACCATTCCTGAACTTTCAATTGAAATTATTATCAGTTTATCACTATCACGTACGGGGTTAGTAAGAAAATGAACAACCATACGCCAGAAACATAAAATTTTGATATATTTGTTTTTTTGCAAAACCCATGTACCCGGTTGCATAAAGCAAAGTTATGTATGTTGTTAGCTGACGCCGTTGTTAACTGACGACATTATCAAATATTTAAAATTGTAACAATTTTACTTGACGAACTATGATGACATTTTAAGATATGCTTACGCGGTTAATTACATTGTTAAAATTCATGTGTTAAGCTGTAACGACACTATTGGGCGCTAACAAGAAGCACTAGAAAATAAATTAAACAATCAGTAAGATGGTCAAAATTAACTTCTAAAACGCCAGGGATGCCAAGTATTTTTAATGTAACAACGAAAATCACTGAAAGTGAAATAAAAAAACACACATAGGTATAATTCAACGATTAAAATACCAAATAGTTATTATTTTTAGTCTTTTTCTTAAACAAAAGGCTTAACTCAAATTTCTTAAACTAAAAGCTAAATTAAGTAAATCTTTGAATCACACAGTTAATTAGTAATTTTGATATAATGTGAATATTTTAGATAATAATTTAATAAAAAGAAAGGTGGGTTTATAAGCAAAATATTGTAGCAAGAAAAACGATTCTCAACTTACGTCTGTGTCAAATCACAAGGTCGATAATCTCATTCGTAGATAACTCAACTACGCACTAACTTAGAAAAAATTTCATAATTATAATTCGATAATAAATATTTTTTTAGGGAAAAATCAATTATAAATATTAATATGTTCGTCTTATTGATATACCAAATTCATATAAATTATGAAAGTAAAAGACAAATTCATAATTGTAAAGGTGTTACAAGTTTCTAGTAATTTACGAACCCTGCACGGCCAACTCACTGTAGAAGAGAGGGGAGGTTCAAGTGATGAATATATTTTAATGGGCGCCAGATCTCTTTTTGCAGATATAGCTTCTGCTAGATTAGCACAGGAAACCCGAAGCTTCCATAACATTTTTAAGACTCGTAAAGCTGGAAGAACTGAAGAAAGAAACCAAATCGTTAACCACAATTGTACTTTAATTAATGTTACAAGAGTAACTTAGACTGTAATTTGAATCAATAACAAATAGAGATAATTTAATAGCATCACAGTAAGTAAATTTAGTTCAAGTACAAGTATACGTAGGTACTAAAACACCGAAAGTATCGGCAACTCACAATACACACCAATCATAAGTGTAAAAATCTTTGTAAGTTAATTACATTAAGAATAGTAATTGACAATTGACGTAATCAGCATGCGATAGCAATTTAACTCAAACTAATTGAGTAATAGTAATAAGAAGCAAATCATTTTAAACGTTTCAACACGATTAGTAAATATGATTTATGAGCAGCAGCGTAGCGACAGCGAATAGTTAAAATTAAAAATTGACTTACAAAGATTCAGACTTTTAGAAAACGTTTCCCTACTGGCTTCCTGTTATCAAACTACCTGAAAATAATTGTGTCTACCTGGTGACTCACAAACTCTACAACAGGTAAAAAGTAACATTTATAAAAGGTAAGAGAACCAAAACGTATCGCTGTTACATATGCACTTTCGTCCAAGGTGGTATTACTTAAACGACAATTGCCTCCAAATAGATATATCAATTGTATCTGCCCTTGTATCGCAGAGTTCGTAAGACTAATGCTTCCTTTTAGAACTTTTCCATCGTAGATGTTAAACCTTTACAGACAAAGAAACCCAGAATTGGGAGGTAGCACATGGTGCTGAGGAAACGACATGGAAATAACCTTTAATAATAAAAAAAAAGAATAGAAAACATTTACCCTGCGTTGAATAAATTGTTTATTTTAAATATTTTTATTATCCGACGTGTCACAACACATGGATGTTTTAAGAAGTTAATTTTTAATTTATGTAGGCATGTAATGAACGACGTGAAAATCAAAATGACAACTTTTTGTTTACACGGCCGGAAGGGATCAACGATGCTCGATGGCGTCGAGAAATGAAAAAGTAACTTTAATTCAAACAATATATAGGGTTGTGCATTTTTAAATTTATGCACATAACAAAAACATTAAAGATAAATCCGGTGTATAAAAAAAGTTTAAGATGTAGCACTGTTTTTCGGGTGTTGCGGCGTTACAAAACTTTCACTTAACATTTTGCTGATCATTCTGTCAGTTTTTTCAGAAGATTTCTAAAGATTTTAGAACCCGAAAAACAGTGCTACATTAAACAATGGCCGTGAAAGCTTGCATTTTACTAAAAGTTTAAGATAATTAAAATGAGGAAATTAAGCATATATAACAAAACATAATTTAAACACTTACCTGTATTGTTAACACAATTTTTTTTAATGAAGGTATTGTAGATATATATTGTAATAAAATTTACATGACTTAACACCTCTACGCACAAAGACAGTTTGAATACGAATAACTCACAAAGTTAAATACACCCTGTTTGACAAAAAAAATATAAGTACTATTAAACGCAGTTCAAAAAACATCATGATAAATCTAAAGCAACACCAAACGTAAAATAGCAAGAACGCAACAAAAAGATACAACGCAAAGAGTGCAACAACGCAAAGGCAACAACAAAAGCAAAGGTAACTAACGCAAATATAATCCTAAACGTAAGTTAAACCATAGAAGAATTAAAGTAAGGAAAAAAGGGCGAAATCTTGAAACTTGGTTTCGACAGCTAAATAATTCTAAAGTAAATGCAAGAGGGCATATTCTTGCGTCACAAGATCGGTGTTATCCCACAAACTATAATAACAAAATCACTGACACCTAGCACAATAAGATAAAAACGAAGAAGACAATAAAAATTAGTGCTCATTGACTAAGAACTTTGTACCACTTACTATTCGTCTATAAGATCCTCGCCAATATAAGCTTTTAAATACTTATCTCATATGCCATAAGATATGCAAGATTGTCATATAGTGCAGGTAAAGATAAGACATAATTTTTTTATTGTTTACGCTTGATATGGAAATCATTAGCATGATTTTCAGAAACAGGACCATAGAAAGATCTATCAACAGGTACAGTACGAGCAAACATTAGACACGAACGAAAAAATTTAGATACTTCATGTTTAGACAAATTAATGGCTTGCACAATCTTAAAAATAGTCTTGTTTCAACAACGATGGTTTATTTAATGAAAGAAGAGATAGTAGTCAGAACAGTTTTGATTGTTCGTTTGGTAGGGATTACTGAAGATAAGTGACGAGTACTATACCAGAAATTAACTATATAATTAAAGATAATTTTGCTATTTATGTTACTACGACAGCCTTGATATTTGTATTATAATTTTGAATTAAAATTCTACAGGATCCTGTTTAATATATCAATGAATTTTCTTTTTTTCTTATTTTTTATTCCTAAAGAAATTTCTGTTTGTAGTATAAATAAAGTTTAAGGTCTCTCTGATTAAGTTCCTGAATTATCAATAAACTTGAAAATGTTGTCAACAAATTTCAATCGTTAATTCCTTCAACTATTTACCTGAAATGCATTTATCTTTTCACTATATCAATACAGGTGATACTAAGCAAATCAAGCAACGTCAATATATTCTCTCTTCTGTTGTGCAAACTTATATTAATTATGAAATAGATATGGTCTTCTTGAACAAGATGTAATTGAAATTTTTTTTTGAAACTTTCTTGTTTTATTTGTAAACAAAATTGTATGTGTTTTGATAATCGTAAGTTAAATGAAGTAACTGTTCGTGATTCCTATACGTTGCCTAAGATTGAATCGATCTTAAATAAACGTCGTGTTTTTTATTTGAATTTTGAATTAAAATTCTTCAGGATCCTGTAGAATTTTAATTCAAAATTATAATTAAAGATAATGCTGATAAATTGTGCAGCTTTAAAAACTATACTATAGTTTTTAAAGCTGCACAAATGCATTGTCACACAAAATAATTTGCGGTAAAGACAGTAAACTTTGTATTTTTAACATAACCTCAAAAATAATTGCAACCAAACAAAACATCAATACACTTTTTTTCAGTAACGATATATTTTCGCTCAGTTTCTTTCAGGTACGACTCGCATAGACTACAGGATATTAAAAACCATCAGATTCTTGTAAACGTACGGTACTTAGACCAACATTAGGCATCACTTTGAACGGAGAAAGGGTTAAAAAAGCAGGACTAGATAAAAGAGGAGCAGAAGTCAATAATTTCTTTAAAATAGAAAAAAACTTGGTCGCCTTCAGTAGTCTAAACAATTGACTGTCCTTTAAAATTACCATGTAAAAGAGCATTAATAGGAGCACTGATAGTAGAGAAATAATAAAGCAACGATAATATTGTAATAAGCCCAGTACTCTACGGACTTTGGTAATGTTTTTAGGAGCGGGAGTTTCTAAAATTAATTGAACCTTTTTAGAACCGGTACACATAGTATCTTTATCAAATACAAAACCAAAAAAAAAACAAGAGAATCACGCAAAATTTACACTTTTTAAAATGCACGGATTAATTATCTTCTTTAAGCTTTAAGATAACTAAATTAAGAACCTCTAAATGTTTTTTAAAAGTTGGAGTAGCGATAATTATATCATCAAAATAAACAGAAACATATGGGTCAAGTTCTGAACCAAGTCTGCATCTACCAAAATGCATTTGTTTGAATTGAAAAAGGCTATTACCATAAACAGTAAACGGAGTCCTAAGACGACAAATGATATTAAGTGAAATTTGAAAGAAAATTTAGCTATCACGTAGTTTATTTAAGATAGAGTCAATTCTAGGCAACGGTTAGGAATCACGAACAGTTACTTCATTTAAATTAGGACCATCAAAACACATACAATAAGAGTTATGTTTTTCTTTACAAATAGAACCGGAAAGTTTCCAAGAACTATATATTATTTTTTATCAATTACACCTTGTTCAAGAAGACTATATCTATTTAATTATTGAGAGAGGATATTGATGTGGCTTGATTGGCTTAGTATCACCAGTGTCGATATAGTGAAAAGATAAATGCGTTTCAGGTAAATAAGTAGCAGGAGATAACGATTGATATTTTTTGTCATCTTCAAATTTATCGATATTTTCAGGAACTTCATCAGAGAGACCTTGAACTTTATTTATACTACAAACAGAATCTTCTTTAGAAATAAAAATTAAGGAAGAAAGAAAATTCATAGATATATTAAACAGATGACCGAAATCCATTCGAAGAATAAAACTAGTAGACATTGTAGGCACGACATAAAATATTACATTCTTAGTGACATTACTAATGGTAATAGAAATTTTAATAATTTGAGATTTTGCTTGAGGTTTTCCATCGGCAATAGATATAATAATAGCGGGATAAAAACTATAGAAAAAAAGAGACGACATGTAAGGCATCTTTACATAAAACAGAGATATTTGCACCTGTATATAAAAAAACTGTTTGTTCTTAATTATTCAAGTAAAATTTAATGTAGAAACCATTATCATTAGGCATAGAAACAAAAAGAAGAGATAATTTAGGTAAACACTGTGAAGAAAAATTATGATAAAATTTTGAAATGAATGAAACCAAACTGATAATTCATTTTTAGGATAATAAGTATTAGACAACCTTATTTTTTTTATGTTTATGTATTTTCTTATGTTTTGTACGTGAGATATTTTTTGTTGAAATGACTTTTGGGACAGAATGCAACTCTTCGTGCGCCAGACTTGTTTTTTGGAAGAGAAACTGTTTGTTGGCCAGGAATTCCAGAGAGCACATTACGTTTAGAAGAGCAGTAAGAACACTGTGACTTAACTGCATTAAAAGTTCCGCAATCATAACCGAAAATTTTCTTAGGTGAATTACAGTCAGAATAGGTATGTCCGTTATTTTGAAAATACCAAAACGTAACGACAGACAAAGATAATTCTGGAGTTGAATCAACAATTCTATCATCAGTATAGGGAAAGTTAGGAGCAAAAAAATATTTACTTTGGTGGTGGTGGATGATATTTTTTAGTTTGTTGGCGACTATTTTCCAACTTACAACATATATCTAAAATAATAGAAAACGTTTGAGTATCTTATAGAACTAAATGTGAGACAAAAACAAAAAAAATGACACAACAACGTAGTTAACTACATCGTCAAAGTTAACAATGTTTTATACAAACGGGTCTTAATGTTGCATACATACATGGTCTGTGCCTATAATATGATAAAAGAAGATGATTAAGAATAAAAACAACTCGTCTTACATTAAAAGAAAGAACATCGTGATTGTATATTTTTAGTTATATTAAATACAATTGTTATATTCTAGCTTAATTAAAGACACACGTCAGTGATACTATAACTAGCACAGCAAAATTTATGTTTACGTCAGCAACGCTGATTTTAAACAACTTAAAAAAAAATTAGACAGCATTATTTTGAAGTGCAAAATATTTTTTCTTTATTATTGGATGTTTGAATTTGTAATGCTACTCCTTTACATAGAAATCATGTAGCTTAACATTTTAAGAAAATGTTGAATTTCATTATAAATTTACAAAAAAATTAGGACTCTTATTTTTGATTATTAAAAATATAACATGTTACTACGTATACAATAATAATAATTGTGCCGCCAGTATTATACTTCTTACACAAAAATTAACTTTTATTAAAAAAACTACATAATGACTTTTTATATAAACGTGTTATAAAACGATATTTAGTAACAAACAATTCAATAAACAATAATTATTTAGATTAAGAACTAAGATATTTTTATTGATGTAAAAATATTTTGTCAAAAAGAGAAATTGTCTCTACAGTGTGCGTACTTAAAGAATACGAACAAAAGTAGCTTAGGGAATTATATGGGCATTATTCGAGACACGAAATTGAAAGGATATTTGAAACTGGTAAATTTGATACATTTTCTTTAATGGATTGAAAGCTTACGCCAAATGTTTTTATAATGATCGGCACTATTCGTCTCGAATTTCCGTTTTAAACTCACTTTCTAACCACCACTTCTTGGTGTTATTCGGTAGGGTAGCGCTTATTTCGGTAAATACTAAAGTTTAACGTTTATTTTTTGTGTCGTCGTCACGCCGAACACTATAAATTATTCTGTAATGTTTCAGAAAGGTATTTGTGATTGAGTATTACTTCGACACGAATGGTCCCAAATACTGTGATGACTGTGACATATAAATCCCTAAGCTTTTGTAAGCGCATCTGCTATGGTGCAAGTTCAACCCGCCGAAGCCTATTTAATACAAGGAGATTTCCCGAGGGATGGGCTAACGGGAAAAACAACACTACCCAGAAATCTCAGCTGAATTTCAACACATGACCTGTTTCCGGAACACTCTTTATATGATGAAAATTTATTATTTTAACAGGTATTATGATGAAAATGTAAGTGTTTTATAAGGACAATACACGTACTGTTCCTAAGCAACAAGGGTAAAATAACACTGTGAGCTAACAAAATGCATTCAATTATTATTATAAATGTAAAAAATATTGGTTATACTATTATTAAAAAATATTTAATTCATTTGCAACAGAAAAACAATTAATATCAATTTAAACAAAAAAACTAATAGTTGAGTAATTGAGTTATAACAGTACAATTTTAGTTACATTTAAAAAAAAAATGTATAAAGTAAATTAACGTTTTGGACAGCACCAAATCTAAAAATAAAAAAAATCATATTTGAATGTTAAAAGTTTGAAAAGTTTTAATTAATTTGTAGAATTTGTATACTGTAAAAGAATTTTGTTTTATAAAATCTGTAAAATGTATAAAATAATAATAAAACCTAGTACAGAAAATAAAATAATGTTAATAAAAAAACTAAATTGCTCTATAATTTTTTTTAAGTTGTAACGTATTCTATATATTGTGAGCTTTTTAGAATAAATTTACTAAAATTCGGCTCAAATAAAATGAAAAAGTGGTGTTAAAAAACTGAAACGTATAATTAATGGTATGCTATTGTAGTGAAATCATTGGGTGGGATTTTACATAAATGCGTTTTTGCGTCCATCCTCTTTTTATTTTGTTGAATTTGTAATACGTCTAGTATATTGTAACTATACAACTTACGATACTCCAAACTTAATATAAAAACATCTAGCAGGTAACAAACAAAATTTCTGCTATAATAAAGAAGCTAATCAATAGTTTTAGTTTGCGGAGGTTTTTACCTAATGAAAAATAACATCAAAATAATATTTTCAATAGTTTTTCTTGCCTCTTTCAAAAACTCAAAAAGGATAGTCGAAGATATTTAAAATGGAGATCTCATTGGGCATAGCGTTAGTTCACATGATGTTTTTAGAAACGTTAAAAACGGAAGTCAAAATCAATAATTTTCTACTTATAAAATGACGTTTACGCCTCAGGGAAAATTCATACTCCACAAAAACTATACCAAAATGTTTTTAGCGTAACAAGTAAAAAAAAATTAGATAACAACGACGTAGAATATTTTATTTATTTTATATCTGAGCGAAGCTGTCGCGTTGTAATTGAGGGCCGACAAAAAACATAGTGTTAGAATTATTTGCAATGCCAATAGTAACCGCGATAAAAAAAACCTTTTTGTAAATTTAGTACTTGACGAAAACAATAAACAAACGTTTACAAAATTGTGTAATAATGATTGAATTATTGCGTCAAAATCAAAAACTTTCTCAATGCGATAAGACTTGAACATAATAAAACCTTTTGCAGATATTAAACTTGATTCTTAAATAGTATCTTACACTGGTTCTCGTGTAAACAAAACAAAATAAAGCAACGGCTAACACAGTTGTCCCGGAGAGGGAGTCGCAGGCTTTGTGATGCTAAATTATAAATTAAATCTAAAAAGGCGCCAAAACAATGAAAGATTAAATTAGAAAGATATCGTTTAACTCTACCTGTAGTTGGAAAAGAACAAATAACTCGACAAAAGTAATAACACAGAATATATATTTATTTTATCACAGACAATAATTCCAAAGAGGACAAAGAAGGTAGGGGAGACCGGGGTTAGTTCGCTACAGGGGCACGTTGACACATTGCTAATAAATTCTATGAATTTAGGCAGAACACTGCATGGTCTTAATTACGCAGTGCTGCTATCTGCAGGAACACATGCCGAAAGTTACAGCGTCCTGTAATACCGTTATCATGAACAGCTGCAATATCTGCATTTTCATAGACGGTTTGTAATTTTGTTTGCGCTTGAAAATTAGTAGATATTGTTTATATTTTTGAATTTTAATAAGCAGCAGGTGTACAAGCATACATTAGATCAATTATTTAGCACGGTGTCATCGTTATGGCAAGTGAGTTTTTAAACAATTTTCTTAAAATAATTTTAAAACAAAAAATGTGACTTTGGGGCTAGTTGGCTTAAATGTAAAGGGGCAGATTGGCACGATGAGCCAACCTGCCCCAGCAAAATATATTCGATTATAATTCAGTTATTTCCGTTGAAGCATTGGTTCCTTCACGTCGCCGACATGCGACAATATAAGAGAAAAAGTGACCGGGGAAATACCCCTCTCGATATAATAATTCGGGCCGTAAATATGGTAAAACAGAAAAAAAAACCCATTAGAAGTGTCGCCCAAGATTTTAATATTCCATTTAGAACACTGACCAGGTATTGTCAGAAAGAAAATATCAGAAATGTGGGCTGCATTAAGAATATGGTAGGATTTTTTTTATAACGTGACAATTATATATTTTAGGTATTTTCTCCTAAAGAAGAAATACAGCTAGAAGAGTATCTTCAAAAAGCTTCTGACATTTATTACGGACTTGATCCTAAACAAATGCGCCAATTTGCGTTTGAATATGGTTCTGCTTTAAAAAAGAAAATGCCTGTTTCCTGGGAAACAAATAAAATGGCTGAGGAAGACTGGTTTTCCCTATTCCTAAAAAAACACAAAAGACTTTCGGTTCGTAAACCAGAGGCTACTAGCGCTGCTAAAGCTTCTAGCTTTAACAAAACAAATGTAACAGCATTTTTTGATAACTAGCAGGACGTTTTGAATCGTCTGAAACTCGATCCAGGAGATATTTAGAACATGGATGAGACGAGAATCACCACCGTTCAAAGGCCTGATAGAGTGGTGGCACGAAGAAGTTTTAAACAAATTGGTAAGATTGTTTCTGCAGAGCGTGAATCATTAGTCACATTAGTCGTAGCCATATCTGCGACAGGAAACTCAATTCCTCCATTTTTAATCTTTCCAAAAGTAAAGTTCCGCGACCACTTTTTAAATAATGCACCTGCAGGCAGTGCAGGAGGTGCAAATCCTTCTGGCTGGATGAAAGAAGAGCATTTTTTTCAATGTATCCAACATTTTGTGAATCATTCAAAAACTTTAAAAGAAATACCTGCAGCTCTCCTACTTGACAATCATGACTTACATTTATCCATAAGTGCTTTAAATTATTGTAAAGAAAATGGTGTGACAGTTATCTCCTTTTCGCCTCATTGTAACCATAAGCTCCAGCCATTAGATCCAACTGTGTATGGACCTCTAAAAAAAAATGTAAACAGCGCCTGCGATGCGTGGATAACTTCCCACCCAGGATTGACAATGACCATATATGATGTTCCGGGCATAGTAAATTTAACCCTGCATCGTGCTGCTTCTCCCGAGAACATAAAATCATAATTTTAGGTTACCGGAATATATCCTTTTAACAGGAATATCTTTCCTGAACGTGAATATATGGCCGCATATGCTACAGATAGACCAAATCCTGAAAACACGGTTGTGGCTACTCCAGATGTTCTTAATCCGGAAAATATAGATACATCTACTCCAGAAGTCACAACTACAACGGACAAGTTAGATGTTGATGAGAATAACAGTTTGCCATCTTCTTCTAAATCATTTTTGGAATTAGAACCTTCAACATAGATTTCGCCTTCCAAAATTCCTCTATCTACACCAGAAATGATTCGACCGCTCCCCAAGGCACTACCCAGAAAAAGGAAGGCGACAAACCGCATGAAGGTGACAACGGAAATACTTACGGATACGCCAGTTAAAAATGCCCTGGAGACATACAAGTCAGAAGCAGTTTCCAAAAAATCCAGTCGTACTCAAAAGGTCAAAAAACAAGTTCTGGCTGATAAAACCCAAAAAAAAGTGTAAAAGGAGTTTATACAGGAAATAAAAAGCAAACACCATTAAATAAATCTAACACAAATTTATACTACCTTTGATAAAAGCGATTCAGAAGAAGATGACGAGACTTTTTGTCTAGTTTGTATGGATAAATATTCAAATAGCGCCTCGGGAGAAAACTGGATTCAATGTGTGAAATGCAAAATGTTGGCACACGAGCAATGCATTGACGAGGGTTTCAATTATAACTGTAATTCTGATAATGATCCTAATTAAGAATAGTTGTTGGAAACATTTCCTTGTGTCAAAAATTTGATTTATTGAAGTAAAACCGAAAAATATATTTGGAATTTTTTGTACACGCAATTTCTTAAAAGCCAACTTACCCCGTCATATGGGCCAACAAACCCCGACGTCGGGGTACGTTGGCACACTTACAAGGTCTAAATTAAAAATTTATTGCGGTTTTCAGTTGAACATTTGACATAAGAAGAGTTGAAAATCACTAAAATGTAGACAAAAGAACTTAGGTATTCACGTGAATTTTTCTTTTTCTTTTTGTTGCTTGCAATCAAAAATATAAATTTTGATATGAAAAGTGTGCCAACCAGCCACGGTCTCCCCTACATAAATATAGTTACGTAAATTTTCCAAACGCTAATACGTGAGTCGGATCAAACGTAAGTTGCGCCTTATACTAGGCAACACGTCGTACAGTAAACTGACCTAATTGGCCTAAACTTTTACATTCGAAAAAAGAATGACTTCATATTCGTCAATTTAAAATCACAAAAGTATATAACAAAAAATGAAGACTCAACGCGCATTGCATACGACTTTGTGATGCACAAAAGGATCTTATAATTAGCTGTGTTAACCTAACATGTAGGTACGGTCAAAAATTGTATATATTTTTATATTATTATTATTTTATAATTAAATACCTGTATTACGTAAAACGTAATATTAAATCTAACATAAAACGTACATACGGCGTTAACACAAGTAAATTTCGTTTTCAAAGCATACAATACAAATGCGCAGCGTTTCCCCTCGACTTAGTGTAGCAATTGATGGTGACCTTTCCTCCCAAAAGAAATCGCATTTTTAAAGGTTTCCAACTTAATGTAAATTCCAATTTTAAAGATTTCCAACCTCTTGACGATGTGAATAGTTAAGTTATAGTAACGTGACGTCAAGGAAATTTTTTCTCAAATATGCTACTTGTTCGTTATCTTCACCGATAAAGGAGAAATGTGGGAGGTACGGAAATCCGCTATAGATAATTAGAAGAAAATCAAATTAAACCCCAATACAGAAAAATCTAACGACTTACCCCGATTAAGCTTCCACTAAATAGCCATAAAATTCAGTTGCAGATTCACGTGGAATTGCGTGAAACAACTTAAAGGTTCTTATTAATAACTTGCTTAATTGCTTCATTATCAATAATTTTCTGAACTCCCCGAGGCATGCTGTTTATTAGTTTACTAGCATAATCTTCATATCAATCGAATTTGACGAAATAATTGTGTAGTAGTCGAGATCTTTTTTCCTTGAAGCCTAAACTTCATGATTGTCGTTGTCTTTTTGCAATAATTAATGTATGTTTTCCTTTGTAAACCATCTTTGGATAGATGGTAACAAAGCTTTGTGATATATTTTCAATAGTTTAATTATCTGCAAACATGCACAAAATTTTTGTTTTGAGAAACAGCCTCCAACGTGTACCTTTACCGAGTGTTTGGCGGTTTGTTGAACGAATCTATTGGCACGAGTACTTCAGGTATAAGTAAAAAAAACTTGCCTAATAAAAAATTTTGTTCGAAAAAAATGACGTTGCCGTCCTTTTGCCCAAGTTAGTCTCTCTTCAATTTTTCAGACAGTAACGATTTTTTATTGTTAAAAAATTTTACATGACGTAAAAGCGCTTGCACAGCACATAATAATAGACAAAAATTCCCAATACCTGTAAAATCGTCTTGTCCTATTTTTGTCGTCTTTTGGGTGAAAAAAATCATCCACATTTTTTACTTTAGACTAACTTTTACTAACAATGTCTTTAACTTTTTTATGTATTTAGCAGCCGATCCGTATGTCATTTTTGTTCGTTTTGGATGCAAACACAGTTTCGTAACCTGACCCGTACGCTGCACTCATAACGAAATCCGTCTTCTGTAACAAAGATCAAAAGAGAATTAAGGTTTTCTACACAAAGCATTTAAAGAAACAGGTTTTGTTGAACTATTCTTCTACAGGTTTTCAAGAAAAAGTTTGACTAAGTACTAACCAATAACTGTTACAGGAAATTATTGTTTCTTACAACACACAATTAAAAAAGAACAGTTCTACGCTATTTTAGGAAATAGGTTTTTAATGAAAAGAAACTAAACGTCAAAGGTTTACAATTAACAACTTTTAAAAATCGCGAATTACTTAGATCTATAGACAGAAATTGTCCTGTCTGCTTGTAAACTCAGTTATTGGCTGAGTACTAGAAGCAAAACCCCTGACGTCATAAACCTTTGCATCATCACAAGTATAACTAAAAAGACAAAGCTTTAATTTTGTTAGAGCACTCGCCAATAATAATTACCTTAAACTTAACTATAACTGTTTGAGTATGTTGTCAATAAAAAAACTACCTGGAGAATCTTCAGAAAATCGCTAAAAGGCAAAATAGATTTTAAAATTTTACTAAAAACATCTACAAATAGACAATTTCGTAGAATACTCTCTAACCGTAATTTAAAAAGCAACTTGGAATGCAACTTCTAGTGCTGTGTTAAAAAGTTAAAATATTTGCCAAACATTTAGCAACTGTTTTTCAACTTTTGGTATTAAGAATTTCAAAAAAAGAAGTAAATAATATTAGGTGTTATTTATATTTACTTTACTAAATATGATTACTTGTAAAACAAATAAAACTAACCGAAGTAAAGCAAACGACTTTAAAAAACTTCAGTTCAAGAAAAGTTTATGGTTATGATATTATAACTGGGTCTCCTTAAAAGTTTACTAAAATGAGAACGTTTGCACCTTGTTATTGTTGTAATCAAAGTTGTCAACATTTTGCTCATTTCTGTAAGGAGCTTTATCAGGGCGCGAGAGAAAAATCGCACAACTCAAACAAACAACCAAAATCTAACTTAAAACCTCTCAACAGTTAAGTAATCAACATGTGAACTAGACCAGATTCTAAACTCTAAAAAACCAAGAAAGAAAACGACAATCTTGAAAAAAAAAGCCAATCTAACAAAAAGCCACTACAGAGTTAGGTAATCAACTTAGGAACCAAGCCAGACTCTAAACTCCGTAGAAGTGACTTAAGAAGAAGCTGTCGCCTTTAAAAACTTTTGTGCACCTTAACTTTTCTTAGTCGCTGTCGTGACCACATCATTTCTGCATTTCTCCAAATCAAGTTCTACACTCAGACACGTTTTTCTAAAAACATTCGTGCTAGTTTAGCTTTGATACGCAAATTGATTAAACAAACTAGACGAGAGTTAGACACTATTTCGAAACAACTTTTTTATCTTTATCTTAAATTGGCCAACACTCCATTCCCGGATGATTGGAATCTTTTTGACAACATCATTTGCTAGCAGTCTGATACCACTCTACGAATAACCACTAAAGTTCAACTTAAAAAGTTTTAATTATTGGAATCCAAGAATCACAAAGTTTTATCCACTATTGACTTTTTAAAAACGGTTATCCAAGAGTTTGAATTTTTTGTTGCTCCCAAACGTATTCCTAAAGAAAATATTTTATGTGCCGTCAAGTTTTTCGTAAAACGTCTTTTTTGCCACACCTCAGATCTCATACGTATTCACATTGGCAAAATCATTTCCAAGTCGAAAGAGTTAACATTGAATAGCAGACTTCTTTTTAAATCGGAGAGAGAGGAAAGTTCTACCCTAGCTCTATTTCATTTTACCGGCACTGCCACGTTAACATCTACAATATTCCTAAAACAACTAGAATTTTTTACATATCCCTAAATAAACGTTGGGGGTGGTGTACCTGCTTTGCAAAAAAATCAAGGACAATGAGGACAATAACCTAACTTTTAATTGAAAATACAGTTGGATAATACCAATGGAAATTATCTACATAGTTTATATTATTACTATTATTTGAATTCTTAATAAATGGTTTGACTATTCATTGGAATAATTGAAGTCTATTGATCATTTTTGTTTTTATTACACCAACATTGAATAAGATATGTTCGAAACAGTTCGGTATTTCACTCGACTAAAGAATTCGATTATGTTTTCGATGCAAACTTATAATACGTAATGAATCTGAACAGTTAATATTGTTCGGAGATGGAGTTTTTATAGTTGTTATTTTAACGATAATTCTAGTGATAGTTATTTTATTTTAATTATTACTATCCGAGTTAACAAGAATTTGTTGTATATTATTCGAGTAATGCTTAATTATATAGTTCAGTGTATTATATACATATTGCATATATTATGAAATACATTTAATTTTTTCAATGATAATTTAATTATTTAAACATTCAACTGTGTCCATCACTAGTTATAGTCATAATCGGAAGTTATAACTTTGTACATGTGACCCATAACGTGACCCTTGCTTTTGTGTTTATTCAAGTTTGTTTTGGTTTTTTTTCAGACTTCGAGTGTTTTTCAAAAGTAAAACAATTAAAAGTTAGGTTATTGTTTTGTTTTGTTGAAGGTTTGTTGTCAAGAATGACATTTATTTAGGGACATTTACAAAAATTTTAGTTAGTTTAGGGTAATTGAAGGTGCTGATGTTGCAATGCCGTTAAAATGAAATAGAGCTAGGGTAGAACTTTCCTCTCTCTCCGATTTAAAAAGAAGTCTGCTATTGATACTACTGTTACTTTTCTAGCCGGCAAATGCAACGCTACTGTCGTTTTAAAGCAAATTGATTATGTTGCTCAAATTATATTCTATCAGAGGAAACGTGCGCTCTTTTATAGATTGAACGTGAGGCCAAATTCCTAACCATCATTTTTTGCGAGTTCATAGGTGTGACCTCTTCTAACATCATAAACTCTCAGCATTTTATTCAACGTTTAGAAACTATAAAACTTGAACCCTAAGATCTTCTAGTAACTTTTAATGTCATTTCACTGTTTACCAAAATTCCCATTAAGAATTTTCTTATTATTATCGAACTGATTCTGTCTCACCATGAAAAGGACTTGAGTTTGGTTCTTTTTATTGATAAATGTTTATTACCATTTATTTTCAATTTAATAACAAGTTTTATGAACAGGTTTCTGATGCTGCTATGGGTTCTCTTTTATCGCCTGTTATTTTTATGGAATCTTTTGAAACGGTTGCTTTGAAATCACCAATATTAAAACCTTAAGTACGGTTTAGGTATGTTGACGATACGTTTATTGTTTGGTCTCATGGTCATCTCAAATTGTCTTCTTTCTTGATCAACCAAATAATCAACACCAAGATATCAAATTTACTATGGAAATCAAAACTAATTGTTTTCTCACATTTCTTGATTGGCTAAACTGTTTATAGCAAACCCACGTTTACAAACAGATACCTCCATGCTTTGTCTCGTCATCATCTTGCTCAAAACGTTGTTTTAAGAGTTGGTCATTTTTCATATTCATGAAATGTTTCTATATCTATCCTTATTCCTGTATCAGAATAATCAGTAGAAAAATTATTGTTATGCCGTTCTAAGTTTTTTACCAAAGTTTTTAAAATTGTTTAAAGATTTTTTCTTAAGAGACTAAAGCTCTAGATTCTATTAAATATTACACTTGATCATGTACAAACAACTACTGCTAGTTTTGCTGCTAACACAAGCTATCTTGGCAACAGATATTTTGGTCTAAATCAAAGTCTCCAACTGCCGTATCTTCAGAAAATGGTGAAAATGCTCAGTGATAATTATCTGAATCTGTTGTCATGAATAAATACACTTTTTCAATAGTTATTTATTTAACGAGTTCCAGTGTAGATTGGGCGCTTTTTTTCACAAGTGAACATTTCTAAGCCTGAGTGAGGCGAGGGGTTTTAAAGTTCACGAGAGAAAAATGCCCAATTTAGACAGGAACGAGTTGAATACAACATTTTATTGCGCGAACAGAGACTACGAAGTCCCCAAATTATCAAATTCTCTCAAAAATAGTTTGACGTTTTATTGACAAGTGCGCAAAAATTGTTTTACTACAGCAAAAAATTAAAATTTATGACAGTTAAAACAATGAAATATTTTATTGTTTTTAACTGTCATAAATTTTAATTTTTTGCTATTGTAAACCGTTTTTGACAGTTTTGGAACACTTGTCAACATAAACATCAAATTATTTTTGGAAGATTTTGAGACTTTGTGGGCCTCCTAGTCTCTGTTCGAGCAATAAAATGTTGTATTTAACTCGTTCCTGTCTAAATTGGACGCTTTTTTTCCTCGAGGACTTTTTAAAACCTCGTTTCACTCGGGTTTAAAAATGCCCTCTTGGGAAAAAAGGCGTTCAATTTACACAGGAACTCGTTAAATAATAAACTATGTACTATTATTTTGTCATTGCATGTTACGTCAGATGGTTTCTTGGCAGCGGTGCTTCCTTTTTAACTTAATATCAAAAACCAAATCTGAAAATGTGCTCATTATTTCAAACCGAATTCTGTCAATTTTGTGATGTTACTTTTAATTTTTTTAAGTATAAATTCAGATAGAATTTTAAAACATGTGTATCACATAAAATTTCTATTTTTCCAAAGCAACATAAAAAATTTATAGTTCAGATTTTATATATAAAATAAAATATAGAAGTGACTGTTTTATAAATAACATTTGTAATAAAATATTATAAATATGGAAATCTGACGAATTTTTTTAATTCATTTGCTCAGCTAAAAAACAAAATTATAATAATTAGAAGAAAAAATTTTAGTTAAATTAAAATAAAATTAACAAAGTTGTTATTAAATTATCAGTTACATTCCGGTTTTCTTAATCTTTTCAACGATAAATTAGTACAATAAGAATACGTTTTGGTGTAATTGCCGTTTTTAAAGCATTTTAATCATCACACAGATATTAAATTTAATAACACTGCTAATCTACATTTGGTGTTGTTACAATTTTTGAAAACGGTATTATAAGACAATAACAGTTTCACATAAACCTAATATTAATTTTTATAACAAATAATAGATTTTAAACTCGATTAATTGTTTAGAAAATTTCAATTTTTTTTGTTCAAATGTGTTATTCAAGTAATAATAGTTAGATAATTATATAAATAAAAGTTTAATGCAGTAATTTAGTCTGCACGTACTGTTAATTTTGTTTTTCAAAAAATAAAAAAGTGCTACAATTTAAATTTCAAATTGGCAAAATCGCACTTTCGGAAAAAAAAAGTTTTAAGTGTAACGCGCCTTTTGACTTGTGACGTTTGTATACATTTGTTGAATTTATAAGGCACATCTCATAAATATTTTTTTGACAAGTCGATTTCCTATGCAAAATGCGAAAGGTGTTTGATGTAAAACCTTCGAACACTTCCTACATGTATCTCATTTCCGTAGAATAACTTCACGCTGTAGTTATTTTTTTGCACAAATAAATAAACCCTGAAAAAATTCTAGAATATGTTGTAGTATATATTTATCAAAACATGTTAAGTAACAAATTTATTTGTTTAATTTAAAAAAGAAATTATTAAATAAAACTTCAAATTAATTTAGATATGAGTGTCAAATTACTAAGAAATTTCATTTTTAAGATATGTATATTCTATATATTTTTTACAATGGCAAATTTAAAACTATCTTTAAAAAAATTGATAGTTTACAATTACAATAAAATAAAATACTATTTTTATTGTAATGTGTTGTAATGTGTTGTAAAGAAACTTGTAGTAAAAATAGTTAGCAACGTTAATCACGGTGATGGACATAAACGAATTCAATTATATTGTAATAGCTAAAGTTGGTAAAATGTATTTGGACAACCGCGAGGGTAGTGAAAACTATTTTTTAAAACACTTTCATCATTGTGTCTTACACTCATCTGACTGATTGCAAGACCAAAAAACCTCATTGCGATTATTGAGTGGAGTTGTCAGTGCGCAAAAATATTTTGCAAATTTAGTCTGGCCTCGTATATACTTTGTACTCACTAGTTTTGCGAGTACGTTTTGAAGTAACCCAACGCCAGTCGGTTTTGAGTCGCACATAAAAGAGCTTTCCATTTCTTGTTGCTGCCATAGCGCACGTTTTGCGCCCAAAATAAACGGAGAGAACAGCCTAGGTTTTATTCAACTTTACGAGACGTACCCATTTTTATAGGATACTCAAGATAAGGTTAGCTATAATAAAATTTAGAGACAGGATACACACGGAAAGAAATGAGTAAAAAATACAGCCGCTGTAATAAAAGCGAAAATTAAAACATTGATGGGTTTCTACAGAAGTCAGAGGTCCAAGGAAAACAAAAGCAGAGTCACTGAATCCGACAAATTTTTTTTTATTGTTTTAAAATACATACCCTAAAATAAACTAATTAATAATTTTTTAAGCAACAAGTATTTCAAATGACTACCTTTTGTGCTTCAGGTACCAGGGAAACGCAGAAAACAGACACCAAACGAAAAGCAACGTAGACTCAAAAATCATTAATAAAGTTCTAAAAGTTATAAAGTCATCAGTCAATTCTTCAAATGACGCATACTTCAACAACGTTTTGAAGTAAACGCAAAAACATGATCCAAACACGTCAAAAGGGCTTTCGCAAACATTGTATTTGATGCAGGTATGGGAATATACTCTGATCTTTAATCATATAGCACTGGCTTTTAAACACTCACCTCGTAAACTTTGTCTTCAAAGTCGTCAATTACTTTACATAGGTATATGAGGAAAACACCTAGAAGAACATTAGTTAGTTTTAAGTACAGATTTTCACTATAAATACGAAATAGTTAGTTTAAGGTAAGGTTTTCTAAATAATTTTTTTTGTTTTAATTTAGAATCGACCAGTGACAAAAGATGTTTTAAATCTTTTGTAGTAAGCCTAGTACAGTTTCTAATGGTATATTTGCAAAGTTTCGCTGCCATGTTCTTTAGTAGTCTACTTCCACGTAAAACTAACCTATGCTAGCACTTGTATAATTATTTATACTGCGGCAATAAGCGAGTTACCTAATCCAAGACCATAAACTACTTTTGCGAAAGGAGCAAACAGAAGTTTCAAAAAACTTAAAAGCTTGATAAAGTTTGGAGAAGTTTGAAAACCAACCCAAGTCTGTATCTACAACTATCAAACCAAGTCAAACTTTTATTTTTAAAAAGTTTGACTTTCAAAACCAAGCCAAGCTTTTACGTTTTAAGCCAAAGCGAATCTCTACTTACCATCAGCGTCTTGTTGAAGTGAAACTTCTTTATCGGCGTTGGAAAAAAATTTACCGTCACATTTTTCGCTTACGCGTCACATGGTTACGCGTCACATTTTTTATCGTAACATTTTTTCGTCACATTTTTTTTTCTGAAACGCAATAGCGACGAGATAAATAATATATCAATACTAAAGTGATCAACAAAATCAAAGGCTTTATTTTAATTCTAATTCCAGTGGATTTTTAACAAAAGTAAGTAATTATATCTATTTTTCTAATACTTGTTAAGGTTAACCTCAAATTCTGATTGAACGATGACATTTTAAATTTAAGATATTTAAGGTTAACCTCAGTTTCTGATTGAACGATGACAATGACAGTAATAATTCTATTTCAATTAATGAAATGCTGTAATAACCTTAGTAGCAAAAGTTAAAGTGAAATAATTGTATTATTTGTATTCATGTCTATTATAATAAAATCCTTTTGTTTAAACTTTATCTAATTTTAAATTTAAGATATTTAAGGTTAACCTAAGTTTCTTATTGTAACTATCGGTCAATGTATATGATTTCATTAAAATAGTATTTATTAATTAATACGACTGCTAATTTAATGAACATCAATTAATTGGCATAGAGTATAAATTCTGAAATATGTTATTAATTTTTGTAAATCAATTAACTAATTTTTGTAGATTCAATTTCATATTTCAGTTACCATAAGCCATTAATTATTAAATTTAAGATATTTAAGGTTAACCTCAATTTCTGATTGAAAGATGACAATGATAGTAATAATTCTATTTCAATTAATGAAATGCTGTAATAATCTTAGTAGCAAAAAGTTAAAGTGAAACACGGTTGGTTCAGACGAAGAGTACTTTCAGTTTCTCCAACGCAGTAGGGATAGCATGTCGCTTATTTCGTTACGCGTCACATTTTTAATTAATACGACTGCTAATTTAATGAACATCAATTAATTGGCATAGAGTATAAATTCTGAAATATGTTATTAATTTTTGTAAATCAATTAACTAATTTTTGTAGATTCAATTTCATATTTCAGTTACCATAAGCCATTAATTACAAAAATATATAATAACGATGACAATGATAGTAATAATTCTATTACAATTAATGAAATGCTGTAATAATCTTAGTAGCAAAAAGTTAAAGTGAAATAATTGTATTATTTGTATTCATGTCTATGATAAAAAATCCTTTTGTTTAAACTTTATCTAATTTAACTTTATTTAACCAATTTCTGAAAAGTTGCATGTAGATCATTTTGCGAAAAATCAGGCCATAAAGAAGTTTCACTTCTTACATGTGTACACTAGTACACGCCCTAATTTTTTTTACTTCTTTTCTTTTTTATTCTCCAAACAATTTTTGTTAAACCCTCAAATGTTAATGCTACACTCAAAGTTACCGACATCATCGTTTTGCCCAACCTGGCGGCTCACCTTGTTTTGGCCTCTCAACCCGATTTGTTTCGTCTCGTCGCGTAAGAACATAGTTTTGGATCTAAAATTATCAAAAAAGCTGTTATTTCATAATGTAAAATTTGTTGTTTTTTGGATTTTAATTTAAATATATACTTGAAGTCAAAAACCAACTGTTCTAATTAGGCCACGTATAGCATAGTTTTTGCGTTTGTTATACAATTTGCATAAAATTCTATTTAATTGTTTAATTTAATTAAAAAGCATCATGTTAATTGATGTCTTTAGTACCTTCTTCTTCTTTGTGTTGAGGTCAACTTTGTATCGTTTTCTTTATCTATGAAACAAATAATGAATAAAGTAAATTTTAACTGGTTTATTTGTTTTTATTATTTTAATACAACAAACGTCTTGGCTTCTTAACAACCTAAAGAGAGCTTGAAGCAACATCTAATTAAAAATTCTATAGTAAGTGTTCCATATTTCAATTTGTTTGAGAAACAATATTGTTGGTTTCTATATAAAACTTATCTTTATCTTATGTAGCAAACTTTTTTTTGCATGCCACTAATTGACTTTTTTTGGGTTATACTTAATGTGTTATTTTTAGAGTTTTTACTTCAAACGTATAATTTTTTTAACTAAATTGTTTTAACACACCATCAAAATTAATAATAATAATAATAAAAACAATAAAGTAGTTTGCCGACTTGTTTATCTAGCTTTTGTTGGAGATGATCGTAGGTCGAGTTGTTAGTACCCAACTTTTTGTGGTGAGTCGGCGCCCTGCGCCACTTTTCCTTGCGAGTCGAAAAAACCAAAAAAAAGTCTGTTTCAGAGAAAGGATGTGTCCCAATTGTGCAAAGCGAAAAAAAAAACAAAATATCACAGCTCAACGGGAAGTACGAAAGTACCTCATGACCAGTCGTCGCGTTTACGTTGCATGGAACTCATGCAGGGTCAATGACTATGTACTCATCATAAGGTGCTATAAATGCCAAAAATTCGGTCACCAATCAGGTGAATGTAAAAGCAAAATTCAATGCGGTATTTGTGCTGAAAAGCACGAAACAGTGAAGACGCTCCTCTGACTCATAGGATTGCGCAAGTAACTTTTCAGCGTTCTCGCGCTGCAACTTTAGAAGTCCTGGGCTCTTCCTCCAACAAAGATATTGACATTTTACTGACCCAAGAGCCCTATGTGTATTGTTCTGGTTCAGGGTATAGGTTCGCTAGGGCGGCCTTGCCTTTCAGCAGGATCACCGCATCTACTTCCATGCGGTATTTCTCGGTTACTGTTCACAATAGCGCGAAGCCTGTCGTAGTAGTTACCCTCAGTAATCTAACTAATAACTGCACTGCCGTATCCATGATTACAGTTGGAAACACCTCCTTGGGTGTCGTTGGCGTATAATGCCCACCAAGCGAGGATGTTCGCATTCATCTACAACATCTAGACAGAGTTTTGGACGAACTAAGAGACGTCCCAATTATTATAACAGGTGATTTTAATTCTAAATAACCGCCTTGGCACTTCTTCCTTACTGACGAACGAGGCAGAAGTGTAAAGATCCTCATGGGTGAACTTGACCAACCTTTCACCTTTGCTAGTCACTAAAATTGTTCAAACATTGATGTCACTCTAGCATCGCAAGTTTTAGCAAGGAAAATTTCTTACTAGGAAGTAATCCCTGAGGTAATTGAAAGTGACCACCGACTTATACGTTTTCATTTAATCGTCAAAAATCCTCGACCGGTTCTGATCCCTAAACGTATCCTAGATTTAAAACACATAGATCTTGTCAAGCTGAACAAAGAGGTTAGAGCCCTTCTTCTTACGTATCTTTCACGTGGAGCTAAGTGATCCTAATTTTATAGAGGTCTCCATTGACTGACCAGGCTGATCCTCGAGTCTAGCCGAAATAGCTTAAATCAAGTTCACTCAAATTATAGAGCTGGTGTACCGTGGTGGACTCCAAAGATAAATAGCTTAAAGTTAGTCGTACGTTGCTTAAGAAAGCAAACACAAAAAGCCCCAGCAGAGCTAAAAACTCAATGGCTAAATTCGTATAAAGCAGCGCTTCACCGGTACAAACTGGCAACGAAGGACGCAAAATGTAGCTCATTTTAAAGGTTTGTTCAGAAAAGTTTGGCAGCGAGTCCATGGGGATTAGTTTATAGAATTTCTTCACAAAAGATCCTGACTATCCGACCATGCTCTAACGTTTGTGACGGTGACAGATACACTCTCACAAAGCAAGACACAATTAAGTCAATTGTTAGTTCCTTTTTCACGGACGACGATCCGACAAACGACGATCCTTACCAAGCACGAATTATATCCTGATCTTTTGCAAATATTAAATTCCGACCTGACTGGGTGGTTACAAAAGAAGCGTCGGTGGCTAGCAGAATTCCTAAGAATAAAGCTCCCGGACCCGACGGAGTACACTGTGACGTTCTAAGAACAGTCGTACAAGATTCCCTCTCTTCTACGTTTATTGACCTATTTAATTATTGTGTTCAATGCGGCTATTTTCCAAACAGTTAGAAAACTGGTAAGGTTATTACGATTCTCAAGCCTGGTAAGAGCGATCTTGCCAGTCCTAATTCGTACGGTCCGATAACGCTACTTTCAGAACTATGTAAATTTTTTGAACGTTTATTGTTAAAGAAATTACATGACAGTATCCCTTCACAACGACTATTCCATTCTAGATAATACGGCTTTGTTCCTGGCAAATCGACGACAAACGCCATGCGTAAATTAATCACAAAAATACAGACAAACGTCTCCAAGTATAGACTCTGCATTTTTATAGACATTTCCGGAGCGTTCAATAACGTATGGTGGCTATCAATAATTGAAGCTCACGTCGCAGTGCGCGTCATTTGCAGTTATTTATTGAATCGCTCCATCACTTATTCCACGAACGTTTCTGGCTGTTTTATACAAAACGACTGACAAAAAGTTGCTCCCAAAGATCGGTTTTCGGGCCGATTTTGTGGAACGTTGTTGTTGATTCCTTACTTGAACGAGACTTACCTGATAACTGCGACATTTTTGTCTACGCGGATAATATTACCATCACAGTATCCGCAGACAATAGACGCGACCTAAAAGAAAAATCACGACAGTACTTGGACACTCTGACTCGCTGGGCTGCCAACAACAAATTGACAGTTTCAGCTGATAAGATCAAGTACATGGTTTTTGGCTCTCCATTGTCAAGAGATCGCACAGTTTGACAAAACTATATTACAGTCCAAAGGGCTTCGTCAAACACTGTTCTTATGTGGTTAACAAGTGTAAAAGTGTCTTGCATTTGTTTTACAAGTATTCTTGTTGGAAATGGACCTACATAAGAAATCATTAGTAACCATTTTAAATAGTGCAGTCATCCCCATGCTCATATATGGCTTTAACATTTGGTACCATATACTATAACATACCTATATTGTCAAGAAATTGGCATCTTTACAGTATTTATTCCTTCGTACTATCTTTGGGGCATATCGTACAGTTTTTATCGATTTCTTATGCGTCGTGGCAAAACATCCTCTTCTGCATCTCCTATTGCAGGAAACATACTGCATCAAAGTTTTCTTTCTTTTACCTTTTTAGAGCAGCAAGTTTCGACCGCAGATTTTCCTTTCTTTTCGGCCGTCAAGCGTCATCTCAAGACTTTGATCTTGGATAAATGGCAGCGGTTGTGGGATCCATCCCATAAGAGGCATAACGCTTATTCCATGATACCCAATATCCTAAACTGGACCAACATGTTCCACAATCCGGGACAAACGGCGGTCCAAATTCTCACATCGCACGGCGGGTTCCGTTGCCGACCGATGCCTGTCGTATGGTGTTCCTGATACTCTGTCACATAGGATTCTCGCTAGTCGGAAGTTTGATGATGACCGGAGTACCCTCAAAACCAGAGTGAAACATGTTACGTTCATAAATTTAAATAATGCACTACCCTGTATATTGGTTTAATTAAAAATTACTTTTCTATTTCTCGACGCCATCTATCGGACTCGTTGTTCTCTTCGTATGGAGAAGACGATGGACGGTCCATTTTGACTTTAACATCGTTCACGATATAACACACGTCTGCGTGAATTAAAAATCGTTTTTTTAAAACATCCACGTGTTGTGACACGATGGGTAATAAAAGTATTCTTATTTAACTAATTTAATCCACGCAGGCGCCATGTGCTACCTCCTAAATATGGGTGTTTTTGTCTGAGTTTAAAATCTACAAGGGAAAATTATAATCGGAAGCTGTAGACCTAAGAACGCTGCGATACAAGGGCAGAATTTCCATGCAGAGGCAATTATTACCGTTAATTATTTATTTTTCTTGTTCGAAAGAGCCTAAGTACCGGACTCGATTGAATTTCTCTTTGGAGGCAATAAATTAATACTATCGTAGACAAAAAGACATTGTAACAGCTTACGATAAGTTTCAGTTCTATTACTTTCTTTTAAATGTTTTTTTTACCTGTTGTAGTTTGTGAGTCGCCAGGTAGACACGATTATTTTCAGGAAGTTTAATTACAGGAAGCCAGTAGGAAAACGTTTTCTGAAGGTACTCCTGAAGCTTGGTAAGTCAATTTTTGATTTTAATTATTCGCTGTCGCTACGGTGCTACTCATGAATCATCATATTTACTAATCGTGTCCAAACATTTGAATTGATTTGCGTCTTATTATTATTACTCAATTAGTTTAAGTGACTTACTATCGCATGCTGATGCTTTCAATTATTATCATTATTAATGTAATTTACTTACGAAGATTTTTTTATATGTTCTGATCGTTACACTTCTGATATTTTAGTACCTGCTTATATTTGTACTTGGACTAAATTTAATAACTGTAATGCTATCAACTTATCTCATAATTGTTATTGATTCAAATTTTAATCTATTCATCATTCTAAAGTAATTAAAGTGCAATTGTTGTTAACGATTTAGTTTCTTTCTTCGTTTCTTTCAGCTTTACGAACCTTAACAATTTTGTACAAGCTTTGAGCCTCCTGTGCTGATCTAGCAGAAGCTATTTCTGCAAAGAACAAAAGATCTGGCGCCCTTTAAAATAAAGTCACCTCCCCTCTCTCCGACAGGTATGGTTTCAATCCTACAGTGAGTTGGCCGTGCAGGTTCGTAAATTACTAGAAGCTTGTAACAAACCGTTTCCCGATTCTCCCGTGTCTATCCCTAGACTAGTATCCGACGTTAACAAACTTATTGTATTTGCTAGAAGAGTTTAGAGTCAAACGTAAAACCAAAGTCTAACTTAATTAATTTATGCATGGCATTTTGATTTGTTTATACAGTCAGCTACGACGAAGTGGGGTATTTATTTAGTTATTTAATTGCATGGGAGCTTATTATTTTGGAGTATTTTATTTTAATTATTTTTAGTTACAGTTTTAGTTTACAGTTACATATTCAGTTTCTTTTTAGCTGTAGCTGCTTGACTAACTGGCCTCATCCAGTTCATTACAATAACATTTCTTTTTCCCACCTACTTGGTTTTTTGCCTACGAAGCGAGGATACGCCGAAAAGTAGGTGCCTCGCGGAACTTCGTGTTCTCTAAGCACGAACCTGTAACATAGACCATCCCACTCGTCTAAACAGACGATTCTTCATCTCAAAATTTGTATCCTAAATCGTTCAATCCTCTATGTGGCGAACTTAAACTAAGCAAGTTGGGGTGGTTAGTGGGTCCATTTTCTCCTCCTACTCCTCCCTCCTCCTCCTCCTCCTCCTAGAAGAAAAGTATCCAAAAGCTTACCTTTAAGCAAACAATGGCAATCATTTACTACCAATGTGGGTAAATAATATTAGTACTAAACTTACTTCAAAAAGAAATAAAAGCGTACAGGAATCCAAACTAGAAAGTAAAAAATACAAAGTTGCCCTTTGCTATAAAAAAATTGGAACACCATCGGCAGAACTAAAACAAACGAAATACATGTTTTATTATTATTTTAATATGTGAAAAGTTTAAAAAAATCATGTTAAACTTTATGCAACAAACTCTAAGAAGACTGTAAAATTACTGCACGACAGAGAAGCACTAAACTCTACCAAAGACACGGAGAAAAAAAATTTCTAACTTTAGTTATAGCAAAATGATCTTAAACTGAGCAATGTTAAGTATTAAAAATTAATGTTAGATACTAAATTAAACTTTAACATTCACTTGTAGAAAACAATAACGAAAACCGACTTGCAAATTTGGATTTGTAGCGTTAAAATTTATAACACTAGGCAAGCCTAGCAATCACAGTCACTGAAGCAATTAAAATTCTGTTTAATATTTTAATTCTACATTCGTGCTAGAGTAGAATACCATACAGAGGTTTAAGTAAATACAAGACTGTGTAGTTATAATTGTTAAATTATCAAACTCAACTTTAAAAAAAATTACACTACATTTGATAAAAACAAAACAAAAAAAACCAAGGAATAAAAAAATTTATAAGATCAGAAACACACCACACATTGGATAGTAACTCTTGGTCTAAAATAGAACTAAAAGAACTAATTAAGTTCGACAAAAACAATCTAAGATTGGCTGTTCGATTCTTTACAAGATTCTAGAGAATCTATTGCTGCTATTACTGTTTGACTGAACTTATTGTTCTTAAATTTAATAAACTAATAAAAAAATTTCAAAAAAATTGCATAACTTAGAATGTACGTTTTTATGTAATTTGCGTTAATCTTATTTAAATGCGATGTCGTTACTGGATGAAAACTAATATCTAGAAAGTGCAATGAACAGTAGTAAGTTAAGTACTTCTTAGATAAGGTTAGTTAGAGATTAAACAACAATTGTACAAATTTTATTGAAAGGAATCGCATCTGTGCAAATTTCGTAATTAGAGAACTAATTACTTAATTCGATTTCAAATACGAGAGCGGCATTCAAAGCATTACCGCAGCGGTTCGGGTTGCCTGTCGCTCATCAAGCGCGATTCCTATAGTGTTTAAATTAGATTGAATTGTCTACAGTTTATCATCCTACTGGGAATAGACTAGGCTTTTATTAATTTTATCCTTCATCTTATAATTAAATATTAGTTTTTGTCATAAAACGGTAATACTAATATATTATGTTTGTACAACTTTTACACAGCTATAGAATAAATAACTATTTAAAAAAAAACTGTTTTAGATGTAAACAAATGTGCTTTAAAAATAAAATGTAATTTTTTAAGTAACAATTTATAAAATAAGGTTGTGTTTCAATGTTTGCGTTAAGCCAAAAGTTGTTTGTTTCAATTAACAAACAGTGACAAAAATAATGACTCTAATACACAAATTATTTCTGTCTTGTTTAGCAAAAATTCTTGAATGTTTTCATAATTACCCGGGGTTTCTTTTCTTTTATCAACATTACATGTTTGAACAAGATAATGAATAAGCTTTGCTTATTTTAATCAAAAGTAAAATAAAACTTTTACATTCAAACTTTTGCAATACTTATAACGGGATATAACACAACATAAATTTAAATTATTATCAATGAGGGATAATTCGATTGTCATCAAAATTTGATTTATTTCTTATAACATGATCATGCGATTTAATGTTTTAACGGTTTAAATTTAAGGTGTTACCAACCTTTTGCTACTGAGTTTTGTTAGTAATAACCACGTCTCCACAGCTGAAAAAACGAATTAAAAAAAATAGGCGCCACTCCTTGTACTATCAATAACCTCGGCTCGGAGACAACAAGAGTACGTTTGAACTCACTAACAAAGAGATAAGGATAGACCAAAAAACAATCAACGAGAAAACGTTACAAACTCTCTTAAACAATAACACTTACTATTGTTTTGTTATTACAAGCATTGATATACTAGTACTTTACCAGATTTAATAACAAATAAAACAGAAACACTACCGGTTACATAAGCTAACATGGTCACCAAATTTCGATCACCGTAAACTTATAACGCAAAATCGATTAACTGTTAATGCAATCACAAACAACATAGTAATAATAACATCGTTTAAATGAGTACAAATTAAAAAAACTTACATCACCAAAATTTCTTAAATCTAGTAACTAATGACAGCTACATCCAAAGTTATCCCTGAGTCTTGCGAAGTATATAAGTTTACAAGAAACGACGTGGGTTTGCGAAAATCTAACCTTTACTACATTTAAAACAATTAAAGAAAGTCGAATTAAATACAGACAGCGTACTCAAAACATAACGTTAAAGGAGTTTTATAACTACGACTAAAAGTAAATAACTAAGTATAATCTGCAAATAAATTCCTGGTAGCTAAAATCTAATATAAGTAGTACGGTATAACCACAATAACAATGCTTAAGACTAAATAAATAGATAATAAATTGAATGCAATTACGTGATTCAAGTTATAGCAAGAGAAACGTAAATACAAGAACTTTTCATTTGTTGAAATAGAGATATTTAATGTTTTCAATTTTTTTATAAGAGACAATGTAATTTCTAATCCTTCAAAAGTTATTAAAAATATATCTCCGACAAAATTCATAACACTTATTGTATAGGAAATTAGCAGTTTTTCTCTGCTTAAAAATTGTAGACTTATGCACAGTACCAATACTGGGAACAAATTTCGTTTTTAAGTAGGTTTGTGTGCGTTGAGCACAATGCTATGAAGTATTTGTAACGTTTTTAATTTTTGTACAATTTTGCAATATATTATTTGGTATTCAATTGTAGTCGTATAGAATCATGTTGCAAAAGATTTCATGAAAACATCTAACCGAAATTTAAAAAAAAATTATAAACGAAAGAATAGAAATAGAAAATTAAAACGTTTTTATTTTTTTAGGGTGTCGTAAAAGTAAATATTTTCTTGTTTTACGAAAATTTTAAAAACATTAGTTCAACGTAAATGTACTCTGGAAGAAAGTGATACGTCAAGCAAATAACAATCATTTTGTTCGCCTACTAAAAACTTTACGACCAGTCAGAAACAAAGTCACAACTCTTCTAACAAACCACAATATTATTACAGCAGCACGTAAATTATCATTTACAACTCGGAAAAAGCTACGAGAGAAGCTAAATAGTTCCATCTGCACTATCGGCCGAAGATTAAACGATGGTGGTTTACATGCCAGGATTCCCAGCGTAAAACTAAAATTAACAATAGCACACGCACAAGCCAGCTTTGATTTTTGTTTAATAAATGATAGTTGTAATTAAAACATATAATTTTTAGGCAAAAAAAATCTTCCAAAGACGCTCAAATTTTGACTTGTTGGCACAAGATGCGATGCCTAATATGTTGTTGCTTGTACGGATTCTAAAAATGTCTTAATTCCTAGTGTTTGCGTCGTTTCTCTCTTCAGACCTTAGTCTTATTGTGAATATGTGGTCAGCAATGATTCAAAATTAGATTCAAGGTAAAAATAAACCAATTAGAAGTAAGGTAAGGTTAACATGAATGTGAAAGAAGTTTGGAAACGGTTCCGTGTACAAAACTTCTGTCAAGATTTGGTTCACACTATGCAGCCGCGTTTAAAAGATTTCGAAGAAACAATTAATAACAATGCAAATTATAATAAATATTGAGAAACATTTAAATTATTAAAATTTATTGATGTTATTATCGTTATTAATACAATCTCTTAATAGTAAACATTTTTGCACTAAAACATACCGAATTCTTTATTATTTTCTTTCTTTTTCTTCTTCAAGTGCTTGTCCAACGTTGGATGCTTGCAATCAGCTTTACACTGTATTAACTCCAATTCTAAATAACTCGTCCGATGTTTTTCTATATAACGTTAAAGTAATCCATCCTCAAAGTGAAGTATTAGATATACATTTAAATTATTTAACTTAAAGTCTTTTCCACAAAAAATATTTTAGTTTTAATTTATTTGATTTTATAAACATGTTTCGAAATTATAAAATGTCATCATCAGTATGTCTCTAATATATATAAATTATTAAAAATATAGCTAACACATTAAATTATAAAAGAGCATACCAAGTAATATAATTAAACTGACAAATGTCAAAAATAACAAGTTAAAACTATCAATAAACACACAGCCAGAAATGATAAAAAATAAATTTAAGTTTAAAAAATAGAAAGGTAAAATTATAATTTAGTATTAAGAAGAGAAGTGCTTTTATCGAGAAGTTCATTAAGACACGTAAAAGAAATTATCAATAGAAAGACGACGAATTTCTAAAATATCAAGATTGTTGAGATAATGGCTTTTATTGCAAAAATGAAGAAATTTAATATTAAGATCAGGAGAAAAAGAATGACTAGTAGACAAAATTTGGTTAACAAAGGCAGAACAGATATTAGAGATATCAGTATTTAAATTTCTATTAATAAAATAAATATGTTCTTTTAATCTAATTTTGAACTTTCTTCCAGTCTGGCCGACATAAGAAGAATCACATTCTTAGGTTCTGTAAAAAAATATTTCCTAAATATTTCGTAAAATATTGGAACTTGCGTATTTTGATATTTTTCATTATTTCTTACCTTTTTTTTAATTCTCGGGAAAACTTCCAATTTTGTTACGTAATTCTTCCATGATATCTGCAATATGTCATTGTATAGCCACGTTTCAAAAGATTTTTTTTTGTTACGGTAAGTGTTTATGACTCAACCTTACAGCGCAAAATGTAGCATCTTAGCATGCGACTTTTAGTATCAATGTGTAGATCGCTGCATTTGAACATGTTACGGTCGAATTTTCTTTACGTACGCCTATGTTGTTACGGACGAAATTTTCTTTGCGTACGCCTATGTATTCCGACGTAGAATTAGTTTACGGTTTGAACGCCCCCTAACGATCTTTTACGCGTGACTGTCATTTACGACGAGTTCTTCAATTTGGAAACTACATAAAATGGCCGGTGAATTGGCGAGTGAACATTTCTAAACTTATCCACCGTCATGGGGACCAATCTATAAGTGCATTACACTTATAATTCGTTTGCGTCGTCACCGGGTAAGATAATAACTCTCATTTATGAAAACTCTGTTGTAATTTCTCGTAATTTGATAGCCGTTTCGCCACGTGCGAGCAATTCGTTCCTAATTGTTAACTGTTAATGAAGAATCCAGTTCGAATAACAATTTCGTCAAATAAATATTCTCTGAGGCATACGACATATGGCAAAAACCGAATGTACCGAAGTTAACTAAAAACTGTCGAGATTCTACTCAGGTGGCAGATACCTGCGTAAATCACAGAAAAGGGGTATAACAGCATCCGATTTTCGGGTTGTGTTATGTATGTACTTTAAAATTTAAGTAGCGATTTTGTAGATTTGGATTCCGTGAGATATTAGGTTGACACGATTTGCGATTCAAATTACTTACAGGGTTACGTGTCGAGGAAAGTACTTTCTTCACATCAAATTATGTTTGAAAACACTATTTTCGCTAATGTTTCTAATTACTATAAGTAAAAAATTAAAAAATCCATTGAAATAAATAAAAAAATTTTTAATACTATCCGAGATTCTAGTTTTCCTTTACCCGAGATTTGAAAACCAGTTTTATCGATTGGAAGCCAGTCTATAAATGCAAGACTTCACTGCGCAATCAATCAATTTGTTCCACTGCAACATATGTTAAAATTTTCGCAAATGTTTTTAATTACTTTAAGCAAAAAATTAGGAAATTCATTGAAATAAATAAAATTTTATTACAGTTATTTGTTAACATTTTGGTTTTTATTGACTTTGTTATTTTGGCGTTTCTTAATAATTTTTAGCTTTTATACTTGAATGTTTGTCTTGTTTGTGTACAAATCTTTTTGTATTACAGTTTTAATCCATGGAAAGCAGAACCCAAAAAAATGTTCATTCCACACCACAAAATATTATTCATAATGTTATTAATCTTTTCGATAAATAACAAGTAGCTTGTAAATGGGCAAATCCCATTAAAAACAATTCTAAACTGCTGCGCAACAAAAAAATCTTGAAGTTACCAATATTATTTTTAAAAAGATTTTTCTATATGATTAGAAGAATGGAAGCTAAAATTTGTTTCTGAAAGAAATTCCTTTCTAATACTTTATTTAAAAGTTTCTTCGGAAGCTTTGATTGTTCTTTTGTTGTTTGTCTTAGAGCCGGTTTTGCAAACTTTTTACGATTGTTGTCTTTTTATGAAATGGTTTTCTGTTTTGCAACTTGTTTGTTGCGGTTTTTTAAATTACTTTTTTAACGTGTTTAAAAAAAATGAATCGAAAATTTTGAAAACAACGAAAATGTATTTTAAAAAATTAACAAATTAAAAAACAGTAAACGTTAAACAAAAGCACGAGTAGATAAAAATGTAATGTTGCAATTGTTTAAAAGTATTTTTTTATATAATTATATAACTTTGAATCAATAGTTGATAAAAGAATTCAAAATTTTTATTAAGATAAAAAAAAGAGTCAACATTATTATTCCCGCACAAATATTTTATAAAGAGGATCATCAAAAATCATTTTAAGTGTATGAACGGCGTTTCGTGCGATTGAGTGAGCACTTCTTCATACCCAAGTACAGACTTTACAAAGTGGTGTGTCCAGAACTACATTTCAAGGCAGTCACAACAACAATTAACATTAGAATAAAATAACATAATATAAGACAGTTATTGTCTACTTTGCCTGAAAAAGTGCACACTCTTTTCTTCTTAAAAGAACTCTAAGAGAAAAATAGTGTTATTAATAAATTAAAAAAGAATAAAATGAATTACACAAATTATAACTTTTGTTTAATTTACAAAGGCTTAAGTAAAATGTGTAATTTACTTTTTTTATACAAAACGGTCATAAAACTGTTACTTAAAATGTGCTCTAAAAGTAAACAAGTGTTATAATCAATTCTGAGCAAATTAAGTTAAAATAATTAAAAATCGTGTATCCTGAAAATTTAAAAATGTTTTTTATTACGACAGTATTTAGCTTAAAGTTATAGTTGATTGGTTTACGAAGTTTCTAAATACGTTTATATTTTTTTGATTATCTTTTATTGTAATTATTATTGCAAATGGTAATGACAATAACATGTTACAAGAATTTTTTCGCAACTTAAATCGGTGTCCTAATCCTACATTTCAAAACGACGCCAAAACAAGTAAATATCACCCAATACAAACCTTGTTTAAGTGTGTCAATCACTAAAAGGAACAAATTGGCAAAACAACAATATATTTAATTCGCACAAGAAAAAATATTCGTTAAATTCAACAGAGAAAAAAGTAGACCAATAACAATTATAGAGTAATATCACAGCTATAATATTGATGTAGGCCCTTTCGTTCAGACAACCCACCGTATAACTAATTGTAATTAATTTAAATATAAATATTACTTGATCAAGCTATCTCGTCTACTATGCAATCGCAAAATAAGTCGACAATCTACAATGATAATAATTAACCACAAAAAAATTAATATGAGCACAAAACTTACCCAACCGACAGTTCTTCGTCAACAGTAGTGACTTCCACTACTCTCTTCTATCTGATTTAAAAATGAAAATATGCGTCGTATATACGCTTATATACAACGGCTAATGTTAACCTTACTAAAATTTTAATTACGTAGTGCTAATGTTTTGACAAAAAAAGCAACCTTTTATTTTTTGTTAGAACCTAGACCAAAACAGTTATTAATTATTTGTTTTTTTTTGCTTATAAACATAATTAAATGTATCACACTAATCTTAGTTAAATATTTAAGTTAAATAATAAATAAATAGAAAAAAATAACCAGTTTAATTTTTAAATAAATAAGTTCAAACTTACTGAATTGTCAACAGTGTCTTGTTTGCGAATTATCACATGTTTTACAAGTTTCGTAACCGTAAATGCAAAGTACTATGTTACAGTATCCACTCGTAATAAATGCATTATCTGTTATTTTTGATTGTTTATTTAAATCACGGAACATGTAATGTACGTAAATTAATTGTGTTTAGGAATTTCACTTTTATGTTTTTTTAAAGGAAGATACGAAAAAAATGAATAATTTGATTTTTTTGCATTAATCTTTGTAAATACAATTCCTTGAATCAATTTTATGTCAGTAGGCTAAATATACTTAATAAGACTGTTTTGAGTGTACTACAACTTCATCATATAATAATGTAACCCAGAAGTCAAATTTTTATACCGAATCTATAATCTCAAGTATAATTAAGACTTTAAAACATGTTGAAAAGGTTTGACATTTAGTTACACGTTATGTTTTACTAATAAATCAAAGTTTTAGTAACATGTACTTTTGGTAATGTTTATTTTCTTGTAAATATATTACTTCACGCGATCTATTTGTATATTCTACATTTTCTACATAATTTACATAAATAAAATGCGTCATGTCAAAAATTACTTGATGACAAAAATAGATAATTTCTTACATTTTTTTACGTAAAATGCATCACTTATTTTGAGGTTGCATTGGTCATTGTTGCTGCGGAGTCAGTCGCAGAAACCAACATTTTTTACAAAATTTTGGATTCTACGTTTATTAAAAGCAAACGTTCAAACCAAGTAGTTAGAATTAACATAGCTGGATTACAAACAGTCCAATCTTTTATTAAAAAATAGTTTCAACTATTAGATGCAGAATCTTTTTTTTGTACTTGAGAATATACTTTCCGTATAGATTTTTTCTACCAATTTTTACTAGTTATGTTATTATGTAAAAATTTATTTTTCTAACGTTTAGATCAGGCTGTTTTTTGTGTACTTAATGAAAATGACGCTATTATAAAAGTGTCGAAAATTAATATAAATATAAAACACATCAGCAAGTACAGAATTTTTCAAAAAACGTTAATTGAAAATGAGTCAATCAAACGAGAATATTGAAAAAAATTGACAATTTATATCAGAAACAGAGTCAAATTTATTACCTAAAATATGCAAAGTAGAGTACGAGAAAATTTACTAGCAGGGGATAACGAATATACTCTAATTGGGTACTTTGTTAAAATGGTTTGTTTTATTTATAATATTTATTAGCACCAGTTTTTAAACGTTCTTAAGTGAAAACTCTTAAGCTTCAACACTATGGTAAGTGTACTTGATGGTGAGAAGTACATCAAAATATAGGACGAAAATCACAAGTCTTATTGATGGGTAACTTGAAGAAGTTTTTAGAAAAAGCTTCTGATGCCAGTATTATGCTTATAAAGGTAGTGTTAGTAATTGCGTTGCATCGAGCATGTCGGGCCAAATAATTACATTTATTAATTTGGCGGGCATATTTTGGTTATAACATTACATGACACGAAAACAAAGAACAAACGAGTCTTTACACTTACATAAAAAAATGGAGTAAACGAAATTGCGGTTTACGAAAATGAACAAAGCAAGTGCACGAAGCAACCAGTTGGTATAAACACTTTTTATAATTTATCAAAAAAGCTTTCTCCGTACACTGGAGCCAAATAGTTTCACAGGTTATTGTTTTTAAAGAACATTAGAATTTTTTTTGACCGACAATGGAGTTGACATCCAAGTTTGAAAGAAACACGGCGGCTTGCGTAGTAGTGATAGAGGATAGCATTAATAATAAAGTAAAGAGTTTAAAAAAACTTTAATAGTTCTACTGAGAGCAATCTTCAAATTCTGAAATGCCAATATTAACCGTTATTATTCCTGTCAAGAGTCAAACCGTCAACTACTTAATATCGTTTTTGTAATGGGTTAACTTTTTAATCTTCTAACAACGACGATTATGGAAATTAAAATATAATTTTAAAACGCATTTCTAGTAGTTTATTCATTACAGGGTAAGCATTTCCTATTAGTTTTTTAAAATTCTTTAGTAATTTTTTTGTTAATTTGATAGCACGACCTGTCACGTGTTGGCTGCATGTTTCGATGTATTATCGATCGATGAGAGGTTAATATCAACCAAATACCTTTATGGATCAATTATAATTCTGGAAGGCCTACGTTCAAACTAAAAACGAAGTCTCGACAAGAACTTTTCTCCGAGATACTACTCCTTATGCGTCAGTCGATTGCGATAACTTTTACTTAATGTGTGCAACAGCATTCGATAGTCAGGTTTTTATGTCTAATTTCTTTTAACATTGATTAACAATTTTGTAAGTTTTTGCTTTCGTCAGTCATTCTGTTGACACGATTTGCTGTTCCTAAATATTTCAGATCGATTTAACGAAAAAAACGTTTTCTTCGGGCAAGTACTGGATTGTGGGCAAGTTTTAAAGCTTTATTTAATTACTCGCTGTCAAAAAAGTCTTTCAAAAAATTTTGCTTGTTTTAACTTACGCAATTACAATAATTGTTTTAATATCATTTAGGTATTTTCATTAATTATTTTGTGTATCGAATGCTGTGAACCATAGATATTTGTCATGTAATTTTCTTCGTTATCGACACCTTATGTGTAAACTTATGTATTGTGTGTTGCCGATACTTCCGGCATTTATGCATTGAATAATGTACTACAAAACTTTTGGTGCTCGTTGTTAATAACCTACGTTATTAAATTAAAGTTGTTATACATATTTATCTTTTTCTTTTTTTTTGGTTACACGGAAACCAGTGTAACAAAGATTGCAAACTTTATTTTATTACAAGCTTGGGATTTCTGTCTTGATCGAAACAGAAGTTTTACTTAGAAAGATCTGGCGCCCTTTAAATCTTGTTTATTAGAACCTCCCCTATCTCCGACTAGTGTGAGTTGACCGTGCAAGGTTCGTAAGACCTACAGCTTGTAACAAATTTAACAAATTGTAAATTTACAATATATGTTAACAAATAAAATGAATAAAAAAAAGTGTTGCTAACTAAAATAGTGAAAAAAGTGCTACTAACGAAAAAAGTTTCATTTTGCTTCACGATTTTTGGTTAAACAATGTCTCACTTTTCAAGTACACGGAAATAGTATATTATGTATCTAAAGGGAAAAGTATCACATTTCCACTTGCGGATTGTTTTGACATTTGCAGTGAGGTGAGGCGAAGTTAGCATGTATTACTAACTCTTGTGGTGTCTATACGATTTTCTTTTTCACGCTAAAATGAAAAGTTTGTTTAACATAAAAATAAAATTGACTTAAATTTGTCATTATAGGCTCAAAAAAGTCGAGCATTAACTTTTTATATGATCAATATTATGATTTATTTAAATCAATAAATATATGTATAAACTATAAGGAGTACTTCTTTTAATTTACACAATAAATGCGTGAGTTAATCTAAAGTTGAGCACTTTACTTTAATTATATAATATATTTTAAAACGTAACATCATTTTATTTTAAGAGATATTCAAACAAAACTATTTTAGATTAATATTTTGCAGGGAGAGAATGTGGCACCTTTGTCCCGCAAATGATGATTGAAAATCAAAGTTTTCGTCAGGGTCTGAAAAGAACTTAATTTTTAGTATGTTTTTAGTTACAGAGCTACAGAGATCAACATTATTTTGCATATACATACATGAAAATGTTCTTAATTAGCAATCTAAAAATGTAACAATAATTTTCCATTAATCAACAAACAAAATCTAATGATTGAACGCAACGTTTATCATGAATCTAAAACGATTTTAATTTAATTTTGTAATTATTTTTAGTTACAAACTTGATGGTAAATTTCAACATTTAATCACGTATTTCCCTCTTCATGTAATTATTATTGATATAGTTATGTTCTGTTTAACAACCGCCTGCGTATCCGTTTTGACATTAATTTCTTCCTATTTCAGATTTAATTATATATTTTCACTACATCAAAATGCTACTGCCGACGGAATTTTTTTTTCAAAACATAAATATTGGTAAATTTTTGAAAAAATATACATAAATATGTAATGCGCTAGTTTGACTTTTATTACATTTGAGGAGAAACGACGGCTTTATAAAATAAAAGCAATACATGTTTCGTAAAGGATTCAGGTAGCGAATAATGGAGAAATATGTTCAACAGCAATAAATCTATTACCGAACGGGGATTTTTATTGAAATATATAGTGACTGTTCAAAGGTTTTTATTTTGAAAATGTGATTTATATTGTAACGTAGAAGTACGTTGATTACTTGAGAAAGTTTTTTGTATACACGCCTTTGCGACATATTTTTCTCTGAGAAAAAGAAGGAATAAAGGCACAGATAAACTCATCAAAACTCGCCTACAACTTATAATAAGATGACTTCAGTATACGAATGTAGCAAAGTTTACGCTGATAAAATAGAGAACCCCTGAAGCAACCGCCGTCTATTCAATAATACCCCTAAATTCCATATTCATTTTTTATTCATGCTTAAAGGGGAAAGTTTCTAGGGTGCGGTGGTGCCTCTAAATGGATTACTGAAATTGGTGTGATCTAAACTTGTAGTGGTTTATATAAATTGCAACAATCGGGTCTAACGAACTTTTTATTAAATTAATAACATTTTCTATTTGAGGCAATTCATTTAATTTAAAGTGCGGATGTGAAGAAAACCGTCTACTTTTTTTAGATTTATCTGTCACTGTGTGGATTCTTCTCTTAGACGTTATAAAGCGGCAAGACTTTTTCTAAACACATAAAAAATGTTACTCATTGGGATGTCAAGTTACAACATCCTAAAAAAAGTTGACGTTAACGTGTGACACGTCGAGTTTTGCGGTTCTAAAAAGTAAAGCAGAATTTAAAATAAACATGTACATAATTTATTAAATTCTAAACTATAGCAGATGCTCATATACTTATAATTTGTTTAGAAAACGTTACGCTTTTACTAACACATTTTATTTTATTTAATTAATAATAATTAGGTAGTACAATTATTAATAATTTCAAAATAAAATAAATTATATAAAAAAAAAATTAGTAGTTCTTAAAATAATTCTGAACCATAATTAGAAAATTAGTTTATTTTTATAAATAGAGGTAGAAATATGCACTTCAAATATATTATTATAAGCAATAAACAAGCCTCATCAAAAATGCTCTAAAGAATTTTTTCTAATTCAATTGTCCACTAAAAAATAAGAGCTTGCTTTACTAACTACTACACTTTCATCTCAAGGCGTATACCAAATTCCTTGTTCATGTCGTTTAGTCTACATCGGTGAAACCGGTCGTTCTGTCATTACTCGCATTTCAGAACATGATCGTTGTATAAGGAAAAGGTATATTTTCAAGTCTGCGGTTGCTGAACATCATTTTACTACAGGTCACAAGATAGATTTTGATGTTTCGTTGATTGCCAAATCCCCATTCTTTTTTAACAGGAAATTTCGAGAAAGCATAGAAATCATCAAACACCCCAATAACTACAATCGTAGTGGTTCTTTGTTAGATTTTCGTTTGTTTTTTCAAGTTATCGTTTTCTTTCTTAACTTTTCAGAGTTTAGATTATGGCTTGTTTCACAAATGGATAACCTAACTTTTGAGAAGTTCTTAGTTAGATTTTGGTTGCATGTTTGAGTTTTGCGATTTATCTCATGCCTTGATGAAGTCCCTTGTGAAAGTTGGCGAAACGTTGGCAGCTTCGGTTACAACAACAATGACACGGTCCAAACCCGGAAGACATTCTTATCTTAGTATAGATTCCGGCCGTGGAAACATTCGCTATTACAAGAGCTTGCTCTCAAATTTATTTATTTTTTACATTATAATCAGTCATTTTAGATTACAAATTTGACTGTATGTTCTACATAAAAGCAAATTACATATTATATATTATTAAAATAAATCAATAAATGTTTTATGCTTTCTAATGTAAAGTTGTGCCGACTATCAGATGAAAAATGTTTATAATAAAAAAAAATCATTTTATTTTTGATACCGCATCCGGATTTTAATTATATTACAAAAATTACTTAGGGAGAATATACAAAATTAATCGTAAAGACTAATCAAGTATATATCGGACAAACAAATTAATTAATTTAGAAAAATTTAGCTTATATTAAGTATTGACGTTTAGAAAAGTCTAGTGTTTACACACAATGTTTAAGAATAAACGTAATGTAGGAGGCAGACTACCATGTTGTTATTTTTTTAGAACCAAAGTAAATAGAACATTTTTAATTTTAGTAAAATGACTGATGATAAAGCGTATTCTTCATTAGAAAAAATTCCTTCAGATAGATCAGAAATTTGTGAAAATGAGAACAAAAATGAAATAAAGGATAATATAGAAAAACATAAAGTACAAAATGAAAAACCTGTAGGTACTGTAATTACAAACTCTGATTAGGAAACTAAAGATTAGAATTACTTTTACAAACATATGTAATTAAAAAAAAGACATCAAATGAACCAAAAACAGTTCTATGCAGTTCAACTATTCTACCTTTTGTCGAATGTTTTGGAACAACATTTCTGATAGTTTGGAATATCCGGTATATATACCCTTAATTTTATTTTCCCAGAATCTGTTGAAAATGATAGTATTTCAAATAAATTTGTATATAGTTAGAAACACAAACACAACAATTATTCGACAACAGTTAAAGAAAAAAAAAATCATTTTAGCAATCAATTTACTTATGTCTATAAAAAAGATAGAAAGTTGGAGAGATGATTAGTCATCTAGAAATGAATTACGAAACAGTGTTATATCTTCAATTATGTCACGCAATCGGTTAAGATATCTTCTTACTCACTAGCACTTATACGATATTCTACTACAGTTAAAAAAAGGAGAGACAAAGTAAAGTCATTGTTGGATGAATTCTAAAATACATAAAAAACATGTTATGATTCTTCCAACCGCATTTCAATTAACAAAATGATAATTAAATTTAAAGGGAGTTTGTGTCAATATACGCTAGGAAATGTATGGATAAGAAACCTAACTTTTTTTTAAACAATTTTTACAGCCAGAATGATCAAGAAGTGTAAAAAAAGAGATTGACGTAAAGAAGCAATAATATGTAATATTAACCATGTTATGAAATTTACAGTTTCGACTGCAAATTTGAATTATGCAACCAATTGTTTGTTAGCCCCGCCGAAGTTGGTGCCACAATCATTGGAGATATGGTTGCACCGACCGCGGCGTGCGATAAATCTACGTGCAATAATTCTTTAAATTTTGTGCAATGATGAATAACAATCTGGTAAAATAAAAAAACTCGTTACTATTTGTACCGCAAATACCACGTGCTTTAATACACAGGAGATTTCTGGCGACCTCAAAACAATTTTATCTTTCGGTCAGGATTCTCTCTGTTGACTAAGCTAATTTGGTCTTGCCGACCATAAAGAGCATGCGGCTAGCCTTTCTGCCGGGTTGTCACAACAACAAACGTGACGGCAACAACTAATAGGAATCATTCCTTAGATGTGTGAGACACATATATAAAGCTCTATAAAGATCTTCCAATATGCGGCGTATCCACGCCAATGCTACCTGCAAATCACTTTAAGCGATTATTTCTTTTATGGTTACGATCTGTTTATAGTTCCTTAGTACAAATGCAATAGTGTTAGACAAGCGTAGCTTAACTCCGACGCATCGCAGAATGCATGCAACAAACATTCAACAAAAAATGAAGGCTTTATACAACGACGATTTTTCAGATTCAATGAGTAATGATATATACTTTTCCCACTGACTACGAACATCGTCAAGGGATTCTGTGTCTCAATCTACACCTATAACCCACATATGATGTATTAATTGTTTTCCAAAAAATGTAGGTAGGCAAAAGAACGGATATCAATGGGTCATTAGCGAATCATTTGACGTATATCACAAATTAAGACAAAATGGTATTACGAAATCGAAGTAAAATCAAACTAATATCATTGTAAAGTTTCGGTCTAGCAAAAAGTGTATCGTTCAGTAAAACTCTTTAATGGTTCTTGGCTGATGCGTACAATACTACTCGAATTTTAAATTTAAAAATACAATGGTGTGGAATATAATAATCCTGCAACTATTTGATTTCCACAATCAAGAAAATCAACGACTTGTGTTTTGAGTCACTATAGTCTTTCATAAACGCATTATATTTATAAAAGGGTTTAACGATAAGCGACGTTCAAGTGATAAAAGACGACTATGTGCAATTTTTCGCATGTTTTCAAAAAGAGGCATCGATTCCATGTTCTTCAAGGGCAACAAAACTACGAAACGACCGGAATGGTCTACAATGTGTGCTAACAAACGAATTCTTCGTTTGTTGCTTTTCTATTAGAGGAAGGCATTTGTTGTAGACGTCTTTGATGTGCCAAAACAATTTTAATGTGTCATTAAAACTAGTTTTTGATGCAACAAAAAACAAATGTGCTTGTGTAACAGCATTACCAACCACGGGATCCACGAGAGCAAAACCAAATATTGTATTCATGGCGGCTGGACCATCGATTCGGCCATCCTCCTTTTCATAACGGAAAAGACTACTACAAGCAACAAGTCAAATTACATTAACACCTAAAAGAAAATCAATATTCCGGAGACGTTCTAGTCGGAATCTGCCGAGTTCATGTTCTTAAATCAAAGATGTTCAGAAATTGTTACATTTGGAAGCTTCGAACAAATACTACGTATTATTGTGGTTGGACTGCGCAAAATATGTTCTAAAGACCCTACCGGTCCAATGTTACAACTTATAGTGTGTCCACGAACAGACATAAGGTCTGTATTGCCTAAGCAGAGGGTTGCTTTTCACAAACGACTATAGGAGATTGTTACTTGTAATAACAAAAAAAGAGGTAACGGCTAGCACAGTTTCTCCGGAGAGGGAATCGCAGGCTTTGTGGTGCTAAATTATAGATCAAAGCTAAAAAAACGCCAAGACGATGAAGGGTTAAATTAGGGAGAGATCGTCTAACTCTACCCGTAGCTGGAAAAGAACAAATAACACGACAGAAGCAATAACACAGAATATATATTTATTGTATTACAGAAGTAGTTGAAAACGAAGACAGTATATAAGTATAGTTACATAAACGGTGCAAAAAAAATTACATGCGTTATCACAGGTCAAATCTAAGTTAAGCCCTTTGTCGGGACAACAACTCTCACAACTACGTGCCCGAATCAATCTAACTTTTAAATTTCACGAAGGAATGACTTCACTTTATTAGGTTTAACTTCGAAAATGCAAAAATCAAAGTATCGAGAATCAAAGCGCACCCGGTAAGTAGGTGACACACAAAACAAAGTTTAATATTAATTGTGACTACAATCTAGTATGTACGTGTGGCCATTCTATTAATCGACATGACCAACAAAGTAAAATAGAAAATGCAATACTTACAGTTGTGAATGAATATCCAGTAGACTATTAGCTAATCCCGTACCAGTATGACCTAAAACGTAACATACAATTTGACACAAAGGTACATACTGTGTGAGCACAAATAATTTGATTTAATGCATACAATGTTTGACGTAAAAGAATGCGCCGAGCTTCTCTCTAATTAACTTCACAGTTTATCAGTATTACTTGCCATAAAATGGTGTACATCTCCTTAACCTCTAGCGACCTGATGTCATGGAAGCTTTTCGACAAAACAGGTGTTCCAGGTGTTACGAACGTCAATGATAACGTTACAGGTGGAGGGATCGGACCCGCTAAAAAATTAATTTAAGCGCTGAATGCAAAAACGTTATAAAATTACATACCCTAAAATAAGCTTTCACTCAATATATCGTAAATAACTTAATAATGAAAGCTTTTTGTTGAACCGAAAAGATCGCTACGTACGATCCGTACTTTAGCCAACGTTAGCCGAAAATGAATTCGTTTTGACAACTGGCTACAAAGAAAAAGGTAGGGATAAATGTCAATGAACAAATTTTATACTTGAAAAATTTTTATACTTGAAGATTGAACTACCAACTTTTTAACATAACAAATTTCCCCCCAGCTACATAAGAACCTGGGAAGTGGACACTAGCTAAAGTCAAGAATAGAAATTTAGGCATACGCCAAGGACAGAACCTTTAAATCCAAAACCATCCCAAATACAACAACACCCAACCCAAGAAGAAACGTAACGGAAAGAAACTTTCCCAATTTGCTAAGTATCACCAACCAAATGTGTCCAAAAGTCGCACGAAGCGGAATGATACTCTAAAGAACCAAAAACTCCAACCAACAGAAGAGAAGTATCAGAACCGGTACTCGTTAAAAGTCGGCGACAGTCGTTACGCTATAAAGCAAGAGAACAACGCAGTCTCATAGACCTCACTGACGGATAATACTAAACAAACCAAGAAAAAATAAGAAGTATAGGTTGGAAAGAAGTTTAGACCACGGTCAAGGACAACGTTCAAAATCCCTTGAGACCCCAGCCCACAAATACAAATCCAACACCAAATATAAGTCCCCAAAGCAAACTAAACTAAAGAAGTAAAAGAAAACCAAGTATCTAGCAGATGTTGAATTGTGATACGCGAATTTAGAAGAAAAGTCAAAAAGAAAAACTAATGCAGTTGTGTCCAAAAAGTCGTCAACAGACGATATGAGATTCTTCCACGAAAAAAACCAAACAGACCCTAAAGATCTAAGCAAAGAAAACCAACGAAGAAATCTCAAGCAAAAAAAAGTTTCTGATTAAAAGTCGACATAAGTCGGACTACCAAAAAGGCAGAGAAAAAAAATCAGTAATCCAAGAGTCACAACAACAAAGTCACCAAAAAGCTTAACACTAAATGAGTGCCAATCTAAAAGAACCCAAAACAAAACCAAAAGAAAGAAAGAAAAAGAAGTAAAAGTCAATAGTAGGTGACACACAAAAAAAAGTTTAATATTAATTGTAATTACAATCTAGTATGTACGTGTGGCAATTCTAATAATTGACATGACCAACAAAGTAAAATAGAAAATGCAATACTTACAGTTGTGAATATTCAGTAGGGCATTAGCTAATCCCGTACCAGTCTGACCTAAAACGTAATATGCAGTTTGACACAAAGGTACATACTGTGTGAGCACAAATAATTTGATTTAATGCATAAAATGGTTGACCTAAAAGAATGCGTTAAGCTTCATCCCTGTAACCCCTAGCGACCTGACGTCATGGAAACTTTTTGACAAAACAGGTGTTCCAGATGTTACGAAAGTCAATGATAACGTTACAGGTGGAGGGATCGGACCTGGTCAAGAATTAATTTAAGTCCTCAATGGAAAAACGTTATAAAATTACATACCCCAAAATAAGCTTTCACTCAATATCACTTAAAAATTTGTCCACATATTTATGTATAGTATCGTGAATAACTTAATAATGAAAACTTTTTGTTAGGCCGAAAAGATTGCTACGTACGATCTGTACTTTAGCAAACGTTAGCAAAACATGAATTCGTTTTGACAACTGGCTACGAAGAAAAAGGTAGGGATGGATGTCGATGAACAAATTTTATACTTGAAAAATTTTTATACTTGAAGATTAAACTACCAACTTTTAAACATAACAAGATACCAACACCATTACGACAATTCTCTGTGAGAAAAGTTAATTGGACTGACTGGGTCACAAAGTGCTCTAAAGGTTTGAAACTTTCTCCAAATATCCAGAATTTCAAGATTAACAATTGATAGAAGCGTAATTGACTATTATTGGTGGACCTCCTATTTAAAGTCAAAACTACAATAGTGTCCGTCGAATCTGTGGCCAAATGCAAAGATTCTTAAAAATGGCGAAATTCAAAAAAAGTTTTATGAAAACGCAACAACGAAAGATGTGGATCTGAGCAATGCCGACAAGCTTTGAAATTGCAAGATTTAAACTACTACAGCGATAAATGGAATGCGATTGTTTCTTACAAACGACAATTGTGGCTTGCGTCTTTCCACGTCGCCACTAAATTTTGAACAATCACGAAGGCTACTACGAGGTTTTACTAGAATTTGTGCTACTACTAAACGAATTTGTTTCTAAAGCGCAACATTAATCGCTAAAAAACCTAAGCATTTCAAGAGTTGAAACATGAGTTTGACAATGACTCAATTCTAATCGTTAAAAGTCAGAATTCAATTTCTGAAGCAACTAATTAAACTAGATAAAATTCCAACGATCAATTTGATCAAAGGTTGCCAATTTTTTTACAAATGTATTGAACAGATTTTGAAGTGCTTGGGGTAATTGCAAACTAACTTTGGGTGCGTTTGCTATATTTTGCCAATAGAATGAAGCAAGCGCGCGACTATTTTGGTAACGACCTACTAACGCTTTAAATGCAATGCAAGGATTCTTTTGACAAGGTAAAATGAGTTATTGAAATTTCTCTGCTTGATAACAAATTATTGTCGTGTATCAACGTGGTGAACAAGTCTTAAAACATAAGTAAATTTTTCAAAGAACCATCAAATTTTAGAAGTGCAATACAAGGCAATTCTATATTTGGTTACAGACGTACCCCTGATCCAACTAAGCTTTGTGGTGACAAAAGACGATTTTTTAATGACTAGAAAACATCATGGATCTTACAACATTACAAATATTTTTCCAATGGTCTGCCGATTTATCTAACGATGTGTTTGCATCTAGCTGTTGCAAATCTATATAAAGACTTTGTGCATGTTTGAATGCTGCCAGAAACTTCAATTTTAACAAACCTATGTCAGCTCTAGTAGCCAAAGCTAATATTTGGTATGAATGTAACACGGTTTTATTTGATAAGGCTAGTATTTTCTATAGAGTAAACCATGATAATAAATTAACAAACAAATAATGAACAAAACTGCATTGGCAATCAGATCAAAAATTCATTCAAACACAAACATGAAATGCACGAAATTTGGACTTGAAGCTTTAACAACAAACGCAAATTACAATACAAACGCAACAACAAACGCAAATTTATAAAATGTAAGCAAAAACAAATTTAATTTTACAAAAATGTAAGCAACGTCAAATACAAAAAAAAACTATACCTGCCGTTGACATGTAACAAGTAAATCAAAACACACAACACAGAGTTTGTCAATGTATCCTGAAAACTGTAGCTACAAAGAACCGATAAACTATTCGTGTTGAAGATCCATGTTTTAACCAAAAGAAATTTATTCAACGTAAATTTTGGTAACGTCTGTGTGCTTGATACAAATTTCCATATCTACCGTACATCTGCCATCGGTAATTCCAGTAATAACAGCTCTTTTCAATGAGCCATCAAAACGGCATTTAATTTATATAAATAGATTACTTATATTTTGAGTAATTAAATTCCTGCAAAGTATTTTAAAATACGTTGCATTTTATTAGTGTCTAATATTTTGTACACAATAACTAATATTTCAATTTTTGTAAATTTATTTATTTTATCATCAAGGCAAACGTAAGTAATCACCAAACGCGCACGCGATAACTGTCTTCAACCACCAACGCACGTGAACGCATAATTGTCTTTATCACAAAATTTTCAGTAGCACGAAACAGAATGCAACAGATTCAAATTCTTTTAGAGAATAGAATAGATCAAGCTGCACATTAGACGGATGTAAGGTGCACAAATTGCAGCACAAAGATTAACCTACACAGAACTATATTTACGGTATTTCTATAATTAGCGATTAGCGTAATTAAAGGACTTGAACCTTCCGTTACCGCTTGACTAACTTTGTTATTACTCGGAGTAAGAGTTTGTGTCCTTTCCAAAAAGGTTGATTTTTGTTTTGGAGGGTGTAATACTGGTAGCCAAGATTTGATTTAAAGTTTTAAACCGTCTTTCCCAAAGTTTGGCGTGTGTCCTTGGTTCCACACGTGTTCTGTCACTGCTGATTTTGTAATTCAGCCAGTTCGTTTACTCTAACTTTCTATATCATTTGATCTACAGGAACAAGAAATTTTGTAAACTACGGCATGTTTTAAACTCTTTTGCCTGTCGTTAGCAGATGTACACCAATTGTTAATTAATTAAATTCAAATGAATTATTTTTAGACTTTTAAGGGGGTACTAAACGGAGCCATTTTCCATGCAAATTGAGGTACACTTTTCTCAAAAACTACTAAATCGATTTTTGTGAAATTTTGAACACGTTTTCTTTACATAGTTTTAAAGCTGTACAGCAGGTAGAATTTAATTTAAAGAAATAGTAAATTTTTTATTGACTTAGAAAGTTTGAAAATTTTACTGTCTTATTAAAAGTAAAGTAAAAAAGAAACCAGCTGGATTTTTAAAATTCGCTCTGCTGCGTTTGTTACTAGCCACGCCATGAATAAGATACAAAAAACACACTCAATTACCTGTCATAGTTTTGGAGAAAAGTGTACCGAAATAGAAAAAATACAACTGTTCAGGAGAAGCAAGAAACAAAAAAGTTTTGTTTTTTTATCTTTAGTAGTCGTTTTTGCTTTTCAAAGTTCTTGTTCCTGTTCGTAAATTGTAGTGTTATTGTTTTACTTGTGTTTATTGTAGAAATTTTATTTTACTCGTTTCAAATATGCCGAGAACGGGTCCGGTTTTCAAGAAGAGAAAAAGGTGGTTTTCAGGTAAAAGGCCTGCAGAAATGACATCGAATGCAACTTGTTCAGTAAATGTGGAGTCACCACAACCTTGCTCAACAACACAAACTCCTATTTCTTCAGGTTCTAAAATAAAACCTCAATTGCCCGAGTATTTGAAGTATGAAAGCACTGATGTTTTCGATATTGTTTGTATCAGAGCGTTGAGTGCGGCGGTGAATTTTTTTGCTTCGTGCAAAAAATGCAATGGGCAGATTAGCCTAAACATTGTTGCTCGGAATGGTCTAGCATTATCAGTTAATGGAAACATACCTCGTTGCCGTATTTTTTATTTATTGAAGCAGGCAATTTTTGTGTAACGCATAGCTAGAAGAGTCCTTCCAAGTTTACATTTAAATTTAAGTAACTTCTAAACCTTGTAGAGACATCGGATTTTTTGCATTCTTTGCAGAATATAGTGTAGATTAAAAAACAAAAATAAAAAAAAAATTGATAATTTTTAAACTTTTTCATTAAGTACCCCCTTAAGATTATTTTAGTATTCATTTAAGCCTAAAAATTAAAAACCACATTTTTAAAGAGTTACTGTTTGACCAATTCAAGAATTAACAAGCATTTTTTCACTTTTTAATGATCATCTGACAACTATTCGCCCGCTTTAAAATATTTGTTTTGCGTTAGCTACCTAAGTAGTAATAACGTCACCTTTAACTATAAATTGACTCATGAAAATCCCTCAAACCGTTGCAAATAATTTTGTTTGTAACAGAATTTTGTGTCAGTTTATGCTGTGATGCAAGATATGATTGATAATTGATAAATTAGTGGACAAAAGTGAGCTTGCGTCTAAGTGTTACATGACTAATGGTTTTTTGTACTGTTTTTACAATTGTTATTGACAAATTCGAATCTTTAAGATATTTCTATACGAAAATTTTTTACCAAAAATCTGAGTGGCGGCAAATACTTTATGTTAGAAATAAGAGATTTCAAAATTTATTTTTTTCTGAAGAAATACAGCAATAAACACATTACAAGCAAACCTGCTATAAAAAAGAATATTTGCATGATACCTACACTTCAGAAAGTTTAATTACAGATATGTTTTGTCAGTCGTTTACAAAACAACGGATAATGTAGAAAGTTCTGAAGATATATGGTTTTGAGTGATACTTGGTATTTGTAAAGCATCCTTGCAAGTAGTATAAAGGCTCTACTAGTCAATTAAATTAATTAGATCAATTAAAACAAAAATTAAAACTGCAAATACAAACCACGAATTAAAATCGCAAATTGAACCTACAAAATGAAACAGCGAATTAGAACCACGAATTAATATTGCAAAAACTGTTAATCAAATCCGCGGGACTATATTGTGATTTGCAGCATTTGATCGGCAGTTTTGATTTACGGAGTCGATTAGCGGTATTTACAGTTTAAATTAGCGCACTTCTACTGAACTCAAAATTAATTTTGAAATCGGAGAAATTAGAGTCTAGCGCACGTCGTCTTTCAGTATTGAATGTAATCTACTTAGCTCTATTTGTGATATTACGACGATATACTTGTTATTTATTTTTTAGTTTTTAGGGATGTTTGCCGCTACTAGTACTATCAACGAGGAGTGAACCGTAAGTAACCCCCCACATAACCAAAGTTAACCTTAATTGTCTAAAAAGTGATCATACTTTAACCTGAAAAGTTGACAAGCATGTGGTATCTTTATCGTGCCTTTTAGTCATTCATAAAAGTTAGTTCTACCGCGTGTCCTTAATGGTTAACTTATTCACAACAAATAGTTATTCCTAATAATACGCCAAATTGTAAACGTAATGGTTACTTTTTGTATAAGCTTAAAGTATAAAATATGGCGACCTATCCCGTTTCTTACCCACAGAGGTTGACTTTTGGATAACTTTTCAATAGACAACTTTAATTGTTACTCAAAAGCCGTTTTAAAAAGTTAACTTGATGGTAACCATAAAAATTAACCTATTAAGAGCTTTCAAGTATAAAATGAGACTACTTGTTTTTTACTAACCCTATAAGTTAACTTTTCGATATCTTTTCAGAGATTTCTAATTAATGTCTTGAAAAAGTTATACAACTGACATCCTACAAAATTAAGTTAATGTTAATCCTAAAAATTAAGTTTTTAGTAGCCTTATAGTACAGAATGAGACTACATGTCTTTTTAGTAACCACATAAATGTTATTTTCGGTGAGTTTTATAATCAATGTCTATAAAAGTTGTGAAACAGACATTCTAAACAGTTAATTTTATGTTAATCTTAAAATTTAACCTTTTAGTAGAATGTTTTTGTGTAGAATAAGACTGTATCGCGGAAAAACGTCCTCGGAAGAAAAATCACCCTAAACCAAAATTACTTTTCTATATTCTAATAGTTACCTCTTACTATTATTACGACTTACAAGGAGGAACTAAGAAATGAGTTTACCAATTGCGTTTCTAATTTTTGGTGATTCTCATGGCAAAAAAGTACCTTTATTTTGGTTTTTTTGTGCATTCCCGCTTAGTTTTCAGATTATGAATTTTTAAAGAATTGATCAAAATCGTCAGAAGTTAGTTAGTCGCTCCGTAAGCTCTAATTACAACAAATTCAAGGGTATGTTTTTTTTAAATAGACAAACACTTATTTTAAAAATATTTAAAAGCACTGCAGATGGAACCTGCAGTCATTGTTTCGCTAATTATTTGTTGTAATTCTTATAAGTATATAGGATCCGTAGTTGTATACGCTGAGACTAATTATCTTAGAAAAACTTGTATTTGAAAAAAAAACATTTTAGTGGAGTTGTAAGTGTAATTGATTATTATTAATTAGTGTTTGTAAGTTTAGTTACTGCTTACATTTATAATAAAAATCTAATTGGCTAACAATGAAATCCTTAGAAGTAAACTTTATTTAAGTTCCACCATTACCCTCGCACAACAGTTTTCTGGAATGTACTATTTTAATCCGATTATCGTCATAAACATTGTTCTTTTTTGTTTGTAGCATAATGATTTTTTAAATTTAATTTCAACCTAAAAATTATTTTTTTTAAACAAACTTTTTTGTAATGTGGATCGATACAAAATCGTATTGACAATAGTTCAAATTATCGCCCTTAAATCGATAAAAAATATCAAATTTTTCTTCAAAGGCGATTAGCAGGTTCAAGAGAAAGTATTAATAAACGCGATGGCATCTTAATGTTGATTGTAAAAACTGTTTTTGTCGTTTTTGTTTCATCCGTTACGGTAAATGACTAATTTAAGAACTTGTTTTGCATTGCGACTGTGTGTCAACTGGGCACCAAACAATAGCCTTTGTGGATAATCCCTGTGTCGGTCTCTTCGACCATTCAAGGTCTTTTTCTTAGATATTGCAGTTTTAACGGAAATTTCATTTAAAGAATCTCATTCTGTCGATGCTGACAAATTTTTTTTAAAACAAATCGTTATTACTTTGAGCAGAGTTTAATATTCATTTCTGCTTTAACAAATCCGTTAAACAATTACAATATAAACTTGGCCTCTTGATAGCAAATAAGAAAAATGAATTTTTCCAAACAGACATACCGAACAAGTTTTGTATTTAAGCTTCTTTAATATTGTGACTCATAAAGGAGCTATATGCGCATCAATATCCAATTTTAAAAACGTAATACAGGCAAATTTTAGTATTTTTAGTATTTGTACTGATTATTCTCAACTTCTTATTTAACCTCTTAAAGCACTTTTTTTTTAAAAAACCACAAAAGAATCGTTTTTTTAAATTTAAGAAAATACATTTTTGAACTTTATTTTGGCTAAAAGTAATAACTAAACACAAAATAACTGTCTATAAACACTTATCTTTCCAGTTTTATAATTTTTACATATTACATTACAAAAAAAGTCTTTCGCTACTAAATCAATAATAATTTTCAAAAAAAACGTTTCTTTGTTTTACAGCTAGACGAAAAGTAATATTACTCTAACATTTTATAGCTGACAAGACAGATGTAAATAAAAAAAAACAAAAAGACCATTTTTTTCTTATGTTTCCTATAGCGATAGCGCTCGAATTAATTCGAGCGTGCCTATTTTGGCCCATTTAGCGTAATAGAATTAACTCGAGCATGCACGTTACGGGGTTAATTTAAACTTAACAAAAATAGATTTCAAGAATCATTGAATTAACATTAAACAAACGCCCACCGTTTGTAAAATTTAAAATTATGTTGTTGAAGTGGGGGAGAATGGGTATAGTAATTTAAATAACCACCGGGTTCTTTTAAGACTAGTTTAAAATTGAACGTCGTTTTTTTTACCTGCTAGACAATCGTTCAAGTTTTGTTGTGCGTGTTGTACAAGTCGAGTGTTAACTTCCTGTAATTGTGTTATACTAAAAGTTCCAGTTATAAAGGTAAAACATCTTTATACATATTTTTAACAGACACAAAAGAACACATAATTCATAATTGCAGATGAACGGTCAGTATACAAAAAGACATAGAAACAGGCTTTCTCTAAATTTTACATGTTTGCCCTGATTTTAAAATACCCAGATTTTTTACAATTTTCTAGATTGCTGGGAACCCTGTAAAAAATCAAATCAAATATAAATATTAGTGGTTTAGTTAAGTATTTTTTCTAATTTCAGCTTCCGTAAAATGAATAGTTTCCACAACTACAGAAATGGACGTTTTAGTGGCGACAAAGGTGTGGATTAGAAAATCGAGAAAAAGTGTGAAAAAGGGTTAAAGGCGATGACATTTATTTTAGATATTTTTAAATTTGTAAATAAATAATAAATATATATGTATTATATCGTATCGTATAAAATCTGTTTTTCAAGACTTGCACCTTTACTTTAATGTGTTTTATTTTCAAATGTTAACTATAAGATATCCGTTAAGCAGCCATTAATCGTTGAGCAACTGAAAAAATAGTATTTTTAAGCAGTTTTAAAATCCAACAATTATACATCTTTTACAATTAACTTCAGGTTGATTCTTGAATAAGTGCAAAAATTGTATATTTTAAACAGCTTTAAAATTAAATAGTAAAATACCCATTTAGATTAACTTTAAGTTATTCTAACGGGTTGAACGTTAAGCAAACAAAAATTAGTATCTTTTAGGCAGTTTTAAATACCAACCATTAACAATCACTTTCGATTAACTTTAGATTACCCTAACAGGTTGAACGTTGAGCAAACAAAAAATGGTATCTTTTTAGTAGTTTTAAAATTCAACTATGCACCGGGCATTTCGATTAACTTTAGGTTAGCCCAACAAGTTGACCAATGAATAACTAAAAAGAAGTATCTTTAGAGTAGCTTTAAAAGTGGACAAGAAGTTGTCCGTTTCGGTTAATTTCGGGTTATCCTAAAAGGTTGACCGTTGCATACACGCAAGGTCAGTATAAGAGTATCCTATGGAGGGATTAAGTGGGACATAGTTCACCATTGGGTGTACTTTTGGGTACTCTATGATCACATTTGCCAATCCAAAGCGGTTACCTTTATTACGACTTTTGGTTACTTTTGGCTGTGTGGGCCTTTACTGTCTTACTCACATTTTGCTGTCGATTGTATCTACGGCGACTCACTGAATATACGATTGTTTGTTATCACAAGTAAATTATGTTTTATTTAACGTTCAGATTATTTAAGTTTAAGGTTTGATTGGCTGTGCGTCATTATTTTCAATTTATATAGATTTCCCGATAAGAAAGTTTTTGATTAAATCAATATAGTCGTATAATGAGTAATTATTAAATAAACATTTTTCAAAATAGTACAAAACATTTTATTAGTTACGTTCAAATTAATAACATTTTTTATGTAGTACATATATGCAGAACGTTGTATTCGATTTTTATGCTCTCTAAAACAAAGAAAACTTATTTTATAAAAAACTAATCATAAGCAATTATTTTGTTTTTGCGCTGTTTTAAAATATTTATGTAAATTAAAATAAATAATTTCGTTTATTATAATGTTTACGTTTGTTTTTATCTGGTAATTTTAAAACCAAATTGTAACGAATATTTGTAAAACAATATTATACATACAATAAAATGAGACTGTTATCAAAACGACTACAACAGCACCGTAAACATTAGCAGGTATTTTAAACTGGGGAGCATTGTGTGTGATATGAATGTTTTATTTGTGGGTTGGAGTGGTTGACAACGGAATGCGCGTTATAATGGAATCCGTTTCGGGAATAGTAGAGATATGTAAGGGGACATCCACTGCCCTCAATTCAATTTTATCCTGACTGTCCGCAACGTGTTACACAAGGGAACACAGTAATTTGCAAGTGAAAATCCTATTACACATTTTTGTCTTAAATAAACCATTCCATTTTATGTCTTAACTTTGATGTAGACATTTCCATTACGAATTTTCTTTTACATGCTTAGAAACGCTGAATTTTGTTACATTTATACAATTTTTCTAATTTGTGTGTTTCTACTTATACTCGTATATAAACAAACAATTTCAACTATTATGTATTGTTTAGGTTTAAAATAAACAATAGAAGTCCAAAACTAAAATACACCGAGTTAGTTTGTAAATGGTACAACAACTTCTTACTTACAATCTGTTTTAAACTGTAAGAAACAAATAAAATGTAACACCTTTCAGGTAAAATGTAAGAATCGCCAAATCTAACAAAAAGGCGAGGATAATATAATCACAAACTAATATAAAATAAAAACTTGGATTGGGCTTAGACGAGTTTTCTTCTTTTAGTATAAAATACACTACGATTTTTTACTACTAATGAAATCTAATAATATTTAATAAAAACACTTACACTAATTAAGATAAGATAAACTCCGCGGATAGCTTCACACACTTGTTTACACTAAAAATCACGTACGAGATTATGCTCCGTATATTTATGTACACATACGTGCTAACGACTTATTTATTTCAACTTGATAATCTTCTTAACACTGCTGTATTTGCATTACGGCAATAACTGACCTACGATTTGTTTCGTCGGTATATATACACATTTGGAAATTCTTCTTGAGTGTTCCCTATCTTTCGGGATATCTTCTAGAAGATGGATAACAGCTTCTAGAAGGCTCTTGAATCTGCAAATAACTTCTCAAACGTTTGACTATGTTGAATATCTGACATTTTTTCAGGGTTTAATATTTGTGCATTTTTTGTACTTATTCAATACTTTTTTCAGTCATTTGCGGTTGACAGAAGGAGCAGTTAATAAACGTACAATCAACTACTAATATACACAACTGTTACACAACATATACGAGAAGGTTAAAATAACAGTGCAATTGAAACAAATATCAATGCGATACCTATTAACAGCGGAGTAAGATAAAGCTTTCTGAAATTATTTACGGTAGCAATAGAAAACAAACTTAGACAACTAACTTAACCAAACGCAAGCATAATAGTAAATTAAACAAAATTCATAGATATGTAGATGACATTGTACTTGTTGCTCCAAACTTTAAAGAACTACAAACTATAGTAAGTGAACCGTCAAAATTATGTGAAGATATACATTACCGCTTACAAAAGTATGAACACTTACTTTTTTATTGAAAATCAATAGAAAAAAAATTTAAAACAAAAAATTCAACAAACTAAACAATAATTTATTAATAATAACATAAAAACGTTTAATCATTTATTCAAATATTTGTCTCATCAAAAATACAATCTTTTCACTTTATTACGGTGCTTACTATACGAGGCACGCGTTCAATCAGTTTTGTCAAAGTTTCAGCTGAAATCTTCTTCCACTCCCTTTATAACGATGACCAGAGTTCCTGTTAAGAGGATAACTTTTTTTTTATCTGCCTATCTTATTTATCCCACAAACGCTCTATAGGGGTACGGTGGCCATACCATGATTTGCAAGACATTGTCTTGCTCTGGTTTGTGGAAAAAGTCTTTTTATATTGTATTGTATGTTGTATAGGTGAACGCGCCTAGCGTACTGAAGTTAGTTGTAGTTAGTAGTTGTAGAATGACATGTGACTGTACACGTGCAGTAAAATTTAATAAATATAATATTACAAGTTTTACAAGTTTACAATCTTATTAACATGGCGCAGTCGTATACTCACGGACCGGTAAAACTACCCCAAGATTTTGACTTGCAGGGGCAAAGTGCCGCCACAGAGTAAAAGTTTTGGAAGATTGCCTTTGAAGATTATTTGATTGCTACAGGTCAACATGAGTCCAATGCCAGTGTAAAATTAGCAATTCTGAGGAATATTATTGGTAATGCATCTGCTAGAATTATGTGCACCATCGTAATACCTGATGGAACAGCTGACCCTTACAAATATATGATGGATCAGTTGGAGGCTTATGTAAACCCACGTGTAAATGAAGTATTCAAAAGATATGAATTTTTAAGTAGAATCCAAAAAGAAGGTGAGTCATTTGAACACTTTTTAACAGACATAAAGCATCTCGTGAAGTCTTGCAACTATAACACGATAGACCCAGATAAATCCGATGAAGAAAAAACTTTAAGGGATAAAATTGTTATGGGTATACGTGACACAGTCACACGAGAGGCCTTACTGAAGATCGATAAGTTAAAATTTAATAAGGTTATAGAAGTGTGTCTTACTAGTGAAATGAGTAGGAACCAGAACAAAATATTTTCCGAGGAAGCAGAAGTAAATTTGGCTACAAAAAAGTATAAGAAGAAGAAAAGTGTTAAACCAGAAGAGACGAACGCACAGGGAAAGTTTAAGTGTAGACGCTGTCGAAGTATGCATGGGGCCCGGGAGTGTCCTGCGTTTGGGAAATCTTGTTCAAAGTGTAGAATTTTGAACCATTTCGCGGTTGCTTGTCGAGTAAAAAACATTAAAAGTGTGCACCAAAATGACAATAGCGGTAGCAATGATAGTAATCAATTATCAATTAATAATGTTAATTTTACAGGTAGTCCTAAGAAGATTTGGGACGAGATTGTCGAAATTGAGAATGTAAAGTTTAAAGTAAAGCTGGACACAGGAACTGACATATCTGTGATCCCGAGCAGAATTTTCAACAAAGTAAACAAAGAGTTTAAGGTACGTACAAGCAATTATATCGTAATAGGGTTTGAGGGCACTCAGGCTAAAAGTATTGGTACTGTAAACCTGCTTTGTAAACATAAAAACAAAATTGTATATGAAGATTTTGTCATAGTTGAAGGGGTTAACAAAATTTTATTAAGTGGCCAAGCCTGTGTTGACCTTGGTCTATTAAAAAGAATCAACAGGGTAAACCTTCAAGAATATGATAAAAATGTAGGGAAATATAAGTTTTTATCTAAATATTCAAAGGTTTTCTCTGGAAGTAGGAGGTTTAAGGGGAAGTATAAAATTGTAACAGTTGATAATTTTAAACCAGTTAGTTACCCCCTTATAAAAGACCGCCCTGAAAAATGAATTTGCGAGACTGGTGCAAAGGGAGGCCATTGTAAAAGTTGAAGAGATGGACCCTCGAGCCAGTATAAACCGCATGGTTATCGTAGAGAAAAGTAATGGTAAATTAAGGATTTGCTTAGATCCTCAGGACCTTAATAGCCAAATTATAAGAAAACCTCAACCGGTAAAAATTATTGAAGAAATCTGTTCGAAAATGGTAGGGAAAAAAATATTTTCCGTCTTCGATCTAACAGAAGGATACCACCATTTAGAATTAGAAGAGAGTTCTTCGTGGAAATGTTGTTTTGCTACTCCCTTCGGCATATATAGATACACCGTTCTACCCTATGGTCTGTCTAATTCCCAAGCAGAGAAAAATTTTGGTGACCTAGAAAATGTACAAACCGTCCATGACGACATGATAGTAATGGGAGCAGACAAAGAGGAACATGATGAAGCAGTTACACGCGTACTAAAAAGGGCAGAAGTTGTAGGTGCTAAGTTTAATAAAGAGAAATTTTAATACTGCCAAAAACAGGTCAAGTTTATGGAACAGGTGTTCTCGGAAAAGGGTATGGAAATTGATTCAGACAGAGTTGAGTTCCTCTGCAGATTACAGAACCCAAAGGACAAAACGGAATTACAAAGTGTTATTGGAAGTTTCAATTATGTTAGGAATTACATTCCCAATATCGCAGATCACATTAAACCTCTTTGTAAACTGTTAAAATCAAATGTCGAGTTTGAATGACTTCCTTTACAACAAAAGTGTTTCGAAGATTTAAAAGAAATAATTACTAAATCTCCAGCGTTACTTCCGTTTGAACCTAAAAGGAAAACCATCTTACAATGTGACGCCTCAAAAAATGGAATAGGATGTTGCATGTTCCAGAAGTATGACAATAAAATGTTAAAATTGGTAGCTTGTGCTTCACGAAGCATGAATGACCATGAAGTAAACTACAGCCAAACAAAAAAGGAGTTTTTATCAATATACTATGGTACGCAAAAGTTCCACGATTTTATATATGGTTCTGTTGTAGACATACAGAGCAATCACAAACCCATTGTTTCAATAATGAAGAAACCGATCTGCAAGATAGGTTCGGTAAGGTTACAGCGTTTGAGATTGAAACTCTTGAAATATTCACTCAATGTCTATTATGTACCCGGTAAGAACATTCATTTCGCAGATATGTTATCGCGTTCAAGTCTGAAAAGTCAAGTACATAATCCCAAAATGATGGAAATGGTACATTCTGTTAGCAAACACATGCCAATCAGCATTGAAAAGCAATCCGAGTTACGATTGTTGACTAGCAAAGACGAAACACTTTCAGCAATTAGTGATTATTGTTTTTATGGATGGCCATAGGAAAGTTCACTAACCAAAGAGTGTAAACCATACTATAAACTTAAAGAGTCCATCTTCGTCAAAGCCGGCATGGTTGTTTTCAAAGACAAAATTGTTGTTCCAAAAGCTTTAAGGAATAATCTCATAAAGATTATACATAAGGGGCACCTTGGTATCTGTAAGACAATTAATCAGGCTAAGAAATTGTTTTAATGGCCAAATTTAAACAATGACATCACAACCTTTGTAAAGCAGTGTCGAACCTGTGAAAAATATCAACCCAGGAATTGTAAAGAACAGATGTTACCGCATACTATCCCTAAACTGAAATACAACAAAGTCGCTGCCGATATACTGAAATTTGCCGCTAAATCGTACTTGATAGTGGTCGATTATTTCTCTCACTGGATAGATATCATCCCTCTTAAGGATAAAACATCAAAAGCATTCATTGATGCATTTCAAAATTTATTTACAAAGTTTGGATATCCACAATTTCTAATGACAGATAATTTACCTTTCATATCCCAAAGATGTTTAAACTATTATCGTGTGAAGGATATCACTGTTACTACGTGTGTTCCTGAGTGACATCAGAGCAATGGTCTTGCAGAGAAGGCTGTTAACATCTCAAAACAAATTTTAAGGAAGAGTTCAGAAACCAATACCGATTTTCGAGAGGGTGTAATGGAATATAACAACACAGAGATAATATCTCTTCAAGCCTTTCCAGCTCAAATCCTTTAAAGCAGAGCATTAAAAACGCAGCTGCCAACAATTAGCAAAAATCTGGAACCCAGGATAAAAGATAATGTTTACAACATGTTGCAGAAGCGACAAGAACGAAGTAAAATTCAATATGATAAAACCGCAAAAAGAAATACAATTGACTTTAAAAAAGGAGATAAAGTGGTAATCAAAAGTAGCAAAAACATAGTTTGGCACAAAGCAATAGTCATCGAAAAAGCCAAAGAGCCGAGATCATACTGGGTTAGGAAGGAACGAAACAACAAGATAGTAAGACGAAATTCAAACCAAATAAAATTATCCCTCACAAAATCGTGTATAGATAATCAGATCTTAGATCCCGGATTATATCCTGATTTAGTTCATAACAAAGACCAAAGTGATAGTATTGTAACAAATGTAGTTCATCCCCAGAATGTAAACACATACAAAACAAAGCTAGCATTAATAATTTTAGTAAACCTAGTTGTTCAGAAACTGAATCTAATCCCAGTAAAGTTTCAATAACCAAAATTATTAGTTGTAAACCTAAGAGTGTAAGCCACAAAGCGCCTTCAAAGAAACCAGACAATCTCGATCCCAAACCATCCAATATCTCAAAATCAGGTCGATTAATAAAGACCCCCCATAAGTTAAACCTTTGAGGGGAAGGTGTTGTATAGGTGAACGCGCCTAGCGTACTGAAGTTAGTTGTAGTTAGTAGTTGTAGAATGACATGTGACTGTACACGTGCAGTAAAATTTAATAAATATAATATTACAAGTTTTACAAGTTTACAATCTTATTAACTTATCGATCACCTCATAAATATTAAACAGATTTGACGTGTGTTTGGGGTCGTTGTCTTGCATAAATGTGAAGTTGGTTCCATTTAACACTAGAACGGCCGGAGCGATCAATTTGACCGATGAGCGTTTGGTTTTATCTGTTGTGACATTTTCAAAAACATGTATTTAAATGTTATTAAACAGAGTCTATCAATATTTCTCTTTGTAGTTAGTAGATATTATCATACCTAGAACGGCCGGGAACGGTCAGAATGACCGTATCTGAAAACTTGTCTACAAAAAATATTTATTCTGTAGAGAGAATTGTTTAGTCTAGCAAATACATTATAACCTTACTCCCACTACATTATAAGACGGAAAGCATGCGCGTGATCACAGTGTTCAGTCACCTGCAAGTGTTTCAGTGTTGAGTTGTGATTTAGAGTGCGTAATAGTTATAAAATATAAGTATTATCGTCGTGGTCTTACTGACAAGGAGCTTCTCGAAGAGCTTCAACAAATATTGGAAGATAAATCCGGTGGCGAAGAATTATCTGACAGTAGCGAGGAAGATTATGTTCCTAGTTGTCAAGAAAGAAATAGTGATGATTCCCATTCATCTTACCAAGAAGTGGAAGGGTCGCAATCAGGAGATTACTTTGCAACAATAAGTTCGCTATAATGTTTCTGTACGAGTAACATAATACGATGAACTTGTTTATAGAGCCGTCTACTAGTTCCAAAGGGAAATCCACAAAAACAAAAAACAAAAACAAGTACCCCAGGCGGAAAACCAAACGGTTTCAAATACAGCACCAAAGCTGGATGTCGACGCTGGTCTACACAAATTTTTTATAACGTGCTGGACTTTGCTGCTATAAATGCATGCATTTTGTACAATTTGATAACAGGTAAAAAACTAAAACGCAGAGGTTTTATTCTTCAGCTAGCAAAAAAGCTTAGCGATGAATACATAACTAAAACCAATACAACATCGACAGCAAACGTTGCCGCTAACCGGTAACGACGTCAATGCGTGACAACAAAATGTGGAAATAAAACAATGAATTTTTTCAAGCAGTGCAAGAAGGCTGTTTGTGAAAAATGTACCGCAAAAACTGAAGTAACGTGTATAAAGTGTGCTGACAATCTCTAATTACCAAGTTTTTGAAAATGTATGACATTATAAATTAATGTGATAAATATGAATTTGGTTATTATTTGTGTTTGATTGCGTTATTTACGGACACAACTGAAGTAAAGATGCCGGTCAAATTGACCGCGCACAGCTGTTCTAGGTATCTAGATGGGGTCGGTTGTTCTAATATTAAACGAACGTCTGAAAGTATTGCGTAGTCTTCCATAATCTTTTGTAATTTTCTTTTTTTATGATGTTTTTTATTTTCACAAAATCTCCAAGTTTCCATTACGGTTGTCATAGGTGTTATAACAACAATTTTGTATTGCTTGTTTATTGTTTACAGGTGTATCGCTGACAATACACGCTAAAGATCACCAACATTTATTATATGTATATTTTTGCTTCAGGTAGAAATACTGAGGCTAGAAGTGCAAAATAACATTGTGTATTACTGTACTAGTGTGTGACTGTAAAACTAACAATAAGACAATGGCAAAAAAATATCTTAATGAGAAATGATTGCTGAGAAAGCTAGTGATAGTGAGCCTATGGATTTGGATTATGACCCCAGTTATAGTGCATCTGAAGAAGACTCTTATAGTGGCAGTGACAGTGAAAATGATGAACCCACAAGAAGATACCGTACTGGACCAAAAGATTCAGAAAACCAGTAGAACAGTACACCTATTCTAAGAACATCTAGAACTTTATCCGACAAAAAACCAATACAAGAATCTGAAGTTTCTCCCCCCCCACCGCATTAGGTGCAGTTGATGAAGATTTTGATAAAGTAATTTGGGGTGATCCGGTTGGAAACCAACAATCTTTTACCTTCAACGCTCAAAGTGGAATGGATCCAATGACTGCAGGAATGTTGGCATTAGCAGAGCCAATAAAATATTTTTGTTTTTTTTTTACTAACGAAATAGTAAATATTATGGTAAATAAAACGAATCTATTTGCTACACAGACTCTGGAAGCAGCTGATGACATTTTTAGTGCTTCACGTCTTTACAACTGGACACCAACCAATGCTCACGAAATGAAACAATTCGTTGGCTTGTTAGGATGGATGGGCGTGGTGAAAGTTCCTGAGCTTTTCGATTATTGGTCTTAAAATGCTTTGTTGTTATTTCCTTTGCCCAAAAACGTTATGTCACGTAACCGATTTGAGCTCTTACCGAGATTCTGGCATTTTGCCAATAATGAGGAAGCAACGCCGGGAGATCGTACCCACAAGTTAAACAATTTTTTTAACGAGTTTATAAAAAAATTCAAAAACACTTATACGCCAGATCAAATAGTATGTGTAGATACGACAATGGTGCCCTTTAGAAGACGGCTGAGCTTCCGCCAATATGTCCCATTAAAAAGGCATCGTTATGGGATAAAGCTATATAAATTATGCAATTAGAGAAGATATACTTGGAATGTGAGTATTTACGTAGGAAAAGATAAAACTAACGACAAAACACAGTCAGCTTCATACAATGTTGTTATAAATCTCATTGAGGGATTGCTCAACGAGGGACGAACCCTTTACGTAAATAATTTTTACACCAATGTTGCTCTGGCCTATAGATTACTTCACTTGAAAACGCATCTGGTAAAAATACATCCCGAAGGAGGTTGCAACGGCCAAGTTACGAAAAGGTGAAATAATAACCAAAGAATCACCAGAAGGCGTAACAATACTAACATGGCGCGACCAGAGAGACGTTCGCATGCTAAGTACTTGCCATTTAGGAACTGAAACCGTTGTTACCAAGTCAAAACGTCAAACTAAAGAAATTAAACCTAAATGTGTTGCAGATTATGACAAAGGAAAAGCTCCTGTTGATGTAAGTGACCAATTAGCATCCTATAACACCGTATTAAGAAGATGCAATAAATGGTATAGGAATTATTAAAATATTGTGGGGTTTCTCCTTGGTAAATGCATACTTCTTATACGTACAAAATTATGTGAGTGGCAGAGACTTGAACATCACCAAATTTAGGCAACAAGTCATTACTTCATTATTAGAACCTCCTGAAACTGCACATACTAATAAGAACAAACGCGTTAAAACTCACCATTTAGTTACGCACGCCGAAAAGAAGAAAGCAAAATGCGCAGTATGCTATGAAATATGTGGCAAGAAGGGAAAAATTATAGATGGGAAGAAGAAAATGGCAGCTCAAGTCATTAAAATTTGTGACGCCTGTTTCAAATGATTTCTTTGCATGTTTTCATTTGTAATAAGTTTTTATAATAAAGAATTTGCTTTTTACAGCACATTTACTGTTCTTTTACATTCACTCATAACTTTTTCCAGGTAAGTAGTAAGCCAAAACTGTATACGCCATTGAGTTTGTACAGGCCAATACTTTAAAAGCGTTATATAAATTCACTGCTATAGTGCTCTCTAGCGATACACCGCATTATGAAACGATGTGATGTAGGTGTATCGCTAAAGATACACCAAGCCTGAGCAGGTCACACGCGGTGTATCGCTAGAGATACACTTGGCAGTCAAAGTGTTAAGGCATTTTGAACGTCTGTCAATCAACTATCTCCTTAAATCAAAATCACTTATATTTATTAACTTAATCGGCTACCACTTCTCTAAAGGTTAATTCCAAAATCTTTGTAAAAGAAAACCGTAAAACAAAGACGTAGGAAAAAGATGCAAACAGAATTAATTACGACGCAAAAGTAGAGTTCAAAAAAGACCTTTCTTACTGTGAGAAATGCCAAACCAACACAAATATTTAATTGCGGTCGTAAAGATTACTTGTTGAGACCTGGATCATAAAACTATCTAATATATTATAAAGATGAATTTATTCCCACTGTAATTTAGTAACTATCACAAAAAAGTAGTGTGAATGAATGAACCGAATGTACTTACTACAATAAAGTTTTAAACCAACTTAAATTAAACAAACTGCTAAAATATATGAGGAGTGACGTTGCAAAATGCAGTTTTTATCAAAAACTTGTTTCCAAGATAATGACGATTTATTGCTTGAGACTCTACTACTACATTTTTAAAGTGAGTGTTTCCGGTAATCATAAGGCTAACAGTAACTAAACTTGAATGTATTTTCTGAAAAATATTGAATCACCTCAACACCCCATTTTACGTCAAACTTCGTTTTGTTCCGGATATTGACTAATAAACAGTTTTAAAAAACTTCAGGTGCTGTAAGTGTTATGTTAGGAAATAAAAAAAAAATGGTTATACAACAAACTTATGAACATGTGAAAAAGTAAAACATATGTACATAGTAGCCATTACTCAAAAAAATATGGAAAACATTACAGTTTTAATCGGTCATCATCTTCAAGACAATCGCATTCTTCAGCATTGTCTTCATCTCCTTCGTCAGGGTTGACAGCTGGATTGTTGTTTGCATTATCTACAAGTTCTTTGTACCACTGTAAATCTTCCTTCTCCCTCCAATTTACTTTTGCACCGTTTACTTCCCTTGAGTAGCTCTTATCCAATAAGTTATCGATATCCTTCTTTTTGTTTAACTTGATTTCCCTCCCTAAGGCAAGTTCTCGAATTGCGCTGTTGAACGATTTTCCAGGTTTTAACGAAGACTTTGGTTTGTCGATATCACTGTTATAAAAGGTTTCTACGCGTAGCTTTATAGTTTTACTGCACCCTGTACGAACAGTTTTTTCAAAGTAAATTCGTTTGGCATCTCTAATTCCAACTACTTTTTTAAACGACTCGCCCAATAGTTTTACATCATGTAATACCTAATCCGTTCCTAAGCATCCAACTTCTTCAACTTCTTTATAAATTTCCCAGTAATCTTCTTTTTTTAGAATTTCTGTACGTCTTTTGCGAATCTTTTCAATTCTCCCGAACACGCGATCAGCAGGCAGAAAGGAGTGACATCGAATAAGAAAAAACAACACTATAGTTTTAAGGTTTATGGGAGATTTGTTATACAACCAAAACATAAGCATATTAAAAATAATCGAATTCTTGTTTTGGCCAGAACAGCCATCACAGAACAGTCTCAAAGTTGTAGTAGTTTCCAAAAAGTTGGTTTTTTACAAGAATTGCACTTTTGTCCATTTTAACTACACACGTTTACCAGAAACAATAAAATATAGCACGTGTTTTATTTACAAACCGCAAATTATACATAAACCACTAAAAACTGCGTTTTGAAGCGGAACGTTTTGGTTAAAAACTACTCTTTGAAACGAACTCGTGTTATCGAAACCAAATATTATTAGGAAAGGTTAGCTTTTGAAACGGCCTGTTTATATGATTTGATGGAACTGCTATTAGTGTACACAACGCCATCTAAAAAAAAATTTTTGTACTTTCATTAAAAATTGCGGTTTGAAACGTCACTCCTCATATTTAGTTACAATTATATTTCGGAAAGAAAACATAAATTACAACTGGAATTTGTAAGGACAAGTAAACTGTCAAATCAACATAAATGCAGAATACGGATGTTTAAGCAACATAATAATTTGTAAATGTTTGAACAAAACTTTACTTAAAAAAATTGATTGACAAAGATGAATCTAAAAACGTAAAATAACTTCCTTAAATCCATTAAACAATTCCAAAATACATGAAACAAATAACATCAATTCAATTACCGGGTCTTTCACGAAAGAAATCGCATAAACTCAAACTACGGTTAACATAAACAAAAAGTTTAGATCTTTTGAAGTTTAATGCTATAGTTCAAAATGCAACTGAACAGATTATAAATATCTATCTAAAAAACATATCAAAAATAAAATTAGCAACCGATAAATTTATTGAATTTGTCATTAATGATCTCAATGGACAAAAAACCACAAAATTGATATCGTAAATGACTTTCTTAAAAAACGTATCTGATGATTGAAAAAATAGTTGAATGATTGACGAAGTACTATCAAATCAATTTTTTAAATTTAAGATGAAGTTTATAATGTTACTATAAATAATACAGTAGAATCCATATTTCACTATGTCATTTATTTTTAGTTGATGATGAAATATGTTTGGATTATTGAATGAGCCAAAAATTTTGTTAATTGCGACTTCGTTTGTTTTGTTCATCAGACTCGCTCACACTGAGTCAAGTAATTTTTTTTCCACTCAGTGTGAGCGAGCCTGATGAAGTGTTCATCCTGAACACAAAAAGTCGCAAATTACTGAAGTAGTTGCTTTCATCGAACCTCCTAAAAGAAGGAGTCATTAATTTGGCCAAACTTTAAAATTAATCGTTTACCAGGCGGCGAACCGTTCTATTGCAAAGAACAACGTCTACTGTAGTAAAAAACAGAATGACCTGTTTGAACGCGATCGTTCGAACGCAATATTTTTGAACGCAAGGACGTTTAAACGCAAAGACTTTTGAACGCAAGACGTTTGGACGTAGGAACGCTTGAACGCAAAGATATACTATGAACGCAAAGTTTTAATTTTTCTATTCAAAGTAACAAAAGTAGATGTTGAGTTTGTGAGAAACAGCTTTATTTTACCTTTAACCATTTTTAACATTTATGTTTGAAGTATTAAATAAATTCCAACGTTTAAATTTATAATAAAAATAAATTAATTAATTAAGAAAAATTGTTTTAACAAAATTTTGATTAAAAAAATAGATTAAAAATTGACCTATTGAATAAAACTAAATAATTAAAATAAAAGTAAGAAGTCAAACAGAGAGACCAAAACTTAAAAACTTTGTTTACAACATTGACACGGTTTAAACCCGAAAGCTTCTTTTATTAATTTTATTTAATACGTCACATTGCTGTCAATATATTACCAAAATCATTACCAACGCATCTCATTTTGATTTTTGTTGATTTCTCAGTATTCTTCATTTTTTTAAAAACTTTTTCTTGTTATTTTCTTTCATGTTATTTTAGCTTCTACAAAAAAAAAATTGTAGTCAATATATTTTTTAATTTTTTTTTTATTATAATATTTCTTTTTCTTACATTCAGTTGACAAACCTAGTTCTTTCAAGTTTATGCGTTCAAACGTCCTAGCGTTTAAACGGTCGCGTTCAACCGATCCCGTCCAAACGTCTTGGACGGAATAAAAAAGGTAAAACAGGGATAAAAATGATTAGTTTTCTATTTTTAATTTTCTTTACAGCTTGATTTGTTTTACTTCAATTTATATTTTGTTTCTAAATTTTTGTGTTTCTTTCTTTATCTTTCTCTTTATAGCATTAACATCGGTTATTAATTGTGGTACAGTTTTCCTAATTTTATTATATGTTTTCTATTCTTTATTTTAAATTTTGTTCTGATAATTTGTTTGTTATCTTGTTGTGTATATTTAAAAAGGAGTTTTACTAGTTTGTTATTTATTACCGATAATTATGTTTATAATTTGTAAACTACATTGTTATTAGTCATTTTGTGCAATTTTTTGTTTTAAATTTTTATTTCAACGAACTTCATTATTGTTAATACATAAACAGATGCTTACATGTGGTATCGCACAATATTTAACAGCAAAATAAATTAATGTTTTAAAAATCTTAGAATTAACATAAATTACAAGAAAAGAATATGCCGTATTTCACTTATCTAATAATTTACATACACTTTAGTTTTCGTTCTAAAATAAAACAAACCTTTTAATTACTCTGTATCGTATATCAAAAAATGTGCATTTTGACATTTAATTAAAGAGTATTTAAGATGTAATTTTTTGATGTAAAATTTTTGATAAAATAATTCAAAAATCGACAACGAATATTGATTTTGGCGTATTTGCTCTTTATATTACGTTCACGCTTGTTTAAAAGTTCATCAAAACAAAGTTGGGAAAATGCGTTAAAAGCAGTAGATCACATTTTGCTGCCATGCAAGCGAAATACTTTGCTAGGACACATTATGAACAGAAAAATAATTTGTTAGCTCGTGATGTTGGGGGAATATCAAGTAGGTTAAATATTGGTTTTTGCTATTTTATGAAAACAACTTTTTCTCCTTCAATAGCTAAACACACATACATATAAAATATTCAAAATTGTTTTGCCTCTCAGTTCTATTTACTTTTTTTTAAATAAACTGCATTTAACTTTTGTTTGCTCGACAAAACATTTAAATAAAAATAAAATTTAGCAATAAAAGTTTAATTTTTGTTTATTCCGCATTAAGCTTACTCTTTGGTATCAATCTTAGAAGTTTTTACATTTTATCGCGTAGCTATTATAGAATTAAGAATTTAATAGATTCTTAAACGCGATGACAAAACTCCAATCCATCATACCTTAATCATACCAGTTTTTTCAATTCAGCTGTCAAGGGCGATTCCGTGACTAAGCAACCATTTGAATTTAAGGACTCTTTAAATCCTTTTGTTCCACCATCAAGTTTAGAAGTGTGTATTCCCATTATGTAAAACCATCAATTTTATATGATAGTTGCTTTTTACTGTGTGTATTTTAAAATGCTTTCAATAGCAGAAACAGAAACTACATGGAAAGTTAGTTTACGTAGTTACTAATTAATTTAAGGTGGTTTCGTGTGTGCACTCTCATATAATAAACCATCAATCATTTCGTTCCTTTACACGCGACAAATTTTAAATATTTTATTATTTTTACTGCTGTATTTATTATAGATATCATACAAGAATATTTTATTTTTTTAGAAATTTGTTTATATGTAATTTATTAAAAACTATTTTTTTTGCTTACTTTTTTTAAGGCAGAAACAGATAAATTACTACACTAGTAAATAGTAAAGAATTTAAAATAAACAACCAGTTAGAAAATAATATAAAAAAAAAAGTTGTTTAAAAAAATTTAAATATTGGTGTTTTTTTTTTAATTGTAAACGTAAAAAGAGGGCCACTAATAGTAAATTATTATATAGAATACTATTAGGATGTAGTTAGTATTTTGAATTTATACCATACAATTTCAAACTATTGTTTGAATAATAGCGGGAAATTAAATTCACTAACATAAAAGAAAAGTGTAATTTTTTTTTGTTTGTGTAACTGCGGAAACGATTATCAAAGACTAGTAGACAGCTGTTTCGTCCTATTGGGACTCCTCAGCACTAGGATACTCTGATGTAGTTTCCACATTTACCACAAACAAATTTAACATAGTTGTATACGTTTGGTATAAGATTGAATTGCAAAATTGGCGGTCAACGCCACCTACGTGGATAAAAGAACCACTAATAGTGAATTATTATATAGAAAACTATGAGGATGTAATGTTTTTGTTTAAATTCAAAATACTAACTACATCCTCATAGTTTTCTATATAATAATTATTATAATATAATTTTATTTTTTCTGCTTCTCACATTTCTTAAGTTTGCGGTAGTTTAAACAGTTTAACATAAAACATATTTTTTTCACAATGGATTAGTTTTTAACATATTGTATAGTATTTTTCAACTAGTATTCCCGTTCTTAGATTAAGGCTTTGTATTAGTAAACTCTGTTTAAATTACAGTTGTACTTCAATAACAATAGAAATGGAAAATTTTCGGCGATAGATAAATTGCTACAAGCAAACAATAAGCGCAAAAATATTCTGTTAATAACCGCAATGCAGTAAAAAGAGACGACATTATTTCTTAGTTCATACTAAAATTCTATGAACCGTACTAATCCGAAAACAAAAATCCTAGTTGAAAAATACTATAATAGATGATAAAAGGATTTAAAAAATATCGATTTTTTAAAATTATTTAATTTTTACGTTAAAAAAAAATAAAACATGTTTCGTATTATGATTAAACGCGACTTTCAGCTTAGAACGCGTCGTAGTTAAACACCCAAACTTTTTACCTTTAGTCTTAGTCTTTCTTTAAAAGCCAAAACAAGAAGTAGAATTTGGATTTTGCCGTATTGTCGTTCGTAAACCCAAACAAGCTGACGTTTCGCAAGGCATTGCAACTTACATTTTTAGAGTGGCAAATGTCACCGAAGGAAAAAGTGTAAGTGACGGTATTTATATCATTAGCGATTAGCGTAATTAACAGATCGTATCTTTCCGTTACCGCGTGACCGAATTCGTTATTACTCGGAATAAAAGTTTGTGTTCTTATCAAGAAGATCTTTGTCTTAGAGTGTGTAATACTTGTAGATTCACTGAGTCTTAAACCGCCTTTTTGGTTCATAGTATATGCACGTTTTTCTATGTCCACAGCTTTGCGGGTTAGTCTGCGAAAATAGAAAGGAGTTCTAGCCAACACTTTAGTTTGATCAAAGTTTAGAGTGTGCCCTTGGTTCCACACGTGTTCGGCCACTGCTGATTTTGTAGCTCTGCGGTGTTCGCAGTTGGCCATATGTCTTTTTACTTTAACTTTAATAGAGCGTCCTGTCTGTTCTATATAACTTGATCCACAGAAACAAGGAATTTTGTAATCTCTGGAATGTTTTAAAGCTCTTTGTTTGTCTTTAGCAGATGTAAACCAATTGTTTAGGGTATCCTTAGCCGTAACAACAATTTTGATACCACGTTTCTTTAGCACTCTGATTATTTTGTCTGTCAAACCCATACAGTATAGTAAATAAGCGGTACGTGCGCATGAGAAAAATTGACACCGTGACGATTTCTCTGTTATATTAGTAGTAAATACATTTAATAGTGTTGGGTGAGATCAAAACGAGCTTTAATATTATTGACAAGTGCATATAAGGTAAGTTAAGTCATATTTTCGTAAGTTTATATCACGATATAGAATTTTTGGTGTTAAGTTAGCCATAACGTTGCAAACAGTTAATTAATTATATTATGTTCTATAGGCTTTTTTGGCAGGCCCATTAATGGATAGTAAGAAAGAAGAATAACTTTGAAAGTAATATGAAGTAATTAAAGAAGATAAAGATATTAAAATATCTGAGCCTAAGCCATACAGTGATGATGGGGCATTTAATGGCCTGTCCAAACGGAAACTCAAGATATGGATGACGAAAATTTTTGGGAAGATGTACCTCATGATGTTCTTAATTTTAATGTTGATGTCGCAGACTCTGGCATTAAAATGGACCAAATAAAAAAAATAAATGTTTTTGAACACATATGGGAGAAGGGAGTCATGACTAATTTTACTAACAAGCGCTAATAATTACGGGAAAAATGTATAGCATAAACCGTTCCAAAACACAAAACAGTCGTTTCCGTGATTTTAAAATTATCACTAAAATCAAATTGAAAAAAAATGTTTGGTGTGTGTCTTCTTCAAGAAAAGATAAAGGCACCTTCTATCAGATTGCTGTTTACTTACATTCTCTTGTATTACCACCCAATTTTTTTCATATATATTAAGTGGTCGCCGATTTGAACAGATACGTAATGTTTGAGTGCAAATCCTGTTGACGTTAATATTTAGCAAGACCGTCTTCACAAAGTGAAAAGTCTTTTGGATTTTGGTCCTCGAAAATAGTAATTTAGCACCTTGCGAAACTCTATTCCTTGATGAATCAATGCTATTATTTAGGGGCCGCTTAATCTTTAAGCAATATATAAAAAATAAAATGTCAAAATATGGTATAAAATTTTACGAGTTTACCAGTTATGATGAATATGTGTTACATTTAGAAATTAACCATAGTGAACCCATCCCTGGCAACAATTCCAAAACCGAACAACTTGTTTTCAGATTATTAGAACCTTATCTTAACAAAGGCCATCACGTATATACGGACACAGAGTATTAAATTATTCAGAGAAACAACTCTCATGGAAGGGAAAAGTACGCGCATTCTATCTGGCGCTTGGGCAGTCGCCATGTTTTTAGGGTAGATCAGAGGCGTCATATTTGAATTTTTAAACGTCTGTTCTGTGTGGTTTTCTTTATTGTTTTATGTTCGAAATTACTTTTATAGTCGTGATTTGTGTTTGTAGTTTATAAGTGTTAGATCGTAGTTTCTGTTTGATTGTCGTGTACTGTGCCAAACATTATATTTTATAAACTAATTTTTCATTGTATTTACATAATATGTAAACGTAAAGCTGGCGTGGTTTGTGCTGCAAAAAAATGCCCATACAAAGAGTATAATTGCAACTTAAGTTTCTTTACATTCCCCAGAGATGAACAAAGTATGTAATTAGCTGTTAAATAAAATCACAATTTGAATTTATGAAATTTCTAGCTAATAATCTTGCTTTACTCATAAATAAAACATTCAAATTCTTTTATATAATCAAAAAATATGTAATTTACAAAATATAATAAATTTGTACAATAAACTACTAAGTTTACCTAATTAATCGGGTAAACTAATAAATGGAGGTGTTTTTTATTTTAAAATTGTCATACACCTTCCAATGTTGTAATAAAATATAATTGATTAAAGCATTATATAAAATAATTTATGCATATAATTTGAAGGGCACATACTTGGCTTGCGGTTCAGATGATTTGTTAAAAAATGTGTCTAAGCCAGGTAGCTACAAACTGTGTGCTGCACATTTTGAAGAACATATTTACCTAAATAATTTAAAGAACCGGTTACTGCCAACTGCTTTACCAACATTGTTCTCTTTGATGGAGTGTTCGATAAACACAGAATCGATCAAAGTTACTATATACAAGCAACTGATCCTATAGATACCAGTAAGTTCTTTAACTACAATTTATAACGGCTAATGCACTATTAAAGCGTGATTTTTTATTTTAGGTCTTCCACTAGAAGTCGAAGATGATCAAATTATGATACCAGAATCACCAATAATGCCTTCGTTATTAAGTTAATCTAGTACTCAAACAGAAAGCTGTTTATCGATTAAGACTCCTTCAGTGGAGTCTTAATCGATAACAAGCTCCCTAAAACTATAAAAAAATTAAAGAACGCAAATGCATTATTGAATAAAAGCATAAATAAACTGAAAATAGATTTAGAGGAGGCTTCAAGAAAATCTTTAGATGATATTTCTCTTGAGGAGTATATGCAGCTGACAAACAAATTTTGTCCAACGAAAGAGGTTCCTAACTTTATAAACGCTCAAGTATCTCAAATAAACAAGCAACCAAGAAGGCGTAAATGTTCTTTCGAATTTATAAATGAATGCTTGTCAATGTACTTTGCCGGTTCAAAATTTTACAAACAAAAGTTAATGGAAAAATTTAGTTTGCCTTTGACAGTTACATTATTGTCATTGGTTAGAAAAATTAAAGTAGAACCTGGCCCAAAAAACCCCGAATTATTTGAAATGCTTTGCAGTAAAGTAAAAAAAAACTGTTTCCAATAGATACTGTATGTTATGTGTGGATGAAATGAGCATAAAATGCAATTTATTTTATTCTGTTGGCACAGATGATATTGTTGGGATAGAAGATGATGAACCAAAAAATTTAAGGCAGCAAAATTAGCTTCCTAATGATAAGAGGTATTAAAAATAAATGGACTCAACCCTTATGTTACGGCTTCTTCCATAGGAATAGTAGTGCTACAAATATGCAACAAATTATTTTTAATTTGGTGACTCAACTCAACATAGTACATATGCTAGGTTTTCGTATGCTTGTATAATTAATCTTTACATAATCATTTTGTATTTATTATTTGTTGTTTACTTTAAAATATTTCAAGTACGAATCTTATCACTTCCTATAATTAAAATTTATAAGTACGATCTTGAATTTCTACCCTTTAAACATCGCTGCCTTTGTCTTGCAAAGATCAAACGCGCCGACGTTAAGTTGTTCCTCTGATAATTTTGTACTCTGTGATATGGATAAGTTTTATAATAGTGTCTCATTGCCGTCGAAACTTCTAAAATATAAAACTCACTTAACTGGGAAATTAAGGGCAAATACACGAGATAATCCGACTGTTGTGATCAAAAAGAAACTCCGAAAAGGTGAATATATATGGAGAAAGAAACGTGATGTTAGAGTGTATGTTAGTAAATGGAAGGACATTACTACTGGCCATAAACAAGGACTATTTATTGCCACAAATCAATATCGCGCTGAAAAGGAGAAACCACGGAAAATAGATGCCTACAATAAACCTATGTCTGGCATAGACAAGTGTGAGCAAATGCTGAGCTGTCCTCGCACAACCATACGATGGCATAAAAAAATGACGTTTTGCTTTCTAAACATATCAGTTTAGATCTTTCACTTCCTAACCAAAAAAGGAGTAAAGCAGATTCCATTTATCAAATTTAGGGATGTCTCTTCTAGACTTAGAAAAATTGTAGATGGCAGAATCTTAGTAAGACGGGGTTCATCAAAGACACCAAATATTGCTTAACCAAAAAATACACATTTTCTGGATGTCATTCCCTTTCCGGAAAATTATAAGAAAAACAACTTTTTTCTTAAATGTAGAAAATGCACAAAAAATAAGGACCGAAAAGAAAGAAGCTACAGGTGTGAGACATGTTCAGACAAACCGCCATTATGTACTGCACCGTGCTTCAAAATGTGGCACCAGTAATGATTTACTGTTATAAATAAAAACATCTAAATATTTTCAGTTTTACGTAAAAACAGAGCGACTTCCATAGACGTCCGTGTATAAAAAAATGTAAATAAGGTTATGGGTTATTTTTGTCTTATTTTCCATTGTAAATAATTTTGGTGTAGACACTTTTTTACATGCTGAGCTTTCACTGCACGTCGCTGTGAACATTTTCAGAATCTGCAACAAATGATTGATTGTATCTTAAAATCCTGCTTTTATAGACTTGTTTTTAGTAGATAACACTAGTTTTAAATATGTGGTAAAAGGTAACTAAAATCTTGTTTAGTATTGAAAAGATTTTTAATTATTTTAATTTTTTATTGATAGTAATCAGAAACATTAACTAAAATCTTAGAATTTTTAAACACAATTTAAAGATTCGTTTCTGTCATGTATTCGACTACTGCTGACTTAGAAAACTGTTCAAAACCTTCCTTGATGTTTTTTGATACAAATTCTTACGCTTTTATCCGTTTTTCTTATATATGTATGAATACAAGAACAAAACTTGCTATAAACGACTCGAACTAAAAAAAACATTTTTCACGATATTTAAGAATTAGCTCAATCATAGTATATTATATACCAAGGTATAACCTAAGCGACAGATTATATCGCGGGACGCAAAGCTTCGAGAGATATAACCTGCGCGGTTATATCATCTTTTTAAGCCTGATCTATATATAATTTTTTTCACTACTACAATTATTAAAACTTTTTTACTTGTTACTAAATCAAATTTAAGATGTCAATTTCAAATTAAAAATTAAGTGAGTGATTGTGACAGTTGCCATTAGTTTATAGAATTAATTTTGACGTAATTCGTAATTGCGATTAATAACAGAGAAATAAATAGATAACGTATGTATAGTTTTTTTTTGCTAAGCTTACTAAAATTGTTTAAAAACATTATTACTTCAATTGATTATGTCTAATATATACGTTAGCCGGATCTGTGCGAAGACCATTTTTATTCACTAAAAATCCTAAATAAATTAAGAAAGACCAACAAAATTTACGTTTATCAATATTTACAACAAGACATGCAGACTTAAAACGTTTGTGAACTTTACTGAGCGTTTTAATATGTTCAGGAAAATTTTTTTTAACAATGATAATGTCGTCTATATAAACAAATGCATTATCAAATTCAAAACCAAAAATATTATTCATTAAACGTTAAAGTGTTTATGGACTATTGTTCAACTTAAATGCAAATACTGTAAATTCAAACAAACCTCTACTTGGTACGATAAATGCTGTCTTTTCGCAACTTTCTATAGTAAGAAGATTTGCCAAAATGCTTTTTTACAAATTAATTAAAGTTAAAAAACGACAGTCTCGTAACCTATCTAAAATACCACTTACATAACACAAAGGGTATGCCTTGCAATTTGTAACCAAATTTAACTGGCGACCATTAAAACAAAACCTTAAGGTTCCGTTTTTCTTTATGACCATATATATGGAAAAATTCTATGGAGATAAAAATTTTTGAATTATTCTTAGTTTTAAGATGTTATCAATTTCTTTGTTGACTGCTTCTAACAAAGCTGGTGACATTTAATAATACAGCTGCTTGATAGGTTTTGCATTTCCTGCATCAATAAGGTGAGTAACCATGTGGGTTTCACTTAGGTCTGGACTACTGATACCTTATATTTATCAATTACTATCTCTAGATCTTGAAGCGCATTGAGATTACTTTTATAATGTAATAATTTATTTAAATTTACCCAACTGGATACTATAAATGTATCCGATGAAACGTAAATGAGAACTAATAATAACGACTTTTGTAACATTATTGGTAAGTCAACGATTTCTAAAATTGATTAGTTACTACTATCAGCTGTCTGCAATTAAATTATGGACTTAGATTTGTATTCTGATAATCAATCTTTCTTAAATAAAAATAAACATTGATTGCCCATTACTGACATTTACGTGAACAAATGGCCGGCGTTCTTATAACCGACCTTTACAATTAATTATATTCAGTTAATTTCTTGTCTATGCACAAATGTCAAATTTGATACCTGATTTGTTTGAGTTGTAGAAGATAAGTAAACCTAATTTGTTGGTAATTTTATATTGTTTATTTTCTTTTTTTCCAATTTTACAGACCTTAATATTTATTGCAAGTTTCAAATAATGATTAAACAGGATCTGCTGCGGCAAGACATTGATCTGGTGCCCATAAAAATTCTTGCCACTTGGACTCTGTTTCCCTCCGAATAGCAATTGTTTAAATTCCATTACAAGCTGGTCGTGAAAAATCCGCAAACAAAAAGCTTGTAACAATGCAGTTTGTTAAAAAAAGATGTCCTTTGAAAGGAGTGTAGTTTCATACACTATATTGTAAATTTTTTTAAGTGTTTGTAAAAATATTTTGTTTCAATAAATGACAAAATATTATTAAATTGTGTGCACAAAACGTTTTTCTAAATTTTGTTGTATAAAATAAAAAGATCTAATCTATCATATTTAAAGAACTAACAAAACTTTTGACTTTAAAGACCTTTTTTTGAACGTCTTCTGGTAAAACCACAATAGTTTTGTAGCAATAGATTTGTAAAACTCGTATTGATCAAATTTTTTATTGTTAACTTTATACAGTAGCCAGGAGTTTTACACTGCTATACAATGCAAAAATAGTATAAAGAACGACTTATTATCACTTATAGAAAATGTATAATAAAATAAATCAGTCATAATAAACGATATATCCAAGTCGTATAGAGCCAATCCAAAATGCATGTCTCTATCTATACTTTTTATAAATTTTTTTTTGTATGCCACTCAAAATAAAAAATTATAGATTTGTCAATGCTATGTTTGTCTTCGACTTTCTCTAAAACATTTAGTTTAAAATATCAAACAAAAGTCTAAGCTTAGAGTATTTATCCTTTTTGTCTAAGTTTGTATTATAATTGCAATGAATATTGCTCATAATATACTGAAATCTATCACAAGAAATTGCGTTATAGGCAAACTTCTGGTAAACAGATAATTATTTGTTCTAGATTTTTTTTAAATCTCCCTTATTTAATTTTTTTAACATTTTGTCTAAAGCAATTATTACAGAAACAATAACATATAGAGTAGTATATTGTAGTAGATAAACCTACTATTTTTTTGAAATAGGTTGATGTATATATAACCTATTTTATATAAATTTGATTAAATCTTAGTAACAATACAACAGTTACAGTAGCTTTTGGTTCCTTGCATGTTTAATTATAACAAAAATTTGTTATAAACACATGTGCCACAATAGTAATCTACGTAATAAGCGTTAAAAGTAAACCATAGCATAACCACAGTTAATGCGACGAAAAGCTTTGCTGCCGATCGTCAATTGTTCAATTGTTTGTTGCACGTTTATGTCCTGCGTTATTTAAAAAAAATTAATTATTGACCATTTTATGTTTACTGTTTTATTTTTTATTAATTATTTAGTAAACACAATCTCGTAAAGTTGCCTACGTCCTTGGTCGGTGGATTGATCCACTTGATTTTATTCTTTGACCTGATGAAGTGCTCTCCTTTAGCACGAAACGTTGCCACAAAAATAAATTAAAGTAGTTTTACATGCCCCTCCTAAACGAAGAAGTCCAAATTAATTAGTACAGAAATATAATGTTGGCACTGCATTTATTACTAAATATGTCAAATTTGACATTGACGTCGTTTTTTTTATTTTAACGGAATTTCAAGATGCTTTAAATTACTTTTCCAACTGCGTATACTTTTTTTAATACAATATTTGACATTGCACAATTAGTTTTATGTGAATTTCTACTTTATACTTTGCCGCTCTACAGACGGTTGTAATGTCACGTTTGACAGATTTAGTAATAAATGTAGTGCCAAGATTATATTACTGGTGATTTTAATTTTTTTAATTTTTCAAAAAGGAATGAAATTTTACAAAACACTACGCATACAATAATGTGCGTTATTCTCGTCAAAAGTTTCACATGTAACGCTCGGCTGTGCGATCTCGCGTAGCGTTAAAGTTTGTTATCTTATGGTTTGTTTTTGACGCTTGTTACGTAAATTACTGTTACTGGTGAGATTTTTCATCAACTTTTTATGTTTTGTCAAATTTTTTTGTTTTATCCGATGTTTTTATTTGTGTTTATCTAATTTTTCTTTTATGGATATTATTTTGCAACGGTTATATGTAGTCGTTGTGTCTATTAGTTGAGTCGTTGGGTTTTCCCCTATTTTGTTATTTGTTAAATTGTCATGGCTTTTAGTTTGAATTTTAATGTTTTTAATTTTAGATAATTCAGTTTTTACTTTCAAATTGTTGTTAAACAAAATATTAGAAAACTTACTATAACAAAAAATATTTAAAAAGAATTTGGTGAATACTTTTTACTGAAAACAAACGAACCTTAAGTAATCAATATAAGAGTCAAGAATATAAAGGTTAATAGTAATAGTTTTTTTATTGTTATTAATAGTGTCTACAGTTGCAGTAGCAATGTTTCTAAAAGTATTATTAGTTATATACTATGATCGAAATGGCTTTTATACTAGGTGAACCTATACTATAAGCAACCACTTTGTACAGGTTGATGCCAGCTTCCAAAATGTGTCAAAAATATATAATTAAAAATCAGTGGTGGCTTCTCTATTAGGTCATTCGGACAATATCCTTCCAAAATAAATTAGAAAATTATTTTATTTACTTTAAAATTACAAAAATTCGCGTTTAAATTAAATTATCAGCGTTTGAATTTCAATTTTCATTGTAAGCGCAACATATGCGAAAACTTACGAATTTACCTGAGACTGTGTGTTGTGTCCCTGTGTATTATCATTGTATTATATAATGTAGCCGAATCGTAAATGATAGTTATTGTAGTCAAGAGTGGAACACGCATAATACAATTTTATGCGAATTAGTAAAAGACAACTAAATGCCTTAATGCTTTCTGCGGTTGTCAACCGGGTTCCATTTCGCGTACTCATTATTATTATTATTATTATCTCCGCAATACCTGTTTGTAAAACAAAGATGCTGGAATGCACATTTCTTATCGTATACGACAAACTTTGCGCTTGATTTTTTAGTTGTTTGATAATATTTTTTTGTAACTAATGTCAATGACTTTACCAAGCTAAAAAAAATTAATTGTGTTTTTATTTAAATACATATGACCGTTTTTGTTTGATAATGGCGGTAGTACAAGACATTAAAAAATTAATCGTTAATAATAGTTAAAATTTTGAAAGACGTTTAGAATTTTAAACCAATGGTCGTTCTCGGCCTTTAATTCAAATTCGACAAACAAGTAAACATAAAAATAAAGAAGTACACCGTAATTTTAAAGAATCTATGTACGACTTATCAGATTGGATTTGTGGATGTGAAGAACCTAATAGAATTTACTGTTTTGTATGTCTACTATTTTCACACGATTTATTGTGGTGTAAAAATGATGTTACCGATTTAAAGCATTTAAAAGAAAAAATGAAAAAAACGCTCTTTAGTTAATATTTGTTTAGAATTAGACAGCGCTTACCGAAAGTCAGTTCAAGACTACAACAAAACTGTATCGAAAAATAGATATATATTACATAAAATAATTGACTGTATGAAATTCTGTAGAGCTTTCGAGTCGGTGCAAAATGATTTATTGTACTCGATGTTGGTTGTTATACACCAGAAAATTAAATCAGAAATACACCTTGCTGATTTTATTGCCGTACAAGTTGACGAAACCACAGATAACTCAAACAAGATTCAAATGGTTTTTATTATACGTTATGTTCTAAACGGCACTGTTTACGAAAGATTTTTAAAGTTTTTACAGTCGCCAGGTACTACAGCTCAAGAATTAACAACGGCTATTCTTCGAAAACTAGAAATTTTAGAAATAAACAAAAAACCCAAAAAATTTGTTGCATAGAGCTACGATGGAGCAGCTACTACGAGTGGAAAACTTGGAGGCGTGCAAACGAAAATTAAACAAATATATTCCGCGGCCCATTTTATCCACTGTGCTCACCATTTAATTTAATGTTACAAAAAGCGGTTAGTCAAAACAGAACAATAGGAATTTTCTTTGTAAATCTAAATGGTTTTTCTTCGTTTTTTAGTCGATCGCCAAAAAAAACAGCTGTTTTAGATTCAGTTGACAAAAGTAGATTACCAAAATCCGCACCTACGCGATGGTATTTTAACAGTCGATGCGTGGAAACTGTTTATTGACATCAGACTGATATCTTAGCATGTTTAACATACATAATTGAAAAAAAAAAGACGCTAGTACTATAAATCAAGCTATTGGTTTATAAAGTTTTTTACAAAATGAAAGTTCTTTGTTCTGGCTGAAATTTTTTTACCTCATTATGACAAACTGTGAAATTCTTTTTAATCAACGTCAAAAACGTGGCATTGATATTATCTCAGTTAAAACTGATACTGACAAATTTAAAAATTCCATTCAAAAAATACGAAACAAAATTTTAAGTGACGACCAAACCTCCGCATCTTCAAATACAAAAAGAAATATGAACCAATATTCTAAACGTCAAATCTCTCAAGAAGTGTGTGATATAGTTTTATCTGAAATTGAAAACTGTTTTAGTTGTAGTGACCCAGTTGTTTTATAGTGACCGATTTGAAGTGTACAATAACAAGTTTCTAGACCTCATTTTTAAGTTAGTTAAAAAACATTTTACATTTATTAACGATGTTAAATTAAAAACTGAACTGGAAGTTATATATGATCGAGAAGATTTTCGTCATAATGTAGGAACTGTTGCAATGCTTCGGCTGTTTATAAACAATAACCTTTGCGAGACGTTTTCGGAAATTTCTAAAACTGTTATGCACTTTACCATGCTAAGCATGGAAAAATCTTTAATTGTAAATATCGTAAATTTTAATGAGCATGTTATTGATCATTTTGCTAATTCTAAAGATAGACGAATAGATCGTAAATATAAATCGCTTTAATGCCTGAAAGTTTATTTTTTGACTTTTTGTGATAATTGCGTTTTTTTTAATATTTTAAAAATGACCCTCTGGTATGATTGACCACCAGCCGCCACTGTTAAAAGTAACAGTTTTATCTACTAAAACATTAGATAAACATACATAAGTAACTATTATAATAGTTTACGTAACAAGAGTCGAAAGTAAGAAATTGCATAATGAACGTTAATGCATGTGAGTAAGTTACGCTATGATTCTTTCGACGAGAGTAACGTACATTATTTTCTGTGTTGCCTTTTATAAAATTAAATTTTTTTAGGAAAAAACAAAAAAAGGTCAACAAAAATATAATGTTGGTACTACATTTATTACTAAATCTGTCAATTTTGACATTAACTTTAACATCGTTTTTCTTCAATTCTAACTGAATTTCAAGATCTTTAAAATGATTTTTTTACTTGTCGCATACTCGTTCTAATATATTAATTGACTTTGAACATTTACTTTTATGCGGATTTCTAGTTTTCATTTTGCCACCCTAGAGCTTTTTTTGTGCATTACGTAACTACACTAACGAACGAATATTGACGTTTGTGATGTTGGTAGCACAAAAAAAGGTATTAACCGTACTTGTTATTGTCCAAATAATGTTTTTGGAACCTAGCAATTAGAAAAACTGCAAGCAAATTCTGCAGAGAGAAATATGACATAAAAATATATCAGTTTTTGTTTTAAACTTTTTGCAATTTTACGTATTATTTAAAACTTTTCATTTTATATCAGAAACATTACATTTTAGATAAACTTTTAACTCTCATTTACCTAATGACAATTTTACTTGTAAGTACTCAATAAATGTTTTTTTTGCGCAATAAATGTTAGTTAGTAGTTAAAGCGGTTTTGCAAACAATGTTTAATACAAAGCAATTTGATGAAGTGGTACATAGTAGACTATTAAACAATAGCTAAATGGATAACCTTAATAAAACCGTTACTTAGTTGATCCCTTTGAATATTCGGATGCACGAGAATACAACGCTTCTCCAACAAACTGAAGCTCCATCAATTATTTCATGCACCATTGAATCAAACTTTGTTCTCACATAAATCTACCAAAGTTGTATATCAAGTGACATTAATATTGTATTAAGCCAAACTGATACGGGTTGACTGGTTTGTACAAGAACATCGTTGATAACCAATCCTATCGCAAATGCTAATTTCAAATAGAATCGGACATAATTAAATTTACTGGCGTATCAGATGTTTGGTATGTACATTAACTGTCTCCAATTTAACAAACCAATATTGAATTAATGCTTTTCAATAAAAATATATCGACGTTTTGATGATAAATCAAAAACCTATTTGTCGGTGATGATACTAATAAGCACGAATAGAAAAACTTTAATAATCGCTAATTAATTACATATTTGTTTCAGCTGGTTTCAGTCGGTATTTGAAATTAAAATAGAAATAGATTCAACGTCAAGTACAATATATTAAACTAAATTACGTTTGCCGGCATTTAATTAAAAATTTTAATATTACTACAACACAATAATGTTAATAAAAATATGTAAAGTAAATTAAAAATTTTTCATTTATTGTACATATTTTGCAAGAATTTAATACGTTTTATTTAATTTAAATTGCTAGTTCTGTTAGTGACATTACGTGTAATATTCGCATGCAATACTTATTACTGCATTTTTAGATTGGTTTACAAAAATGTCATTACCATGGAATGGGGTGGAATTTACCAACAATATCGATAACGTTTAGTGCGTGATACGAACATATTATAAGCCCTATTTACTAAAACTATAGTATTAAAATATGCAAAATTTTAATAAAAACCAACTTAAAAGTTTAAACTTGTTATAGATTGACTTCAATATTTTTTAATTATTTGTTACATAAACTAAATATATTTTTCTTTTTTAAACGCAATTATTTGCATCTTTAAATACTTTAATTTGGTTTTAATAAAAGTAATTACGTTCTCGACAGTTTATTAAAAAACTAGTGCAGCTTTTTAACAATTCTTTTATTGAAAAATTTACAAAGTAGAAAAGTAAAAAAATACTCATTTTGGTACAAAATACAATACATTGTGTTTACCTCTTATTTATTAAATGACATACAATATGACAGAGGTTAATAATTGATTAATACCCGTTATTCACTGTAAACGTAAAATTTTCTACAACTCTATCAACTAAACCATCTGCCTACTACATTTTTTTACAAATATGTAACACATGATTGCACTCTTTTTCTTAATCTTCATTTGTTAAATTAGAAAATGCATTTTAAACTTTATAATGTTAATACCTCGTTGCGCAATGCTGTTTAATGCAACTTTTTTTACGAGACTGCATATGAATTTAACTGGATTAAGTTTGTTTGTATTACAACATTTTTTGTAATGAAATCCAAGTTTTAAAAACTCAAAGATTTTCCTGTTGCACTAGCAGAAACTTAAAAATTGTTTTTGATTGGATACATCCATTGACTTTATCAAAAAAGTCAATAGCATTATAAATAATATTTGGTGCTTCGGAGTAAACAACTATTCGGGTTCTTATTTTCATGGAAAAAAACTGCAATACAAAAATTTTGTTTAATTAATATTAATAACTAATTTTGTTTGTGTGTGTATGTAATTTTCATATTTTTAAGAGAAAAAAATGTATTTAACTATTAGCACTTTTAATTAAAAAAATTGATTTAGTAATATCACATTTTAATTAAATGTAAACCAAACTTATTTGATACTTTAAAAAATTATGTTATGTTACTTTATCAATAAAATTAAAAGTAATGTTTTTATAAAAATATTTACAATAAATTTTTACTTGTTGAAAAGCTGCAAGTAGTTATTGATTGTATATGTATATGTTGTATCGCATACTTAAATTTGTTTTGGATTAAATATATATTTTAGACGCAAGCACAACGCTTGCACTTGCAATTAAAATACAAAACAAGAAACCAAACTAAAGACAACTCTAAAAATAATTTTAGATCTCAAAGTCTTAGACTTCATACTAGCAGACTTCTCAAACTGAGAAAAAAAATATCTAAGCATCTAAAAATTACAAAAAATTAATACATATTTCAATATTTTAAATAGAACTATGTAATCGCGTCTATTGCACAAAAATTAAAACAAATTATTGCAAGTCAGCCTGCGGACACTTTAATATAATAAACGCAACCCAGTTATTAATTGCTATCTAATTACACACATCTAAAGTTTCATCTATATTCCAAGTAGTCAGAATTTTTTTTTATTTATAAACTTTGTCAAAACGTATCAAATACCAGTCAACTTAACTGACCAAACAAAATACATGTCAACATTTTGTTACGAAAAAATCAGGTTCCTCAAGTTGGGCAGCCAATAATAAATTGTTACGCTGGTCTTCTTTTAACAAAATAAAGCAACGGCTAGCACAGCTTCTTCAAAAAGGGATCGCAAGCTTTGTGATGCGAAATTATAACTTAAATCTAAAAAAAGCGCCAAAACGATGAAAGATTAAATTAGGGAGATACCCTCTAACTCTACCCGTAGATGAAAAAGAATAAATAAACACCACCAAAGTAATAACACAGAATATATATTTCTTTTATCACAGAAGATGAAGAAGGTACATAAATATAAATTTTCGCAAATATAGATACGTAGGTCGAATTGATTATAAGTTGCGTCGAATAGTGAGCAACACACGTACAACAAGCTAACCCTGTCGGTCTAAACTTTTACATATACATAACGTTTGAATTAATATTCGCAAATTTTAAAATCGTAGACAAACAAACAATTTAAACTTTCGAGACTCCACGCGCACTGCATATGAGTTTGTGAAGCACAAAAATATTATTAATTGCGTTAACCTAACATGCACGTACGATCATAAACGACATGACCACCGAAGCACAAACCGAAAAAAATTGAAATAGTAATACTCACAGCTAGGTTTTATCCAGTAAAGGATTAGCTAATTCCGCACTTGAGTTACCTAAAAAGTAATATTAAACCCAATATAAACGAGCATATAATGCTAATACAAGTAAAAGATTCCCTTTAGCATCCAATCCTTTAAGAACCCAAATACGCAGCGTTCTTCTTTCGACTTAACAGAATAAGTTTTCCCAGTTTTTGTCGTAGTTCATCTCCAAAAGAAGGATAATCCTGAAGGTTTCCAACCCTTGACGGTGTATAAGAAATAACGTTATCAATAACGTGACGTCATGGAAGTTTTCCAACTAGGCCACCTGTTAGTTATCATATAGTAAACATGTGGTGGGTACCAAAATCTGCTACAGGCAATTAGCACAAAATCAAATTAAACCTCCCATAAAAAAAAATTTACACCACTTACCCCGATTTAGCCTTACAAATGTAATTGCATATTTGCGTAAAACGATCTAAAGGTGAAGGTTGGCACCCGGCGTAAAAGTACAGAGCTCGTCGATAGTCTTACAGGAAGCGAAGTTAAATATGCTGTCTAAAATTTGACATTTCGACGAAAGAGTAGGGAATTGTAAGCACAAATTTCATACTTGAAGAGAAATTTTTATACTCGCGACTTGAACTACTAACTTTTAACATAATAATTTTACCAATCAAATCTGATATAAACGAGGTTACTTAAATGACATTGCATTAACATTACATACAGAACCTAAAATATTTGAATGCAGTTCTAAAACAATTATTGAACCAACATAGTATAGTACATATAGACTTCTTGAGTGAGTTTACTGATTATCTTTCGTTATACTGTGGAAAAAAACAGACGCTTTTGCATACAATTGCAAACAGCATGGTCACATGTTAAATTTGTGGTTTATTTGCGTTTGTTGTTATGTTGACAGTGTATCTTTGTTATTCGCTTTTGTTGTAAATAAGTGCTTTAGTTGCTATATGAAACAAGACGTTTTTTTTCTTCCGCGTTATCAAAATGAATCAAATGTCAAACATACTCATAGACCGCACCCAAGTTGCATCTGTGCGGTAACGCGTGTTAAAAGATAAGTCACCTTCAAACCTTTAACAATGCACGTACTTACAAGTTCCTTATCAGATAATATTATGATGATTAAGTTATGTATTTTAAAGTTTTAATACTCATTTTAACTTTATTATAAAAATATTGTGGCGTCCAAATTAAATTTGATATATTAAATTAAAATAAAAAATCTAAAGGTCCAGTAAAATTTGTATATAAATTGTTTAATGGTTTATACTTTGTTTTGTTTGTTTTTAAATTAATAAATGGTGTACAATTTTACTCTAATTGACTTTGATCGGGAAAAAAATCGGACAATAAGCTGGCACAACTAAAAAAGAAACGCAAGTATACTTGATATGACATTGTTAAACGAAAACATTGCATTAACTTTATGTTAGTAGTTGTTGCATTTGTAGGTGTGTTTTGTTTTGATATATGTGATATAAATAGTTTTGGTTTATAAAAATTAACAAATATAAGCGGTTGTACACATGTATAGTTAGTTAGTCAGTCAGAGTTTAAAAGTTAATATTGTAGTTTTTGATGTTTCTGATCTTTTTACTTTGTTTTAGTGATAGTGCTATAAAATTTCTTCCGGTTTGTTACGTGCTCTAAATTTAAATTGTGCCAACCTGTATATTGTAGTTACTTGAAGTTTGTCATTGACTTGCCGACGTCATCAACGAGTATCGTGTTTGTTACTTCCGTTCAAGTGGGCATTTTCCTTTCATGTTGTCGTACTCTTAATATGTCTGGTTTAACTTTTCACGTGTTGTGGCGTTATGTATCTTAAAAACTACTGATAACATATTTAACGCAAGGTAGGCTTTTACTATTTTTTTTGGATTAAATGTATTTTTTATGTCGATTTCTTAGCACCACGTGTTACTACTAAATGTGAGTAACGACCATCTACTTATAAAAGTTAAAACTTTCAAGCACCCTTTTGGTAGTTGATACTTTTACTACGGGACGTTTAACACCACCTTTCAGAAGATTACACATGTCAACAGCATACGATAAACTTAATAGCTTAATTACGAGTAACCCATTGGAAAAACGTTTTCTTAAGGTTAACACCAGATTTGGGAGAGTCAAATTTTTCTGTAATTTCTACAACGATTTATATGCTATTATACAATAATATACTATCTTTAAATAATAATAAAACATGACATGTCACTAACTCAACTTTCTTTACACGCCACAGTGGCGCTGCGATTTCAATTTTAGAAATGAGTGAGAAATTATTAAAAACGAAGTTGTAAATGAAAATTAGCCTAAGCAATAAACTTTAAAACACTATGGAATCAAAATCACAGAAGACAAAGAATTTAGTAGGGTTTACGGAATCAGCACGAAAACAGCTTTCCGTTGCTGCAGCAACACAAAGGTAAACCTGGTGTGTTAGTTTATGTGGTTTTATGGAATGCACGTCTTTAAATTGGGAAAATTATTTTGCATATTTTACTTGTAAATGTTTGCAATATTGGTATATTTATTTTTTTAAAAGCAAATTTGCGAGCTTTGTTACGATTGCTGAAATGTTAAAATCTGTAAAAACTCAATGCGGACAGGTTTTTGAAACACTACAATGCGATGATACTTGTGAGTCAATAACAGTAATGTCTAGACATTTTTCAAATTAATTGGTGCAAATTAGTAGTTACAAACTTGTATACTCCAGAACAAAACGAATGTGCAAAAAAAAATTAAACGGCAGCTGAACTTTTTTAAACTATGTTTTTAGCTAAAACGATTCCACAAATTTGTTTCAGATAAAATTATTCTTAAATTCACAACCGCAATTCAGGAAGAGGATACCATGAACGGATCTACAATAAGACAGCTACGGAGACGAGAGTTTATCAAGTTTTCAAGCCATCTGATTGTAATGATGTTGGCTGAAGTAAACAAACCAAAAAAATAACGAAAAAGCAATTCAATTCTTGGAGAAATTTTATTGAAAAACGACAATGGAGGAAGAAATAGAATCGCTGGTAAAAAATTTGACATGAACTTTAATTGAATTACCAGCTGAAGAAGAAAACCATTTCTAATCTCTAGATTTACCGTTCTATAATAGCGTGGACTTCAAGATAATTGGTTGCCCGAATCAATTACGAAAAAACGTCTTATATCTCAGATGGATATTATTCGAGCACTTTTGAGCATTGCAGCCAGCGTTCGACTAAAACTGGCCGAATTTGACTTAAAAGCGACGCAAATTTTAGTAATGATTTCTAAAAAAGGTCTGTAACTTTTAGGTTGAGTAAAAGTGAGGCAAATTACGGTCTGTTCTATCGTACTACTAATGACATAAAGTTTTTATTGGTGTTGTATGTAGATGCTGGACTAATTTTTGCGACGCGACAATAGTATTGTTCGGAATAAGACATGACATAAAAGCTAACACAAGGTCAACAGTAGCACAGCTTGTGTATAAAACAACCCTATGATCACCAAACGTTTTAGAAGAACAAACATCGACATTTGTAACAATGGCAATAGATATTAACAGTTAGCATTGCATTGCAAAATCTGTGTACAAAAATTAAGATAAAGGAACAGGAACGCACAGTAGTAACCAATATTTGTATGTGCTCAAAGGTATACACTTGACAAAACATGCTGTCTGTGCAGATGAAAGTCAGTTTGCAAAATTGATTTTAACTGAGTTACAATTACTACATTACTATACAGGGTGGTCACTTTTGAAATGCACACTATTAGGATATCTTAAACCAATAGAGATACATAGTTGATTAAATTGCAAAAAAGTTGTACGATTTCATTATCATCAAGGATATGAAAAGAAATTTGATATAATTTGGTTCCTTTCTGAAATATCAACTTTTGATTTTTTCATAGCCGCCATTTTGTATTTTTATACCGTAAAATACAGAAAAAAATTACGAATTCAACGATTTAATACACATGGCTCATAAAACTTTATTAATTACAAAATATCAATTTAACAATTTATTGTCCAAATGTAGTTGCCACGAAATAACAAATGAATAGAAACTATAACAACTCATTAAAACTACATAAATTGTTCAAAATGTCTTACCATATGTTCTATGCAGAGCAATGTTCTTTGATCCATGTTCCTTAATGCATTTTGAATGCTTGCTGGTGTAATGATTTAAAATACTTGTGTAATTTCAGTTTTTAATTGTTTTAAATTTTCGGTCTATAGTACACTATATTTTTTACTGAACCCTACAAAAAATAATCAACAGGGTTTAAACAGAAATGGATCTAGTAATTGGTCGTCCAAAAGACCACACCAAGCATTAACGGAAAAACGAATTTGGGGCTTTACTTCCTGGGTTAGGTGAGGATTATCAGTGGCATAAAAATGTTTATTTCTTCTATTAAACATTCCGTTGTTGGTAAATAAAGTTTCGTCAAACCATAATATTTTAGCAGAAAACTCAAGGTCGCCCACAAGTTGATCACGAAACCAGTGGCAAAATTCGAGTCTCCTGGAAGCGTCTCCTTTATACAAATTTTGTACCCGTTTAAACTTGAAATCGTGATATTTATGTTTCCTCAGAATTTTTTGAACCCCAGATTTTGATAAATTACATTCCAATGCAATTTTCTTTTGTGAAGATGCCGGATTTATATTAATTTGTGTCAACACATTTATTTCATTTGCAGTTTCAATCACTGGACAATGATTTACGTTGTGTAGAGTACCAATCTCATTCAGGTAAATATTCAAACGTTAAAATATGGTTCTGTTTGGTTGCCTTCTTTCGGGATACAATTCTGCGTAACACCGCGAAGTAGTCACTGAATTGCGATAGTTTCGAATATAAATATTATACATATCTAGTCTTTCATTAACTGAATTATAAGTAAATACCAATAACAACTAATATAAATAAAAAATTATGATATTTATGTACAGCACTAAACAACAGTTACTACTGTTTTGAGATAACTTTGACAGTTCTGCTAGCGAAAACTCTAAATCGTTCATTTGTTGTTACGTGGCAACTAGATTTAGACAAAAAATTGAAGATCTAGTAGGCAGAAAAAAAATTTGTAACGTGGAGTAAATAGCCTATATCGACTTATGTAAATTTGGTAGATGTCCTTTAATACAATGAGGTAATAACATAGATATGAAATATTTCAGAAAGGAATTAAATTATCACAAATTTCTTTTCATATCCTTGATGAGAATGAAAACGTACAACTTTTTTGTAATTTAACGAACTATGTATCTCTATCGGGTCTAGCAAGCAGCAGTTGTCATGAGTATAATGTTTATAAGACAAATTTGGCACGTTGTCTAATGTTGAATCTGCGTAAAATATACTACTATTGAACTTATTACGTGTCGTTAATCATAAATTTTCACAATTTGTATTTTCACAAACTTTTTAGTACTTTACTGTAAGCGAGATTGCCACTGGTGCTATGACAGAAGGACGTTTCATTGCGGTTCATTTTGCTTTTGACTTTATTATTTAATTATTTTGGAACTTTGACTGTTCCATTGTAAGTATTTTTTTTTATTTCATTTTGCGTCGTCGTTACTATTGCGCTTTTAGCAACGGATAAGAGTTGTAAATAAATATTTTTTTATAGGTTTTAGAGTGTTTTTTCTTGTAATCTGCAAGTAAGTAAAATTGTGACCAGCGCCATATAACTACGAGTAAATCTTACGTTTTTATAATAATTTATTAATTACGTCTTCTTATTGGAAAACCAAATTTTTGCAACTGCATGAATTGTTAACGTTTGATTGATTTTGCCTAATGTTACTTTGTTATTGATTAATTGTAAATAGCATTTACTAATCTTTGTATCGATTGGAATTATACAATCAATTTGTTACGTTCTCTTGTTGTTTGTTTTTCTACTCTATCTAATTTTTTCAACATTGGGTTCGTTTATAACCATATTGTCTCCGAACCAAGAATTCTAGCTGTACATAAAGAGTAGCGCCCATTTTTTTTTAAAATCATAATAGCATTTTCAACTACGTTTACTCACCGACATTACAGCTAGTTGTGATGATATCACAATAAAAAAATATTAATTCAAGTTGGGCGACAACTAGGACGATGTATCCTTGCTATAAATTTTTAAATTTAGTAAAACTTTAGATTAGATAAATTTTTTAAAACTTTTTTTTATAAATTTATCATTTTTTTCTAAGATTTAACATTTACAACATATTAAGTCTTATTTAACTATACATTACAATTTGAAATTTGGAACAATTTATTTTTCATTATTATTGATTTGATGTATATGTAAACTTAGTACATATTTTTTTAATTCGTTAAAGTTAATAAAGTGAATACATTTTTTATAAATCGCACAAAATTTAATAGGGTTTTGAAATATGTACATGTATATTGAAAATGTATAAAAGAAAATTGGATACAATTTTATTGTAGACTACAAAATGCTAAAGTTGTTTTAATGAGGTTGTTACAACTTCTTAACAAAGACATTTTACAAGTGAAGTTAGGAGTTATTGAAATGTATTTTAGCATAAAATAATTTTCTTTGTAAAAGTAAACTTTAATAATATAAAAACGGAAACGTCTTTACGAATTTATTACAAAAATTAGCGTTGTTTAATTAACGTCTTTTAAGATTTGAAAATGCCCTTATTTGTTTAGCTTCTGACTTTTAAAACACATTTTCGTTTTAAGTTACTTTTATTTAATTTATTTTAAAGTAACGGCAACACAATTTAATAAAATTAATTAAAATTTTATATGCATGTTTGTTGTATTTTATACTTGGATATTGTGATAATAGTTTCTGTTTATAAACTTGTAATTAAAAAATAGCATAATATACCTAATATTGAATTATGTTATTGTATATTATTCAGCATGTTGCTTAATGGGTTAAGAGCTATGCAAAACCAAAGCGTACTTAACTATGGAATACTCTTCTTTGAGCAATAATACGTTCTAAACTTTGTAAAATAACTAAACTTTTTCAGTTTGTCATTACGTTTTTCACGATTTATTTTGTTGTGAAATTCAAACATTCAAATATAACTAAAAAACTTTGTTACAAATTAATTTTAAAAATCCCATACTTCAGCTTGTATATATTTACATAATTGCAATCAATTCAGCTAAGTACTGCAGATATAAATCGTCTTATAAATTAATACCCAACAAATTGCAGCGATATAAATTATCACGGTTGTGAGAATTACTATGTATGAAAGGTGAATCTAAATTTCAGGTTTGCATAGTTGTGATATACATAGTAAAAGTTTTTAAAATACATTACGAAAAATACTATTGGATAGCATACTGCAAGTATGTTACCAAATCGTTTAATTTTGAAAACAAAGCATGTTATCAAATTTTATTACAAAAAATTATTAGTTTTTAGCGTTATATAAAATTTCAGGCAACATGTTTTGTTTCGCATACGTTTGAGATTTTTTTTCAAATAATCTACTTTAGGAAAAACAAAGAGAATAATAATATCATACACTAGTTATCAAGTCAATAGAAGAAATAAAAAAAGCAAAATATTTTGAAAAAAATAGGCAGGATACTTAGAAATCAGTGAAATGTAGACTGGACTGACTACGAATCTCAACCAGACGACGTTATTCAATTTGTCGTACTCAAATCAAATAAACCCATAAGTATTTATAAATAATAATAATGATTTGGTTAAGTTTTTATTTTCTAAACAGTTTCGACTAATATTTCCTCAGGGCTATAAAAAAACATTACATATAAAATATCATAAAACTTATAAATTAGTTTACCTAAATAACATTTTTTAATATAACCAAGTTTAAATTAAATTATTTTAAACATTAAAAACATTATTTTGAAACATGCCTACTTAAAACAAAATAATAATAAAAATTTAAATTAAATTACTATAAATTTTACTTAAATTATTGATGTCACTATGATTATTACAATTCTGTTGTTTTTTCTTTATCTGAAACATTTCCTTTATTAATCTTTTCTTTAAATTTAATTCTACAGTAGCCTAGACATCAAGGGGGAAATGCATTTTATACCGCTTTTAAAATACGCGACACCTTTCTAATTCTTTATTTTATTTAGTGTAATGCTGAATATTTCCAAATGCACATATATAATATTTATTTAATTATATGTATGCATGTTTAACTTTATTTGTTTACAAAGTGATTCATGTTTCCCTTCTTCTTTTTTTTAAACATTTACATTACATTACATTCTATATACATCCTATTTACATTTCATTTTTGCTCTTTTCTTTTTAACTATTTCCTCCTTCTCTATACTTCTTCCATCCACTCTGTTCCTTTATCTGTTTTCTTCTAAGATTTCCTTTACTTTCTTAAAATTTTTGTAAGATGCAAATTTAAGATTGTTTTTTTTTTATATATATATTTTAATCGATGCAAATAATAACAATGCAGATGATAATAAAAATGCACCTCACAAAAAGGTAATTAAGGGCGTACAATTAATCAAAATCACAATTGCTAATAAGTGATTAACTAAATGTCAGGTAATAGTAAACATAACGATAATTGGTCACATTACCTTGTAAGTCATTTCATGAATAATAATTGGTCATAAAACCAAACATGGTTTGGAGATGGAGTGACGTGGCTGAACTGAATTCTCACCTTCTGCAAACTTAAACAAGAAAGTACGTTTGAGCATCCCGTTATCAATTCATTTACTACAATTAATTATTTGCTTTTGATAATAATGATCAATAAATAGAAATCACACATATCTAAAATTCAAATGGAGCGATAATCAAATCATGCTGGATTATTACTGAAATCAAATATTAGAATCAGACCGCTTAGGTTCCTGACAACGCCACCCAATGTCAGCTCCAAGTGTTCAATGGGTGTACGACTACATTCCACCCACTCAGAGTGCTTCCGTCCGGGACCGTTATAACAAGCCAAATGCTCCGGTCCAAAAAGCGGATCTAGGATGTGCAATAGGTGTACGACTACATTCCACCCGCCTAGAGATCCCCAAATGAGCGCAATGCTCCGGTTCCAAATGAACCATAATCGAACCGCGTTACCAAATAAAATAAATATCAGACCCCAGGTAGTGCAATGGGTGTACGACTACATTCCACCCGCCTAGAATCTCTGCAGAACCCTTTCGGTTCTAGTAACAAACGAATTCGACCATGTCGACACACACCAGCAAAACGTCAAACGGCCTTATCGACACAATTTAAACATTGAATTAAGCAAATCAACTATCAACTATTAAATTTAGATTTATAGACAATATTCAAAACATAATTGACAACAACCAACATTTATTGACATCGCACTCCATTGTCTAATTAATGTAAACATTGAACGAATTGCGCAAGACGTCACCAATGCAACTTTTAAATTCATGATTATCATTTAACATTCAATAAAAGCATTTATAACTGTCTATTAAAATATTGAGTCTCAAATTCATAAATTTAATCAAAACGGCTCAATAAAACCTCATAAATAGAAACAGTAAACGATGCTCACATTCAAAAGAATGAATATTAAATTAATAGATAATACAAGAGCTCATTGAAAACTCGTAATTAAAAATAGCATAATGATAGTAATAAAAATATAAGCAGTAAGCTACAAGATAATAGGAAACTCAGTGAAACTCACCTTTAAATATTCACGAGAAAACAAACACACTTCACTGTACGAAAGTTACAACGTAATTAAGAATTAGATCTTTGGCAAAACTAAACATTCCTAATGGTAATAAATTAGGGTTGGTAGTGTTTTTACGGTCCAGGGAAACCAAATGCGGCTGTAATTTGATACTCTGGGAAGAAAAGTAAACGAAATTGCTGCATTTTAAAAATTGTATTACATTCCGCTTCTCTTAAATCCCTGCGTCCATTTCTCATGTGCTGAAAGTCTTCCGTCTTTTCTGCACATAGTCTGCACATCTTTTTTTCCTCTTTTTTGTAGTATTTATTTCCTAACTCTTCGTTCCCACATCTGAACCTTGCTTTCATTTTTCTCTTCATTTTATTCCCTTTAACCTTGAGGTATTCTGGCACCCTTTCACACTTAATATTCTTATAATTCACATTATATCTGCCCTTTTTTATCCTTGTTTATTTTTTTGTTTTTCTATGTCCTTATTTCTTCTTATTATTTCCTCTCTTACCCCTACTCTCTCTTCCCTTAATCTCTCTACTTCTTCTTTTGCCTACCCGTTTTTTTTATAATATTCTTTTCTGCTGTCTTGTCCGTACTTCACTTTTTCTCCCTTTATCTCTCTCCAACATTCCTGTAGTATTTTGAATTCTCCCGGTGTTTCTCTGTCTAGCCCTAGTACCCATTTCCAGTATTTTTCTGTATCCCTTCTACCTCTTTATGCTTCTTTCACCCCCATATTTCCGCCCTATATATCAACACATTTTTTATTAGCTTTTCAAACAGCAGTTTTCTTTTTTATGACTACCCTAAACAACCTTTCTCCTACACCCCACATTTGTCCTATTAACCTGTTTTGTTTGCCTTTACTCTTCTTTCTTTTTGCATGTTGCACCACCCACTCAAGTTCCTCCGGCAACTCTTTTTCCCGCCACTTCCATTTTTTTTTCATCTATGTTTCTTGTAATCCAACTACATTCTGTTCCCTGATGTATTCCCAAAAACCTTGTGCCTTGTTCTTTATTTCCGCTACGTTCCAGAACAATACTCTCAGCTAACTCATTTCCCCCTGTGCTTTTTCTTAACTTTTCTTTATTCCTCTTTCTTGGTCTTTTTCCTTTCCATTATTCATTATTCCTTTTTTTGCCATTTTGTCAACTTTTTTTTTCACCCCCCTTCACCCTTTACTTTTTGCCCTTTACTTACCTATTTTCTCTCCCGTTACTCTCATCAGACTCCTATCTCTGTCGTTGCATATGCATCTTTCTGCGTCTATCTTCATTTTCCTATATCATACCCATACTTCCTTCCGCTTTTTTTTCAACCGCTATGTTCATTATTTTTTTTGTACTCTTCTTTCTTCCCATGTCAAATCGTGATTTATATAAATTCTTGTGTTCTTTAGCTTTTTTTTCTCTGTCATCACTTTCTGCTCTTTTTCCCATCCTCCCATTTCCGCCACTACCATCTTATTTTCCTTCTCTCTATTTATCACTGTCACCTTTTTTACTTCTACTTTCACCTTTAATTTTTCTTCCAGCATCAACGATAAATCTTTTTTTGGTTTTTCACTTCTCCACCCGTTTATTATAATATTATTTTACCTTTTCCATCTCTCCTCATTTCCGCTTTTTTTCTACTCCACCAGCTTCTCTTTTTTTTCTTCCATTTGTTTTCCTTTTCTCTTATTTCTTTTTTTATTTCTTTGTTTTATTGTCTTATTCCTTGCATCTTCTTCCATTTGTTTCATCATCTCTCTCAGTAATTCCTTTATATCTTCTATTTCTTTCTGTTTTTTTCGTTCCTCTTTCTGTTATTGAGCTGTTTCCTTCGATTTCTTTCGTCCCACTCTTTTATTTCTCCTTCTGCCCTCTTACTACCACTACTAATTCCCGTTTCTTTACTCACTAACTTCACCAACCTCTACCAACTTATTTAACTTTTACGTTGCTTTAAATGTGAAATACGACTTTCTACGTCTATAGGTACCGCATGAATCCTTCACTTAATTATATATATTTTTTTAATTACTGTTTTATGTTTATAGCATTTTGGAGATGTTTTCACCAATTCGTCCTATGTAAAAAAAGTAATTTAAAATAAACGTACCTGGTTGTTTAAATTGCAATTTCTTTTCACGCCCTATCTTTTTTTACCATTCATTAATTTAGAATGCTGCAGATTGTATATAAATTCGTAATTACGGACACATTCTATTAATTTTTCGTCTTACATTTTAGTAGCGTCTGTATGTATTTACATGTCTCGTTGGACTAAACTAAATGCCAAGAACGCATACACAACCAAGTTATAACGGTCACTATACACGTTTACAACCCTTTTGTATACTGTTTCGCCGCGGTGCACAGCGGTTTAGCAAGGTCGCGTACCATGCAATGGGGCGCATCAAAACCGTCAAAATATTCCGTTAATTAATTCACCAAGAATATTTTGCATGTACCGGTACGGTTACGGTCATGGTGTAGTAGGTTATAGTAAACAGAGACCTTAAAATCGTTTTTTATCGTTTGTAGTCGAATTAAACCAAAACGTTTGGTTTTAATATTGTCAGCCGACATTACCCATAAAGTTGGTACTTTCTAGTAAACTTTTAAATACTAGACTGAAGAGCAAATAACGGGCAAAAAAGCTGAACATTATTTGCTTGCACACAAACGGTCAATCCGCCGAAAGGCTATTTCAGTGGCAAAAAAATCGGAATCATTTACCAACGACCGGTCGGTTACGGGTTCTGTACGAGATATCTATACGTTGCCTGTGTCGTACTGTCAGACAACGTAATATTCTCGTGCATTTTAAAAAATAAATTGTACAAAAAAATCGCTCTTGTTTATTTAGTGTAGCGTTTCTGAATCCCGCTCATAGAGATGGTTATGTTACGCCGGAGGTTATGTTACGAATTTATTAACTGACGGGCTATGTTTTAGAAAAATTAAAAAGCTAATAAAGTTATCTTTTATTAAAAATATATGAAAACTTACCCAACAATAGAATGTAACAAACATGTTTTTTTTTGTTTAACTGTCAGTTTTATCTCATACGGTTTACTAGAAAATTTACATAACGTTTAAGTAACGTAAAAATTTTGATTAAAAACGTATTTCATAAACTGGCTAAACATGCAAATCATTAAGAAACACCAAAACACGTCAATTTTTGTATGTAAGGAGATAACGTTTGCCATAAATAAATAGTAAGTAATTGTTAGGTGAAATTATAATGTTATCAATTTTAGTTTAAATACTATAATTAAAATTTAAATTGAGTTTAATTTATTCAAGGTAATATACTTCTTCTCGTTGTTTATTATAGATTTGTCTTACTTAGTTAAATTAGTTTTACAGAGTGCATACATAGCGTAAAAAATTCCTAATGCACAAGTCTAACAAAACAGAGCAAAATGTTAGAATTCTGAATTAACGTGAAAGAACCGCTTTAAAGCAAAGAAACGTAAAACTTCACACTTCCTTAACAATGTTACCAAGCTGTACAAATCCAATTGGGAATAATTTTAAACCAATCAAATAACACAAACTAATTTGCTTTTCTAGCCACTGAACTTTTGTCTTTCAATCGTAAGCAGTAGCAAAGCGAATTTTCAATTTGTTGTGCCAGCGCCTTACTTGTATTAAGTTTAAAAGTAATTTAATTACTTTTATTGATTGCATTTAGGTAACAACGCTTAAGCATGTACTCTACACGACAGATTTAAAAATTGAAAGGTTTTAGATGTTGTTGTTGCTTCAAGTAAAACTAATTTTGCTCATTAAGACAAGCAGTTAAAATAATAGATGGTTTTGTATCGATTTTGCTAGTTGGCGATTCTTCAACGTAGAAAAGTTAGAATCAAGCAAATATGAAACTAGCGAGGCGGAATAAATGAGACTAGACATTATCATCCTTTGGGAAATTTGAATCAAGAAAACTAATATTTGATGAAGTTTTAATAAAGTTCAAATAATGTATTTTATAATTTGAGTCTGACAGACTACCTACTTGGTATGTTATGAGTTTCTTCGCTTTTGTATACTCTAATTACTTCAGAAATATTAATTATTCTGTTTTAAACGTCGTTTTAATAATTAGTTGTATCATAATTAACTTTAAAACAGAAATATTAAAATTTTATTTAAATTATAATTAACATGTAGTATTTTTGATTGGAATAGGCGCCAATTACTTCATCAAAAATATTAATAACAATGGTAAACTGTATATTACATCTAAACAGCTTTAACTTAATAAATTTTGACTTTAAATAATTGTTAAAACATGCATTTGTGGAAGTACAGTGTTCTCCCACAGCCCTAAAAGAGCGAAACAGCCGTCTAGTGGTTCACCCTGCTGGCATTTTTTACATTTGCATTGTTTATTTTACAATGTTTATAGTTGTGGTTTTAGCCAGCGGTTTATTCAAAACTTACTTGAATTACGTTTCCATCTCTATAGTCATTTACATACTACCTAAATAAGGTTTAAAATATTCTTAGTGCTTTATGTAAAATAAAAATAAATTTAAGTTTCTGTGCATTTGCCTAAAAAGTTGAAACATTTTTTGAAACAAGTTTTTGAATGCAATCAACGTTTTTTAGATAATATTTAATAAAATGTAAATGCAATACTAAAGTAACTAAAAAAAATTAAAATGCCAAAAAAACTTAAAAATATCAAAAGTTTGTTTGAACTAGAGTTTGCTCAAAAGCTCTAAAAGAAAACCGTTGTAAAAAAACTATAGACGTACCATGATGTATGTTTGCTAACAAAAACAGAAATCAGGAAATAAGAAGTAGTCAGGTGTTACATTAGCTCAGTGATTCCTAAAGTGGTCTATATCGACACCTATGACAACTTGCAAGGGGTCTACGTCAGCGGAAAAAAAATTGTGGGTCCATGAAATGAAAATGGGGGTCCATGATAGTAAATGTCAACATACACTGATAGTACCTATTTAGTTACATTATATAAATTATTATTATTATTATAATATAAAGACATATACATTACTTATAAAAGTACCTTTGCAGTAAGAAATTTATTATATGTATTTATAAGATACGTTTATTCGTTTCCTGAATCTTGAAAAGGAAAGTGCTAAGAAAATATTTAAAAAAATATAAACTGGTAGTTTATCACACAAATTATAGTGAATCAATGTTATTTTGTTTGAGAGTGCCGGAGAAAAGTAACTACATTATTTTTTATTAAATTTTAGTTTTGTACTTGTAGTTAGCAAAGATAAATAAATTACGCCAATCATGACTTCAGTTATTAGTAGTTTAATATTCAAATCATGCATGAGTACTCCTCAATAGTTTCTTTTTCAAAGTTTTAGCAATCGTTATTATAATTACAATCCAATCTCCGTAACCCGAACTAATTGCTGCAAGGAGATGTTCGGATTATGGAATGTTTTCGGAAAAATCTAAAAAAAGACAACTGTACATACATATTACGTATGTATTTTATTATTAACATACAAAATGTTACCACTTTGAAAGATAAATTTGTTTGTTTTTTTTTTCATAGAATTTAAATGTTTACATATAGGAAACATATTAAAAAAAATTATTTTAGAATTAAACTTCATATTTTGGCCGGTCACATAAATAAATATGTATGTGTGTCAATATTTACTTATTTACGACCTTTTTAGGAATTTATTATTCTTTTATAAATACATATACTTATCTTACCAAATAACTTCACAAAAAAAGTAAAAAAAAATACTTTTGTTCATTGGTCGTTACACTGTGGGCCAGTTCGGATTACTGGAATGTTCGGATTATGAATATTGCACTGTACATACTTCTCTATATTAAAATTAAAATTTTGTATTTTTGCTAAAGTAGAACCAGTGAATTTTTACACATGACAGTCGAATGTACGTAGAGATAAATCGCATAACAATTTGTTATTATTATTCGTTGGATAATATTTTATTTAACATTTTTTGTCATGTTATTTTCAAATTTTCTTAAAGTTCCATCATATCAAAACCTTAAGTAACATTCATAACATTCCCCTTCTCACATTCATTTATAATGGATGTAAGCCTGTGCCTGCCATAAAATCTAAGATCATACGATTTACATTTGACTTTGAATTTTGATATACAGCTGCTGGACTTTATGTCTTATTTAAATATATTAATTTTGCCCACAGATGACTGCTGCCATGTCCGAATCTAAAAAAAAAGTAGACAGTACAGTGTTGATTATTTGAAACTTGGCTTCATTCTATCATTGTCGGACAAACAATTGCTTATGTGCCTTTTATGCAACAAAGTTTTGGGCAATGACGCTATGAAACCATCTAAGCTGCAGGATCATCTGAGAAGATGTCACCCTGATAAAACAGATAAAGATTTGAAATACTTTCAAAGATTCAAAGATAAACTTCAGAAGAGACCTACGCTGGACAGAATGTTCGCTTCGACGTCACAAAGAAACGGTGATGGTTTGCGGGCGTCTTACAATATCTCGCTACTCATACCAAAATCCGGAAAACCGCATACTATCGAAGAGAAGTTAATCTTGCCAGTCGTTAAAGAGGTTAAAAAAATATTTTACACAAACCTGCATCTGATATCATTAAAAGAATTCCCTTAAGCAACAATACTGTTGAAAGGCGTATTGATGAAATGAGTTCTGATATTAAAAGTTTCTTGCGTAATTATTTGCAAACGACTCATTTCTTTATATAACTGAACGAGTCAACTTTACCTGGTAATGCAGCATTATTATTGGCATATGTTCGTTTTATTATGAATCAAGAAGTCTACGAAGAACTGCTCTTCGCAAGAACTTTGACAAGCGACACTAAAGGTGAATCAATATTTCATGTTTTGAAGGATTACTTTATTGAAAAAGCAATACCTGTATCAAATATAATATCAGTAGCTACAGATGGAGCACCTGTCATGGTTGGACGTTATCGTGGATTTATAAGTTATTTAAAACAAAGTGTGTCAGGGGTGTTAGCAATACATTGCGTCATCCATCGACAACATTTAGTTGCTAAAAATTTGACTGTTAGATTGCATGAATCTCTTCAATTAGTCATTGATGCAGTAAACCGAATCCAAAGCAACGCGTTGAATATGCGGTTATTTGCGCAGTTGTGTGAAAAAAATGACGAACACTTTCAGCAATTACTCCTTTACACTGAAGTACGCTGGCTGTCGAAAGGCTTATGTTTGACAAGATTTTTTGCACTTTTTGAGACTATTTTAAAATTTTCGAATACTAAAGATAAAATTTTAAAAGACAATTTAATGAAGTGGAAAACAGACATCGCTTATTTAACAGATTTAATTACAAAATTTAATATGGTTAATTTGCAGTTACAAGGCGACAGTTTAAATTTGATTAAAACAAAGTCCATCTTATCAGCGTTTCTTGCCAGAGTTAAACAAATGAAGCAAAATATTGGACGGGGCAAGTTTTCCCAGTTCACCAATTTGTCACAGACAAACTGCCAGAAAAACGACGTTTCAATCTAAGTTCAACATTTAAATGCCCTCTATTCAGATTTTGAAACTAGGTTTGGGGATGTTTTGACTATGGTAATACCATCGTGGATAATTAACCCATATGGTGACATAGAAGTTAGAAATGTCATAATACAAGAGGAACTGACTGAACTATGTATAAACCAAGAACTTAAGGTTCAGTTTAAAAACGGATATAAGCAATTCTGGTTTAAAACAACATACCCATTACTATCCCGTATTATGGAATATAGCGAGGAAATTTTTTATTTCCTTTCCATCGTCATACCTAGTGGAAACGGGGTTCAGCGCTGTTAGCAATCTCCTAACGAAAAAAAGAAACAGACTGAACATAATTAGCCGAGGAGATTTAAGATTAAACCTTACAAAATTGACGCTAAATATTGATAAATTATTATTCAAGCATCAGCTTCATGCTTCTCACTAAAAACATTTACTTATTGCTTAGTTTATTTTATGTTTATTTTATGTTACGTAATTTTTATATAACAGATTCAAAATTTTATTTTGACTAGTTTTAATTTAAATTCAATTAATAAATGTATAAAACTTAACATGTGTTTTTACTTTAAGTTTTTAACACTGAACTTAACTACAGTTAGAAATTTACAAAAAATTTATATCAGGTAAGTAGGGGGTCTACCCAAAACCGAAAAATATGACAAGGGGTCTACGACACAAAAAAGTTTGGGACTCTGCATTAGCTCATAACCATTATCTCGGTTAAACTTGAAAAATTTAATAATTTCAATCGTTTGTCTAATCTTTTTTGAATCTGAGTTTTTTGTAAGCAACGGTTTTAATTAAAAAAAATACTTTATGTAAATAGTGCATATTTGACAATAGCTGACTTAGTAAGTAAATTTATTAGTCTAGTATTCATAATTTTCCCAGTGTTTCCAATGTATGCTTTGCCGCAATTGCAGTGAACTTGGTATATTTTCCAATTGTTAAAAGAAATTTATTCGTTTACCTATACAATACAATGAATTTTTAATTTTTTGTTGGGTATCTATTATTAATTTTTTTTAGTTTTTCTCGTTTATATTTTGTTCATTTGGTAATATTGATGTTTCCTCTCTCTTTTTCTTCCAGTAACATCCACGCGGTGGCATTTTAAAAACAAATTGATAAGCCATCACGTATAAATTTAGATGTTTAACAAAGTTTTTAAAAAGAATTGTGGTCAATCCACTTATTTTATAACATAAAACGAATGAAAACTCAATCAATGCTTGCGGAAAGAATCGCTAAGGTATGCTGCACATTTAGATTTTGTAGTTAGGCTTAACTTTCTTTTGTCATTTCTAGCATTTAAAATGTATTACTAACTACTAAATTAGAGAATTCATTTGCTACTACCTACTAACTTTGATCGTTTATTATAGCCTGTTGAATTTGTTGGTGGATACCTACATATTTTTCGTTGTGAAATATTTAGAGTAAATTGTAAACATTGTAGACTCGTAAACGTCTTTGACAATCCCTATGTCAAGCATTGGATGTTAACAGGGTACATAGCAACACCTCAATTATAAAGTTTTTATTAACGCCTATATCCTGAACTGAATTAATTTTGGAATCGTAGAAACTGTAGGTTTAGCTCACGTTGTGTTTCAGTATCAAATGTAACCAATTTGGACCTATTTGTGATACCACGGCAATAAACTTATTTTTTAGCTTTGTTTGTTTTGGTTTTACCGTTACTAGTACTACGGTAGAACGACAAGTATTAATTTACTTTCTTAATAAAATTTAGTGTCAATCATATGTACGGTGACTAAGTATACGATTGTTATCACAAGCAGCTTATGACTTATTTATCATTCAATTTCATATTGTTAACGTTCAATTTTGCTAATGCAATTGTTAATCGTAGCGGGAGTTGTGTAACTTGATAATTATTGTCATACACTTCTGTTAATTACTCTAATATTGCAAGTAAGAATATTTGATTGCTGATGCTTTTTTAACTGATAATAATCGACACAACAAAGACAGGCTGGATTCTATTAGTTGCTTTATCTACGCCACTCACCGATATCAGAGCTGCCGTTGTCTTTGTTTGCTGTGAATTAAATTACAGGTAATTGATTGCACTTTGGCCAAGTGCACGTAACAAGATTTCAACGTCTCAACGTGTAGAACTTGCGTTTACCGTAACAAATGTTATCTTATATTTTAAAACATCTATTAAACAAGCTATTGTTAGTTACAGCACAAAATAAAACAACAAATTAAAATTTAAATCTAAAATTATCATTAGAATAGTATTTAATAACAAAATTAATATTTATGATTTAGATTAAAGTATTATTTATAATGTATATTTAAAGAACTGTACTAATTTAGTGAACGAAGCAGTTGTCTGTTATTCAGTAGATAGACGGTATATGGGTTTGGATAACTTTTTAGCAAAGTCAGATATTTTTTACTGAATATTTATGCCATTTGCTGAAAATGTGGCATTTGGAGTTTTTGAATAAAGACAATTATTTGTAACAAAGTACGGTGCAATGTTATTGTTCAAATGCTTCTGTATGTTTACTAGAAAGATCTTGTTTTATTTATTGACAGTTAGGTCATATTCTTTAGCACTATTTCGTATTGTAATTACAAAATTAATTGACGTTTTTAAATTCATCTCAAACTACAAATTCCCTTCTATTATGATTGTCATAAATTCATATTGCATTATTGCATATTTATAGTTCCGTCAGTCGTACATATTTAATTTAGTTTTTAATTCAGATTTGAATTGTATTTCAATATTGCTTTAATTCTAAGTAATTTCTGTTCACATTAGGGCCACTGGAATTATCAATTGTTTTTGATGACACCGGTGTTAGGCATTTTAGTTTCAGTTTATTTTGTTTCTTGGATATCCGTTTTGGAAAATTTTACGTCATAGTTTTTGTGTTCGGTGAGAACCTGAGGTGTAAAATAAAAAAGATTTTGTTTTGGAACGGCGGTTCTAAATCCAACTTACAATAAAAATATGGTAGTACCGCGAGTTCATTTTGCGAGAAACTATCTTAAACGGTTTTGGTGTATAATGTATTTTTAAAACTTTTTAAATTTTGAAGTTTAATTTTTTTCTTATTCGTTGGTCAAAAACAAATCAAATGTTCTCGTGCTATCATGTTGTAGAAATTCAGATTTTTGGACACGTAAAATACCTTTGTTTTAAGAGCGAATTCTTGTTTGTCGCATTTAGATCCAGGTAACGATTAAGTAACGAGAAGATGTACCTGCGGCTAAACTAATGTAATTAATAAATAAGTTTTTGTTGTTTTTTTATTATTATTAACTAGCTACCTAAAAAATCATGCTTTATATTTTATTTCATTTTGCGGTCAAAAACCTTTGCATTTTCGTTACGCATTATTAAATTTACGTTTAACCAAATTTTGTATTTAAGATTTAGTTATAACTTTGATTTGTTCTTTATTTAATTTTGTCAGTGCGCTGATTTAGTTAATTTAGATATTTTATTAAATTTTGTCATTCAATTTTAATCTTTAGTGCTTTTTCATGTTTTATTTTAAAAATTGTGTTTTTGACTTTAAAAGTAATAATGTTTGATTTTAAACTTGTATCAAAGCTTTAAATAAAATTACTTCTATGCGAGTCAGTTATGTTTTGCTTCCAGAATTAGATGAATCACATACTGAAAGGTAGGTTCTTATAGCGCGTACACCGTAAAGCGTGTTAGTTTGGTTGACTTTTAGTTTTACGTTTTGAAATTCTACAAATAGTCAAGAATTTTTAGACGCACGGACGAATTTGCAGTAGCGGAACGTCTACATGAGAATGGAGATCACCGGATTGATTACGGGAACGTAAAGGTATTAGCAAGAAGCAGACACTATCACTAGCAAATAATACTCGAATTACTGGAAATAATGGAAAATCCTAACAACTTCAACCGTGAGGATGGATACAGATTAAGAAACACATGGGAATCTACGCTGCACAAAGAACATGCAAAAAGTCACCAGACGTCTATGAGCGCAACTCAACAGACCAGAACAGACACGGATCAGCGAAGCAGACCCAAAAGACGGTATATAACGAGGAACGCAAGACAATAACATCAGTCTTTAGAAATCTTTTGAAGAAGCTGGCAGCATGATTAGCGAAACGTTAAGTGAAAGTTTTGTGACGCGGCAATACCTGAAAAGCAGTGCTACAACTTAGTTGCGCTAGTATTTTTGTTCTGTTAAAATTTGAAAATTATACGAGTTAAACCTTGCTTTTGAATAATTTTTATAAGGCACACTGTTGAATTCTGCAATTCTTGAACTGAAAGTAGAGCAAACACGCGTTCGATTTGTGACATATTGCGGTTGAGAATGTATGCAGTACATCGTTTTAACTTATTTATGTTAGAAAACCTAAACATAAAATTATGTGTATCTTCAACACTAGCTAAAAAAAATATATTTTTAGGTTTTCGTGCTTTAAGCAATGCTTGCGGGAATGCTCAATTATTTAAAAAGTTGAAATTAAGAATAACTCTAGGATTAATACTTCGTGTGACAAGGTCTGCAGGATTGTTCTTTGAATCTACATAATGCTACACACTTTGATTAGTTTTGGGTTAAATTACAATTTGGTTCTTAACGAACGTTTTTAGTAGATTTGTTGTAGTATTTATTTCTAGCATCAGAGAATCTGCGGATTTCATAAAAAACAGCATTTTTTAGTTTTACGTTTTTAGGAATTTGGATGCGATTTAGCTATGGTAGTTTGCGTAGAAATTTTTGCAATTGAGTTACAATATTCTAAAAAACCAATGTGTTCTAACTCAACTTTTTTTGTCAAAGCCTTGGTAATATGATCTTTGTAATTATGCACGCGCCTAAAAAACCAACCGGATAAACTGATATTAAAGACAAGCAAGAAAAATTCCAAATATGTATTATGTATTACAATTAATGTAATTGCTGAAAATGAATTTTGGAAACACATTAAGCTTTTATATATAAAATTACTCCCGTAATAGTAACACTAACGTTAGTTTTATTTAAACCCAAGGTTTGACATAAATTTGAAGTAATAATATTTGGTTGTGAACCAGGACCAAAACTTGTCACATACAACCGCAATCTGTAATCTAACTGTTGATAAAAGAGGTTGTGAGCGTTGAACTGAAGAGTTGATTGCTTGTCTGTGTAAGCAGACGTATTTAAAGAAGCCTACAAAATTGATGATTATTGAGGTTTTATTCTCATATCAAGCAAGGTATGATGTTTAAAATGGCACTTTTTGCAACTGACTTAATTGCACTGCACTCGATTGCATGATTGATTTTAGCAGCGGTAGATTGTTTTAAGTAGTTATCTAATAAACTTTGTTTTTATAAAGCGACAAAGACGTTTTGCCAACATTTTTTGAAATTATTTGCTTTTTTGTTGCTAATGACGTAAGTAAAGTAAGTGAAATTTATAAAGTTGTAATAATAAAAATCCAAATTCAGTCGAAATTGAAAAAAAAAACGATGGTAAAATCAATCTCGAATTTGACAGATTTAGCAATAAATGAAGTACCAACACTATATTTCTGGTGATTTTAATTTTATTTTCGTACGTAAGAAGAACTTCTACGGAGTTTAGAATCTGGCTTGGTTCACCAGTTGATTATCTAACTCGGTAGTGGTTTTTTGTTATATTTTCGTTTGCTTTTTCAAGTTATCGTTTTCTTTCTTACGTTTTCAGAGTTTAGATTATGGGTTGTTTCACAAGTTGACAACCTAACTTTTGAGAAGTTTTTAGTTAGATTTCGGTTGCTTGTTTGAGTTTTGCACCCTGATGAAGCCCCTTACGAAAGTGGGCAAAACGTTGGCAACTTCGGTTACAACAACAACGACACGGTCCAAACCCGGAAGACATTCTTTTCTTAGTATAGATTCCGGCCGTGAAAGCCTTTGCTATTACATAAAGCTTTTTTCACAAAATCTTTCAAAAATATATTAACAACGACCGGTGAAAGCGGGAAACCCATGGCGACTGCTGATGTTTGTGGGTAAAACTTTTCTCGAAAAATATAATATGCAGAAGTCAAACATTTTTCGATAAGCGGTAATATGTCGCTTAAAATATTTTTCTCGTTGAATAAAGATATAATAATATTAAATAAATAAAGTTACTAAACAAAAACTCGACATCAAAACTAACCAGAATTGGTTCATTGTCTGCTACGGAAACAGCTGTTTTGTCAAAATGTTTTAACTTTGTATTTGCTCCAAAACAATTTCCTATCGAAGAAATTGTATCAACTTTACAAACTTTTATCCAAGCAGTTCCCATTCTTTCTGCAGAAGAAATTCGCTTTAAAACTACAAAAATTCTTTGTAAGTCAAGAAATCTTCAAAATAACATTCCAAAATCGTAATTTTTGCATTAAATTCTATTTTTTCTATTATCAAAAAATATTTGACTTCTACATATTTTACTTTGCGAGAAAAGTTTTACCCACAAACATCAGAAACCGCCATGAATTTTCCGTTTTCACCGGTTGCTAATATATTTATGAAAGATTTAAAAAAAACCTTTGCCATTTGGCAACATGGTTCTTCTACGCTCGCCAAGTTTCTATGTCATTTAAACTCAATTCATCAAAATATTTGTTTTACTACGGAACTCCTCTTTACCATTTTTGGCGTTTTAGTTAATCGAAATGAAGATGGTTCATGATACCTATACAGATAGATATTTAAATGGATTGTCTCATCATCACTCTACTCAGAAATTATCAGTAGTGAATTCTTTAGTGTACAGAGCTGTTTCCTTAAGTCAACCCCAAAATTTACAGGAAGAGTTAAATCATCTAATCAATGTGTTAGTCGCAAACAATTACAATAGAAAAAATATTAAACGGTTTCTTACAAAGCTTACGTTTGTCAAGCCAAAAGTAACAGCGGAATCTACGTCTCAACTAGTGTTTATCGCTTATCTACCATAGTGTCAAAGATACCACGAACCGTATAGAAAAGATATTGTTTAAATACAACATTGTTACTCGGTTTTCTACTCTTTCTAAATTAGACCAATTCTTAAATCCGGTGAAGGATGTTACTCTATTTCAATCTGACGGCGTTCATAGCATTCCTTGCTCTTGTGCAGGTCATCAAAGTATGTTTGAAAACACTAAAACTTTGGCGAATGCTTCTAATTACCATTAGCAAAATATTAGGGAATCTATTAAAATAATTAAAAAATCTTTTTAGCATTAATGGAAATTCTAGTTTTCCCTTAATAATTGGAAGCCGGTCTATAAAAGCAAGATTTCACGGCGCAATCAATCAGTTTGTTCCGGGCTCTGAAGATGTTTACTGCGATGGGTGATAAAAGCTCAGCTTGTGTGATAACAAATACACGAGAAGTATCCAAAATGGAAAAATGTATTATGTAAATAATTTATAACTTGATTTAATAATCACTGGTCTGCAAAAAAATATTTTTTATCGAGCCCTGACACTATTCCGGGTGATTCTTATGTAAAATGACGTCCTGAATCCAAATATGTCTTCCGTTTTCTTCATCACCCACCATTTTCGAGGGAGCCCCAAATCTCTAATTTTACCACTTTTTGATAAATTAATTATAATTTATTTATCGAACGATAATAATAATTATAATAATTATTATAATAATAAATATATGGACATGAATTTAATTTAAATAGGGAAAAAAACTATTTTAGCTATAACCAGTAATAAATAAAAAGATATTCATCGTTACTTGGTGCTTGCTTTCCTTTTATACCTTGAGGTACAGCTGTCTCGTTTCAAAAACCAGCAGTACTCCGCCAACATGCTTGCATTCCACTTCCTTAAAAATCTCTTCTCCAGCTTAGCGATGTCTTGATGGAACCATTCCCCGTGTTCATCCGAGACTGCTCCTAAATTTTCAGGGAAAAAGTCCAGATGCGAGTGAAGGAAGTGAACGTTAAGAGACATCCTATGTCCTTGTACGCTAAAAGCAGTTCCTCGACGAGAGCGACATAATCTTCACTTTTGTTGTTACCCAGGAAGTTCTTACAAACGTTTTGAATTGCAAGCCAAGCTCGTTTTTCTTTTCAATTTCGGTGTTCAATAAACGTCGAATCTTAGAAGAGTTGTCTAATCTGGGGACCAACAAAAACGCCTTATTTGATTTTAGCTTCGCTAAGACGAGGAAATTTAGTTTTCAAAAATTAAAATGCGCCACTTGTCTTGTCCACTGCTTTCACAAACTGCTTGATCAGTCCAAATTTGATGTGTAAAGGTGGTAAGTAAATATTTTCCTTCGGAACCAAAGGATTGTGCGACATTTTTCTGACCAGGAATAAGATTTTCTCGCAGAGGCCAGTCCCGTACGATGTAATGTTTATCTCGGGCTCGGCTATCCCATTCACAAAGGAAGCAGCAATATTTTGTGAATCCTGATTGCAGGCCCGTGAGTAGAGCAACAACTTTTAAGTCAGCGCAAAGTTTCTACTTATAATCATGATAACTAATTTTATCAAGGTTTCTGAAGATGTTTTCGTATGTTTCTTTCATATCAACAGAGTATGCAATTAGAACTGATGGGAAGTCATTCATATTTGCCAACACGACAACTTTTAGGCTTGTTTTTGATGAGTCTATAAACAGTCTCCATTTGTCTGGGTCACATGGCATCTGTAGCTCTGTCATCAATAAATTTGCATTAAGGCAGAACGCTAAACATTTATCTTCTGAGAATAGACATTTCAGGGTTGCTTGTCTGGTCCTGTAAGAAGATATTTTTACTCTCTTTTCTAAGAGATTCCACTGTTGAAGTTGCGATCCTAGGAGCTGAGATTTAGTCTTGGGTAACTGCAAATCCCTGACAAGATCATTTAATTCCGATTGAGTGAGAAGGTGAGGTTGCCGAGAAACTAAATCTGCGGAATACTCTTCATCATCATTGAACGTATCATTCGAAGCCCCAGGTTGTGGCTCAGAGTCTTTTAAATCAATTTCCGGCTCTAGAGTATAAGTGTTTGGGGACTCTGGAATTGGCAAAGTATCGTTATGAGGAACAGGTCTTAGAGCTGACGGAATATTGGGAGACTGCATTGTATGCTTACTTTTGCTCGAAAACCCGACGGTGGAAGTCATACAAAAGTAACAATCTGTAAGATGACAGCGAGGTTCACGCCAAACCATGGGCACAGCAAATGGCATTCGTTTACGGGTACCTTTGAGCCATTTGATCAAACTATTGTAACAAGTCGTACAGCAAACTGATGGAGTCCAAGTCTTGTCCTGGTCGCCAACTTGACAATCAAAGTACAATTTATAAGCTGTTTTAACAAGCGAAGAAAGGGGTTTTCGTTGCGCTTTTAAAGTTAATTCCCTGCAGACATAGCAGAAGCTATCGGGATGATTTTTACACTTGCGTGGGATAATTAAACAGTAATTCAACGACCGACATTAACCACAAATCACACTTAGTCACTTGAAAAAATCCGGAGTAAAAGTAGTTTTACTGTTTTACACAAATGAACAAAAATGAACACAAAATCCAGCACGTTTAAAACGTCGACAAGTTAACTCTGCAACAGCTATAGATGTACTGATCGAAGCAGTTAAGCAAACAATGTAATATACTATAATGAGAAGAGTAATGCAAGTTCAAGCCTGTCGAAAATTCCTGTTTAAACCTGCATGTGGTATTGAGATCGCCAGCGTCGTGCAGTGAATCTTCCTAACTGTTTATTGATATTTTTTTACTTTTCTTATATATTTGTATTTTATTGTTATTTCTATACACATTTTATAGCAAAACTTTTGCCATATACTTTGGTATAAATTTTATTACCTGCTTTGGGATGTTTAACGGCTATAAGTTAAAATTCTGAAAAAAATGCAAAAAGTAAAATAAAAATGGGGTCCCCTCAAAATAGGTGGGTGATGGGTAAAAACGAAGCTCATTTTGGATTCAGGAGGTCATTTTACACAAGAATCGTCAAGAATGGTATCAGGGCCGATTTTCATGCAGACCAGTGTAATCAATAATAAGTTAGGAAAAGTAGAGTTCTTATGTCGTTTCTAAAAAAAATGTTTAAATAATTTTATATACTGATTTATGATAGTTTTTAAACAAAAAATTTAATCCATATTGTTAAATGTTAAACAAATGTTATTAAGTCACTATTGATTAATTAAAATTAGAAAACGTTTAAAGTACAAAATTAAATCTATTCTTTGCCGTATACGTTGAATTCTAATTGTACGCAAAAAAATTTTTTTAATTAGAAATTATAAATTTAATATAACAAGATTGGTTACCATTATATTAAAATTGATAAAACCATCTTTAATAAAAATTATTTATTGGTTCTAAAAGATTAAAATACTTAAATACAAATGTTTTTAAAATAAAATACATATTAATTATATTTAACAAATGTTAAGAGTTTTGTTTGTTAAAAGTATTTTGCAAACAATAATTTAGAAATTGTGTTAATTGGTCTTCAAAAATTTCAATACTGCCTTTAATTGGCAATTATTTCAACAAACTCAACTAAGAAAATTTATCCGATAATGAATGAATTCATTAAACATTGGCAGTGCTGTATAACCTAATTAGAAAAGTATTCTACGCGATACTACAGGTTTCCCGTTTAAAATGAATCTTTAAAATCTTTACACGCTTTGCGGGAAATATTCAGAATAAGATACATTGTAACTTTCGATTTAATTAAGTTCAAGTCCTTCTGGAAGGATTAATTAACTTGGCGGTGGTAGAAATTAGGATGGGGGTTTAAATAAATGTCTTTCTAAGAACAGAAGCCGGAAGAATCCAATTAGATTTTATTTAAATATTTTTTAATTTAATTGTGGCGATACCTTTTAAAAAACTTTTAGAAAATTGTTTTTTTTCCACTTGTAGGGTATGAGATGCTTCCTAATTTAAAATTAAAATTTTTAAATCGATATACATCCTTCGTCGTGTTATTATTTGTGTAAATGCTTAAGTTCGCGTATTTATTTAGATAGGTATTATAGGCAGAGTACTCGGAGAACGAAGAGATTAAGTACAGATAAGCATCTGTTGCTTTAAATTTGCATAATGCTTTTCTGCGCGTTACTTTATTTTATTATATCATTGTCTGGTACAACTAAAAATATAAAAAAAATTTAATGAAAATGTAATAAAGCTTATAATAAAAAGAGGTAAAAGAGTTTCTGTCTACTCAATTAAAAGTGTTCTTTTATGAAAAAAAGTAAGCAAATAACAGTATAAAAACACAAATAACTTTTTATGCATCTTTTATTTTAATTATTTTTTAAATTACGCAAACAAATCAATTTTGAAATTATTTTAGTAAACTATAAATAAAATATAAAAAATATATTTAGTATTTCTTTAGACTTGTCTTGTGTCATTGCCACTAGGAGCATGGTGCTTTAGTTTTTCCAACATTAGTGGGTAAATTACAAATAAAAATATTTTTAAGATTACACCTGTTTTTCCAACTTTGTTTATATATTTTATAAAATAAATGTTTACATTTTTTTAAATTTCGGTTCGTTCGACTACAATTTAAACAGTTTTATTATATTGGATTTATTTTTGTTTGTTTCACTTATAGCAAAATTCAATATTTTTTTACTTCTAAGATGATGATGACTGCGTAAAAATTCGATTAATAAAAATATTATTTTCTAAATTAAGTCAACACCAACATTAATAAGCCGTTCTAACCTAATTACCAACTCTCATTTTACATACATGAAAATCATTAATGTACCAGAGTTAACTCAAAGACTAATACCTATTCTTAAAAAAACAAACTTGAAAATTAGTATATATATAAAAAAAACGATATAAACAACGTGCTATATACAAAAATTAAAGATCAAACAAGTATTTTTGATGTACACTCGATTAAGCAAAACACGGGACAGTTCGAATAAAATAGTTAGCGGTGTAAACTAGGCTTGTTAGCGAATGCGATTAGAAATCATTTTGGGTCGTTTACGATGCTATTCAAAACATTTAAATTAGACAAATAATAAACATTAACAATACGAGAAAGTTAAATTGTTTGCGCAAAAACTAATAAATCAGTATATTCTTATTTTTAAATGATTTGGAGCAGTAAACTGCATTTTATTTTTATACGTAATGTTTTCGTATGTAAATAAAAGTTCCATATTTAAAACAGTGAATTATAAAGTTAATTAAGGCTATTACGTATTACACTAATGTAACATCTTATTAATAACAATGTGAATATAAGCTAATGCACTAGTTTTAATTACATTTTAAGAAATTGTTTTTTTAATTACCTTTTTTTGTTGAAATGCCAAAGCAAGGCAATTATAATAAAGGTTTTAAATAATTGCTAACACACTTATAACGACTTATTAACAGTGAACAGATTTTGTTGCATTTTATTTTTATACAAAATGTTTTCGTGTATAAATAAAATTGGCTGGAACGCTAAACGATTTTTTTCCTTGTTCGTGCATTTTTTAGCTTAAATTTTTTTTAAATAACGTTAATACAATCAATTTTCGTTTTGCGACATTAGTAAAAAAAATAAGACATTTATTTAATTGTTGTTAATACGTATAGATTTAAACGCGTATAATGTTCGTAATAATAAATAAATAAAACTTAATGTGTCATTGCATTTCCACGTTACGTTTCTTTAGAAATGTGAAAGGCACCATCACTATTATAATAAACAAGAAATTTTTATTTCCCTTGTCACCCATAACCTGCTTTACTATATTACGATAAATAAACGTTTTTATTGTATTTATCAGAAATTAATTATAGCAATAATAATCGTAGTTTTTAATTTAGTTTAAGATTTAGTAAATTTATAGCATACGTTTCTGTAGAAAACTATTTATTGTTGGTAATGCCTGCACATACGAGTGGACCTGGACGCGGCGTTAGTGACATATGTTACTTAAAATCTGTTTACAACTTTCCGAAATGTTAGTTAACCGCACGGGTAAAATTAGAAAAAGCTGGAATGAAAAAGTATAAAGCAACTATAAAAAATTTTTTAACCATTACAATTTGTTAGGTGATTAAAAGTCGTTTTAATACAGAAGGTTACTTAGATATTTTAAACAACGTTATGCATCCTGCTGTCCAAATTTTGTATCCGGAAAACAATTACATCTCTCAACAGGTGAACTTTCTTAATACTTAAAGTTATCTTAATTCTTCTACTATTGCAATATGCACGTCAAACAATAATCCAACAGTTATTCAGAATAAAGGCTTGTTATAGTATTTTCAACTGTTAAGATTAATTTTGTTTATTTTTTAAGAACATTGCTTTTATACATACATCTAGGTTGGTGCAAAAATGGGTACAGCAAAATAAACTGACTTTTTACCGTGACCAGCAAAAAAAACCTGATTTTAGTATAATAAAAAACGTTTGGGGTCAAGTTGCTGGTACCATCCTAGAACAACAAGGAGCCAATTTTATCGCCAGAGACCGCAAACAATTAATTGCTGCTATTGACACTGCTTGAGAGACGATTAGTGATGATTACTACGTGTTCTTGTAGCATCAATTGCAAGAATCCATCGACAACAAAAGAGGTCATACTTAATATTACCAATCGTATGTTTAATTCGAATAAAAACAGTAAACATGTAAAATATTTTTTTTTATTAGTAAGGATCAAACTTCAATTTTAATTTCGATGGTAACGCTAAGAAATAACTTTTTAAACCTACTGTAAAATATAAATTGAGAATTCAAACTGATTTAACATTTGATTTGGTGTAGTTACAAGATCTTTCGTTTAATTTTTTTTAATATTTAATATATATTTTATCGATACGATAAACTCTGAAAGACTGATTACTAAATTGCACTGCAATGAAGTATATGGAGTGCAATAAAAAAATTTAAATTAATTAAAAACTAAAGATAATAAATGAATATAAATGTAAAATACTACATTGGTTTTAATTGAAATTTTAAAAAAGTACAATAAGAACCATTATTTATCGTATTATAGTAAAGCAGGGTATGAGTAGCAAAAGAAATACAATTAAAAAAATTTACGAAAATATAATGTTGGTACTACATTTATTACTAAATCTGTCAAATTTGACATTAACTTTAACATCGTTTTTTTAACTGAAATTCAAGATTTTTTTAATAACTTTTCCACCTGTCGCATACTCGTTCTAATATAATAGTTGACTTTAAACACTTGCTATGTTAAAAAGTTGGTAGATTAAAATTCTTCGAGTACAAAAATTGTCCTCGACACGCCCACCTTTTTTCAGCGATTGTCAATTTTATAAGCGCGTATTTATTTACTTTCCGGTAATGTTTGGAGCAATACAGACGATCTCCGTTTAGCTGTATTTCTAGGCCTAACAAGGCTTTCAGGATTAAGTTAATTCTCGTGATTTCACGTGAATATGCAAAAAAAAATTGTGTGTATCTAAGCCAAAGTCGATTTGGGGTGAGTAGTTCTATTGCTATTTTATTAGGGGCTTAAATTAATTCTTTTCTAATTGCCTATAGCGGATTTCCATACCCCCCACGCGTCTTCTATATGGGGGAAGATAACAAACAGATGGCATATTTGGGGAAAATTTCCATGACGTCACGTTACTATAACTTAAGTATTCACACCGTCAAAGGATTTGAAAACATTTAAAACTGCAATTTTTTTGGAAAGAACGACTACCATCAATTGCAACATTAAGTCGAGGAGAAACGCTGCGCATTCGCTATCTCTAATGATTGTATGCTTTTAAAACGAAATTTACTTGTATTAACGCCGTATGTACGTTTTTTGTTAGATTTAATATTACGTTTTAAGTAATACAGGTACGGAATTAGCTAATCCCCTGCTGGATAAAACCTAACTGTGAGTATTACAATTTCTAGTTTTACGATTAGTACTTCGTTGGTCATGTCGATTGTTGACCGTACGTACATGTTAGGTTAACACAATTAATTATCAGATCATTTTGTGCGTCGCAAAATCTTATGCAGTGCGCGTTGAGTCTCTAAGTCTTCGTTTCTTTGTTATATATTTTTGTGATTTTAAATTTACGAATATAAAGTCATTCCTTCTTCAAATGTAGAAGTTTAGACCGACAAGGTCAGTTTACTGTAAGATTTGTTGCCCAAGTATAGGACGCAACTTATATTTGGTCCGACCCATGTATTAGCGTTTGTGAAAATTTACGTAATTGTATTTATGTACCTTCTTCGTCCTCTTTGGAAATATTGTCTGTGATAAAATAAATATATATTATGTGTTATTACTTCTGTCGTATTATTTGTTCTTTTCCAGCTACGGATAGAGTTAAACGATATCTCCCTAATTTAATATTTTATTGTTTTGGCGCCTTTTTAAATTTAATTTATAATTTAGCATCACAAGACCTGCGACTCCCTCTCCGGGAACAACTGTGTTAGCAGTTGTTTAATTTTTTTGATTACACGAAAACCAGTGTAACACACTTATGGTTTTATGTGGATTTGCAGTTTTTATTTTGCAACTCTAGAGATTTTTTTGCTCATTACGTAACTACATTATCAAACGAATATTGACGTTTGCAATGTTGGGAACACAAAAATATCTTTATCTTTTTTGACACAAACTAATTCCATTGTAAATAAGCCTTTATACGTATCTTAGCAATTATTTAAAACATGTATTCTAATTGCTTGTTTTTGAAATTTCGACCAAAAAGAGGTATTAAAAAAACAACTACTTTAATTGTGATTAAAACTTAAGAACAATAGTCTTATATTTACGTTGTTATTAATAGGTTATTACATGGGTGTATAAGTCTATGTGTTTAACTACGGCGCGGTCTAAGCCGAAAGTCGCTTATAATCATAAACATAACCGCAAAAGCTTAAGTTTTTATAACATAAACAAACTAAGAGAAAATTTTGTTGATTCTTAATTCCATTACAAATATTCATATTCACAACGCAATTAGTGCTGTTACAAAGAGGTGTAATTTACATATGTGTTGCTAGGAATGGACAACATTTTGAAAATTTATTTTGAATGTTTAATCATTAATTATGTATTAAATTTTATAATTTGTTATATTAATTGTAATTTCTTGTTCTGTTTATCAAATAATCCATGATTCTTCAGATTTTGTTTCAATCTCATAAAAATGGATTTATGAGGTTGTCTTTTTTCTGGGTAACGATCGAAATATGTATAATTCGGCTGCAGCATCCAAATGGTTATTATTTTAATTAAAGTATTCTATCATATCGTATGTTTCATAATTTTGAAAAGTCACTGCACTTTATACCAAATAACTTTTAATACTAAATGATTTAATATTTGTTCAAATTTTCAACGACAAAAGTCTACTATCAGAAAACTACAACGAGCTCGTTAAAAAATTTCGATTTTTTGATGAAATGAGTAATATATGAAATTATAAACCCTACATGTTATATAAAAAGAGAAAAAACAATAAACGATTTTAACTGTCTAATAGCCTACTATAATTTGCATTTAAAAAAACATAGTGAAGTTATTCAACATTATACAACGCCATTGCATTCAACTCCTGTGATTAAAAAGCGATGACTTTAGGACAGTTCCATGTGCCATACGGGTTCGAGAAATTGCGTATTAATTTTTTTGGGATAAAAGCAAGTTTGGGACAATACAAAAAAAAATTTCTGTTCAGCGAAACGCAGTATTTGAAATTCTCAGACCTTGGTTATCACTTTTGCATGTACCAAACAGCTGTCGAAATGTCAAAGTGCTATTTATACCAAAGCCAGGGAGATTTACGTACGCCCAGACAAAATCTTACAGGAATATACTGAACGGAGACACTAAAAGCTTTGACTTTGCACCGAAACCAGTATGCATACTAATCCGGAAAATCTTGCGAACTAGCAATTCACCGACTAGTAAGCAGATGCAAAAATGCAATCTAATAAAATGATATTGCTTTTAAATATTGAAAAAGCAACACAGCTCTAGTGAGAAATTGGATCAGAAATTAAACGGTAACAGCTACTTTGCACGGTAGCACTGTAGGAGCCAAAGTGGCTGGCAAGTTGCCACAAAGAGGGCTGCTGTCATTGCTATTGTGGTGCTTTGTCATGGACGGCCTACTACAAGAATTAGAAGAAGGAGGGGTATTAGCTTTAAGATACGTCGACGATTTCAACATTATTACAAACGGAAAGTTTGGGGTAACTGTATCGAACATAATACGGAGTGCACCAAACACCGTCAAAAAATGGTGCAAAAAAAAGGACTATCAGAGAGCTCAACCAAGACGGTAATCGTTCTATTACCAAACGAAGGAAAACGGTTAACACAAAACTATCTACGATGTACGGAGCCGCGCTCTCGATGACAAAAGAAGTCAAATATCTAGAACTCACTCTTGATACTAGAATGTCTTTTAACGTTCATCTAGAAAAAGTCACAACAAAGGCTATCAAGATTTTTAATATAACCAAACGAATGGTCGTGCACACATGGAGATTGAAACCCACAATGACCAAATACACCGGGCATATACAACGTAGTGCGTGAAGAAACAATCTTAACTATGAGATTCGACTTCACGAAAAATTATAAAATAAAATTTAAAGTGATAATACCATCTCGAGAGAAGTGGATAAAATAAAATTACTCTGCCACAAAAAAAATAACCATCTGGTACACATGAGACCAAAAAGAAATCTAAATGCGAACGCGTTAGCTAAAAAATGCACAACAGGAACATCTATCAAACCTTAACCCGTCTTCGGAATCGCTTACGATACCAGAAAAAAAATAATCCGCAGCAAACTAGCAGCGGAACACAAGAAACTATGGAAACAAAGCACACAAAACTATTCCTTATAGAGTCACAATTAAACACTCAAAATGCACTATCAATTATTAGTCAACAAAAGTTAAAAAAAACTCATAGAACTAGTTATTACTAAATTCTAGTTACAAGGCACTGTGGCTTTAACAAGCATATGTATAAAATGGGATTGCCAAGTAGCCCTTTATGTCACAGATTCTTAGAAGATAACGAAATTTTGCAGCATTTAATGTGTAAATGCAAAGCATACTAAACGCAACGCAAAACGATTCTCGGCAAACCATGACTAACCGTTGATAAGTTAAAAAATGTCCCTTGTATAATAAACTTCTATAATGCACTGACAAAACAGAACTGCGGAGGTAGTAATACATTGAAGGTGCACAAAAGAACCAAAAAGACTTTAGTGCAGGGGCGCTAGAGAAACTAAAAAAACTGGTCACTACACGTCTCTTCTAAAAGAAATTTTTACATATTTTTTGTTTGTAAATTGAAGAAAAACTGATACGCTAGTTTTCTGGTAACAACAAAAAAAAGAGGCAACGGCTAACACAGTTTCCCCGGAGAGGGAATCGCAGGCTTTGTGGTATAGATTAAAGCTAAAAAGGCGCCAAGACGATGAAGGGTTAAATTAGGGAGAGATCGTCTAACTCTACCCGTAGCTGGAAAAGAACAAATAACACGACAGAAGTAATAACACAGAATATATATTTATTGTATCACAGAAGTAGTTGAAGACGAAGGCAGTATATAAGTATAGTTACAAAACGGTGCAAACAATATTACATGGGTTATCAAAGGTCAAATCTAAGTTACGCCTTTTGTCGGGACACAAATCGCACATCTACGTGCCCTAATTAATCTAACTTTTAAATTTAACGAAGGAATGATTTCATTTTATTAGGTTTAACTTTGAGAATGGGAAAATCAAAGTATCGAGAATCAAAGCGCACCTGATAAACAGGTTATAACGCCTTAAACTTTATGGGTGTAACGTGTAACATAATTAAAATAATAATAATGCACCGTGTTAGCTCTTATGGCTTTATTAACATATAAACAACACACAAACATTAAATTAGAGCGATGAGCCATATACAAATTATAGCCAGGTTCGGGGTATTCTAATCGTACACTAATATTTACAATTCTAATTTGACATAATTTGAAATATAATTTGGACGCCACAATATTTTTTTTTATATTTATAATGGTTAAATATTGAAACCAAAAAAACAGATAAACAAATCTTAAAACTAATACTTAATTAAGTTGTTTACATACGTGTTATTGAAGGTTAGTTATCACTTGTTGCTGTTCGTAACTTCAGCGCATTGGGCGTGGTCATCACGTGACTTAATTAAATTACGAGTTTCTCATCTGATTCATGCGATGACGCAACATTACGAAATTCTTGAAATGCATATTTAAACTTCCATATTTTCCGTGTTTATCCTGATTGATCTCATATTTTGTACAGATCCATTAACCAGAACATCGTAAAACAAACGTAACGTATGATAATCTTCATTCGAAACATCCAAATCAAACTGCATCAGACGTAACCATGAATAATTATCGCATTTCAAACATCAAAATCGTAAAAAGGCGTACGTATCCAAACCAAATGTTCGTAACCATAAACGAATTCATACGTACACAAATCAATAAGCATCGAATAAATCAGAAAGCGTAGTCGTATATCAAAAGCAAAAACTTCCAGTTCGGACGTAGAGAAGAAAAACTTAGATCGATGATCACTAACCATAACTTCATAAAACGTATAGGGGGAACGCACGTATCAGAAATTTTCGATAATGATCGTACATAAATCGTAATATTTGTATTCAAAAAAACGTACACCGTAAACCATCGAAATTGTACGTATCCAAACAAATCAATTCGAACGTATCAAACAGAGTATATCGTAACCCATAATAACAAACTAAAACGCAAAATCAAAAGGTTACAAACCACGTGTACGGAACAAAGAAATCACTTACCCCTTTTAGATTACGGGTTTCTTTAAACAAACGAAAGCGCAAATAAAACAGATGAAAACGGATTATTATTACGTACGACAAGCGCAAATAAAACAGACGAAAGCGGATTATTATTACGCACGACGAACGCAGAATTCCACCGTTCAAATTTAACATGTGGACATTTTCTGCACGTTGTGCAGGACGAAAACGTCCATACGCTGCGAAAACCGCACCCAAGATGGCTTATGACTTAAGAAGAAAGCTCATAACGCATGTGCAGTGCGTCAAATGCATTGCGCAAAAGAATTTATATAAACAGTGAACACAAAAATGTTAATTAAAATCAGACGTATTCAATCGAAAAAAATGTGCACGTTACAAGGTGACACAAAAAAAAATTAATATTAATTGTGATTACAATCTAGTATGTACGTGTGGCCATTCTAATAATCGACATGACCAACAAAGTAAAATAGAAAATGCAATACTTACAGTTGTGAATATCCAGTAAGGTTTAGCTAATCCCGTACCAGTCTGACCCAATACGTAATATGCAGTTTGACACAAAGGTACATACTGTGTGAGCACAAATAATTTGATTTAATGCATACAATGGTTGACGTAAAGGAATGCGCCGAGTTTCCCTCTAATTAACTTCGCAGTTTATCAGTATTTCTTTCCATAAAATGATATACATCCCCTTAACCTCTAGAGACCTGACGTCATGGAAACTGTTTGACAAAACAAGTGTTCCAGGTGTTACGAACGTTACAGGTGAAGGGATCGGACCCGCTGAAGAATTAATTTAAACCCTCAATGCAAAACGTTATAAAATTACATACCCCAAAATAAACTTTCATTTATATCACTTAAAAATTCGTCCACATATTCACATAGAACCAACTGAATAATGAAAGCTTTTTGTTGGGCCGAAAAGATCGTTACGTACGATCCATTTTATACTTGAAAAATTTTTATACTTGAAGATTGAACTACCGACTTTTTAACATAACAAAACATCCAAGTCAAAACAATATACACACGCACGCACTCACCTACGCACGCACACACGTACGTAGTTTGTATGGAGGGTAATCAACAAGCTAACTTCCGTTCTCGTGTAGCGCGGGAAGTAATGGTAGTAGCGGTGCTATGTTTATGTTTGAGAACGCATAAGCTCAGTACGCATTTAGCTGTGTCAGAGTGAAAGTGGTGCTATCTTTCGTTTGCACGTATTAATTTAAATTGGTCACTATTATTAAAAACGACGCGAAGTGCAAAATTCGTGCTGTTTTACGATTTTGAACGGCAAAAACCGTTCAGCAACAAACATTCGTCGTAAAATCTGTACTGTTTACGGGCCAAATGTCATAAGTAACGGAGTTGTGCGTCAATTGTGCTGTATGTTAGAACAAGAACGAACGGACATTTATGACGCGGAAAGGAGCGGCCGCTCGTCTGTAGGGATAATAAACTTGTTCAACACATTTGACACCAAAATTGGCGTTTTACAATATTTCAACTTCCCAGAAATTTTGCAACCTCTTTTGCACAAGATCGTCTCAGAAAAATGAGGCTACCAAAAGTTCTGTGCTCGATAAATTCCAAAAGTACCCTCTCAGAATCACAAGACCCAAAGAATGGGCTCTTCTTTAGATTTTATGTCGCGATATGATGTTAAAAGAAACCAATTTCATAACAAAAATGTTACCAGAGACGAAACTCTCATATGTCAACCTTGAAAGAAAACTACAGTCAATGGTGTGGAACCGTAGCGCTGCAGCAACCAAATCAAAAAAAGTTTGGCAAACATTGTTGGTGAGAAAGGTAATGGCCACTATGTTCTAGAATGCAAAAGGAATGTTGGTGGAGTTCATAGAAGGGAGCAACAATTAATGCTCAAGTCTATTGTGAGCCTTGAAAAAATCTAAGACAAGCAATTCAAAACAAATGTTAAGGTTTGCTCACGTCCAGCGTTGTGTTCTTGCATGATAATGTTCGGTCTCATACGGCGCAGCAAACACAAACAATCCTGCACCAATTCAAATGGTATGGGCTTCCAGTAATTTATATTTGTTTATCCATATAAATAAGTGGCTAAAGTCAAAGCGCCAGCGGTTTGACTCCGATAAAAAAATTTAAGATGCTGTTACAGGCTGGCTGCAGTTTTAGGCGGCAGAATTTTATAAAGAGGAAATTTCCAACGCTATAATAAACGTCTAAATTTAGGTGGCTCCTATGTAGAAAAATAGCGCACAGCTGTAGTTTTAAGGTGTATATATTAAAGATTCTGTTTCTATATATGTGTCTTATTCATAACCAAACGAAGTTTGGTTTGTCGATTGCACGCGTGTATTTTTTGTAAAGATGAATGTTTTTAGTCAAGTAATATAACAGCAAGTCTGGATGCTTTTTAAAAGACAATCCTAGATACGTTTTAGTCACTAAATTATTTGTAGTGACCCATTACTATAATGTTGCAAATTTCTGCATGATATGTTATATAGTTAAAATGTCATAAGATATAATTTGCTGATAATTGGCGATGTAATTATTTTATTAAGGTTGGTTCAAAACGTATACGCGCATATAAAAGCTAAAACTGTTTTCTTTATATTGTTCGTCACATAAAGAAACGTCCGCATTCATAAGTTAGTTAAAGAATAAATTTTTAACAATGCTTTTTATATAAAAACGGGAGCTTTATGGCTTGTGTCCACAATCGAAAAAGAAAAGAACGAAAGGGAGAGAGTCAACTAATGCAATCAAACGTTCTGTATTATTAATACTTGACATTACTCTGAGGCGCTACAACGTAGATGTGGGTGGAACACTTAAACCTCGACTTCGTTACCTTTTATCCCTACTTTTAAATAACAAATGAGTCTGAAGTTTTCTTATTTTTCACTTTCGCAAATAAACCGGGCGAAACGTATGCAGTTGTAAAATTTAATATTTAAATTTTGCGTTTGAATTTTTTTCGCTTGCTTTAATGAAAATAAATTTTTTATTTACCATAAACTGTACCTAAAAGGTTTTGCTATAATCATTTCAGATAACAACAGTATTATGTTGTTTCCTATATACTTATTTCTCAATATTACTGCATTTACAATTTAAATTTGGTTTCATGACAAGATTTTAAAATAAAAAACTTTAATTATTTATTTTTTTTAAATAATTCTAATTTAAAAAACTGAGTAGTAAAACAAACTAAACATTAACAAAGGACTAATTACAAATTATTTTATTCCAAAAAAACATTTGATTCCGCTAAACTTCTGTGGGGTTACTGTAAGTACGAGTTGCATGATTGTAAAACATGTGTCTAATCCCATTGCCGCTTTACGACCACGATAGATAAAGTTTCCATCCACTGATATCGAAAAAAATGCTCCAAAACAAACATTATTGGTTTTCCAAATATCATAGGGACTATTAACTGCACGCACGTAATTATTTAATCACAAAGTAAAAAAATAATTTTTAAAATATGTAAATGGCTATAGATAGCTGATTTTATACCCGTGTAACTCAAATAAGTTTCAAATAAACTGCATTGTATAGCATTGTAAAGTAACTATGCCATTTCAAATGTAAAAATCCTATCAGAGTGAAGCAATGAACGACTCTTTTGCTCCTTTGGTTCTCTTTAGTGTTGTGGTCGACGCCATTTCGTGGCTAATGAGCCCACGTATAAAATTTAACATATTGGCGCTATAGAGATCGCAACATTTTAGTAGAAAATTATACGTGGGCTCACTAACCACAAGATGGCGTCGAACACAACCCTTTTATACGTAACTAGAACAAAACATAAATATAAGTTATAGAAATATATCAGTATAATTGTGGACGACCGTACACTGGTTCTCTTTGGTGATAAATTTTTGCAATTGTATTAACATAGTTACTTTTCACTAGATTTGTTGGTAGATTGCAATCGTGTATTATTCGATACAATTTTCGAATTTTCGCGGTTAGTAAATCCAACTACCAACATGCTACGATCTCGATAGCTTCAGTTTGCTAAATTTTATACGTGGGTTCATTGACCACGGGATGGCGTCGACCACAACACTTTTATATGTAACTAGAACAAAACATGAATATAAGCTATAGAACCATATCAATATAATTGTAGAAATACATGGGAAAGTATTTCTCATTGCTGATGATCCCCAAAAAGGTAAAACCGCCGTACAATGGTTCTCTCCGATAGTAAGTTTTTGCAATTCTACTGATATAGTTACTTTTTACTATATTCGTTGGTGGATTGCAATCTGGTATTATTCGATACAATTTTCGAATATTTTCTGATTATTTTTTATTTTTTTTTATGTTGCTACAGATGTACTCATTGTTAGACTTATGTTGTTTGATTTGACTACCTTAAGCGTTGTCAGGTAAAAACGGGAAACCTAGAGTTTTATTTCTTCTCGTTTTGGCGCTTTTTTTAATTGAATTACAATCAGCACATCGAAGAGAGGATGAATCTCATTGATTATTATCCCACTTCCAACTCTGTTATTGTGGTGATCAAGTTATTGGTAAGTAATTGCATTTGCAGCCTAGTGCAAGATTTTGGTTATACCGTAACACTGTCGTCGTACATCAACAAAAAGGTTTTGTAAACAAACTCTGTTACATGCACTACTTGATAATTGCAAAACGTGCAAACAAAATAATTAAAACATCGGTTGCTTCATAACTACTACTACGTGAGAGAATTAGAAAATGTAAGACATCCCAAATGACTTATACGCAAACCTATAATGTATTGCATAAGTTGTAGTTGAAAAAATGTTTTTATATTACGTATGAACAATCTTGATCGCTGTGCGAATATCTCGTTTTAATTGAATCATTAATCAAAATTATGATAACTACAACTAGTACGGCTTTTTAACAAACCTCTTACTGAAAACTTTAGAAAGCAAAAAAAATACGACATATTGTATTTATCTCATATTTGTTAAATGGCATACAATATGACCGAGGCCAACAATTGATTAATGATCGTTACCTAAAGATTGACTTTCATCATTTTTCCTCTCAGCTTCATCTAAATTACCATTATTCACTGTAAACCTCAATGTTTCCACTACTTTATCAACTAAAGTATTTACTTTTGACATTTTTTCACAAAGGTGTAACAGATGGTTGCACTGCTTTTTCCAATCTTCGTTTGTTAAATTAGAAAATACATTTCAAGCAAACTTATATCAATACCTCGTTGTACAATATCATTCAATGCAACTTCTCTTTTACGATACTCTATATGGATTCAATTGGGTTTGAGTTGCTTGTTTTCTTTCACTCTGATGAAGATAATGTCCCTTACAAAAGTGTGCAAAACGTTGGCAACTTCATTTACATGAATTTACATGAAATGACTTAAAAGTTTTGTTTAGAGTTTAATATTAAGAAACGCAACTGCCATCTATGCAAATTGATTGCATGCAAAAAACACAAAAATAGATGAAAACGTGATATGCAATTTGTGTGAAAAAAAACCAAACACAAACAGCCAATAACTAAAAGTGTAGTTATTTGTTCTATCTAAAAAAAGACACGTCTAGAACAGTACATTCTAAGAATTTACCTTTAAAAGTGCACTGACACTAAGATCTAAAATCATAATTTTCTACAATATTTACGAGAGCAAGTGTAAAAAAAAGCTTTATTTTTTTAATTTTATTTTTAATTTAACACATAGTAATAGAAAAAAAAGTTTACAAAAATCAAAATTTTTAAAACAAAATTCACAGTATTAAAGTGAGTAAACAGTATATTGTAAAACGAGTGTTACAATGACGACAATTGTAATGCGAGTAAGTTTGCTTTAACTATTCGGGTAGCGACAAATTGAGTAATATACGAGCGTTACAAAACGAAATTGTAACACGTTTTTCTTATTACTTTTTCTTCAATTTATATTTACTTGTTGATAAAAATTGTAATATATGTATAGCAGCAATTTTTGGTGTATTTTAATTAGTAATAGTAATCAGTACCTGCCTACGAACACAGTTTTTCAAAAAATAAAAACATATAATTACATACGTAATCATAATTTAAACGAAAAAGTTACAAAAAAATAACAACTTAGTAATATTTGTTTATTTAAATTTGAAACAAGTAATTCCAAATTTTACTAACTGTAAGTAAAATAAAATTTCAAATAAGAGACCTTTAAGTCACACGGATTTATAAATTGATTCACTAAATTGAAAACAGTAAATACTCATATTCTGTTTTTTTAAAATTTAATTATACTTAAGGGGCCAACGTTTTTAGTATTGGAAAGATCTTGTAGATCTTCGTAGATGTTCTGTTACGTGCAAAAGTTAGAACAATGAAACTCGCTTGAATTAAAGTAAAATAAACGAGGTTTTGCCGGTGCTCAGTGAAAATGGGTGTGGATTATATTCAAAATTCCGTGACCGTTTGGAAAACTTAAAAGTAAACAAAAATAAAATCAAATTTATAGGGCGCCAAAAAGGTGTACAGCTTAAAAGAACTTCTGGCCCTTGCCAACCACAAACCCGCTCCTGTTGAATATACTTTAAATGGACTTACTTTAATGGAGTATTGCACTAAAATCTGAAATTATAAACAATTCACATAACGCACAAGCCGACAAAATAAAAGCTTGTTTAAAATTTAACTATTTAACATTTATTTTACCAAACAACACACAAAATAAAAAAAATAATTTAAATTAGAACAAACAAAAACAAATCAAAGAAAAAAATGTAAGTTATATTAAAGTTAAATAAGTAAGCGTATCAGAACAAAACCAAATTTAAAGAAATAAAAAAATAAAAACAAAAAAAATATCTTAATTACCTTACGCACGGCCGTGTACGCATTTATAGAAATTAACTAATTACAAAACAAAATACAATAAATTCATCTCTTTTGACACGAAATTGAATAATAATAAACTACGAGATTAGTCAGTTTTCCGGTTTAACGTCAAACACAATTTAAAAAAAAATTGTCACAAAGTCTTAATAAATACACTAAAGACAATTACCATTTAATAATTGTAAAATTAATAAAATCTATAACTTGCAATAATCATTATTCTGCTTAAAACCCCAAAGCTTTTAAGACACTATTATAGCGTAATTAAATTCACCAAATTGGTTAAATCGTTACAAAATAAATATCTTAAATCTTTGTAGTAGATCCAGGAAGGGGCTTCCGGTTGACCATTAGTTATCCAGCTGTTGTTCGATAGGGTACCCTCAAATGACTAGGATTAACGATAAACGCCCTAAGGCAAAAGTAGAACCGTGTCGCACAACTCAACACACGATCCTTCATTCCGTAAACATAAAAATTGAAAACACGTAACATTTTTAAAAACCGTAAATTTTAGGATCTAGAAGAAACAAACTTCCACTAACTGAACTAAAACAGTTACAGTTTTCTACATAACTTCCGCGAATACCTCCAAATCTTAAGGGTTGATTAATCCCAAAACCCTAAACTACATCTTATTGTCTTTTATGATTTTATTGTACTTATAAAGAATAACTTGTTGAAACCTGAATAATAAATTGATCTATCGAAAGTAATAAATTATAAAGTAGATGTAGATGTAACTCAATACAATAAAACCTGACTAAAGTGCATATGCACCAAGAATGTGCTTAAAACAATAAATTTTAAAACAAACGTAAGATAACCAAACTGCTAAAATATATATTTAATTACAATAGTATCTCAAAAGAGAAACATAAATTAGATACAATTGGAATTTTACCAAGACAAAGTTAATGCTAAATCAGTAAATGCAGAACACGGATATTTAAGCAGCGTAATAATTTTAAATTAATTAAATCCAAAAATTTTTTACAAACTGGATTGACAAAGGTGAACTTAAAAACGCGAAGTAATTTTAATAAATTAACGTGAAATTTCTCAAACAATCCCAAAGTACAGGAAACAAATTAAATTAACTCAAATACCGGGTCTTTCACAAAAGAAATTGCACAAACTCAAACGATGGTTACAGTTGGCTTCATTACACTTCAAAACAATAGCTAATACATTAATTAAATCTACAGAAAAACAAGACTGAGCTATGATTTTATCAGAACAAGAAACTTTCACTACACATAATTCCTCTTAAAATATTGGATTTATTAAATTATCATAATATATGAAAACGGTGCAGAAATATTTTAACCTATTTTCATATTAATTATTAAAACCGTATTACCCTGATAGAAATCGTAACAATCCTGAAACTTATTATTTTTTATTCAATCATTTATTAGCATCTTTATTTGTTACAAAAATGTCACAAACTAAACAATATACAATTTTTGTGTGAGTAAATTCTTTTTTAGGTCATTCGATGTTGCATAGTAAATTTTGTGCACGTATGCTTGGGTAGCTAAAAACAGTTTATTAAATATTTTTATCACTCACGTTTTTCAGATAGAACCTGTTTTATAAGTCTCTGCACGTGATTTTTAGAATTTGCAAGGGTTAATAGTAAATGAGTTTTTTAAAATGCAAATAAAAATTTAAAAAAAAACTTAATTTAACAATATACAATTTTTATTAATAAATTATTTATCTTTGAAATTATAACTGACAATTATTTATCAATTTTTGTTTTAAACGATGTTTAGCATAAGGTTTTAAAACCAATATTTTAAAAATTGTGAGAATTACTTTATATTCGCTACAGTATTTGTTTTTACAAAAAAATAAAAACAACAATGCAATTTTTTAAATATATATTAATTTTTAAATTAAACGTACAACCGTGATTTTAGATTAGAAACAAAAATTATAGTTAATTACATTATCATTACTTATCATATAAAAACAATAATACATAAAACTAACTAAAAAGTTATAATTATTTTTCTTTAGCGTAGCGATTGCCATGAACATCAGTGATAAGATTTTTAAATATTTGTGTCTTGCACTAATTGGAATCGGCGTTCAACTGCAACTTTAACAAAAATGAATACTAAATATATTAATTTTAAAGTATATTTACAGCTTACCGAAAATAACTTTGTAAATTTATTTTGTGCTACAAAATGATCATTTATTCTTTCTTCTAAAACTTGAGTATAAAGCTATCGCTTAGAGTTTTTTCGTATCGCTATAAAAAGAAAACAAAATATTTTTCTAAAATCAGTAATTGCAACTTACCAATGTTTTATTTTTTTCTGGTTTTTCTAAATTTTCATCCTTTTTAGTTTTCATCGGCAGTTTATTGCATACAATATCTTGGAACTGATAATTTGCTCGTTAGTAGAAGCAATATTTAAAATCTCTGTAATAATTTAATTATTGAATACGATATATCGATTTGTTTATTTTAAGACAACAAATTTAATGGATTAGCATTATTATAATGTTATTTATAGAATTAAATTACTATTTCAAAGCAAAAAATATTTTTATCAAAACCTGAGTAAACCCAAATTAAAAACTGCAAACATGGCAAATTATACAATTAAAAATGAGATTTAATGTTATAATTAAAAAAATTACGCACGTTAAATTCAAGTACTTGCTGCAAATAACTTAGTGGCATAAAGAAAAGTGCGTATTATACGAAGAGTACGAAAATACAATTGAACTATTTACAAAGGATCAGTAAAACTGCAAATGAAACTGATCGACCTTGAGCAAACAATGTATAAACAGTTACGTAAAACTAGTAAAATACAATTTTTATTATTAGTACAGTCATTTGGTTCGAAAAAAAAGGTTACTTGGAAAGTTTTGCGGGAGTTTTGAAAATTGGTAATTTTATAGATTTCGATGTGCTCTTTCCGAATTTCAACATTGCCACCTCGTAGCTTTGCCGTTCGCGTCGCCATATTAGAGAAATGGCGCCTAATAGCAGATTTTTGACAATATTTCCTTGGCGACTTATTTTATGATAAAAACATTTATATACAAAATTAAACTAGAGAAAATTTCTTACAATTTATGTATTAACTATTTTTTTTTGTAAAACTAATAGTTTTGGCGTACGAGCGCCGCAAAGTATACATACTTCAATATGAATTTTGGCTAATAAACTCATTTTCACACCACCTTGAGGTAGAGTAAAAGGCGCAATATTTTTTGTAAAATCAATAATTTTTAGCGTACGAGCGCCGCAAACTATTATTCATCTACACCACTACGGGTTTTTCTTATATTGACGAAAAATAATTTACTATGAGTTGCAGGTATGTATAACGGTCCCCTCTTTTCACTTTCTGCAATAAATCAGCCGGTAAAAGGTAGAACTCAATAGAAATATTTAGTTTAGTCAGTCATCAGTATAGGTCTATCGCTTTACATTGTCGTTTGCGTTTATAGAGCCCTGGCTTCTAATAAAGTAAATTCTTTTATTTGTGATAATCCATTACAAAAAAGTAAAATAATTGAAGTGAAGAAAAAAGGATTGGAGACAATAAACTTATACTTTTGGAAGGACTAAAATCGATAGTGGTTCATGATGTATGTCAAAAACGATATAAAAATGAAAAGTTGATCGCTGCATTATTGCTTAGAGGAAGCGATGTCACAACTTCTCAACCACTATTGCAATTCTCTCATCCAACATTATCATTCAAAGACCATTGTCTTTTATGCGCTGCTGAAATAACAGCAAAGTTTATAGCAAAACAAAAACAAATGCGTTTGTGCAATCGAAATGTTGTTTATAGTGTACGTAAATTATCGATGAAAGATTTCAAAACTTGCTAAAGCTTGTAATAATGATTGGGGTCGAGCTATTGTTGAGCGTCTTGAGCATGTCAATGATTTGGTTGCAGCCGATGCACAGTATCACAATTCTTGTATGAAAAAAATATACCAAGCACCACCTACTCTAGATATAAAAAAAAGTCCGAATCCAAACGAGATCGATACTGCAATGCAGTACATTTATTTTTATCTCAAGCAGGATTCCGATGAATGTCAGTTTTTTCTAGACAAATTGATAGCCAAAATTAAAGGTGATGACCGTCCACACATAAAAATGGTGAAAGCACAACTCCTCAAAAAAATACGGTAATGATATTCTAATTGCCGTCAGTGCCAATAAGACTCCTGTGATTTGTTTCCAAAATACAGGGTTTAAGCTATTAACGAAAGCCTGGTATAATAAAAAAAATGATAACAAGACAGAAGAACGTCGGCGTATTGTAAAAACAGCAGCAGCAATCGTTATATATGATATTCATTCTAGGGTCTATAAAACAAAACAAAACTCTGAGTCAGATATACCTGACACTTTACGCGTTTTTTAGGTGACGTGATTTTAAAGAATAAGCGTACGTCTCTTAAGAAATGGAAAAAAAGCAGATTTTGCTCTTTGTACACCAAAGCAATGTTGTTGGAAGTTTCAGCTATTATGCGCTTATCGTTGCATATCGATAACAACGCATTTTCACAATTTGGTTTTGACTACGCTGATTTCAACACGCATACATTAGATAGATAGATCCATTGTGTAACACCTACAAATGCTATCGCTCCTGATCAAAATATTCTACGATTAAAGCAAATGCCGTTTGCAAAAGTCGTTGGTAGTTTTGGTACCATTGCATTAAAAACATTTGTAAAAAAAAAACGATACGGGTTTGAAAATAATAAATATTCAAAACCTAAGTAGCATTCGTGCTGTTTTGGAAGTAGTTATGCCGTTCGTTTTGGATTTATTGTGGCTATATGGAAAATGGACCGACCTGCCTAACATACCTGCATAGAGTGGATTTATGGAACAAGCAACAGCGGAACTTTCCTTTCTAAAATCATTTGTAGGATGGTTGCCCTTCATTATTCACAACAACAACAAATAACAAATTATTCACCGAGTGATTACGACACAATTTTAACTGCTCTCTGTTCTGCTTCTAAAAAATGTGAGTCATTACACCAGCATACTTGTTTTGTTACATTTGACCAGCCCCTATATTTCAAAGCGCTAGAAATCATTTCTTCGTATGATGAGGACTCCAAATTAAGTAATACTGTCGGATACATAATGACTGGAAGCGGATTAAAAGAGCTATTTAGCATCATTTACGCATTAAATTCAATTGAAAAAATTATGATAGGACACAACGCATATGCTGAGTCATCTTTCAATTGCTAAAATTGTACTCCAATCAATAGATTTTACACCTGATCTCAGTGCAGAATTAGAAAAAAATGTATATAATTTTGATAGGTGAGTGGTACTCGAGGCGGACCAGGAAGAATGCTGCAAAGAATTTACTGAAAAGTTTGAGAATCAGTTGGTTAAATTTGAACAACGTAGCGCCACAGCGAAGTTATGGGTACAGTATTTCCGGATCGTTACACTTATTAAACAATTCATCAAAGCAGAAAGAATGGGCACCTGGAATTTACATCTTGACACTATCCAGAAAATGATGCCTTATTTTCATGCCAGTGGTCACTTCTTATATGCAAAATCTTGCCATTTATATTTACAACACATGTCTGATTTGAAGGAAAAAATGACAGTTGAAGAATACGAACTTTTTACAACTAAAGGATACTTTACAATTAGACGTTTGACAAATTTTAATGTGGCACGTGGTCAGATATGGCGATTGATTGAGCAATCATTACGTAAAAAAACTGAGGGATTGGTTGTGTCACCATCTACTTTTTCCAAAAGTTAAAGATATCATGTCAATAAGCACTGGATTTATTGGAGATGAAAAGATAAACTGTCACATAGCTGATGAAATTAGTTGTACTGGCATCTCTAAAATCATTGGCAGCAATTTTTATACCGTGAAACTCAAACGGAATGACATAATAAAATCACTTGGTGTTATGAATGCAGGCATCCGGATACAAGGTGACATTGTCCAGATTAATCCATTATTACTTTTCCAATAAATGTGCATTGCAAAAGAATCTGAAAAAGAACTTGAAGTTTCTTACGTACGATCTTGCTCCATTTCCATTATCCCTTTTTAATGACGAATGTATGCGTAAATGCGGTAAATATTCTATGTATAAGGCATTTAAGCAACATTCTAGGGACATACATTTTGGAGATACAATGTATGTCATCGACGGAGGGCATTTATAACACCGAGTCATTTGGTATTGCGGTAAATCTTTTTTATCTATCTGCAATAACTACATTACATACGTTTGATCAAAATATACATCTAATGCCATAATCGTATTCGACGGATATCCGAAAGATGTAGCAAACCGTAATACCAAATATGCAGAGCGATCCCGACGATCACAAAAAACTGCTTCAGTAGACATACTTTTTGACGAGACAATGATTCCAACTGTGTCACAAAATAACTTCCTGGGAAATGATGCAAACAAGAACTGCTTCATTGGAATGTTAAAAACAAAATTTAAAGCTGACAATTTCATAGTCAAACAAGTCACGGAAGATGCGGATACGTTAATAATCAATACCGCATTAAGTGTTTCCCCAGCATTCGATAACGTAAATGTTGTTGGCAAGGATATAAATCTTCTTATTCTTTTGATAGCTCTATCTACGCGATACGTGTATATTCTAAAAACCAGAAAAAGGAAAAAATTGCAGCAAATATATTCAACTGAAAGTATCGTAGATAAAATAGCCGCAAATCATATTTTATTCTTGCATGCCTTCAGTAGCTGTGATACAACATGTGCACTCTTTAATCAAGGAAAAATGAAATTTATTAATGTACTCCAAAAAATCCAAATTTAAACGGGGTTATTCAGGTATTTAAAAATCCAAACGATGTTCCAGAGATTATTGCTAAAGCTGAAAAACGCGTTTTTCTTGAATAATGCGCTTACAGTGATGTGAAACGTAAGAAAAGCATGTCTTTAAACGATTAATAAATAAATCATAGAAGCAGCAGCACGACAACATTCATTCCGAACCTATTACCAGGTACAGCAGTGGTGTGGGAATCAACTAAATGCAGAGCAATGGGGATGAAGCAAAAACAAAAATAGGTTAATTCCTGTTACGACACTCGAGCCACCAGCTCCAGGAACCTTGTAAAACTCATTTCTTGTAAATGCAAAAAGGGATGTTAGAAAGCCTGTGGATGCAGAAAAGCTAAATAAAAATGCTCTAATGTATACACGAGTTGTAGTGATGCTTGTGATAATTCGCAAGTTTCATTACAAGATATCGATGAAGAGAAAGAAACAGAACTATTTTCAAGCAAGCGTATGATGGAATCAGAAACGGAGAGGATTGTGATGAGTCTGGTAATTCCATCGGAGAAGATGCGGATGAAATTTCGGTCTGTGACGTTTTAATCGATACCAAAGACGAACTCGCAACGGCTGGTCCATTGGTAAGAGCAAACCAAAGAAGATTGCGCTAAATTTCAAAGTTGTGCATTACATACGAATTATTCAATCTAGTGTGTGTGTATAAAAATCTGTGTAGTAGGTAAGTACTTAGATAAGTGCAAACAAAAACGTTATGTTTTTTTGAATGCAAATTTGAACGTACTAAAACTTTTATTGCGAATCCTCTCAATAACATCTAAATTTTTATTGCATACAATTGATTAATACGCGTTGTATGTAGGTTTAAGTTAAACATTTTCAGTATTTTACATACATTGTAGTCTAAAAACGACAATGAAAGCAATATGTGAATGATTTTTTAACATTCACACGATTCTCTATGGTTTATTGGTTGGATGACCTTCAACAGCATCACCATAATGTAACGCTTATGAAGCGTTATACACGGTGATTGTCTCACAGTATAATGTAACGGTATATGTTTATTTTGAGGTACTATATTAAATCTGCTGTGCTCGACATTGTTATCTGAAAACGAACTTAATTTCGAATTGAATTTACAACGCATTTTATACATGATTTATTAAACATCTAAATGAGTTTTTATATATCTTCTATAATTTTTGATTGGAATATGAACGAGAAATAGTTTTTTTTAACAAAACGGCACATTATATGTACTATGTACATGATGGTAAAAACTTAGATCTTATATGTAATATTTTTGCAGAGGCAGTTCACCTTCATTTCACTACAAATAAACCTATAGATTTAACAGACTTGTCAATCACAAAAACCTTTCAAGATTAGCTTCGATCGGCAGCACGTTATAACTACAAAAAGAAAAGTAACCCAAGAAGTACGCAAGAAAAGTAATCTTTACATAACCCAGCTTAATTTGGATACATGTTAAGGCAAAAGCTAGTATTCTGGTGTTATTCAAGTGAAAAATAGAACGTATAGAATGTATTGTTTTTAGTTTTGTTTTAAAAAAATATTACTCAAAGATAGGCGATGTCTATTGCATATGTTTATTTGTTTATTTTATGTAAAAAATAGTAGATTACATACCGAGGCGGAAAATATTCCATTTCTGTCGAGAGAACTATAGTTTACCGAGAGGCATAGCCTCGAGGTGAACTAGTTCTCGAGACAAATGGAACACTTTTGCCAAGGTTTGTATACAATTTTATTCACAATCAGCCATTAAATAAAATAAATAACATAAAACTAATAAAAAATAAATGAAAACCTACTTCCAAAATATTATCGTTTATTTCGGTAAAAAATTAAAACGTAGTAGGCACACTTCACAATTGACATATACGTATTTAATTTATGATTGTCATTTTATCAAATTAGTTAAAACATAACACACACGAATTACAGGTTCGGAAAGTATACATTACTGACCGCGAGGTTTCATTACATACTCGTTTTTTTTAACCATGGAAACCGCTCACTTACCAACCTTTAAAAGGTTCGGGAAACTGTACGTTACTAACTGAGCGTGAATAAAATATATTACAGGTTTTTATAATATTTTTTATTTAAAAAATGTACTTACCAATTCGGTTATATGTAAAAGGTTTGAATATCTCTACCACTTTTATAATTTAAGGCAACTTCTAATTTGATGTATCTAATGTACATAACCGATCTTTATTCGAATAAAGAAATCACATTTAAAATTAAAAAAGTAACGTATTCTGTGCGCGTTTAAGATGATATCTATACGATGTCTCATTTTCGCAAAAACTGAACGTCTAATATTGGCATATTCTTTATACACATTATTCAGTCTAAATTTGTTATACTCTAAGACATCTTTTAGAGATACAAAATTTAACGTTAAATGTACGTTAAATTATAATGCTACGACTCTGTACAATTAAATACATCTTTTAGAAGTTGAGAAACGAAACATTGTAAATACGTCTAAAACTAGATTCAAGTTATACGTAAATACCGCGGACATTTAGATGTCGAATATCCGCCCGACTTTGAGTGAATTATACTATCTATAGACCATCTACGAGTACGTTTTATTTATGTCTTTTAAACATTAGCGTGTTGTTTGGGCATGGTTATAAACCCATCAAAAATTTTTTATTTCATTTCTATACAAAACTACGCCGATATATTGTATCGTGATTTTCTTACATTTGTTAATCTTAAACGTTCTTTTTTCTTAAAATATTAGTAATTTTTGATAATCAGATTGGTTTTATAGATAAATAAAGAATACAAGATATTGTACCAGGTACGAACATATTTATTGAAAAACTAAATTCATAAATTTCATTTAGGCATTTCACGTAAACGTTATCTTAAGTACAATCAATTTTTATGATATTTAATATTAGTTATTACTACTTTTTCAATTCTATATTATATTACACGTAATAATTATAAAACATTAAAATCAAAGTTTAGGTGTGCTTTCTTACATTTATGACTGCTCATTAAACGCTGCTAGTGCGACGTAAAAGCAACCGATTTCCGTACGAAAAAAGTTATTTTACCTTAATGAGACAGTTATGGCTTATGACTAATATTAAAAGAAATTTTTTTTTGATGTGGTCTGTTACTGCTTTTAAGCTTTTAAGTGCAGTTCTAAGCATTCACTGTTATTACTAACATATTTATATTTATAGGAAAATATAAATGAAAACTGGGTAAATATTTTTAGCAAATAAATAAATATAAGTGGCATTATTGATTATTGCATTAAGTTACATGTGGTAATTTTAGCAGTTTATATAAAACCTTTTGGTTTTAGATTTTTTAATTAAATTCCTCAAGTATGGAAAAGTAAAATCTTACAAAAATATTTAAAAAAACCAAGATTTGTTTTAGTAGATGCACTTTAACATCAGTACCTGATTTTACAGGTTTACACGGTTGCAACATTATAATTAAATTTATAAGAACTATATTTCGTTTTGACTTACTACATAGAATGTAACACTAAAGCTAAACGAAACGTGAATATTTGCTATTAAAACAAAAATGTTTGTTATAAAATGATTCAAATTTTTATCAGAACTAGTATCAAATTAAAAAAAAATCTTTATTTACTTATTCATATACATATATCTTAAAAACCAATAAAAAAATTTTTATTATCTAAATTTTTTAAAACACGAACAAATTTTAATATTAAAATGTAATTAAAAAATCAGTCTCGTTTTTAAAAAAACATATTTCATCTTGAAGTTTTTAATTAAAGAATTCAATCGTTTTTCGTTTTTAGTAGATATACATAAATTTACAAAATTTAATTTAAATATAATACGTAAAATAAAATACATGTTTTCGATTAATTTAAAATTAGTTGAAAATATAAAAACGATTGCGTTATATTATAACTAATTTGAAATTAATTACTCACGTTTAATTTTTTTTTACATTAAGTTTTAATTAAATCTAATAAATATGTATAAAAGCAGTAGGTTTTTTTTCAATAAAAACTAACAAGAACTGATTTCGTCTTATTTCGTAACACTATTAATAAGATATACGTATTTTGAAGTTACAATTTATAATTTTTTTGATTATGCATATATAGGACTAGTTTACAAATTTATGTTTTTTCGCTAGGTTTTAAATTTTAATAGTTGACAGTGTGACTAGATATGCTGATTTAGGTTTTTTCTTATCACATTTAGATATAAGTATTGATTTTTACAACTAGTAGGTATTAATTGAAATTTAAACATTTGATTAAAAATTAATTATAAGACCGTTTAATAGTCTTTTTTTATGCACAAACTGAGAATTGTCTCTCTTTAAACATTGGATCTTCTTCGCTCAGTTGTCTAAGATTGTTAGGTAAAAAATTAAGATGAGCATGCAGAAGTGAATTTTGATGCATCTATTACATTCTAAATTGTAAAGTTTTTCCAGCATGTTTTAATGATTTTTTCATAATCTTTGGATTTATGAATTCCTAAAAAAGTGTTCATTGCATTTTTAACCCAGATGTGCCTAATTTTCTACATATAGAACGGCACAAGTAAGTCTCAACTTGCAAGGTTCGCAAATTCACAAGTGGCATAAATTCGTTTATTATGAATCGACCAGTGCGTGTGACAACGTTGCTTTAGTTCGTGAACTTTAATTTGTGTCTCGCAACGTAAATTGCTAGCGACTAACTCAAATATATTTGGAGGTTTGGGTCGTAAGCTTTGTGGTGCTAAATGATAAAACAAATGAAAACGGAAGGTAATAGATTAATCATGAATCTTTACTAATTGGCTCAATACGTAGCGGTATCGTTAATCTCTATGACAATTACGGGAAAATCAACGTACATCGCAAAAATATGAGTCCAAGAAGACTTAACCAAAAACGGCGATACCACTTATAACACAAATGTTTCTAAATTTTAGAAATGAAAATTTTGCTAGGCGCTTACGTTAGAACTATAAATGTGAAGCAGACCACAGTCAACGGAAAAATAATGGTATAATTTGACATTTTATTCTTACCCATGCGACGAAAAATGGGCGTTCCGGGAACAAATCTTATACAGGGGACAAACATCATACCAAAAACACGTGTTTGAACACATATCCTAAATTTGTTTGAATTTGTCGTAGTTGATTGAAATCAAATTCTGATAAACTACATATAGGACATTAAGCAAATACACGACTGCTAACAATATTTATTACAGAGGATTCTACTTTAAAAAGTTTTTGCTACGTTAGAAAGTAATGATGATAATATTGATAAAGTAGAAGAAATAACAATATTTCTTTCTAAAAACTCAGCAGCTGATACTGATGAGGAATCCGGGGAGATGAAGATAATGTTGCAATAGATAATCTCCCCGCATTTCCATTACATGTCCTAACTAAAATTGCATCAATTATTTTAAATATTTTTTGATGAAATCATAGAAACCATTATCTCGTATAGTAATAATTACGCACAGCAACCACTGCCGGCACAAGAAAAGTTGGCGCCCTAGACCAATAAATTTAATGGCGCCTCTTTGAAACAATATTTTCGCAACACAATAAAACACACAAGACAATAAAATACTTTAATAGGTAACTAAATACTGCAATTCTTCAAAGATTTTTTTTTCATAAATCACTTATTAGCCTATAATATTTACGATAATTGCATAATTTACATTAAGTAGAAACAATGTCCTTTATTTCAATTATTTTTGCTATATCTTGTTCTATAAACAATGTTGACAACCGTACCAATATTTCTTGACTTATTGTAAAACGGAGGTAAGCTTTTAGAAGAACCAGTTAGAGCATCGGTTTTCTAAATATCCATGAGCGTATCATGCATATCTGTCTCATCTTGTATTGGTTAAAGTGTCAATTTAGACACATGGCGCAGTAGGACATCTCAACGTTAAGTTGAGTTGAATAATATTTTGCTATGTGTTCCACGAAAATGCAACTAAGGCAACCTTGCCAAAACCTGTGCTTAATGAGGCACGTACTTACCAATTTCAAGTCGTCGTTTGTATTGAACTATTAAAATTTTCTTTGTTTAATGAACCGTTGATATTTTTAACTGGATCTGGCCCATGTATGAAGAGAATTTTTCGCAAACATTCTATAGAGCTTACTGACGTTGCTGAATCACCGAAATTCAAATTGAGAACATCTCCATAATTTTTGAATTCTTGATTTTTACGTCCTTCCCTATGTTGAATATTTTCTAATTCTGAAAACAGATTAAAATTTACCTAACGCTGTAACCAAAATTGCAACGTCTTGTCTACTTTTGTAAGAGGTTTTATTAAAGCGTAAAAAAATTAAAAACTTAAATAACTAAATGATAATCTAAAAAATAACCACAGAGTTACGTAATCAACTTGTGAATCAAGCTAGATGACTCACAAAAAGGTTGTCTCCGTATATGTATATAGAAGAAGTATCGTTGCGGTTTTATGAGGTTTACTATGATTGGGTTACGTTTAAAAAGGGGCGTGTTTTTGATAAACCGGAAATCAAAGAAAGGATAGTTGAAAACCGTTGTCACAATTGAAGTTATAATCATTATTCCTTGTTCATGTGATTTAGTCTACTGTTTATATTGGTAAAACTGGTCTTTTGGTCATCACACATATTTCAAAGCATAATTGTTGTATAAAAAAAAGACATATTTCTAAAACTGCTGTATCTGAACATTGTTTTAATATAGACTAGACAAATGTTTTTGTTTATTTCTTGTAAATAATCAATTTTACTGTCTTTGTTAAAATCAAAGTAGAAGTAATTATTATTATTATTTAAAGCAACTTCAATAAACTCATTAGACTATGTATCTTGTATCTATTAACTATATACAGACAGTGTCTAAGTTCTGGTGAGTTTGAATTTTGTTTTCAGTTTCAATAGGAGCACAAAAAGTATTATTATTAAAATCTCTATTTTGCAACCAACGAAAGATTCAAACTATGCGCCCTTAGTCTAATTTTCATTAAACATTTAAAGAAAGCACATGCTAAGCAACAGGGATCTTGATACTACTGGCTTCTTTTCTATTGACACTTTAAATCTTTCCAGTATTTAGTATTTTTGTGTTCTGCTTATAAGAAGTTATGGAAAATTCTTTTTCAGTAGAAATTCACTCCGTTGACAAAACCATGGTTGCAAACAGTTGTAGTAGTGATAGAGTATGCAAAAACTCTCCTCAGTAAATAGTCGATTAAAAATTATCTTTGTTTTATTGATACTTTTTCTACTTCAATTCCGTTGACCGAAGAACTAAAAAAATAGAATTTTGATGCAATTCGCTTTGCCAGAGAGAATAGGCAACTTACCGTAAATACGGATAAATACTCGACCTCGAGTCGTGTTTCTAAGTTACGCTCGCAGAGGGCGCTCGAAGGTAGTCGGCCATCTACAAACCTCATTTTTATTCTGTCGTTTGGTGGTGTAGGAACGTGGAAACGTCGGAGGGGTAAGAAACATGGAATTTCTTTTTCATCATTTAACATCTACTACAACGACGCTTTATTTTAGCAACTAATAACAAATCCGACTAAACGTTCGATGCATATAATACCAAAGCGATGTATTTTGCTACAAAACGCATAAAGTAGGTTAGTATTTCACACGTGGTTTAGAAAATAGAGGCGTATCAACTAATTCTCGCTATTTTAGCTCCTTAGTTCCTTCGTTCTTTCGTTCTGTCGTCGTTCTTCTGTACTGTTGGGGTTTCTACCATGTCTGGGGGAATTTTATTATGAGTCCGGTAAAATGGTGGGATCGCTGAACTAATGCGAATCGTAGTCGTAGAGGAAAACAACAAAAACAAAGGATCCCAAGGGATCGTTGGCGCTGTGCTAAAGTGAGGGAATGAAGTATCGAGGTATTTATAAAATCCTTAACTTTGAGTCGCGGGAGACTCACTAGCTGTCGGCTCATTTCGTCCACGCGCTGCGGACTGCTGCTATCGCTACGTACGTTTCGTGTTAAGTGAAATCGTTCTCTCGTACCTCCGGTACACCTTTCTTTTTCTTGTCGACTACAATTATTTTAAATTTCTTGGATTGAACGACACTAATGAACTTTTGTAACGGACATAATTGTGATAAATAATATTTAAAGTAATTTTTCTTTAAAAGATTAAGAGTAATGAACTGTTGTAATTTGACATAACTACGATTAATACGATGTAACGTCACTTTTCTTTATAACAGTAATAGTAATGAACTTTTGTAACTTGCCTAATTAGGTTTAAGACTATTTAACGTCATTTTGCTTTATAATATTAATAGTATTTACTTACAAGGTTATCAAACGCCTTAATTGTAATGGTTGATCCATTACGATTATTTAACGTAACTTCCACTTTGTAATTTGTGTTTCATATAAAATAATTTTGCTATTATCAAGGGTAGAAATTTGGGAGCTATGCCGTCTCTCGGAAACCAATTAAATGTTACTTTTATTACTGGTCGTGCTGAACTTGATATCAAGGTCAACGGGCAGTATTGCGTACGTTAACGCGGTTGAGATTTGCTACGATTTACGGTAGCCGCGGAGATAATTGTTTAATAGCAACGTTTTAAATTTTGTTGGCTCCCAGAGTCTATTTTTGGGACCTGCTTTAATTTTATGTGTAATTTGTATGTATATTATTACCATTTCTTGTTGGGGTTATGTAAATAATTAATAGCGGATTATACCAGTGGCGTAACCGTCGAGGGGCCTTTTCTTCCGTTCCGGAAGGGGCTATGAGTCAATAATTTTAATAAATGGTTATTGTTAATTCATACTATGTTTCTTTTGGGGGACCTCGGGTCTAGGCTCTCCTTTTCTCCTACCTAGACTGGATATCTGCGATAAAACATTTCGAGAAGAGGTGGCGCACTTGGGCATTTAGCTTACCTAAAGAAAACTTGGTGTCTTACGATTTTCTTTTACCCGACGACCATTTACGGTGAGACTAGCCGAAAGGTAAGCAACAACATCTCGGTAATTACGTTTAGGTAATTTATTCTTCTTTCTTTCTTTTTCTCCACCTCCCCCATTGGATCATAACAAATATTGTAACAACCTTCTTTCAAATTTGCTTTAGATGTACTGGGAAATTTACTGCCGAGATACCTAAGGTAATTTTCATCTTTATTTGGTTCTTTTACAAGTTGCTTCATTATACCTATTTTGATATGCAATGGAGGTAAAAGTACTGTAACGAATTTTTATTATTAACTACTAATTTATTTAAACTACTAAAAAGATTTTTACTTATACTAGGAATATGTACACTTTTAAATTAACCGAACTAATTAAATCTAATAATATTTAATAAAAACACTTACACTAATTTATATCACTTCACGAAGATAAGATAAAGTCTGCGGATAGCTTCACACACTGGTTTACACTAAAATCACGTACAAGATTATTCTCCGTATATTTATCTACACACACGCGCTATTATTATTTATTTAGACTTGAATAATCTTCTTAACACTGCTGTATTCGCAATACGGCAGTAACTCCTGCGGTTTGGTTCTTCGGTATTTATACACATTTGGAAATCCTTCTCGAGTGTTCCCTATCTTTCGGTATATCTTCTAGAAGATGGATAACAGCTTCGAGAAAGCTCTTGAATTTTCGGATAACTTCTGAAACGTTTCAGTACTTTACTTGCTTTCACTAAACTTTCATGTACAATAATCTATTTTTTAACTCGGTGTAAGATTATGCTTTAAAACCCGCTGTGTTTTTGTTTAATGCAAAGTTTTGACTTTACTATCTCATTCACAAATAAAGCAGAGACTTTTAGAGTACTTATCTTGCTGATCCAATATCATATATAACACTTTTCAAACTTTTTTAATTTTTTTCCAACGGTAACTTTAGATTGTCATACGATTCTTTTAAGTGAACTGTATGAGCAACTGTCACAGACGCGTACATATGTATTTCCGTTATATATATGAAAACGGCATACAGAAAAAGATAGACCCCGAGTGTATATACTGCGTGACCGTGGACAACTCTGAGTCCACGATCTTTGCCTGTCCAAGATGAACCAGTCTTACAAAAAAACAGGTCGATCTGTCTACCAAAACTTTTTAATGCTAGACAAGTAGGATAAGAGTCGATACCATGCGATTAAAGAAAGTACACAAATATCGTGACCAGTACTTTTTTTTAAATGGCGTTGTCAACATATTGTCAATATACTAAGACGTGTCTATTAAGTAGCATATGTTTGCAACATGTGTGAAATTTAATGGCAAAGTCATCTTATAGTATACAGTTACTACAAATGAATAATGTAAATAGCTATAAATATCGAAACGTTGAAAGCTGAGTTTATACCCGCGTAATTCAAATAAATTTATTTAAATTTTATGCAATATGTATTGACTAAAATGTTATCATAAAGTTTTTAAAAGGGTAAAATCTATAAAGAATGGATTCCTTTATACGCACAACATTAGATTTTTAAGTTTCATTCATGTATACTAAACAACATAATAAAAATGTTTTACATAGTTGTTTTTTTAGTTTTAAATACTGCTTGTGATAAAGAGTTTTTATAGAATGTTACTTTAGTCTAACTTATTCAATTTGTAAATATTTTTTAACTGCAATCATTAGATGTTATTTGCTTCTTACATTATGAAACTGTTTCAGATTCTTTAAGATCCCACTGACAACAATTAAATCCGTTTTCTTTCTCTTTTTAATCTTATTTCGAAAACTATCCAGCAAATATAGCTTTTTTTTGTTTGATTTTTTTTCTATTTTTTTTACCCTAAAGCCTTTTTGTTAGTACAAATAACTTATTCTTTAAAATATGAAGGCACTATTCTAATTTCATATATTAGTGTTTTCTACTTCTTTTTTGACCGTTTGGGTGTTACTTCTATTTTGCTGCAATTTCATCATAAAAAAACTGCAAATTTTTGTCTTGTGTGAAGTTTTTTCTAATCTTTAGTTTTTCTAACAAACTGTTATCTGTCGCTTAATTTTTATTTTAAGATAAAATTGTCTTCCAGGTTTGAGCTGCGTCAATATTGTATCAAAAATTGCCAACGTTTCACTCACTTTTGTAAAAAGCTTTATGAAAGCGTAAAAGAAAACTACGAACCTCAAAAAAAGTAAAAAAGAAAACAGATAGGTTTGTAAACCAAACCAGATTCTAAACTCTATAAAAGTGACTTACGAAGAAATAGTCTCTGTATATAAAAAGGTATTGTTGGGGTTGGTTTAATGCGACTTTAATTGAGTTACAGTCACAATCGGCCTTGCTTTGTATAAACCAGTGACAACCAAAAACTATGCTATTCTACGCTTTCTCGGATTTTCCAATTAATGAAGAATAGAGATTTTGCAATTACTAAAAAGTCTATGTAGTGATCTGTGTTAAAATAATATTCAGCAACATTAAACTTAAAAATTGCGTAACGATAAAATGACCCGTTTTACCAATGTAAACTTAACTCGATAAATTTAGTTATACATCTTAACATAAAAATTGAAAAAAATTGTTTTTGGGAGAAGTAAGAATCTGAAACGATTTACCTGCGATTTGAATATAGGTTTGATTTTTATTTTTACAAAGAAGTTTTGTTACGTGCATAAATTTCATAATGTAATACCCTGTATATTCATTACCTTAAAGTTAGATTTCTATTTTTGACGTTCTCTAGAGAGTTTAATTTAACTTCATTTCCTGTTAAGACGTCAAACCGTTAACTACTTAAAATCGTGCTTCTGATGGGTTTTTAATCTTCTAACATCGGCGTTTATGGAAATTAAAAAATAATTTAAAACGCATTTCTAATAGTTTATTCATCACAGGATACGCTTTTTCTATTAGTTTTTAGAATTCTTTAGTAATTTTCTTGTTAATTTTGATAGCACGTCCTGTCACATGTTGGCTGCATGTTTTGATGTACTATCGATCGATGAGGGGTTAATATTGACCAATACCTTTATGGAACAATTATAATTCTGAAAAGCTTACGTTCAAACTAAAAACGAAGTCTCGACAAGAACTTTTCTTCGAGATATTACTCCTTATGCGTCAGTCGATTGCGATATCAACTTTTACTTAATGTGTGCAACAGCATTCGATAATCGGGTTTTCTGTCTAATTTCTTTTAGCATTAATAAACAATTTTGTAGATTTTTGCTTTTGTGAGTCATTGTGTTGACACAATTTACTATTCATAAATATTCCAGATCGACTCAACGAGAAAAACGTTTTCTTCGGAGAAGTATTAAACTGTGGGCAAGTTTTACTTACTTACTTTGTCGCTGTCACAAAAGTCTCTCACGAAATTTTGTTTGTTCTAACTTACGCAATTACAATAATTGTTTTAATACCATTTAGGTATTTTCAATAATTATTTTGTGTATCGCATGCTGTGAACCATAGATATTTGTCGTGTAATTTTCTTCGCTATCGACACCCTATGTGTAAACCTATGTATTGTGTGTTGCCAATACTTTCAGCACTTATGGATTGAATAATGTACTACAAAATTTCTGGTGCTCGCTGTTAATAATCTACGTTATTAAATTACAGTTGTTATACATATTTATCTTATTCTTTTTTTGGTTAGACGAAAACCAGTGTAACAAAGATTACAAACCTGATTTTGTTACAACCTTGGACCTTCAGTCTTGGTTGAAACAGAAGTTTTAATAAATGCAAAGTAAAAACGCCAATTTTCGATTTTATCTAACGGTAAAAATATCCTTAAGCGTTTAAACACGTGGATGTAAATGACGATTAATAACCACCTCAACATCTTGCGTTATATAACCATTGCTCAAAAAAGTTCTAGTAAAATGACGGACTTTGGAGTTTAGATTCTCAAGTTGAATAATAGAAACAACCCGATACAATACGTTTTTGTGCAAAACTATGATGAGACAAAGCATGAAGGTATCGGTCCGTTTTCAATACACAGAATAGAGTTCAAGTCACAAGAACGTCGTAAAACGTGAGAAACTTTTGATTTCTATGTTAAATTTGATATCTAAGTATTAGTTGTTTAAATAATCAAAAAACCTAGACAATTCGAGATGGCCAAAGAACCAAACAACAAACGTGTTGTCAACATATCTAAACCAGACTTTAGGTTTTAATATTTCTAATTAAACCGTTTCAAAGGATTTTATAAAAAAGTTAGCTAAAACAAGAAATAAATGAAAACCCATAACGCCACCCAAAACTTCTTAGTCAAACTCGTAAATTGGAAGTAAGTGGATCATCCACACTTATCAATAAGAGGATCTAAACTTAAATCTTTTTCCACGGGCGAGTAAAATCTGCTGGATAATAATAAATGCATTTTTAATAGAAACCTTAGTAAAAATTAAAGCGACAACATAATATCAAAATTCTGGTCTTAAAACTTTAGAGTTTTTAAATCTTTAATAAAATGGTGACAGTTGAGGATGTGAAAAAAAGTTTTCATTGTAAAGTTGCAAAAAATATTTGATAAAAACTTGAACTAATATGTAAGTAGAAGGTTGGGCAGTACTGATGATCGGTCAAAAAAATATATTTTGTTTGTAGGTTTTAGGAAGTCCATACAGACAACGTGGTAAGTGAACGTTTGGTTTTAATAAACATAGAAAATTTTAAGATTTGGCTGATCTGACGTTCAATCTTTAAACTGAAATTTCGAATATAAAATTAAAGTTATTAAAAAAGCATCTTTTAATAGAATATATTTTGTCAACGTAATCCGTTTGGTTTAAAACGCCAGTAGCGTTGGTGTTCTCGGCCTGGAACATGATAATATCGATTTACAAATGTTGGATTTAGGAACTTTAGATGTGACAAAGAAAGTGTCTTATAGAAGACTTAACACCCTTCAATAGCACCGATTCCAGTTTTGAAGTGAGAGGTAAATTAGATACATTAATGACCGTTTTCAAAAAATCAGAAGTAGAAGAAGCTTTGTAATTCTTGGATTCCAACAATTAAAATTATGTCATAAACTACTCACTTTGTCATTTTTTTCTAATATTTAGTGATTCTGACAAAACTTGTACGTTGATGTTCTTGACATCCTTCTATCTTTCCTTTTCAGTATTACTCCGTTTTTTAAATGTTACGATACATTCAGCTGTGTTTTACCTAAACTCAATTACATTTTAGTTTTCTAAAACATTGAGAATTAATTTCTTTAATTTGAGTAAACAGTTATTGATAATTCCGTTGCAATTTATTCGTTAATTTTTCGTTTTTATTTTATTTTTTATGTCAAATAACTTTATCTTAATTAAGATTATATTAGTTTGGACTATGATTTTTATGATAAACATAAAATACATCATTCCATTATTATTCTACTAACGCTGAAAACTAAAAGTTTTTGTTTAATTTTTCTCTAGAATTAATTATAGTGTTGTAATTATTATTTTTGTGCTGCCAAATCGCAAACGTCAATATTCGTTCGGTAGTGCAGTTACGTAATAGACAAAAAAAAACTCTAGGGTGGCAAAATGAAAACTAGAAATTCATATGAAAAGAAGTGTTCAAAGTCAATTATTATTTTGAAATGAGTGAGAGAAAAATTATTAAAAAATCTTGAAATTCATTTAAAATTGAAAAAAACTGTTAAAGTTTATGTCAAATTTGACAGATTTAGTAATAATAACATTATATTTTAGGTGTTTTTTTATTTTTTCAAAAATCAATACAATTTTACAAAAAAGCAACACAAAAAATAATTTACGTGACTCTCGTCGAAACTAAGGCATAGCATAACTCACTCACATGCAGCGCTCGGCCTTGCGTCGCATTAACGTTTGTTATGCTATGTCTTAGTTTCGACCCTTATTACGTAAATTACTATTTAAAAAAAAAATAATTTTTTGGGGTAATCGCAATAAATAGTTCTCTTTAACTTTTGGAAAAGGTTTTTTCTATTATTTTATTTATACAATAAAATTACACTTACTAGTTTTTATTGGTAATAATTAAGTATAATATTTTGTATTGTGCAAATAATGAGTGTGAACCTATTTTTTTTTCAACAAAGTTTATTGATTTATACAATTTTATATATTTTTTTTATATACTCAACAAAAGTTATAGTGACATAAAAATATAGTTTATATGTTACTTTATATTTTGATTATCTTGTAATAAATTGCTAAAAAACGTCTTTTTGTTGAAAATGAACTTTCCACAGACGTCCAACGCACATAATTTCTATATATTTACAACAAAATAAATCGTGTACTAAAAACTATAGCAATATTTTTTTAACTAATACAAAATAACAACTCTTAACAGATCGTGGATAATAATCTTAAGATCAAAACATAACAGAAACTCATATTGTGATATTTTTGAATTATTTTGTATGTTTGTAAAAACTTAAATATTCTACGTTAACTTAACAATATAAATGCAAAAAACTATAAAAAAGCAAATAAGAACAACAAGTTCTCGAACAACTTTATGAAATTTTATTGTGAAGTCAACCACAAATATTACGGTTTTAGTTAGTTTTTTTAAAGTTGAATAAGAATTTAAGTAAAAAATGGTAATCGTTTTTAGTATAATTTATAAATACATTATTTTTAAGATTTATAGTATTTCGTTTTTCTTAAAAACACTAAACCTTGTTCATTGCCTTTAAATTAAAAGATATTGCTGTTTTAATTTTAAGCTTATGAAATTAATACTTAACGGTATAAGATGTTCATTAAATCTTAATTAAAAAACATATAAATAATAAGGATTATAATCGACGTTTTGTATCTTAAATAACATTATCAGTTTCTTATTAAAAAAAGCTTTACAACATAACTGCTTTATAAAAACATTTATAAAACCATTTAAAAATTATATGATTTTTACACGCGTATCATGTGAAATGGTAATAAAATTTAATATAATTTACACGTCCAATATTTAATAATCTTATTCAAAAAATGCAAATTTAAGTATTTATAAAAGCAATAAATTCAAAGTTTTGATGTATTTATTTAAGCTCCATACTTGTTGATTATGGTTACTTTGTTAGTGGGTTACGGTAGTAAACTACACATTTTATTAATCCACTGCCACTATTATTAAAATTTACTTGTAATTTGATATACACCTGGTTATAAACTACAACCAGTTATGTCAAAACCGATTTTCGTATGTAGCAAATTATGTATTTTATAATTAGTTGTGTTGTAGCACCCGAAAGTTAGTTCTGTGTGGTAACAAAGGATTCTTGAAATTTAAATAACGATGTTGTTCCAGACAGCGCAACGACTTTTCGCTGAAAATATTAAGCATGCGAATAATTAAATAGCTGCTATAATAAAATTTTTATGAAGTTACTTTTGCGAATGTATAAATTGCAATTACAGTAGCGCATTCTTTAATTTTTAGTTAAATAAATTGTTACATATGTTATAATCATAAAGTTTAGAGTTTAATATAATAAATTTAAAAATGTTACTTTTTTATACATTATATTACAAATTAAGTGTGACTAATATTGGTTTATTGGACGAATAATATTTGTTTATTGGACGAATAATATTTGTTTCCGAGTAGCGTTGTAAAATACATATAAAAGCATTAAAATTAATTTTAATAAACTTCCGAATTTTATCAAATATTAAAATTTTAATAACATCTATAGTTACACGTTTTAAACTTTAGTAAGTAAAACAAAAACGGTGCCAGAAATAATTAAGAAAGATTAGTACATAAAATACAATTTGTTTTATTGTTTAGATTATTTTGTTTATATTTAGATAAACTCAGGTACACTTAGATCAAAATTTGACCCTTTGTTTAGCACACAATGCTTTTTTTGTTATCTTCTGAATGATATCACAAAAATTTATTTTGTAAAATCTAACAAAAAATGTGTTTTTGTCATACATTTGAAGAATTTATTTGGAAATTAAGATGATCATAGTTTCAAGTGGATATTTTAAATATAAAAAAAATATTTATCTCTTTGGTAATTATAGAAAGTTTTGAAATTAAACAATTGGCCAAAACAAAATAACCATAAAGAAAAAACGACAAAATAACTATTATACTAGTATATGAAAAATTGAAAAACATTTTATATTGTTGTATTTAAGTTGAAACATGTAATTACTTTTCTGATTCTAAAAATACAAAGAATGTAGTTTTTAAAATGCATTCTAAATCACATAAATTACAAAATTAAATAAAATTGAAAATTAATTAACCGATCTGAAGTAACAACAACTAACATCTAATTCTAGTTTATTTATCCTGCGTCACATAAATACATTTTTTTCATCAGTGGGCGTGAATTACTAAAATATTACAAAAGAAAAAAATTTGGGCGCTACTTCTTTAAAGTCAGTTGTACAATACAAAGTCGAGAAAGCAAGTGGCCTAGAATAACCCACTGAAAGTAAATCAGGTTTAGGAGAGACTGAACCAAATAACAGAAAACACTAAAAGGATATAATCTCGTTAAGTTCGAATCACTAACTCTTAACGCATCGAAACAACAATTAAGTGATAACATACAACATATAGAATAACAGCGTAGTTTGATAAATAACGTTCCCAAAATTGGCACTAAATATCGTCTCCTTAGAGCAGAACTAGCATATGTCCAATTTTTTTGCAAAAACCGTTTTTGTAGCCTATGTGTTCTTTGACTAACCTTGCATTTAGGTGCAGAACTATTGTACAGAATCAAGGTATACTATAAACACCAAGAATGTCATGTTTAGTGCAGAAGTAACTTATGTTTTTTAGAATAGTTTGTCTTACTATGATATGGACATAAGCTACTTCTGACACAATAAATATTATAACGCGCATGTCACAATTGACAGAATCTAACCTCGGACTTTTAATAAAATAATGCTTAGTCGACGAATCTATTATGCTATTATGAATATGGTACGAACAAATCTCAAAACAGAAATTTATCAAGGTAAGCGAAAACCATTATTTTTAAAAGGTTGTTACATGCCAAAGTTAAAACAAAGTCACTGCCTGAAATGAGGTAACATAAACGATGTTGTGCCGCTGCTCAGTGGAGGCGGGGTGGGTTATATTTTAAAATTCCGTGATAACTTGGAAACGAGATTGACATAAAATCGAAATAAAAAGGTAAAAACTCAAAATCGGTTAGGGCGCCAATCAAGGACACGATGATAATAGCTTCCGGACCCCTGATAACCCAAAAGCTCATCTGGTTGGTTACAACCCCTGGACTTACCTCGAGTTGTAACTAGCTAAACTCTGAAATGTTCTTAAAAATTTACGTACGCGGCGGCAGCTGAATGAATAAAAGCTCTTTACAGTTTAACAATTTAACATTTATTGACTGAATAATATGAAAAGTAAAAAAAATGAATAACAAACAAACTTGAATAAAAATAATAAAAGAAATAATAATAAACAAGACAAAAATTCACAAACTGAATATAAAAATTAATATATATATATAAAAAAAAAATAAAAAAAGCGTTAACTCGTTTTTCAATACAACAAAATAAAAATAAAATTTAAGGCCTTGTCCGCATACTTAATCCGCAAACAACAAATAAAAAAAAATACAAAAGTCATAAAATATACGTCCGAAACTTTGCTTCGAACTAAACGTTCAAACAAATTATATGTTACATTATCTTTCATGCATGAATAAGGCTTACTTTTACATACACAAAACAAAATTAATTAATTAAAGCGAACTTCACGCAAACACCTTCAAGTGTTTCTTGAAATATTTAACGGTAGCCGTGATTCAGTCGGCTCAATTCAAAGCTTTTAAATCATATCAATCGCGGTTCACTTCACGGTAATAACAAATTCGATAAATACCTTTACTCAATTGTATACTCCAGGTGAACTGCGGGCCACAGCGGTTCCAGAAGCTTCGAAGTTAGATCAAACCCGGGACGGTCTAGGTGTACAGTAGTCAAATACAAGCTCGGTGGGATCCCCAAACAATGGAATTACGGCGGAAGATTTATTTCACTATTTAATTGAAATCCGCACAAAAGCGAAGACAGGATTTTTTACACAAAACATCGAAAATAAATCTAACTCGAACGTGAGTTTTGTTATGGATACCATGAAGTTCCTTAAACCGTAAAATTACGAATTTGGAAAACTACTATTTCCCATCACACCACTCAATTTTCACGGCACCATTTGTTTAACTTCCGCGGTATTGCATAACGGTAGGGTAAAAACACCCCGAACACTTAACTACATTTTGGTACCCGGTATTCTTAATTGCGACAAGAAGATTATCCTCCAAAAACAAAATTTTACTCTTTATAACACCTCGTGATCCCACTTAATTCACAAACTTGCGCCGTAAAATCTTTGTAAAAGATGCAACACTAAACCAAGTAAATTAACAAAGATGAAAAATATAATGGCCACGTGCGTCATGTCAAGTACGCACTCGAAAAAAAGAAAATCTTCCCACAGAAAACGCTTACTCCGTCAAATTATCAGGTTGTCCTAATCGCGCTCGTAAAAGAACTCGACATAAACAAAAATATAGATACCAAGAAAAATTGATCAAATTACATTTCAAAAGGAAGTCGTAAATTAGCTAGAGTTGTTTTTCTAATGAGATAACCAGAAGTACAAACACTAAATCAAAATCAAAACCACGGAACTTTATGCATTAAAAAAAATACCAGTAATAATTGTGAAATAACTATTAAATACAAATAAACTTCAAACGTAATAAAATAACGAGTAAAACGTTTTCGATGCTAACATCGAACTAATCAATCAAAAAAAAAAAAAAAAGAAAACCGCAAATTCAGCCAGATGAATCTAATTACGGGGTCTTACATAAAAGATTCACTGCTAAATTTCAACGCCGGTTACAAAGTGAGGTTACGATTTATTGTTTTAGAATTTAATTTGATAATATTATCGTTTAAATTAAAAATTATCACCATAACAATATACTTTTTCATCTTTATTAAAGCTCCCCACAATGTTCCTCTTTCTATGTCTTCAGAAAATTAAAGCATTAGACTGGTTGATGTCTCCAACAATTATGTTTTTGCCGTAAATATAGAGTAGCTAACTAAAATCTATGTTGAATCTTGCGATTTCGATTTACTTTCTTCTGAAGTTGAACAAGCTACAGAAAGAAATATACAAGCAATTGTCGTTGATGTTTTTACATTATACGAAGGTTTGTCTCCACCTTCACCTGAAGATTCCCATGCGTCAGACAACGATATAAGTGATTCCCATTACAGTCTTCACTTTTCAGACAATTATTCCTTGCAATGTGGAAAAAAAGTCATTAAAATGAATAGAAATAAAGGCTTGGCTTATACCAGTTAAAATGGTAAAAAACAGCCAGGTCACACTTTACAACCTCTATGCAATAATTGCAGATTAAAATGTACCCAGAAAAAAAATTAAAAGAATACTATAACTTAACAAACGTTAATCGACAAGGTTTCATATCAAAGTTTGTAGATTTTATTAAAAACGCGTCAGAGTCGAGAAAGAAATAAAGCCTCAACCACAATCACAGAAAGAAACAAAGACACACAACCGATAGTAGAAGGCAATTCAGGTATGAATGTAAGTTGAATAATGACTCAGCATTGCGAACTAGCGTATGCAAAACTTTCTTCCTGAGCAAGCTGTTAAGACGCTATCAGCTAAAAAAACATTAACTGGTCCAATTCTACATGACAGAAGAGTCACTGTCAGTGACGTTTATCATTCTGATAATGCAAGCTGCAATATTTTGCGAAACGTCAGTTTGTTTGGGTTCACAAACGATAATACGGCAAAGGCTAAGTTCTACTTTTTGTTTTGGCTCTCAAGAAAAGACTAAGACCAAACCTAAAAAGTCTGGGTCATTAACTACGACGCGGTCTAAGCCAAAAGTCGCTTATAATAATAAACGTGAATCAAATAATAAGTTGCCGTAGAACTAATAAACCGTTACTAACCATGCAGTGGCCTGACTGAAGTATAATTTTCCCTACTTACAGTAAATATTCGTCAAAAACTAACCAGTAAACCAAACTCATTTTAGTGAAATGAAAGCCAAATGCAGTCACAAATCAAAAGTGAACAATGCTACAGCACTCCGAAACATGAAGCGTATTAAGCGATTGAAATTAAAATTATCAAACAATGGTTAATAAAAATTGCAAAACCGACAGTGCCAACTTCAAATTTTTTTGTATATAAGGTATTTCGTAGACAAAATAAATACAACCGTAACAAGTAAATATGTAAGAAACCTCAATTCCTTAATAAAAAGAAAACAATTGTTTTTGCAGTCATACATGTAAATTTAATAATAAGAGAACATAAAAAATAACAAGAAAAAAATTAGTCGCTGTCTGAATTAATGCAATTTTGGCAACTCATTATAGATATACGAAACACCTCATAATTTTTAAAATCTTGGCAGGTGGCACTTAACCAAAACGTTTTGACGAATACATCTTGGTATCTTTAGATTATTCTTTTTTTTGCAGATGAATCAGTTCAGAACCCAACATTTTGATAAACAGTTTTCAGGCAAGTTTGAAATCTTTATTGTTTTTTCTGTAATTAAAAAAGACATTTTTGTAAATTTCTGGACACGCTATATAATGCAGAGACTCTATCTAGTACATCTACTCCTGTTTTAGTAAAGTTGTAGAAACTTACTATTTTGGGTAAATGTTTCTTCTTGGTTGCTCCATCAATAGCTTCATCACGGTGCATAACGTTTTATGTTTTTTTTTTGACAGATAAGATAAAAGTGTAATATCTTTTCAAAAATCAAATAAAGATGTTTTCTCTAAACGTTTCTACTGACGTAGTGTTATGATTTTTCAGTGATTTTTTCATCAGTTGTATGAACTTCTCGACAATATCTATTGGGAAGTTGTTACAATTGTAAAGCCTTTTTGGCTGTTTTCGTGCATTACTTCAAAGTTGAAAACAACAAAACAAACGGGCATCAACTAAGGTATGTACTTTGATTTCATACTTTGTAAACAAAAAAGTCTTATAAATGCTTTAATTTTACACTCATTGGTTTCCTTCATCATCTTCATGGTATTGTGTTGTGTTGTGCTCGTTTGCAGAAATACGATCAACATCGTTACCGCTTTCAAGTTGGATGGCGCCGTTTTTAGTTTGAGACCATAAAGTTTCAAGTTTTTTTGTTCTTCTTTGTACGACATAATATTTTAACTAAAATAATTAAACAATTAATTTTCCTGATTCAAATAAGTCAAAAATATCAATTTACCCACAATGTCAAAATCACAAACGCGATTACATGAATGGGGCTTGAGCGTTTTATTAACGTGTAAATTCACTCACTGTATACGGCAAAACTGTGATAACACCTGAATTAAATTTTAGGAGCTATTGGGACATTAACTGCTTGGTTTATGTTTCTGTCTCAATGCATTAAACATGTTCTCACCATTCGTGCAATATACAATTTTCTTAAGCAAAACAATGTGTGAGAAGATTCTATTCTCTTAACTTGCTAGACTCTGCTAATTTTAAATCTCTAGCCAAACCATTAAGTCTGTGAGAGGTTCATGAATTATCTTAATTTGCTGCTTCAAAATAAAGCTGGTAAGCTTTTTGAATAAGTTGGGTAAAAATGCGTTTTCCGGATTTAAAAATTATTTTCCCACACACGGAGAGAAATGTTTTCAGATATCATTCGTAAGACGCACAACTTATGCGTAATTTAAGGATAAAAAACAACTACTACTAGCTATTCATAAATTTATAAACCATCGGTATAATTTGTGAATAGTCATGTTAGCATCGATGATGATTATAATTCATAAGTTATGAAGTAAACGATTTCGTTATATATGCGTAATAATCATATCTTTATGAATAATACTCACAAACAATGATCATATTAAGAATAAAATTTCAACCAGGTAATTGCAATATGTGATTTAAGTCACATCTATTATGATTATAATTCACATCCAGTAACGAAGTATTTTCATTATGTATGCTTAATAATCACATTTTTTTTATGATTATATTTTTTATGATTAATATTCATAAACTCTAATTAAATAAAGAATAACTTTTTAAGCAGCCAATCATAATATGTGATAAAGAAAGTATTGTTTATTAAATGATATTCAGAATAGTGTATTAACAATTATGAATATTAATCATAATTTCGGAGTTAATTTTACTCTTCTTATACGAAATAATCACAAGATATTTCTCATATATATTTTATAAATTAATAAAACATATATTTCGAGTTTAAAAAATGTTTATTTTTTTTACGATGATTACACAATTTTAATGCAGCTATAAGTACACCACCATATTTTTACAACTAAATAATTTAAATAGAACACATAACACAAGAACTAATACATAACTAATAACACATAATATCATTATATAATAATACAGATTATTATAAAAAATAAAACATTATTCAAATAAATAAAACGTAAATAATATAAACAAAACTGAAACAGTACTTGAGCAACAAATTTAAATTCTTTTTAATTTAAAAAGATAATTTTACGATTCGATTTCTCTGACGCCCTGATGAAGCCCGTTACGAAAGTGGGCGAAACGTTGGCAACTTCGGTTACAACATTGACACGGTCCAAACCAGGAAGACGTTCTTATCTTAGTATAGACTCCGGCCGTCGAAGCCGCTATTACAACGTTTATCAAATCCATTATTTTAAAGTAGGCATCAAAAGTTTATAGAAAATTATTGTATAAATACGTAATATTATCCGTTACCAAAGCAAACTAGATTATCGTCATCCTTACTACACATATCTGCCACTGTTCTCACTTCAGAACTAAAAAACTTCCATGTATCTCCAATGCTAACTTTCCATACCTTATTGTCTATTTTCTTATGGCCTTTAGGTTTTACAACTCTTTGCAATACTTTAGTTAAATTATAGCGACGCAAATCTAGAAATAAGAAGTATGTGTATTAGAAAATGTAAATAAACAGAAAGTGATCAAAAGTGTTTCAACTTTCAATTTAATCTAATTCGTAGCTTTAATATTAATCAAAATAGCAATAATAAACAGATAACTTTGAACATCTTGTATATCTAATTCTAATTCAAGTTAAAGTGATGGTGAATTTCGTTACTTTTGAGTAATCGTTACTATTCCGTACTTATACTTTTTGTATTCGTTACTTTAACTCGTTATTTGATTACTTTGGATACTATGACTACTTTGACAACTGTATGTTTTTGTGGTATTAAATACGGGTACCGGAATATAATTCCTTGAATCGTTTCGCGATAGGGATTTGATTACCTTAGACGTATGTGCATAAATCACTAGAACGTGTTGTAAAATTCTAATTTATGTAAACATTTTTGACAGTAGCTGATACCGGAGAAACTTATCATTTTAAATACAAAACAGAACATATGTACCTACTTTGGATTGTTAGTATTTATTAACGTTTTTAATATTAATTTTAAGAAATGGAAATACGCACAATATGTAATGTAAAATTGAGATAAACGGCAAATTAATTTGGTACGCTTCATACAAATACATACTTTATAATGTTTACGCAAGAATTATAAATTTGTATGTGAATGTGTTATAAGTAGGTACTAATATTTGTATCTTATGTATATTCGTAGAAAATAATTAATAAACAAACATTAGAACACAAAAAACAGAAATATATGACAATTTTATTACATTTTGCTTACCTTTTTATCAGTTGATAAAATCACTTCTTTAGTTGATGCAATGCACACACTATCTGCGTGTGAAACGTTCTGCTGGTTTTGCTGATGTATCATAATATAAGAAGGTTTGTTCATAACTTAAGATAAAATTATAACTATAGTGATAACTAGTAAAATATGAAAACAATTCATAACTTGATTACATTTATAAACCATATTCATAATACATGAATATACGTAACGCATACAAATTGCACTCTTAGGCATGTTGTATGCGTATTACGCATAACATCATAATATAATTCATATTTTATAAATTTTATTAAATGTGTAATTTATGAACATACTATTCATAACTAGTGATTGCAAATTTGTCTCTGTGCACACATAACAAAAACCGCTGACATTATTTACACACTATTTAAGCATGGTATTTACTTGTTAATTTTCAGTAAATCACAGTATAACGTGGAAAATACAGTAACTTCTTACACCTTTAAATGCTTACTAATGCACCATAACTAATTGGGATGCGTATTGCTTATAAGTAATAGACAATTAAGAATAAACTTGTCTTAACACGGTCACTGCTGATACATTACACATATGTAGTTGTGCAATATTTATTTAGATAAATCTATCCGATGTACATATTACGTTGCATCTTTATATATCTAAAAATTTGTAGATAATAGTCAATTTATGTTTTGAAATCCGTTTTTGGGGTGCCGAAACATCTAAAAATTTCTGTCACAAAATGTGTGTTTAACAGTGTAATTAAAAATAAACCAATAATACACATCATATACTAAAAAAACTAAAAATCAATGTTATAATAATTTTATTAAATTTAATTTTAACAGTATTTTAAAGTTGTAATATTGGACAGATTGTTTATCTATGGATAAATTAGAACAAAAAAAACAAAAAGACTGTGTCTAGAACGGAAAATACGATTGCCAAGACCAAAAATCATTACTACACGTAGAAATAGCGCATCTTTAAATGCTATTAATGCAGAATTGGTACAGACTGTATAAAACAAATTATAAAAAGTTTTTGTACAAAAATTTATGTATTCAAGCAAAAAAAAAGATAATACCTAGAAACATTTTGTAAAATTATGAACAATCAAAAGTTTTTATTTTCTCGACCTGTACAAAAACCAAAATGTAGTTAAAACTTTCTCAACTATGCTGATAAAACCTATTGTTCTATTCAGCTAGATTAACTCGATTGACTAGATAAACAAAATAAATTTTATGTGTTAAAACTTAAAAAGTATGGTGTTAAGTGTAATACAAAAAAGCACTTATTAAATCTAAAAATTAAATACAGTTTTAAGCAAAACATAGCTTTTGCTTTGAACGTACTTAGAAATTAGACCGGATGCTATTACTCATAAAATGTGGTGATTGCATTTTTAATTGCTTACGACTATCACCAACTACATAAATAAACGTGCACATTTTAAATATACTTTAAAATGACAAAAAATCAACGTTTTTTTAAATATAACCCATGCCTTACTGTAATAAAAATACGCGAATTTTATTGTTAAAGAAACATTGAGTAAAATTATAAAAAGGTTTTGTCAGCTGTTTTATTTAATTAATAGTAATATAGTTTGGTTCTTTATGAATATTTTTGTTGCATTAAACACATTTTAATCTAAACTTAATTTAAATTGTAATTTTCAGATTATGTATAAATTAATAAATTTATGTTTCCTTATTATTTTTTATAAACTTATTCTAATCTGACATGAAGTGTGCGGATTCTTCAAGTTTTCAGTAGCTTTAACTTTTCATAAAAGTTAGTAGCTTGTTAGACAATTTTGTTATCTTTTTTCACCGTGCTATTCGACACTAGTTGAGTTTTCCCTTATAGATTTTTTTTAGTTTTTGTTATTACTTGCCAGGTTTTAGTTATATTAGTTAATCTACTGCAAAAACTTATTTGAAATCTGATATTACTTTCAGTAGAGGCAGAACTATCTAAACTCACACTCAGACGCAATTTTAAATTAAAACTGTTTTTTGTTGTTTCTTCTACTTTCTATAACTTTATTTCAAGTTACTATTTCTAGAAAACTTCATAAAATACCTGATATTTTGAATTAACCCGTGTGGAATTACAAATAAAAATCAGTACTTAATATTTTTCAAAAATTGTATTAAAGTTTAAAATAAAATATTCTTACACAATTTAAATTTTGTTTTCAAAACATATTCTGTTATTAGTGATTTGGTTTACCTTTTGTCGTTTATGAAAAAAACCGAAAAAGTAACAATTTGAATTTCTTTTAATCTTGTTAACAAGATTTCTAAAAATCGTTTTCTATGATTAGCCCTCTACCGCATAGAAATCCATATATGGATTCCCTAATATTTACTTCTTTTTCTAACTAGTCGAATGTAATAGGCCAACAAAGATATGTATACCATGCACATTTCCCTTTTATAAACACGTTGAATTTTTACTAACCGAGAAACCTTGCACAAAATAGTTTAGTTGGCATTCTCGTACAGAGTACATGTGTTCTTGATGTTGTGCTAAATTTCTAAAAATTAATCTTGAAACATCCATTGATTATACATAAGTAAGTATATATATATAAATCATTTTTTTTTCATGCAATTGACATCTATTCTTTTCAATGAATGTAATATTTCGAAAATATTTATTGGAATTTGCTTATAAAATTGAGAAAAAGCAATAAGCCATATATGGCGTCATATGCATTTTACATAAACTGTGCAATTGATACATTATTTTTAGAAATGGACTCCAAACGTTTCTACAATAATTCTAAACACATACATAATGTTCCTGAAAATGGTGACCTAAGTGATGCTGATTTTTTGAGCGATTCTGATGAAGAGTATATACCGCCTAAATGTGTAAAGCCCTGTAAAACGTCCATAATGTCTGATACTGACAGTGATAATTCATCTACCTCGGAGTTTTCTACTGATGAAGAAGTTGGCGAAGCAAATACTTCTAAAGGAGATAGTGTAAAAATGACAACATCAAAAGAAAAAACAAAGACAAAAGTTAAAAAAAAGAACCAGTAAAATGGAAAGAGACAAAGTTAAACGATTACAATGAGAAGAAGTATCAGTTTTTGGGCTCAATAGATTGGCCAGAATGTATAGATAAGTTGAAGTCGCCTGCTGATTTCTTTTTATTCCTCTTTCCTGATCATCTAATCGATCTGATTGCTGATGAATCAAATCTAAAAGCTGCCCAGAATAATATAAATAAGCCTGTGAATATTACCAAAGATGAAATTGAGCAGTTCATTGGAATGATTATGTTCATGTCACTAGTGAAACTTCCATCTAGTAGACTACTGGAATTCATGTTTAGGCTTATCCCTTATATATGAGACCATGAGCTGTAATAGATGGGAGCAAATAAAACAATTTTTCCACTTTAATGACAATACAAAGTATATACACTGCGGATTACCTGGACATGACAAACTTTTTAAAGTGCGGCCACTTATAGAAAAAATACGTACACAATTGTTACTTGTCCCTAAAGAAGAATATCTGGCTATTGACGAGCAGATTATACCTACTAAAAGCCGTCATACACTAAAACAATACAACCCCAAAAAGTCAAAAAAGTAGAGATATAAAAATCTGGTATTGAGTGGTTCCTCAGGTTTCAGCTATGACTTTGACATCTTTGCTGGAGCGCAAAGTAACATCGTTCCGGATGGAGCACCGGAACTTGGAGCAAGTGGAAATATAGTGGCTAAGCTCACTAGTACTGTACCGAAACACAAAAACCATAAAATCTTTTTTGATAATTGGTTCAAGTTGTACTTGAAGCATATCTCGCTAAGATAGGCATGCTACCACTAGGAACTGCTAGGCTAAATCGTGTAACGGATGTTCAAATGCCATCAGAAAAAGAAATGAAAAAACGTGGTCGAGGTAGCATGGTCGAAAAGATTACTAAAATAGATAATGTGGAAATATCTTGTGTATGTTGGTTCGATAATAAATTAGTGACTATGCTTTCTACTTACGTAGGCAGCTCACCAAATGTTCAGTGCAAACGCTATGTCAGAAAAACACATGAACACATACATATTTCGTGTCCTAAGTCAATAGAAATATATAACAAGCACATGGGAGGGGTCGATTTGCTAGACTCTATGCTAGGTTTATATAGAATACAATTGCGTTCAAAAAAATGAAACTTGAAAATATTTTTTCATTTGCTTGATATGTGCGTGGCTAATGCTTGGATCTTATGGCGTCGTAAATCTGGTGAATATTTGCCATTGTTTGTGTTCAAACAGACTATTGCTGAACATTTATGTAAGGCAGGCAAGAATTTGGTAAGAAAACGAGGTCGACCGTCATCTAATAATGGTACACCAACTTCAAGTCGTACAGGAACTCCAACAAAAGAAGTAACTACCACAAACAAAACATAAAAACGACCAGTCAGTCGTCAGGATTATCCACTGAATGAAATACGTTTAGACTCCATTGGCCATCTTCCGATATGGAAAGACTGTAGACTGCAGTGTTATAATAACTGCAAATTCCGTTCTTTCGTTTATTGTGCCAAGTGTAAAGTATACTTGTGCATGAACAAAGACAGAAATTGTTTCAATGAATTTAATTCCTGAATATTTACTTTCATTTGGATAAACTATTGTTTTAGATTTGTGGTACATTTTTTGCATAGGAAGCCATATATGGCTCCAACTATTATTTTCTTTACCAATTATCAAAATATATTTTATGTTGTCAAAATATCTTTCTTTTATAAATAAAAAGTAGTTAAAAGACTGTTAGATTTTTTTTCTTTCGAAAAAATAATCCATACGGTAGAGGGTTAACAGATAACACAATACATTGTATCTTTATTAGCGATTAAGCAACACCAATTTCATTTCTGTATCGGTCAAAGTCATTTCCGTACAGATCAAAGCTATTTCCCTACAAGATAATATATTATTTAAGCATAATTTGTTATTATATGATTGTACGAATATTCTATGTACCACAATTATAAAGTCTGAAAACGAAATCGTTTAGGACCATGTGGATGCCATTGCATTAGTTCCAACGGTACGTATAGAGTATAGTATAGTATAGAGTCTGGTTTGTAAATTAAATATTTAATGTTATGTTTGCAAAGCTTGGTATTTAGTGGTTAGTTTTTTATAATCAAATGGTAACATATTTTAGAAATATTAAGTTCAAGGTAATTAGAATTAATCAAAACACTTAATTTGCAACCTCACTACCTGTTTGCTTGCACTAAAGATTTTTGCAGTATTATAAAAAAATTGTAAAAACGTTACAATGTTAGTTACTGAGATTTGTTCCAATTAACTTAAAGAAGTTAGTATTTATTAAAATCAATCAGTTAAAAAAACATATCAAAAAAGACTAATTATTTTTTAGCATTTATCGATAGTTGCAAGATAGCAAGATGTTTCTTCCGAACGTGCTTGATATCTGTACGTTATTATTTATGCTTATGTTCTTGTAGTTTTTATAAGTATTTACACCGTATTACATTATAATCTTATAAAAACAATCTATTCGCACAGTGTCGCTACCTTGCTAAAAATTTAATCACAAACACTTTGTACGGCTGATTTACTATATAAACTGTCAACATAATTGATTATTGTTACGGATGCTTCATACCAAGCTCTACGCTCATAATCCCAAAAGCGTCTTGATGTCGTCTTTTTGCTGTAAATTAACAAAAATAGAGTGTTGTTGATGACATTTTCTTTTATAATAGCATAACCACATATGGTTTTTATTAGATGTTTGTTTATGCGTTTTTAATCATTGAATTATAATATAAGGAAACCGCGATTTGTATTCTAAAACGGCACTACTACCGCCATATTGATGATACATTAGTGTCATTCTAATGTCAAATGTTAGTAGTTGCCTTTTTTCAAAGTTTGATAGTGATTTTTTGTGTTTCCTGATATGTTTTTTTAATTTGTAATTAAAACATTTAAAACATAATAGTTTTGTGTGTTTTACGTAGTTGTAATAGTAGAAAAGCTGTAAATAAGAAGGTATTATTGGAAATTACATTTTATATATTTAACTGGATTTTGAAACATTTACGTCCTGTCAACGTTTAAAGAAAAATGTATTCTCATTCTGGAAGAATATACAAAGACAGATCTTAAAGAGTTGCTGAATGAAGAACAGAAAAAAGAATTCTTTGGAATCTATCATAATAATATAAATTTATTCAAAATCAACGGTTACTGTACCAATTGGTAGAAAAACGTAACACACCAAAATCAAATGAACAAAAAAAAAGCTAATACGTCGTTAAATAATAACGACCTGATAAATAGAAGTAAGACGAATAAAATTCAGAGAATGAACAGAAGATGCATGACACTGAGCATAATGATACTTTTATATTACGCTTTTTAGATCTGTTAACCAATTTTTAAATAAAAATGTTTTGCTAAATAAAAGTAGCTATTAAAAGAAGCAAAAAATATGGTATTACAATAAATGGATTTTCATCAGATGGTAACACGAGAGGTTTGAAAGCAATGAAAGTAATTTCACGGTTCTCAAAAACACTATTTATAAAAACATTTGTCTTGTGGTTTTTTATTGAGCGTTACTGGTGCTTATCCAAGGGACAAGCATTGAAAATGCCACGATAACAATTTTAATGTAGAAACGCTGAGGATTATCACAGACTATAATGAATTCTAAATACAGAAATGCCAGTAGCATAGGCAACACACCGTACATAAGTAAACTACAATAAAAATATATAGCGAAGAATAGATGGTAGTAAATATCGGTTACATAATTAGTAGAATGGCATTACTGACAATCAAATACAGAAGTAAGAAAGTACTACGCTAATGTTAAATTATCCTAACACAGCGTGTAAAATTAATATAGCATTAACGTTAATCAATCGGTAGTACACAGCATGCACAACTTGACCGAAATAAAATTTATTACCTAGCTCGTAAACAACAATAGCGATAATTATAGAATTAATAGCAAAAGTTTCGTAAGTGACCCGTTTGACTACGCAATAAAACATATAAAATCACTTACCATAAATACAGAAAGTTTCTTTGGTGTGAAGAACGTACGTTCCCCCGACACATAACCCTGTAAGCAATTTGAATCGCAAATCGTGTCAAGCTAATGTCTCACGAAATCACATCTACAACAATTATTACTTAAGATACAAGAAAGTATAAATAATATAAACCGGTTGTTATATGCTGTGGTACCCCTTTGTCGTTGATTTAATTAGTTATAACCATAAGTCTTATAAAGAAAAAGTCAGTATCGTCCCATCCAAATATTTGTCGAGGTTCATTCCTCCGTAAATTGGTATCGAATACAGAATAGCGCTGGAACACAAATAGGTGGTGAACACGAACACGGCGTGTCAGCCACGTGTAGTTTAAGTTTGCCCAGGACGCCTCCGTAAGACCCCAATTGCGCGGCTTGAAATCGCCTTCTGCTAGCGCTCGAGTCCGGCAACGTGATGCCTTAGTTACTAATAGTTACGATATCCATTTATCGAGAATATAACAGTTGTAACATGAAGGGACGCAAAATGGCTGTCAAAAGGAAAACGAATTACAAACGAGTTTATATTAAAAGATGACTTTAGCTTACCCTGTAACGTCTTAACGAAACTAGGAAATTAAATAATTATAAATGGTTTTCCATTATTTCCCCGATGGTAACGGATATATTAATATTCACTAGTTACAGACCATTTACATCATCCACATGTGACGACTTTCTACCAAATGACATCTAATGCGAAAAGGATCGTTAGCGGGTGTCAAAACCCGAATCTAATTTCACGTCGACAACACATAGGCGTACCTAATGAAGATTTCAACCGTAACAACAAAGGCGTACGTAATGAAAATTACCGTAACATTCTTTAGTTCAAGAACTGTATTTTTTTCAGCTTCTACTAAACGATGGTAAATTCTGAAATCTAATTTATCTAAAAACTAACTTTAAAACCTCTATCGGATACTCGTTGGTCTAGTAGAATAGATGCAATAACTCCTTTAAGGTATCAACTTGGGTAGGTTTATGATGCTTTGTTTGAAATAAGCAAAGAAAACTTTAAAAATAACGCAAAAAATTCGACTCCATCGTTGGCCAAACAATTGCAAACCTTTGAGTTCATTTGCATTCTAATATTGTGGTATAATATTTTAAGTAAAGTTAACATTGTTAGTAATTTTTCAAAAGCTTATCGCTCCGATAAAGGTATTAATGATCTACTGATTGATGCTAAAGAAATAGCATCCAGCTTAGACATAGAACCTAAATTCAAAAAACTTTAAAGTTCAAAGTTTATTGTTTTTTTAATGCTCTAGATGTAATCATAACATCAGTGGATGAGAGATTCTAATTACTTTTTTCCTATTCTAATAATTTCGCGTTTTTATGGAATATTGATAAATTTAAAAATTATTCTGAAAACGAACAATTAAAATTATGCCCAAACGTTGAAAATTTATTAAACGACAAAACTCGCAATGAACGAGACATAACTGCCGTGGAACTTGTTAGAGAATTGCAATATTTACAAAATTTTGATGAAAAAGTTATTACGTCTCTAGAAGAAACTTTAAATCATATAACAATTAACAACTTAATGGATTCTTTTCCAAATACGGGCATGATTTTTCGTATTTTATTAACAATGTTGGTTTCTGTTGCTACCGCAGAACGATCTTTTTCAAAACTTAAAATAATAAAAAAATATTTAAGATCGACCATGGGGCAACCGACTAAGTAATCTTGCTATTATTACAATAGAAACGGATCAGCTAAAAGAATTAGTCACCAAAGATTTAATTAAACAATTTGAAAAATTAAAGCACGGAAAGCTCAATTTACTTAGCTAAACTATTAATAACAATATTGTATACCTGGATATTAACCTTTAAAAGGTGATATGTTGCATTATTAAAATAATATATTGGTTTGTTTTTATTTGTCGATCAGTTTCGTCCTGTGATATATAAACGAGTATTTTTGATGTTATAAATATTTTTGTATTTCTTGTGCTTTTGTATCATATATTACATTTAAAACTAAAATACAAAAATTTTGAATTGTAATACTGCTAGAATATATTTCTGTTTTCTATAAATTTATAATGTATGGCTTATGGCTTGTACTTGTAAAATATAAAAATGAAAATAAATTTATGAAAATACTTTTTAAAATTATTTTTCAATAGTGGATAATAATACCTAACTTAACCCGTATCAGTACTCACATATAAACGTAATACAAATTTGGAGCGTTATTTTAAATTTGTAGAAGGGCGCCAAAAGTGCTAGGCACAGGTCTGAAAACGTAAATATTTAGTAACATTTTCTAATTATATTTTTAATGTATATACTAAACAATTATAAATGGTGTAACTAACCAATAAATGCAGAATCACGAAATATCGATCAAAAAATAAACTAATTAAATATTGGTTTTATTCAAACTGGCTGGTGTGACATAAAAATGTTATTTAATGTTAAAACGTTAAAAACGCGTATTATTTTTACCTTTTATTAAAGATTTGAATTACAGACAAAAAAGAAAAAAAAAATAAAAAAACTCATTAACGCTTCTATAAATATAGACATCTATACGTGTAATCACAATACACGCCTTTTTGATACACACGCCTGCACAGGCACATTCGTTGTAAATTGCTTCTCTATATTTAATGAGAAGGGTAGCGAACCTGCGCTAGTATGAATTCCATAAACTGAATACGGAATAAAGAAGAAAGATAACAATATATACGTTAACTTTCACCTTGTACATAATACATCTACGAAACCCCACAAGTGGGTAGTCAGGCATTAATGTCTGATAAGCAGAAACTGAATTCCTCCATATAGCCAAGAATTATTCAAGCGCTACCGGAGTTGTAAACTGGTTCAAGATGTAATATTGTAGGTGTATCTATCGACTTTTACCTCTTCCTCAAACATAAGCTTTACGATGAATTGAATTAGTCGTGGGCGTTTCTAATCTTATCGATAAAATTGTATTAGTGTGTGCAATTAACTGCTGTACCCTATCTGAGATTGTGTTCTTTCCGTAAATGGTGTTAGATAGCAGCTTCATTTTCAAATTAACCGCTACGTTACATTTTCCACCGGACTAACTCCACGTCTGACCATAATTATGCGTATTTCTAATTTTGTGTGGAATTTCTAATTATATAAAGCGTGCTTGTGGTTTTATCTAAAAATTTACATTAACGTGTGTGCGTAAAAACATGTAGCGTTTTCGGCATTTCTGAATAATGCAATAAAACATCAATACCGCTTGACTTACTTTTAGTCGTATCTTCCCCTCTTGGTGGAAAGTATAGAAATAAAGTTTAATCGTTTTATCGACCCCGTGTAGTAGCGCACGCTATTGGCTAATTATTACCTGACATGCATGCTCGAACTTTTATTAACTGCCGATAATGCCAAAACTTTTTTTAATCAAGAAGCGAGTAATCATACAAAGGTTAAAACTTTGCAATTAACTTCCTACTGAACGCCAACAAAAAAATTGCTGAAAGATATATACGTCTACTAATGAAAATACAGTTTAACAATAAAACAGAAAAATTCGGTAGTTGAAAGTGAATCGACAACGATTGTATTTCAACCTTTGTCTGCGTTCAACAGGGTAATGAATCACTTTTTCCATTTCTGGTTTATACAGATTGGAACTATATAGGTACACTTGTAGCGCCTGCTGAAAAAATAGTTTTTTCTTCTGCATTAATCTCTACACGAAAGCAATTACGTCTAAATCAAATTTAATTAATTACAAGTCAGGTTAATTTAATGTGAAAAGGTAATATAAAAGCAACAAACAAAATATTTTGTTTTCGGCTTAAAAGGGTTGAATATGGTTTTCTAAGACATACATCATCATTAGTAGCAGACGTTTCAAGTCTTTACTTTCTCATAGCTAAAAGGGAAAGCTTGTACGACAAAATAAATACCCGTGTGCACTATCCAGAAATGTAAATATAGATCATGCAATAATATTATATAATATAAAAGTTACTATAAACTATTCTTATTGTTTTTTTTTTATAAATATTAAATTATTGGTAAAATCAGTTTATATTTCTTAATAATGTTTGTTAACCGGCGTTATATAATTACCTAGGTATGCTAAAGAAATCATTTATTTATAAGCAAAGCAAGCATCAAAAACATCTAGAAGTTAATTAAGTAGATTGATGTGTTTGTAAAACTACTCTAACAATGACTAATATTATACTCTAATAAATTTTCTCCAAGAGTAGCTGTTACTGTTTTTCTATTATAAGTCTTCATCAGTACTCAAATAAATATGTATAAAAATTATATTAAAAAGTCTTCTTCACAATTATTTATTTTTTTTAATTGCACCCATTTTCTCTGTGTAAACAAACATCCTCAGCATCTACTAATTATATAAAAAGAATATTTTATTTTTTAAAATAAAGGTAAAAGGAAATGCGAAGTAATAACATTCTGCTGAACTTTTATTGTTTATTATTTTGAAACGAATATATACAACGTTTCGATTGCTGTAGTATCTGCAATCGTCATCAGGTGAATACTAACAAATTTAGAAACTACTGGAGCTTATATACTAAAGACATGTTCGATGAAGCGTTCAAGCGTACAAAATCAACTTAGCGTAACAGATTAATTAACAAAATTACTTAGTGAAGTTTAAGTTGTTTTAGAGGTTCGATTAGTGGTTTCCATATGTTGCTTATCTCTACACTTGGCTAACTGAAAATTTCTTTGTTGTTGTTGATGAATGCCGTTCCTTTAAATTTCTGTGTATGATTTTTGCTTTCGACCATTTCATTCGATGTTGGTTATCCCACGAATGTTGCGCGATGCCGGACTTAGAAGTCTCTCCTCTCTGTGTGAGCGTCTGATGTTCTTTCAGTCTGATGTCAAGTGGTCTTTTGGTTTCCCCCACGTATGACTTGCCACATTCACATGGAACTTGGTAAATACAGTTTTGGGAATCTCGACTTGTTTGTGGCTTTGTGTTGGAAATTATACTCCTAATGGTGGTCAATGATTTGAACACTGTATTTAAGTTGTAGTTGACATACGGGATGCTCAGCAGTGAATTGGTCAGTTCTTCTGGTTTAGGTTGTTCCATGGTGTTCAATTGCTTTTTCTGTAAAAACTTTTCTACAATCCTTCTGGATAACCATTCTGATTTAGATCGTTTCTAATGTTTTTTATTTCTTCTTGTAGCCCTTTCTCTGTGTTGCACAACCTGTACGCTCTGTCGATTAGAGATTTTACTACTCCCCTCTTCGTAGATGTGGAATGGTTGGATTCAAAGTTAAGATATCGACCGGTGTGTGTCGGTTTCCTGTAGACAGTCGTTTCCATAATTCCCTTGTTCTTTGCTACGTGAACGTCTAAAAAAGGAAGTGAGTTCTCCTTTTCCATAGTGAATTTGATGGATGGTTTGATGTTGTTCAGATGTGGTAGAAAAAGGTCTAGTTGCCGATTACTGTGGTTCCACATTATGAAGGTATCGTCAACATATCTAAGCCATGTTTTGGGTTTGAATTTTGATTTCTTTATGTCCTGGGATTCAAACCAGTTCATGTAAATGTTGGCGACTACTGGTGATAGAGATGAACCAATTGATAGTCCTTCGTCTTGAGTGAAGAATCTGTCTTTCTCCTGAAAGTACGAGTTCTTGAGGCAACATTCTAGTAGTTTCATTATTCCTTCTATCGGCAGCGTGGTTCTTGTAGGAGAGCTTTTACAGAAAAAGCAATTGAACACCATAGAACAATCTAAAACAGAAGAACTGCCCAATTCACTGCTGAGGATCCCATATGTCAAAGGTTTACATACAGTGTTCAAATCATCGACCACTATTAAGAGTATAATTTCCAACACAAAGCCACAAACAAGTCGAGATTCCCAAAACGGTATTTAACAAGTTCTATGTGAATGTGGCAAGTCATACGTGGGGAAACCAAAAGACCACTTGACATCAGACTGAAAGAGCATCAGACGCACACACAGAGAGGAAAGACTTTTAAGTCCGGCATCGCGCATTCGTGGGATAACCAACATCGAATGAAATGGTCGGAAGCAAAAATCATACACAGAGAGGAACATTGGATTTTCTATTTTTCTAGTTAATTTTCTTGTCGTTAGAAGCATAAAGAGCAAATCATTTTGCTGCAACAATTTTATTTTCCGTCTCACCGTCGCTCAGATTACTTTGGGGCCCGGTTAAAGAATCGTTGCGGTCAGTGCAAATTTGCTTCTGTAAACATCCACCTTATTTATATTCTTTTAGGAAGAAATATTTTGTACACAAAATGTATAAACATCTAAGAAACTCTCTAGTTGCTGAGTTATACTAGTTGTTGATATATTAAGGGTTAGTGAGAATTTTGTTTTGTGACTTTGAGTTTTAGACTCTTCTTAGTTTTAACTCCCGGGTCTGTTATCCCTTGTTTTTTTTATGTATTGGATTGGATTTGCTTTGATGTTACCGAAAACATTTTTTATTTGTAAAGAAAATTAGTTACAATAAGTTATCATTGGCATCCGTTCGAGTAGATCGAGATTCAAGGTAAATGGAAAATTTCTACATCGATTAAATTACAACCGATACACACTATCTTCAAATATATAAGATATTTAGGTTGCCTTATTTTACCAACCTTTACGTAAAGTAGCGGGATTTTAAATGTTTAATATAGTACTTGTTGATTGTAAAATTGGTATAGTTATAACTAGGTCTTAATTGCAAAGAGATCAATGAAGTAGTTTTGGCAGTGCGTACATTTTTATATAGTTTTGAAACAATGTCTAACATAACCCGTATAGTTAACGTCACTTACGCGGGCTGTATCATAAATAAACGCGTTAAACTTTACTTTTTTTTTAATCTTGAAAAATATTTTATCCTCAGTTTCAGTTTAGGGTTTATCTGACACTTCTTAATCTACTAGAAAACCAAAATAAATTTAACTAAGTAGAATTGAATATTTAGTATTTTGTATAATGTAACTTGTTATAGCTTCTATCGTTTTTATATTTAATTTATGTATCAGGTATTAAAATTCATTTGTAACATTTTTGGATAAAAAAGAACGATTTTTGAAATGAAATTTAAAAAATACATTAATCAAAGTACTTTTCATCGTTTGTCTACTACTTTTTCCCATCTTTCGGGTAGGAGACGGAAACCCCATCGAACAAACGCTTCGTCTTTGAAGGCAATCTATGAATTGATCCAATTTTTACAATTTTCATAAAAAGTAAAATTCTGTCCCGATAAACCATGAGCCATCGATCGGAACAGGTAGTATACCAAAAAGGAAATATCTGGAGAATACGGCGAGTGGGTTAGGACTTTCCATTTCTGTGTTTGTAGATATGCTTTCATTGGTTTTGCAATGTGCGGTTGAGCATTGTTGTTTAGATAAAATAACTTTACGCCTGTGCTATATTATGGCGTTTTTCCTTCAATGCACCACTCAAACACAACAGTTGTAATTGGTAGCGATCCCGAGTGATGGTTTTGTCCGGTTTTAACAATTCATAATAAACCTCACCTTGTTAATCCCGCCAAATAAAAAGGAAGACCTTAGACCCATGAATATTACGTTTTGCCACTGATGTTGATTGTGGCCCGGGCGTAACCAATTTTTCTACGCTTAGGATTATCAAAATGTATTCACTTTTTATCAACAGTAACAATCCGATGTAATTTTTTTTTCTTTTGTGTCGGTGAAGTAGTAATTCGCAGGTTAAAAGACGCCTTTTAATGTCCCTCGGTTGGAATATATATGGAACACAATTTCATTCCTTTTAAATCATTTCCAAATCCATAAGACGTTTTCTTACAGTTGATAAATCAACCCTCAACAATATAGACAACTCTTCAAGTATTAGATATGAGTTTTCGTCGAGTAATTCCTCCAATTCTTCATCTTAAAATTTTTTGGCTACAAAGGTTGTACCTTGTCTTCCAAGTCAAAATCACCACTTTTAAAACGTGCAAACCACGTCCTACACGTTTGCTTTTATTTATATTAAAATAATGGAGTAAAACTCTCCGCAAAAACATTTTATTTGGCAAAAATTTTGAGATATTTAAATAATTGCAACTTGTTATTAACAATTAAAAAATAAGATAGAATACTGTATTATCTCGTAAACGATACGAATTAATTCTACATATATACTTAAAGTTCTGTGATTTGGTGTTTCTTTCAGTATCTTTAGTTTATGTGCGTTACTTATCGAAATAAATACTGTTGTCGTTATATGCGCTTTTCCTAACACACTGTTGTGTTGGAACTTTAAAGATGCATTCTTTTTCCTTAAACCTACAACTATTCGCAAGAAAAAGTGACGCAGAGCCATAAACTTACCACTATACTCTGGTCACTATTTCGATCCACGACCGTCTGCAATACCGAGCTAGCCACAGCAGGTTGTAGGCCGTCCTTGAGCACAAAAGGACGCGGCTTACTAACCTCAAGTAACTATAGTAAAAAGAATTGCACGTTTTAAAAAACAAAAAAACAATAAATTCTGTTGGATCGGGTTTTAATTCTTCCCGCTGGGAGTCCTACTCTTGTAGGTTTTTAAAATTAGTCTACAAGTAAAGGTTATATATATAATGGCGATACATACTACGTCAACGTGTGGATTATTTTGAGTTTACGGTGGGTAAGTTTGGGTTGTAGACTCGGTGCAGAAATAGAGTTACACGACGTAATTAATGCTTGCGCCAAGGTCTTGTGCTTTAATACAAAATACGATATTGAATGGCAAGATGGTAAATTAATTTAGTACAATAATGAATTTCTCAAACCAGCAATTGATTTACTAAAACATATTTACACGTTAGTAATTTTATAGTGCGTTTAACGACTGTAGGGGAGACTGGGGAGATTTGATACACTTAACACATAAAGTAAAAAATACAAGTAAGTATAAATTCTATAAATTCCCTAGATGGTGCCTTAAGTAGCCTATTAAGCTGCAATGAATTTTAGCTGGTTAAAATCTATTGATTCAGGGTATAATAAAAGATATTTTATTTTTTTCATAAATTTGCATCTTGTATCAATCCTCCCATAGTAAGGGAGTTTTGATACAATGTGTGAGAGCCTTGATACGTGGTGAGAAAAGCACATGATTTGAGTTTTTAAAACATTTCTAAGTATTTATTGGGACATTTTAGCATTAGGAACGTAAAAATATCTAATTAACATTATTATGTTTATCAAAATTAATAGAAAACACCAGTCTTCTTTTGGATCTAGCAGTTCCACTCACAAAACTTGGTGGCGGTAACTTCCTAATGTCGTCTTCAGATACCATAGATTGATCCTCCACGTCAGGGAAAACAAAATGATAGCAAGGCTTCTTCCGTCGCATAAAATTTATCAAATATTCTCCACCTTCCACTTTCTCTAAAATCTTTCCCACGTAGTATCTTTCAGTTTTCTTAGTCACAAATTGTACTAACACATAATCATTTACTATGAGAACGATATAACTTCTCCAAAAACTTAATAGCTTGGTAGTGATTCTATACGACCATAGATCCTTAGATAAGGAAGATAGGCACAACTCAGAAAGAAAACTCTGTAGTAATTGTGACTACGTTTTGTTGGCTATTGTGCCAACTTTATCAGGCCAATCTAACAGTAGAACGTTTAATTTCTGCCCAAATATACATATAATTAAAACATGGACAAAGCAGGTAAACACGAAGACATATAACCTTATACGACACAAAACATAAACCACACATAAGCTGAATCTTAATTATAGAAAGATTCTTATGTGTGGGTTATGTTTTATGTCGTATAAGGTTATATGTCTTCGTGTTCACCTACTTCGTCCATGTTTTAATTATATGTATATGGACAGAAATTAAATGTTCTACTGTTAGATTGGCCTCATGAAGCTGGCACAATAGCCAACGAAACGTAGTTACAATTACTACAAAGTTTTCTTCCTGAGTTGTGCCTATCCTCCACATCTAAGGATCTATGGTCGCATAGAATCACTACCAAGCTATAATCATTTACGTTTATCATTTCTATAACAAAATCTTCTTCTTCTCTCTCCTTCTCAATTTGTTCTTCTATGTCCGTTATTTCACTAAACAATGATTAGTAGAATGCGAGATTATCTGAATCAGACTCATCCTCTACAGCCTTTTCTTTCTTCTGCTTCACAATCTCTTTCATATTGATAGTCCCAATTGATATTTCGTCTGTAGTAAGGTTTTTCTTGGCGTTTTCTTGGGAGCAGTATTCTTCTGTTCTTGTTTTTTTTATGTTCACTTTTTATTTCTGCCATATTAGGGGTATCTGTTAGGATTTTTGTCTTTGCAGGCTTCCTTATTGTTTTTTGTCGTTTTCTGGGTGGAGCCTGAGGAAGTGCTCTTATTTGATCAGGAGTTTTATAAGGACGGAAAGATCCAGGTACTCTTATTAATTTGGGGGTCTCAGGAATTGGTTCTGTTGTATGGTGTCCATCGCTAAAAGCAGATGTTGTTGCCTTTGGTGTTACTTCTCGGTGTAAGGGATCAGGTCTATCTGCAACCTCTGCAGTAAGAAATTCATGATCTGCAAAAAAGTGCGAATTAAAGAAGTAAATACCCGTTTTTAAAAATCCTTTTATTATGTTAGTTGGAGTAAAAGCCCGTTGATATGCATTGCCAACAAATTTTGCAATATCTTTTAAAGCGATAGTCTGACCAGGATTTTGCACCATGACGTCATCGCAAGTTTCATTGTAATATGTTTTAGAGGGCCTGTAGACAGCCACATCCAAAGGTTGTAATTTATGACTTGTATGCGGGGGTATCGTTAATAGAACGATACCATTTTCCTTGCAGATATTTTGTCCTTTGGACGATATATGGCTACAATGATTATCTAGTATCAGTAGAACTTTTTTGTCAGGTGTACATTTTACAAATTTTATGAAGTGCACACAGATATATTCCAAATTGTCTGCTGTCATCCATCCACCTGGGTTTGTCACAGCTTTGGAGCTTGGCGGTGCTCCAGTTGTCATGTAATGTTGTTCACGAACACGTGGAAATACAAGCAACGGAGGAATTGAGTTGCCAGTTGTATTTATAGTACACAGGACTGTGACTGTTGTACCCCGTTTACCGGAAGTGACTTTAGATTCCTGTTTTAGTCCTTTTTGGAAATCTATTTTGCCAGGTTTGTGGAAGGTTTGGACGCCAGTTTCATCACAATTGTAGATGGAATCTGACTCGAACCGGTATCGACGTAATACTGCTACAAGTAAAGCATAAAATTCTCCCACTGTGTGTCTGTTAAAAGCTGTCCCACGTGAAAGGCTTGTTGGTACTGGTGTTTGGAGTGACAGTTGTTTGTTTCGGGACATAAAGCCTCGAAGCCAGTCATAGGAAGCTGTTTCATTCCTTTTCCAGTTCTGAGAAATTTTCTTTTCATTTTCTAAAGCGTACAAAAATGCAAATTTTCTTATCTCTTTTGATGTAAGACCATAATTCATCCTGGCAACTGTTAACAAATATTCTGCTAAACGTTTCTCTTCATCATCAGAAAAAAGCTGAGAACCTGCATAGTTGGGAAAGAATTTCATCTCATCACCATTGTCCCTGTGCTTTGCAACGTATCTTCGCAAAGTCATTTTATCGATACAGTATTTATTAGCTGTAGGACTTAGTTTAGACCCATCTAAAACTTCTTAAACAGCTGTCCTCATTCGTTCAGGAGACGCTGGTATCTTGTTACTTTTTTTTCCACTTAAATGGCATCCTAAAATTAATTAGGCAAATTAATATTAATATAAACACAGATTTGGAAAGAATGATACATGTACCATATCTCCCCACAATTAACTGTATCAATCCTCCTTGTGCAGCTGATTTTATAAAAATTTAAATTTCAGAAAATCTAACCTACAATATTTACATGAATTTTACGTCAAATTAGAGCTAAAAGTATGCACTATCCTATGTAAATTTGATAACCGGGATAACTGTGTTAAGTTGTCCTTAAAATGCTTACACTTACCTTTCAACAGTTCACCAAATATTCACTGAAATCAGTCTTTTTGCCGTAAATTATTAACTTCACAGTGAAACGAACACACACTAACATCACATGTCTTGCCTACGCAAGAGCATTACAGCGATGCCAAAACAGTTGCCCGCCAAGCAGTTCTGGTGGCAAATTTAAAGGTGTATTAACTCTCCTATAGTATCACACCTCCTCATTCTCTCATACTGCCCTCAAGGTCGCCTGTACAGATTTTTTAGTGCTACACTGAGTTAGTTATACAACTTCTCACGAAAGGTTTGTCAGATATGACGGCCTCCAGACAACTCTCGGTAAGTTATATTTTCTTGCACAAAAATAATCACAAATGTATAACTCACTAAATTGAACAAAATTTGACGTCATCAACCACAAAATAAACAAAAAAAGTATAGGCGTTGTCCGCAAGCAAGTCAAATGTCTAAGTAAAAAGTGACAATTTTTACTAAACAGTTAGTGAAAGAACTGACCGTAGCAGTAAAACAAAATAAAAATACAAAAGCAAATTCTGCTTGAACTTTAAATGCAGAATGTAATAAAGAGCCTGGATTTGTGATTCTGATGCAATCAATCATTTAACGTCTCGTAAAGATTGATTGGTTTGTCAATTTAAAATATTCTAATTAAAATTCAAATCGGTGACCAATCTCCTATAAATGCATATGTGCACAAAAAAAATTGAAGCAGCTGTTGATGGTGAATAGTTACCAAGTGTAATAAAGAATGTTCTGTATGTATTTGATTCTAAACATATTCTTTTTTTATTATCTAATGCTTTAGATCAGCAATTGGAACTACTATCTACACCAATTGATTGTGAATTGAAATAGGAGAAATAGGAGATTAAAGTTTAACAATAACGTAGTGAAGAGATATCTTGAAGTCATTTGGTAATCAACTCTTACAGCCTAGAATATAATGGGTATGCAAAACGTAAAAATCGAACAGTTTTAGATCTTGCATCGTAAGGAAACTGCCGAAGTAACCGTAATGGTTTTAAAAATCAAATATACATTTTTGTCAAGTACACGTAAGCTTGGATCTTCTAAATGCGACTTATTTATAGCGCTTTGAAACGTGCGACTCTTTCCTGTCTAACAAGAAATCAAGCAAAACAAAAAGTAATATAAAAGCAGCCGTCTGAACCAAAAAACTTTCTCTCTTGCTGTTGTTTTTAGTAGAATCTTTTCTTTATATCTGTGCTTAACCGCTAAGAACATTCTATAATCTACCGATATGTATCTGGCTAACTCTTTCTGTAACCGATTTTGTTTTCAAACCAAAACGACCGTTATTGTATCCTTATATTCTGACTGACTGACTTGTTATGTTAAAAATATTTTGATATAAGTTGCGAACTGTATAAAATTTGTCCCGGAACACTACTTTTACATCTAGATTATATACTGTCGTTTTCTTTTTTTTTTGACATATGCAAAAGTGTAGTCATCATTTTTTTGTTGTGAGATGGTGGCTTCACTTTGCCTTGACATCACTTCCATATACGTTCTCAATTTTTCTTCTATATTTTTTTTCTTTTATACATGATACTTGTTGAAGGTTCATTATTGACGTATAAATGTTGATCATTAAAATCTTGAGTTTCTTCGCAGTTTTTTTGAACGACTTCTTCGCCAAGAAACCTTCTGTTTTACTGCATAAAAGGACCTGTAGTAATTCCAGTTGGCATGCATAAATGTATTTTCTGTATTAGTAACTGGGTCATTGGACTTTGTCTTTTTGGAGGCTTTATTATATCGTACAAAAGCATTTCTTATGGTTCTTTATTTCAACTGTAGTTTTTCATCTAAATCAGAACACGTAAGAATAATGAATCCTGTACATTCAGGGTTATTCTTTTGCAATTATAAAAATTTCTTAATAGTTTTGATGCCAGTAGCAGACAGCAGGTAGAGAGTTCAATAAACTTACTACGTCCACAGCCCCTCATTGCCAACACAACGCTTTTCGCAAAAAATTAAATTTTTATTTGTTTGTAATTAATAACTAAATATATAGTCGTAGAAAATGTATAGTGTATCATTCATAAGAAAATCGCATGAATTGCAGCTTTGTCTTTGGCTCAACTGCAAGCTTTCACACTTGTTGGCAATAACAACTATTTTTTACTCGTTATACAATATACTAAAGTAGGAGGCAAATATGGCTCAGCGGGTAATATGGCCCACAATGTCTAACGCAGAAACTAAAGTATTTATCAGCGATCTGGCAACGTCAGATACGTGCCTGTATCGGTACCGACCAATAACAACGTGAGAGGTTATTTGGCACCACACGTTTGTTCGCAGTAGTTAGAGTCCGATCGCTATGTTCTGCATATGCTGTTATATTAGTTTGGATAATTTGTTAACCGCGTTTTTATACTGAGGACTAATGTAAACGGTGTGCACAATTAAGAAAGGTAAGTGTGTGTTGTTAAATATTTCTGCACGGAATATTGATTCGTTATATGTCCCGGGTCATATTACTCTACAAAATATTTTAAATAGCTTTTTTTTTAAGTTTGGTGTCAACGGCTTCAGCTACTATGGTTATTTCGCCTCTTGATCTGTGTACATTTTGTTACTATTTCTATGCGTCAGTTTAAGAACAAGACTGTTAATTAGAACCCAACAGTAAAATGGCAGGAAATGGAAGTGCCTTAAATATTTTCCTATTTTTTTTCTCGGAGTAGCTAGAATTCAAACCCACCATCTTTGATTTTAAAAGTCGTGAAATTTAAGTCTTTACTCACTCGGCAACATTCTCCGTAAAATGTTCTTACTTGTTTTTAGGTTTGAGACGGACAGAGTATGCAAAAATTTGCGTAAACGGTGGTTTTAAGCCCGACTTAAAGAAGCCATAGCAGCTGTTAGTAATAATAAATGATCTCAGCAAAATATTTGTACTAGATTTTAAGTACCTAGGCGCACTTTGCATCAATATTTAGTTCAGGGCTTCTAAGTATATTAAACCATCAGCAAGAAAGAGACTTTGTGCAGCGGATTAAGAGATGCTTTGAGATTAGACTGTCGCTCACTCCTTAACTTTTCCGACATCAAATGTTTTGATATTGTGATATAAACCACATTCTCAATAATTTTAACGTCAAAGAACAACTTGTTAGAAAGAACTGGCTGTCTTTGTTCTTGGAATGACATGCAGATTTATCTGTACGAAAAACGCAATCTATCAACTTTGCACGCGCTCAAAAACTCAACAAGACAATTGTATCTATTATTTCACAAAGATTTCCAAAATTATGGCAAGATTGGACATTACAGATATCCCTCAAAATATTTTAATATGTACAAGAAATGTCCCGATAGACAACTCTACTCCGCATATGATACTGTTTCAAGAAAAACGTCTAAAACCAACATTTTGCAACAATATGTCTCATGAATTTTTTAGAAAAAATTATTTTAAAGGGTCTATGGTGACACAACTCTTTAATGAAATTTTGCTCAGTATAAACAGCCAGAAGCTACACTTATTGTGTGTGGAGCTTTTATTTATCTTTATTTTACTATTGCTGAAATATCTAAGTCTCTTGGTACCACTTTATTCTGCTTGCCATCAAACACAACACATGAGTTACAGCCTTATGATAAAGCTGTATTTCGCTCTTTGGAAGCACACTGGCACTAGCAACTTTTACAAGATTGGGATACTTACTCTCAACGAAGCCTAAATAAGACCAAATACAATATAATTTTATCTCGTGTTTGGCCCAAGTGCACGACACAAAAAATATTAATATTTGATAAGATTGTTCTCCCTAAATCCTGATGTAATACTCGATGCAGTTTTTGCACTTACTTTAATAACGGAGCGAGCCATGTCTGATGCAATAATTGGAAAGCATAATGTGTAACAATTTTAATTTATATCCCGGAAAAATTTTGAAAATAGATTTTTAAGTTTTGGGAAATTTTCTGAATGAGATTCGTCGTCCCCACCTTTCCTGCCGGGTTTTTTCAAAAAGAAGAAGCTCATTTTGGGATTTTTAAAGAAGGAGGGCACCTGCTGCGTGACCACCGAAAACAGAAGGTGCATAAATTACATTTACCAGGTATTAATAATTACAAACTTGCGACTATACATGTGAATTTATTAATGAAGCACCAATGTATCAAATCTTCACGTATTATTAACTTTATATGGTTTTCCTCATTACATTTCGCATGGTGAATCTTTGGCTAATTTCATCCACCATTACTTCTGAGCCTGCACACCATCTGAAGGTAATCGTTACCTGAATGTTTGTCCTGGGTTTTGTGTCTATAGTTAATAAGTTATTGTAGTGTTTTTCTCCTTTGTTTGTGGTTGTTATTTAGTCGTACCTCACCTGTGGCGTCTTCAGTGTTATCGTTAACACAGTTGGCACTTCGCAATTGTTTTAGGTTCGTTTCTGTGACCACCATCGAAACTGCTTGACAGCTAACTAGGCTGAGACCCTAGATTGGAAGCCCTGGTCGGTTCATAAGGCAGTCTTTGCATCAGTAGCATCCTGTGTTGAGGTGAGCCGAGACAACTATACTCAGGTACCATCTAAGTCAGTTGTTAGGGTTCTTGAGTTGTCACCGTACTTTAAGTATATATATATTTTTTATAAATTTGGTTAAATATAAAGGTTGAACTTACTGTTTTGGGACGCGGCTATAATGAAGCGTATTAACTCAATGTGCGTGACGGTAAATAGTGAAGATAATAAGTTTATTTTATTAAGAATTACGCGCATTTTGGCCATAATATACGTAAGTTTGTTTGTCCTTTAGGTTAAGTCGCGATGCCGGTGTTTACAACTGCGTGTGGCTTATGACGCGTTGGCTGTGGCTCTACGCGCACATTTGGTCTGCTTTTGGGTTCGTTCAATATATACATTATACACAGTGAGTCGGCTTTTAATATTAGTATTCAATACACTCACAATTTGTTGGAAATTTGTGATTTTTTACGACCTCGCCCCGAGAAATCTTTTTGGTGTTGTCTTACACCGCCTGAAGAATCCCAATCCCTCCTTCAGGCTTAGTGTGGTCATAAATGGGGACACCAAAAGGACAAACCAAGGTCTTCCAACGGTAGAAAGTAATATTTCTTTAGACGATGATGTTCCATTGGCAGCTAGAAAAATCAATGCAGTTTCTCAACCATCTCTTTTCAGAAACTGTTTCCGATTCTTACTGATAGAAAAAGTATAAAAATGAAAAGCAATAGGCGTAAAGCTTTGAATTACAAAGCTTACCAAATAACAAAAGATTTTTTTCTTTGAGGAACCTAGCCAATCACCCAAAGAATCTTCAACTGCAAAACTTGCAATTCCATTAACTTCTAAACAGCGAAGTGTTCTACTAAACAAACTACGCAAGAGTCATGGCGATGTGTAGCTTGGAGAACAAAAAATCAACGTGACATGCGAATGTGCGTAAAATGTTTAACTTGGTTCCATGAGCCATGCGTTGGCCTCTTTTTGCAATTGTGTATTTTTTTTTCATTTTTGTGTCATCAAATAATATTAACCATAAGTGTGGGCCATATAATCCGACCATATTGGTAATATAGCCTAAGTGCAGTGTCAAGAATTTTTACCTATAAATCTATTACGAATCATTTCTGACCAAGTTAAACTACATAGGTATGTCAGCCACATACTAATTATGATGAAAAAAAAACTTACCTTAAGAAACTCACGTTTAATTAAAAACACAAATTACATTAAGGTGGACTATATTTGCTTCTACTAGCTTAATATACATATAAAAACACCGGAAATATAATAAAAAGTGAAAAAGTTTTATAAACATTTGCAAGATATTTCTCAATTAATATCACAAAAAGAGAATTAACAATTAGTTGATAATAAATTAAAAATTATAAAAAAATTAATAATAATGTTATTAATATCGCTAAACATTTCTGTAAGTTGAATTAGTTTAATAGTCAATTTATAAAAAGAAAATCAGCGTAGGACTAAGTTTAGAACCTACGCAGTTAACCGTTAACATTATACATTCTTTTATAACATACCATTTTTGAATTAAAAAAATTATGCAAAACAACAACAAAAAGTTTTACTATAATGTATACATAAATCAATACAATACCCAGCTACCTATTGATTTACTGATTTCTATTAGACAATTCAAATACAACGATAATTAGTAGTTATTTGTGCAGAAGTTGCAACACTTGAACATCCCTAATTGCAGTTTCCACTCATCATTACATTAAAATTTACGGCGCATCCATAAATGGAAAAGAATATTGATGAGAAAATTCTAATTCTACAACAATTTTCATAAATTACCATAATTACTATAACTCCTTCGTTATGCAAGTGTTGTAAATTAAAGTTTTCCGACGCTACTATATAATTTATTACAATATTATGTGGTAAAAACTAACAGAATATTAAAATAATACTTAAAAACGTTTAGTTAGTTGAACGGGACATTAACTTACACTATTAAGCTAAGTTATTTAGAACAAACGATTAAATATTGACAAAGTAAGTGCTGTAAAAGTACGTAAAATACTTTTAGTTTGTCATTTTAACCACGTTTTCAGCAGCTTGTCCCTCTGTAATTTAGTTTTTAGTATTCTATTTTATTCTGTAATTACGTGTTGTATTGTTCTGTAATATGTACTTTTTTTCTAAATTTTAATTCTATTTTATAATTAAATGTAATTGTAGCAATTGAATGCTAATTAGCTTATACATTTTTTTCAGAACGGTGTCAGTTGGCATATGAACATCAGGTTGGTTTGGGCTGTAAATGTTAGACGAAACTGTTCAATTACTCCCACGTACATTGTTTTAAAGGGAATGGTACTGCGTGCATCTGTCACGGTCTGACGTTTTGATCGACATTGAGTGATGATGTAATTACAAAGCTCCTAGTTCCAAATGAACAAGGTATTAGACGAAAATGTTTAACTTATTTCTTGTTCCATGTTAACGCACGAGAACTCAAAATAACTTTAAACTGTGCAAATGCTTTCCGCATGCTTTATTGTATATTGTTCTATTAACTATTTAGTTTTTCGGTACAATAATCTATGGTATTTATTACCTATGTAGTATTCGAAATACATTTATTACAAGTTATTTAAAGTATGCAAATTTTTCAGTTTAATTCAAATATGTACTTTTAATAGTGTTTAGGTAGACTAAAATAAAATGTTTTAAAATGTATTATTATATAACAATTTTTAGAAAATTATTACCATTGAAGTTGTTTCAACTTTTGATAAAATTTATTGATAAATTATGAAAAATAAAAAAATTAATTAATCAAACTTGATAAAGATAATGTTTGAAAACATACAAATTAATTTTAAAATAAAAAACGGAATCTTAAATTGTCAATATGATAGTTTTCCCTGGTATTTGCGCTCAGTAAGTTTTTACATATTTAAATTTACTTTACATTCTTTCCTCATCCTCCCACAAACACCAACACGAAGTCACGAAATCACAAAGCCCCCACAGAAAAGTATGGAAAATTTGCTAAACCGTGGAGACCTTCCGCGCACAGGTAAAAACTGATGTAAGTGTAAAAATCATCTCGATAGCTTCTACTATGTTTGCGAAGAATTTACTTTAACCGTCATAGACTAGACAATCACAACAGTTGTAGCTTGCAGTACAATTCGCCAGAGTACGGTGAGAAGTTTCAATCCGTACTAGCAGCCGTCCAGAACCCAAAAGACAATCTGCAATGGACCTCCTAGTTAAATAAAGTAAGAACATTTTATTCTACAGCCAGACAAGCCGTACCAGCCGCAACCAACATCGATGAGCGTTTGTTCGTCCCACTCACCATTCAAAATCAAGAATTTTACGTTCTCGTGAACAGTGGTGCCGCTTTGAGCTACATCAACCCGAAGGTGCAAAAACTGGTCTCTAAAGACAATAAACCGCAAAAAGATAAACCAAATATTAAATTCAGAAGTGGGATAGGCATATCGACAGTTGCAAAAGCAGCAGTGTTGTGTATGTAGCTGAAAGTTAGAAATTGATTTGTGTTTGAAAATCAAAAAGAAGGTGCACGTTGAGGAACCATTGGAGCATTGCGTTTTACCGTCTAGGAACGTAAAATCGTGGGTAGTGTTTGGATTCCTAAAAGCAAAGGCACATTTCGGTTTTTGAAAAGTTACAAATCTAATATGACGCAGCGTCAAGGCATGGTATCGGAAGTAGATGGCGTTGAAAGAGTTGAATCAGAGCCGATAATGCAGAGATTCGATTGCAAGCAACCGCCAAATCCAGAAATCACCACGCAGGCGTGCGCAAGGAATATTTTCCCGACAGAGCCGACAGGCTACGATTCAACAGCGATAATGCTGTCGCAAATGGATCGAATGCTTTGAATAATTGAAAATCAGCAGGATCAACCAAAGCAGCAGCTTACGCCGATACTTAATAACATGATTTTAATGGAGAAGTACATCATGTTGAAGCAGTGGATTGGCTCGAGCAGTTAAAATCAAGTGCACCAATAAACAATTGGTCAGACCAGTAGTTGTTGGAAACGGCAAGACTACATCTGACGGGAGCAGCACGTAGTTGGTATGCTACACGAAGAGTTAACATTCACAATTTTGGAGATTTCGAGAGAGCATTTAAGCGCACATTTGTAGATGTCTTCAGCACGACTAAAAAATGGGAGAAAATGCGAAAAAGGATACAGGCTGTCAACCAATCAGTGAGTTCCTATGTACACGACAAACACATGTTGCGCAGTTCGTTAGGTTTGCCTTTTTCGGAAATAAAAGAACAGATTTTGTCCGGCATCGCGTGTGCAAATACTGTAATAAGATTAGCGGGAAAAGGTCATGCAAATATCGACGACTTGTATAGTGACATATTGATTTACGATAGGTTGAATATCAGTAGAAAGGTTCGGTCAAATAATTATAGCAAACCGGTAGATCGGAGTAGCGTGGCTAGTCCTAAGTTTTTGGGACAACCGAAAGAAACCACCGAAAATTCAAATAACGATAGCGTAAAACAAGTTGTTTGTTTTAAGTGCAAAAACGTAGGTCACAATTAGAAAAAATGTTCGGTGAAGAAATCGGAACTACAATGTTTTAACTGTAAGGAAATAGGTCACACAAAACGCGAATGCACCAACTGTAAGATGATGGCGGTCGACAGCGCTTCAACTACAGGGTCAATCGACAAATATTTGCGCGAGGTTTGTGTGAATGGTTACAGTGTCAATGCGTTAATTGATATGGGTTCTAGCGTGTGCACTATCAGTCGGGATGCATTGCAAAAGTGTGGTCTCAATTACGAAAAATCAAACATCGAATTATTTGGATTCGGTAGCGGAAAAACACCGACGGTTAATTGTGTGGGTGTAACGCATGCAAAGCTTAAGCTTGATAAGATCAAAATCGTAGTGTCATTTTGTGTGGTACCCGAAGGGGTGTAAAGTGTAGACGTTCTAATTCGAACGTTTACCGACCTAGAAGACATTGCGTACATCAAAATAGGAAACACGCTTAAATTCGGTTGGAAACATGAAATGCCTAAGTTTTGTGCTTAAGTCTGAGTAGTTTTATTTTAATAAAAAGTCTTTATTACGAACTAACTACAACTGGCCAACGGGGCAATCTCTGAAACGACCGGAAATAATTTATTTCTTATTAAAATAAGTTCACAAACGTTTACTATAGGATGCCAGTCTTTGGAAAACCTCACTACCGATCTTTTGCTTGGCCTGGATTTTTTCCGCCCAAATCATGCTGTAATAGAGACAACAACGACCGAATAAAATGCATGATCCGATTTGAATCTGGCCTTAAGAAAAGATGCGGTTTGCGCATTCCTAAGCTGGCTACCGTCCCCGAGATGTTACAAAAGGATATAGGTTTAGTAGACACAGTAACCAGCCTTACCAGTAAAGTAGCTCAGGCGTCAAAGAAGAATTGGGGTTTCCGTAAAGAAGATAAACTTCTTTCTCTAAAGAAACCAGTACCGCAACACCAAAAAGTTTTAAATCCTGCTCTATCTTGGAAACAACCGAAACCCGATCCACTAGTTTGTTGTCTCGTTTCCCGGCTAACTAATTGAATTGGGGTCTTTCCCGGCAACAACGTTTCTTATGAAGAAAATGCTACGAAGAAACATTTTAGTATCTGGGACACTGGAGGTAACCGAAAAAACTCTAGCAAAGAAAACCGTTCGTACTATTTATTTTCAGTTCACCCCAGACATCCGGCTTCCCTAGAAGGGGATGATATGTAATGATTCGAAATCCGGTCTTGTAAATTGCTCAGCAATTCTGCAATTAGTACGCAGGAACTTTTCCCGTTTGTAGATTACGCCACCAACTCCTGGAAAAAGCGCGCGGCATTCCCCTATTTAGACGCAGTCAAGCGAGCACCGTCATCGGTAAAACTTCTTCCGATATCTTCTCACCATAATTGCTTACATACCTGAAACCTCAAATAACATTGACAACCGTTCGTACCTGGATTATTCTAATTATTGTTGCCTTACCTGCTGATACACCGATTTGACTCAATTTCACCAGCATCCCTTCATCTAAATCATTGATCTACATCACGTTCGCAATTCAGTAATTTTTTATTGTTTATACCTGGCATAAAGCTCTACGTATTGGTCCGGTTGGGCGTGTACTTCTCGGAAGTATGATAGAAAGTCATTCCAACCCCCTGAGGGTTAACTGAAGCCCGTCGACAAAGTCCAGATGACTTGGGATAACTCCCTCATTAAAACAATCAAGTAACATAAACGAATACGCAATAAAATTTTGAAGTTTGCTACCGGTACGTGTTCAAAGTAATTTAATACTTTTAAAATAATTTGTTTGCTAACGCACATTCATTTCAGTCATCGCAATTTATTGCATTCAACCTTGACGGCATTGAGTATTTTATTTAATTGGCCCCATAATTACATTCATTCACCAATTAAATTTCACTCAATTAAAAGTTGTCAAGGTAAGTTCCCCGCATCGATTAGGATCAGTAAACCAGGTCCAGTTACCGTATTTTAATTACGCCAATCACCGATACCTTAATCGCACAAACACGCAAGATCAACGCCCGCCGATTAAAAAGAATGAAACTGCTATCCTTACCTGCAATATTCAAAATCCTATACACTCGTATTATTTTTAAAACTTTCGCGTACATGATTTTTAACAAATAAATACTTTTGGATTTCGAACCGCGTTTTATATTTACACTTTTCACCAAATACACATAAAACTTAGAAAGCTTACAATACTTGACGTTTCGACAGTCATGTCGCTGCCTTTTTCAGAAAAACTGAGACTGAATGTATAGAATCCTGACAAGCCTTTATATTACGCCGTTCGGGTTAGTGGTTTGTGACGATTTCGATTCATTAGTCTTCTAGAACATGTTTTTCCATACTTGTGCTAGATCGATTCCATTTCCTTATTGAAATTGTGTCCTGTATATTCGTTAAATATCATTTATTTACAGTAAAGCTACCGGAATATACAAAGGATAAAACTTCATTCGCGCGTAAAACAGGTATTAGACGCCATCTTATTTTCGTATATCAAACGAGAAATTTATGTAACTAGACAAGCTATAAAATAAACAGCTACTGTAATACTTCAATTGCTATCGTGCTGCAACAGAATACTCACCAGATTGTTATCAAGTACTCGTAAAATTATTTGTTGATTTTCTTGAGTTCACCACATTAAGAATTAAAGAATTAAATTTAGCATCAACGACATTGATTTTTTACTAAAAATGCGTTCCCAATTTTATTAGTGGTCCGATCGACATCTACTTAATTAAAAGTTGTTTATAACAGCACTCTGCACTTGCCTGTAAAATTTTGTAATTATTGGCGCGGCCATTAATTCCAAAAAAGATCAAATCATCGTCGAGTTTTCATTATTGCTCACTTGTGTGTTTCTTGATTTTTCGTTAACACTCTACAACACATCGCCGTTTGTCTAGAATTAACCATTAGAAAGCAGTAATTAAAAAGTAATAAAGGATCGTTATATTGTAACTTTGTTTTAGTGCTGACAGACAACACTGGCCGCAACCAACCGCCGTTAGATGGTAAGATTTTGCTTATGCCGAAATTAATATACATGCGCAACTAACAGCAGCCTGTTTGAAGACAACGCTATAAGTTTAGGTTTTTTAAATTTTTTCTTATTTTATTGAATTGTACAAGTGAAGTATTTAAATTTAAGTTTTTTTTGTATTTATATAAATGGGAATAGGTATTTTTTTTCTTTTCTTAATTATTCCTTAACAATCTTCACTCAGCTACCCGATGTAATTAAACGCTCCGTAAGTAACTGCGTCCGACACCGAGATGTGCTACAGAGTCCTGGTTGTATATGTAATAGCGAAGGCTTCCAAGGCCGGAATCTATACTAACATTAGAATGTCTTCCGGGTTTGGACCGTGTCGTAGTTGCAACCGAAGCTGCCAACGTTTTGCCCACTTTCGTAAGGGGCTTCATCAGGGCGTGAGATAAATCGCAAAACTCAAACAAGCAATCGAAATCTAACTAAGAACTTCTCAAATGTTAGGTTATCCACTTGTAAAACAAGCCATAACCTAAACTCTGAAAAGGTAAAAAAGAAAACGATAACCTGAAAAAGCAAACAAAAATCTAACAAAGAACCACTACCGAGTTAGGTAATCAACTTGTGAACCAAGCCAGATTCTAAACTCCGTAGAAGTGACTTAAGAAGAAATAGTCTCCGTATTTAAAGGAAAAGGATTGTCACGGATGATTAAGCTCGACCCTGATTGGGTTACGGTTGCTAGGTGGCGTGTTTTTGATAAATGATTAATAACCGGGAACCAAAAAGAAGATAGTTGTATACTTTGTGCATATTAAGGAGGTGTACTAAAACAACCAAATCTTTGATTAAATTAGTTACTATATTATAACTAGAATTTTGTGCTAACTTAAATTTTTTTGTTCTACTCACAAAACTGCAATCAGACTTTACAAAATACTGTTGCTTTCTAGATGTAATGAGAGCAGTTGCACTTGGAACAAACATTACATTGTAGGAAACTGGAAACTACTAAATGTCGGTCATATTTTTCTGATTACAAAAAATATTTGTGGAAGCAATGGACAATTTTTGAAAACTAAAGTTTTCCATCTTAGTAAAACTAAAATAGAGAATGGAATTTTTGTGGGTCCTTAGATTTGACCACCTTTGAAGACTCGACGTTTATTGAACCCTTAAATACTAAAAAGCTTCTTCCAACTACATTGATATTGAAGATTACTACGACCTATTATCAGACCACTCTCTCATAATCCTGACGCTATGTAAAACAATTATCAAATGTAATATCATAAGTGTTTGTAAAATTATCGATAATGAGACACCTTATTGTCGGAAACGAAAAATGGCAACACATTTTGAGTTCTGTCCAGGTGTCGAATAATTTAATATTGTTTAAAATTAAATGAAATATTAAACTGTTACGCACAAATTGGAACAGTAAAAAAAATTTTTTATACATATTCGGCTCCCCGTTTGGTTAGCTTTTTTCGCAGATAGTCGTAAGTTGGATCGTCAGTAACTAAAATTCTTCAGGTGAGCTGTACCTTAGCGCCATCTTTTCTTTTGTATAATAATTCCTATAAAGAAACGAACGTCTGGGCTAGAGAAAAGAAAATATCCCCAAAATCCTCAAATGTATGTAAAGCAATAAAACTGCATAATTGATCATGAAGAAGAAGAAGAGAGAGAATCCAAGGTAAAGTTTTAATTACAATGTAGTTGTCGGTACACTCCTAATATAAACTATACATAAAATTAACATAAGCCCGTGGCTACGACACATGCTATTAATTAATATGGTTATACAGTAAACCAAAGAAATGAATAGAAAGAAATTGTAGACCTGGAAGCATTTGTCCTTAGTTTAATATACCGCCTCAAGTAAATTAAGACAGTGGTACTAAAACTAAACACGTTTTCGATACCTTTATTTAATAAAAAATGAAATCTACCCGTAGTACTTGACGTCAATCGTAGGAATGAGATATCGCGACGAGATTTGAATTACCTTGTGAGTATTTGCAAGCGTCGCTTCGCTTTCAATTGTCTTACAAAAGATTTGTTATAATATGATAACAATTGACGTAATAATGATTGGTTAGCAAAACTGACATACGAATAACAATTTGATTAACGATCCTTGCTAATTATTTTATTTAAATTAGCAGCATGCACAATAGAGTGTTTTTTTACATTGTAATAAGTTCTTTAACAATTTCAACAATAAAGTTAGTGGACGCACAGATAAGCGAGTGTTTACCCCAGAACTTCAAATAGTTGAAGGTGAACTCTGATACGTGATACGTTATAGCACGCCGTCGTTTTGAGGTACGCGTTTTCCAGGTCTATTCACCATCGAATTAACAAACAATACAATACATACAAATTAAACAAATTGGTGCTATAGAGATCTTAGCATGTTGGCAGTTGGAATTAATAACCCAATTCAAAAAACGTATAGATCAAACACGATGTATTTACACCGAAACAGTAAAGAAAGCTATATAAATATGTCAGTATACTTGTGGAAATACATCAGAGAGTATTTCCCAGTGCTAATGATCCCTAAAAGAGTGAAACGGCCGTATATTGTTTTTTTCTGGTGGTAATGACTTATACTATATTTGTTGGTGGATCATATTCGTGTTTTACCAATGAAATTTTGGAATTAAATACAACTACAAAAAAAATACCAATATGCTAAGATTTGTTAAGGTTAATAGGTGAATTTGTTAATCACGAGATGACGTCGACCACAACACTTTTATATCTACATATGTACATAAATACCGTACGATAAGATATGACGCCGTAAAGCGTCTCTCTTTCTTTAAGGATTACACCGGTTTTTGTTTCAGGTAATTGTGTTGAGAATTATTATTTACCATCATGGTAAAAACTCGTACTTAGATGAACATATTGGAGATATAAACAGGAGCTACAATGCGATTTCCAAACAGGTCACTCAAAAATATATTTCCGTCGCCCGTTCAACTCTCAAATACAATGCATGAAGAAAGGATTCACAATTCTTTTGCGTCCTAACGCTAGTTACACGCAACGTACTTAAACCGCAACATCAAAATAATCGTATCCGGCAAGAAATAGAACTAAAACTGCGTCGTCTAATGGTTCAAGACTTAACTAACTCACGTAATTTAGTATTTGAGCATAGACGTTGGCAAAGTTGTTCAACCGCCAGTTCCAGAAATCGCAAAACTGATTTTTGCTCGTTACAAACCATTAGTGTTTGTTAATATATTTATTAAAAATCTTGTTTGCATTTTTTATATTTCCTAAACTACCAAAAACAACGTCTCTATCATGATTTTGCAAATAGTTGAAATTATACAAGTAAGTATATACGTAATAGCGAAGGCTTCCACGGCCGGAGTCTATATTAAGACAAGAACGTCTTCCGGGTTTCGACCGTGTCATTGTTGTAACCGAAGTTGCCAACGTTTCGCCCACTTTCGTAAGGGGCTTCATCAGGGCGTGAGAGAAGTCGAAGAACTCAAACAAGCAACCGAAATTAAACTAAACACTTCTCAAAAGTTAGGTAATCAACTTGAGAACCAAGCCAGATTCTAAACTCAGAAAAAAACGATAAACTTGAAAAAGCAAACGAAAATCTAACAAAGAACCACTACAGAGTTAGGTAATCAACTTGTGAACTAAGCCAGATTCTAAACTCCATAAAAGTGACTTAAAAAGAAATAGTCTCCGTATATAAAGAAGTATCGTCACGGCTGGTTAAGCTCGACTCTGATTGTGTTACGGTTGAACGAGGGCGTGTTTTCGATAAAGGACTAATGACCGGGAACCAAAGAGGGGATAGCTCGAAACCGTAATCACGATTGAAGTTATTGGGGTATTTGATGATTTCTATGCTCTCTCGAAATTTCCTGTTAAAAAAGAATGGAGATTTGGCAATCACCGAAACGTTATCAAAATCTATCTTGTGACTTGTAGTGAAATGATGTTCAGCAAACGCAGAATTAGAAATATGCTTTTTCCTTATACAACGATCATGTTCTGAAATGCAAGTAATGACGGAACGACCGGTCTCACCAATGTAGACTAAACCATATGAACAAGGAATTTGGTATACACCTTGAGATAAAAGTGTAGGAAGTTTGTCCTTGGGAGAAGGAAGAATCTGAGAGATTTTGCCTGTCAAGTTGAAAATAGGTTTGATACTATTCTTACGAAGAAGTTTCCCTATTTGATCTGTAACCTTGTGAATGTAGGGTAAAAAGGCTAATTTCGGATTGGATTCGGGAGTAGAAATGTCCTTAGGTACGAGTACGTGGATGTAGACGACGATTAATAACTCTATGAATATCTCGCTTTATATAACCATTGTTCACTAAAGTTCTAGTAAGATGGCAGAGTTCCGAGATAGGTTGACAAATAGAGAAAGAACGATGAACCAAAGATTCAATAACAGAACGTTTCTGTGCAGGATGATGATGAGACGAAGCATGAAGGTATCTATCAGTATGGGTGGGTTTGCAATAAACAGAATTACCCAGAAGTCCGTCGGGATTACGAGTCACAAGAACGTCAAGAAATGGGAGAGAACCATTACTTTCAATTTCCATAGTGAATTTGATATCCAGGTGTTGATTGTTAAGATGATTAAGAAACTTAGACAATTCGAGATGACCATGAGGCCAAACAATAAACGTGTCGTCAACATACCTAAACCAAACTTTGGGTTTTAATATTGATGATTCCAAAGCAACCGTTTCAAAAGATTCCATAAAAATGTTAGCTACAACAGGTGATAGAAGAGAACCCATAGCAGCACTAGAAACCTGTTCGTAAAACTTGTTATCAAATTGGAAGTAAGTAGAGGATAGACACTTATCAATAAGAGGAACCAAACTCAGGTCTGTGCCATGTTAAGACAGAATTTGTTCGATGATAATAAGCGAATCCTTAATAGGAACTTTAGTAAAAAGTGAAGTGACATCAAAACTCACAAGAAGATCTTGGGGTTCAAGTTTTATAGTTTGTAGATGTTGAATAAAATGCTGAGAGTTGAGGATATGAGAAGAGGTTTTATCTGTAAACTTGCAAAGAATGTTGGACAAGAACTTGGCTAGCTTGTAGGTGGGAGATTGGATAGTACTAACAATAGGTCGAAAGGGAATACCTTGTTTGTGAATTGAGTCCGTATAGACGAGGTGGTTTAGATTCTGAAGGGGTAAGTCGACGTTTAGTTTCAGGAGGTAGATTGGAAGATTTGATGATTTGGCTGACCTCACGTTCAATCCTCGAAGTGGGATTACGAGTTAGAAGAGCGTTCTTTGTTAGATTTTCGTTTGCTTTTTTAAGTTTATCGTTTTTTCTGAGTTTAGAATCTGGCCTGGTTGACAAGTTGATTACCTAACTTTTGAGAAGTGTTTAGTTAGATTTCGGTTGCTTGTTTTGTACGAAAGTGGACGAAACGTTGGCAACTTCGGTTACAACATTGACACGGTCCAAACCCGGAAGACGTTCTTATCTTAGTAAAGTATATACGTAATAAATAACTTCATCACTTAAGTAATTAATAGTAACCAATAGTTTTGCTAATAGTCTTAACACCTGATACATTTACAAATTTAATTATGCGAATTTGTGGTTATAATTGAATTTTGTTTTATTGCTACTTGTGTGTGCATTGTGTTTTTAATGAATTTTCATTAAAACATACGTTGCAATATCTTTTAAAACAACCTAGTAATTTAACTTCATTGAAAATAGTAATTTTTTTAATAATTTTTAAATTTCTTGAAATACACTTTAAGATCCTCAGAATTTTTTTTTTAATTAGTTAAAAAAATTTCCTACTCTATGGATAGGATCCTTCAAAGTGGAGGAACGGTAAAAAATAAAATCAACCTCGTATTTCGTTAAGGCGACGTTTCGTTGGCTTTAGCGCTCAATTTCTTCAGGCCAGTCTATATAATTTCAAAACATTAACAAACAGTAATACAAATTACACATAAATACATAAATAGTTATAACATTAAAATCTATTATTAACAATCAAAATAGTGTAATTTACATTAATATGACAAACATGACTAGAAGATTAAATCGAAAAATTGTAAACACATACTTAGTAGTATGTATGTGCATACCAAAAAGGGAAAGTCGGGGTTATGAAATGTAAAGACAAAAAGGACATCACCTTGTTATCAACCCTTTACAATCTAGAAATTGTGGAATTTAAGAGAAGAGGTGTTAAAAAAAGTTCTAAAATTAGTCAACGATTACGATAATTCTATGAAGGGTGTCGACAGCGTTGACCAACACGTACTAACTATCCTGTTATAAAAAAGCGCTAGAAAAAAATTGTTATAAAATGTTTTTGCACCTTCTCGACTAAACAATTTTGAATTTATTTGACATTTATACAAAACAGAGAAGTACAAAACTACATTTGCAGTTTAGATTAGTTCTTGTGCAACAGATTATTGAAAAATATGGAACAACACAGCAACATTCAGGACGCCCATTTTCAACACCGTCATCATCACTGATTTTATGGAATCAATACGTCCTACGGCTATGTTTGTACGGGTGTGTTGCTTACAGAGAAATGAAAATGGGAAAAGAATACGAAAGGAAACAAGATACTACTGTCGGGATTGTAATGTAGAGTTATGTATAAAATGTTTTAAAATATAGCATACAAAACTTACTAAATTATTTCCATAAAATTTCAAATAATATATAATAAACAAATAATACAATATTAATTTGTTCTAATAAAATGAAAACAAATTCTAACACCGGGCAATGGAAAAGCTCATACTAGAAATATCCCTAAAAGTTCAAAATACAAGCGTATAACTACTGAATAGAAATATGACAGAATTTATTAGTGTAAATTAAAACATTTCTAATTGGCTTGTAGTAACGAAAAGACAGAATAAAATTTTGTTTAGGTAACAAAATTTACTAGTAGTTATAGTACATTTTAATAATAATAAATATTTAATTATTTTGGCGTTCTAATTTCTTAATCATTCCGTATTTGTTTTTGATTTAATTAAGTAGCATTTATGCATAAATGCAAATTCCATTTGCTACACATTTATCGCACTTACATAGAAACCAGGTTTAATGATATATATATGATAAAGTAAAATAAAACAAACTTTAAATACAGTAATAAAACTATTTACTAACGGCAACAAAAAAAAACGATACCCAATTCTTAGAAATTGTATAAAAACTTCTACTCTTTATGTTGTTTCATATTTAATATCAAATTTAAATCAAAATAAAAATAAAATAAGGTTAATAACCAACGAACTTAATATTCATTACAATATAATTTCAAGATACAGTTTCAAATAACTATTAAGGTTGATATATTACAGTTCTCTATTTCTTAAATGAAGATAAGGGAAATAATTACATGCTAATGCTTGAAGTAGATGTCTTGAGGTTATTAATCAAACAATGGGTTGCTTATAAAAAAAACTTATAACAAAGCACAGTAATAACTGTAGGGCACTAATTTTTTAATCGATATTTATACGTATAGATTTGACAACGGAAGTGTTACAATTAAAAACATGTACGCACAAGTTTTAATTACGTTTTAATAAAAAAAGCGTTAATATTTAAAACAAAATTTTGATTGGTGTTTTGTACTGCTTTTAAAAACAGCCCGGCGAAACATTGTTCTTTTGAAATAACTTTGTTCATTATATTAACGTTATTGTAAGTATAATTTATCAAACATGATTAAATCGGCTGGTATTATATTTATAAAATGAACGGAACCGAAATTGGTAGTAGTTTAAGAAATATAAAGGCGTAGCTTGTGAAATCTAACAATCGTCTACAAATTCAATTATCGAGAACAAAAGAACAGTTCCGACTGCGAATGGCGGTTTTCGGAACAATTACCTTAGATTTCATATAACATAGAGAAAAGCTTTGTTAATCCATTCATAGAACTTCTTATGCTTTATTAAATAATAAAGATAAATTGCGAAAAACGTATGTCTACTTAAAATGTGTTTATAGGTTAAAACCTAAGTTGACATCGAATGAGTCACGTACCTATAAACAATAGTATCGAAATTCCATTAACTAAAGATGCTTTTTATTAGTTTGTTTAAATAATACACAATTGCGGTTGTTATAAAAATTTACTTATAAATTGTTATAACTTTTGTACAACGGCAAATTACAGAAAAAATTTTATTTTTTCAAAAACCTCAAATTTTTTGATTTTAGTTAACTTTTTATGTACTAAGATAAGAACGTCTTCCGGGTTTGGACCGTGTCAATGTTGTAACCGAAGTTGCCAACGTTTCGCCAACTTTCGTAAGGGGCTTCATCAGGGCATGAGAGAAATCGAAGAACTATAACAAGCAACCGAAATCTAACTAAACACTTCTCAAAAGTTAGGTAATCAACTTGTGAACCAGATTCTAAACTAAGAAAGAAAACGATAAACTTGATAAAAGCAAACGAAAATCTAACGAAGAACCACTACAGAGTTAGGTAATCAACTTGTGAACCAACTTACGAAAGTGGGCGAAACGTTGGCAACTTCGGTTACAACATTGACACGTTCCAAACCCGGAAGACGTTCTTATCTTAGTATAGACTCTGGCCGTGGAAGCTTTCGCTATTACATTAACTTTTTATGTTTTAGTAGAAAACATTTAAAAAAACTTTGAGCAAGTAAAACCAAAAGGGAAGAAAAAAGTACAAACTTCCAAAAAATATTACCGATAAAATTATGAATAAGAAGAACTTAAAATAAATATCTTCATGACCTTTCTAAGTCGGTTATTGCTTTTTATTTACTTTTTGATTCTATCTTTAGTCTACTTTTACTATTAACAAAAAATTATCGGTGTAAATTCGACTCTTAGCCTCAAACCCACACTCACCAACACGCCTGGCACATGTAGTGTTTTAGTCAACTTTCTCAATCAGACTAATGTCGGTCTCAAAATGAAAAAAAAACGATACCTTAGATGAGTTGGTAAAAATGTTCACAATCCCTTACCGGCTTGCTGGTCAGCTTTATGTATTTTGGAAGAAGCAGAAAAACGACATATAATACTTAAACTAAAACGCAAATACTGGAAGAAATAAAACAAATTGTGCATATAGTACAAGCAACCTACAACATTAGATCTATAGCAAAAGATATGCAAATTCAAAGAAGATCCGATAAAAATAAATCGGAACATCGTCGGACTGTCTGGAGTAAAATGTAGAAGTGAACAAAACATAGAGCACATTAAGAAAACCAGCTATACTAAAAAGACTAAGAAGATGGAACCTATGGAAGCATAGGTTTCATAATAAAAAGGAAGTTGTAACCTGCGTTTGGGATTTCAGCAGTAATCTTTTTATGTCAGACCCCGTAAATAGATTCAGTTGGCTGAATTTTCTGTTTTTTTTGTTTTTGGTACGTTTAATTAGTTCAATATTAGCATCGAAAACGTTTTGCTCGTTATTTTATTGCGTGTGATTTAAGTTATTGGTATTTCAAGTTGTTTTACAATCATTACTGGTATTTTTTTTTTGAATGCATAAAGTCCCGTGGTTTTGATTTTGATGTAGTGTTTTACTTGTTTATCTCAGTAAAATAACAATGCTAGATAATTTACGACTTCCTTTTGGAATGTAAGCTGATCCATTTTTCTTGGTATCTATACTTTGTTTAGGTTGAGTTCTTTTATAAAGCGCAATTGCGAGCCACGTGCAATTTAGCGAACTAACTGTTTTTGGTGAGAAATATTCCTGTCGTAGGTCTACGTGATAGAATTCACGTGGCCAATTATAGTTTTCATCTTTGTTAATTTAGTTCATTTAATGTTCTATCTTTTACAAAGATTTTACGGCGCAAGTTCATGAACTTAAGTGGGAATAGGAAGTTTTAAAAAAGGTAAAATTTTGTTTTGGGGAGGATTGTTTTCGGTGGCAATTAAGAAATACCGGATACCGTGATGTAGTTGAGTGGTGAGGGTACTTTTACCCTATCGTTATGTATTACCGCGGAAGTTAGATGGAGCCGTGAAAATTAAGTGTAGTGGTGGAAAAGTTTGATTTTCCAAATTTCGTAATTTACGGTTTAAGTAGACTTCATGGTTTCCAAAAATGTAAAACTCACGTTTCAAGTTGGATATGCAATCGTTGGGTTGTGCTACATCCAGTCTTCGCTTTTGTGCGGATTTTATTTAAGTGTTAAAAAGAAAATGCTTCCGCCGTCATAGAAATTGTTTGGGGTACCTTTCAACTGGCCACTATGAACTAACCACAAGTTCTTTCCTGAAGTTACGACGAATTCAAGGTATTTATGTTGCACCATTTATTTAATCTTGAAGATATTATTTACGTGATTTAAGTGTTAAAAGCTTTGAATTTCAAGTAAAAATTACAAGTGTCTCGAAGTTAACGTTAATGTAACTAATTATTGTCCGTATTTAGCGGAATTGTGTTATAATCCCGAGTTAAAAATTTATTAAACGGGACCGAATTTTCGATTCAAATTATATATATATTAGTTTTATAAGTTTATTTCATTTTATATTTGAGTAATTTCGACGCGCACACGGCCGTGATTTTAGATGAATTAAGATTTATTAATTTGTGCTGTTTTATTTCTTTAAATTCTGTATTTTGTATTTTATTATTTTGTATTGTGTATTTATCCAAATAACTTCAAATTTTGTTTTGATCAAACCTTCATTTACGTACCTTTTGTTGTTTTGGTTAATTTTTGTTGATTACTATACTTTATTTTTGTGTCATTATGTTTTTTTGTGTTCAAATAAATGTTAAATTGTTAAACGTAAAGAGCTTTTAATTCCGTCGGCCTCCGCGTGTGCACTTTATTAATTTATTACAGATTTTAGTGTGATACACTCGAACAAGGTAAGTTCGTTTTAGGTGTATCCATCAGGAGCGGACTTGTGGTTGTCAAGGGCCAGAAGTCCATTAAGCTATACTCCTTCCTGGCGCCCTTTGATTTCGACATTATTACTTTTCGATTTTGTGTTTTCGTCAAGTTGATCCAATTCAATCACGAAACTTTTAAATATAACCCACCCCGTCTCCACTGAGCAACCGGCACAACTTCGTTTATGTTACCTCATTTCAGACAGTGACATTGTTTTAACTTTGGCATGTAACAAAGTTAGAGCAAAATATAAAAATTTTCAAGTTTATCTCAAAGAGAGTGGGATACATAAAGATAGGAATAAAAAAAATAGACACATACAAAATGAACAATGATAATGAGTGATCTTGACGCAAAAGTACGAAATAAAGCTGATGATAAAACAGACAATTAAAAAAAAACAATTAGAAAACTATAAAACGGTTGCCCAGATAAAAAAGTGGCCAAAATGTCAAAAAAAAAAGGAAAAGATGAAATAATAAAGTAGCTGAAATTATTAACTTTTATTTATTAAGAAAAAAACTATGAATAACTGCTGTATTGATTCTCGTTATAAAATCTTAATACATAACATATATGAAAAAAATAAATAAAAAATTGTAAATGGGAAAAACTTAACTTCAGATGCGCAGACGACGTCGTATGCTATTTAATAACTGAAAGAAGTATATTTTTATGGTAAAGTATACATTTATCTACGCATAAATACTAAAATTTTGCCCTTAAGTAAAATGGTTAACTCATAGAAGTAAATCAGAAAAAATAAAAGGAAAAATGTCACAACCGACCACACGTGATTGTGATAGTGCTTAGGGTCGGTAGTGACAGGTTCAAAAATACACCAAAAAATTTAACATGTAATAAAAAATTACCGAATAAAGAATGTATAATAAAAAGTAAAAATAATAATTTAACCACGGTAGCAATCGGAAGCACAGACCTCTGGGTGTGAGTTTGAATGAAAATAAATACAAAGACGTGAACTACGTTAATTTATTAACTATAACTTAATATACTATTTACATTAGAGAATAATGAACAATATTTAAATTAAACATATTAGAAATAAAACAGGATTTAAAATAAAATATTAGGGCGCCAACCACCTTTAAATTGGTGATAAAAACGTAAAATCTTACATCTAATTATTAATTATTGATATTAAATGCAAATGTCGCAAACGTTTGATTTTGTTAACGAGTATGATTTCCGAAAAGTTTTAATAACACAATTTAATTACTTGAATGTAAAATGTAACTTAATTCCAGTTGACTCACCACAATTAATATGACATCGGATATCTTCTATTTTTAGCACATTCTTGGTTGAAGTGATAAGATTCGTCCAAACGAATGTAAATTTCCAAACACAACAGCAAGCAAAAACCAATGTATAATAAACTCCAATAACGAAAAATCCAGTAATTAAACGACAAAACCAAAATGAAAAATCCAGTAAAAACCGAAATAAAATAAAAGATCCAGAATTAAAAATATAAGACTCTAAATATAAATAATTAGAATGGTTTTTTAAATGACATGATGTACTCACGCTGCATTTACAACAACGGTCTTGAAAATAAATTCCTTTGTCTAAATATTGCGTAACATTGCGAAACCACTAAAAATGTTGAATTCGATAGAAAAATTATATCACAATAAAGGTAAACTCACCAACAATTAGATGGAATGAATAAAAATTAAATTGTATGCGTTTTTACGCCATAATCAAGAAAATGTGTCTTTTCCGCATCACTACGACACGCACGGCCAAGCGTGGCCCCAGCGGAAGTGCAAGCTTAAGCTAATACTCAAGTCGGTTAAAACAACGCGACGTTGCCAAACTGAATAAATTTACGTGCAGTATTAGTTGCAAAAAATAAACGAATGTAAAATTGAATTTTAATGTAATGAACTCTAACGGGACGTTACAAACATTAATGGAACGAAAGAAAGAAGTAAAGTCTAGGAATACAGTTACGAATAATATAATTTTTTTATGTTATACTTTTATCGCTATAGCCAATAAGACACTTTGACATTTATATATATTATAAAACAGTCTAGTCAGATTCGTCACAGTTATAACAAATATAATGGCGACTACTACCTGCGCACTCTAAGTGAGACCAGAGCTTACATTTTTCTTGGCATTTGATGGATTTTCGCTAGCTTTACTCTTAGAATATGCGCCCATACCAATTAAACAGAAATACTCGATGGCGAAAGTGGTGTCTTCTTTTTCTTTGGTTTGTTTTTCCCGTTTGGTTCATCAAGATTTTTTTTACTTGCATAACTTTCAACGGTCTTTCTTTTTCTTTATACTCTTACCTAAGTGTCTCTTTTTTAGGCGTGTCTGTATAATTAGTCGATTTTTGGGTTCTCAAACCTTTTGTTTCTCTTGTTTTTCGGTAAAAAAAAACAGATTGCGTAGTTGACGATGACGCAGTTGATTGAACATTGTTTTGACTTGAAGTTGAAGATTTGCATAATAAGGAAACTAAACGTTGTGGTATTTTATCGATCTGTCAAGGATTGTCCTCTTCATCCACAGGGTTTAGTCCGTCTGTTTCAAAGGAAGGTGAATTAAGTTATGTGATGGAAGCTGTAGTATTTCATTGTTAGCTGCCGAAATGTTTTCTTCGCTGTCAATATTTAGTCTGTTCGTTACAAAATTTGATTCTGCAGGATTATCCTTTCCAATGTGAGAGTTTTCTTTGTCAATTACAAGAGATGAACCTGCGTGACTATTGTTTTAAGTTTTGTGTGTTTGTTGCAAAAGACGGTGCTAAGTCGATTCCTTGGAATAGACTACGATTATATGGATAAATACCAGTTTTGTAAAAACCAGGCTGAATGTTTACTTGTGTGGAAGGCATAGAAATTTTGATCAGATCATCTATCCATCGCAAGCAATATTTAATGTTTTTTTTAGTAGGGTCCGAAAACAGATCGATCTAAGAGCTGCAGTTTATGCGAGCAGTGTAGAAGAAATGAAAGCAAAACAATTCCATTTTCTTTACAAAAATCTAATGTGTTAGTGTGGATATGCGAGGAATGATTATCCAGCATTAGCAAAACTTTATGCGTTGGAGAAGCATTAAATAATTTCTTAAACTGCTCAAGAAACACTAGGAACAATGCATCTTGCATCCAGCCAGAAGGATTTGCAGTCCCAATCGATCCTACTGGCCTGTCTCTAACAAAATGATTGTAATAACAAAATATAAATAAAAGAGAAACAGCATTTACCGCAAAAGCGGCCGTGACTAAAAAGCCACGTTTTACTGAAGTATGCCACGCTTTGCTACTACTTTATCAGGTCTTGGGACGATAGTAACGCCTGTTTTATCAACGTTGTATATATCTTGTGGTTCATAAGTGTACCTATCTATAACAATTTGCAAATTATCCTAAAAAGCTTTGACATTCGTTTTGTTCAAGCTTGATATATTTCTATTCATGAATTAAAAAAACCATTTCTCACCAGCTATCTTATTCTTAATCTTAGTAGCAGGTCGTTTCAGATTGTATTTAGTAGCAAGCTCAAAAGCTAATTTTCGTATCTCTTTCGAAAAAAGGCCAAAATAAATTTCTGCGCAACAGCTGCTGTTCTTGCTACTCAGAGAAGACTTTATAAGCGACGTAACTTATGCTGACGCTGTCTTCATTGTTACCCGCGCCGGTTCCATCGCGTTTACAAATGTATCGCAACAAAGACATGCGCTGAAGCTTATGCATTTCTGCAACTCTTTCTTTTTTGGTCTTTTTCAAAGATTTTTTGGGCATCTAAAAATAAAAATTTTGTTTTTGTCAATACCGTACCCAAAAAAATATGCCACAACCGTACTCAATGCACTCCTTTGCAAAAAAATAATTGCCATGACAATAAAAAATAATATATGTACAAAGTAATTACAGCCATATAAATACTAATGTTTTACTTTTCACTAAGAAAAACACTCATTACTCTATCTGTACACATATAACAACAATCATTAAAAATATCGAATAAAAATACTTACTTTTGACTGTTAAAAAGCAATATAGGTTTCTGATAGCGTTAATGTCACAAGATGGCTGATGCAATACTGTAAAACACGGCACACAACTCTTTTCTTTCCTTACACCTTCCGCTTTATTCCTTACAGATTTGCTAATATGACGACTGTCACAACCACACCCTGGCAGAATCGTACCTCGTCTGCCTTACTTATAACAACATACTTAAATTAGAAGACATGAAATGAATAATTTTAAAACAAGCTAATTACATTCACAAATAACACAAAAAAAGTAAGTCTTAGTAATGGCAGTTTAGTTTAGAGACCCAGTAACGTTTGTCATGCTATGCTTTACTTTTGACACTTCTTAAGTAAATTATTGTTGACAGGTGCTGTAAAACACCAATTGGTACGTTTAAGAACAACTAGTTATACTCTCACAATAAAATTAGTACGTTATCAATTTATTATCTTATTATATGCACAAATTTTTACTGCAGCAACTTTGCCCCTTTACTTATAATAGTTATAGTTTACGGACAACAATAAACAAATTATTAAAAAAATGCAATAAAAAACAATATAAAAGTTTATAGTAAAATGAAATCGTATAAAAAAACTTAGTAAAACTAAAACTAATAATGAATAAAGCTCCAAGTACGTTGTTTGCTGTTATCTAATTTATAGAACGGTCAATTATTCCGTAGTAAGTAATCGTCCGCGTCACAATACAGTAAAAATTGCATTTAAGTTATAAAAACGTTTAATCGATTTTTGACAACAAGGATAATAAACAAACCATGTTTTTTTTCAAATCAGAAAGTAGTAAAACGTAAAACTTAAAACAAAAAGCATTTATCGTTTCAGAGAATTTGTATAATGAGAAGAATTAAAAAGTAAGCACACTAAGATAAAAAAAAAGTTAACATAAACAATATAAGCTACCAACGCTTCAATTCGTCAATCTTGTTTAACTGTTGACACAAATTTGAATAAATTCCAACATTTTTTCGGATTAACAAAAAATAAAAATCATAACAAATTAGTGACAATAAGAGAGCTATAAAAAACATTTGTTAATAATTGACTTTCAAACTGTAGAGGTGAAAATACGAACATAACATCACTAACAAATAAAGAACACGAATTTACACACGAAATGGAAGAATTCAAAATGCAGGAATAAACCAAGAAAGGTAGAAATGAAAACTTAAAATAGGAAAACAAAGTATATATTATTCTAGAGTGGGAATGAAAGAAAAAGCAAAAAGAAGAGTAGGAATAATAGAAATGCAAGAGGCAGAGTCAAGAATAACTGAATTTAAGCCGATATCGTCAAAAATAATTTCCATAAACCTAAAAATGGAAAAAAATTTGGTACATATATATGTTTAACTTTATTTGTTCATCTAAGTGTTACAACTTAATTATATTTACATTACATCACATTCTATTAACATTTATTACATTTCCTCCTTCTCCATAATTCTTCTATCCACTCTGTGCCTTTTTTTCTACTAAAATTTCCTTTATTTTTTTACCTTTTCTCTTAGCTCCTTGCATTCATTTCTTATGTGTTTAATGTCGTTCCTCCATTTTTTCAGTATTTGTTTCCTTGCTCTTCATTCCCACATCTGAACCTTGCTATCATTTTCTTTTTCTTGTTGCTTTTATTCCCTTTCCCTGTCTTTCTATGTCGCTACCTCTCTTTATTATTTTCTCTCCTACCCTACTACCTCGTTCTTTAATCTCTCTACTTCTTTGTGTACCGGTTTTTTTTAATATATTTCTTTACTGTCGTCCTACTCGTACTTCACTTTTGGTCCCTTTATCTCTTTCCAACATTCCTGTAGTATTTTGTACTCGGTTTTTTCCTTCAGTTCTTCTTCGAATTTTATAGCCCATTTTTCTGCCTCTACTTTTACTTTTTTTGCCTGCATTTATTAACTTATAATATACCCCGTCCCTGTCAAGTTCTAATACCCATTTCGAGTATTCTTCTTGTATGCCTTTTATCTATTCTCTTTTTAGCCACATATTTTTGCCCCATATATCACCACACTTTTTATTAGTTTTTCAAACAACACCTTTCTTTTTTCTATGTCCGCCTTAAAAACCTTTCCCCCACACTCCACAATTGTCCTATTAATCTGCTTTTTTTATCACTCTTTCCTTTATGTGCTTTCATTCTTTATTATCCTGCTTCATCGTATAACCCAGGTGCGTGAATTCCTTCACTTGTTGCACATCCTCCTCCCTCCATTTTAATTTTTCTTATTTTTTCTTTCTCCTTTTTTAAATACAATTATTTTTGTTTTCTCCGTATTTACTTTTATTTCTTATTTGTTCATGTATTTTTCCAACGTTTTCATTATCTCTATCATTTCTTTTTCCTTCTTAGCCGCCAACACTATGTCATCCGCATACGCCAACGACCATATTTTTACTTTTCCTACTACTATCCTTCCTATCTGTTGCACTTTCATTGCCTCCCCTAAATTATCCGTTTGCAAACAAGTTTGGGCTCTGTAGGCATTCTTGTCTCAACCGTCTCCGTGTAACGAATTTTTCGCTCTCCTCTCCATTTACTTTCACCCTGCTCTTCATTTTTTTTTTGTAAATTATCTCCATTCTTTCTATTAATCTTTTATTTAAATAAAAAGTTGGTAGATAATACAACTGTAAAGAACAAAGGAAGGGATTTCTATATTGAGCTGCAAAGCGCTTTCGATGAAATTAAGTAAAGAAACGAGAAAGTCATACTGATAAAAGACTGGAATGCGAAGGTAGGAACTAACGAAGACGTAAAAATGAGGTGCATGAAAATATTGGAAAAAAAACAAAAAACAGAAATGAAAAAAGGATGATCAGGTTCTGCCAAATAAACGATATAATTATAGAAAAACTACACATTTATAGCAAATGGTAGAAAAAGAAAAAACGTAATAGACTACATAGTATACACAAGAAAAATGAAACGTTGTATAGAACGGAAATAGCGACACATCATAGGTTAGTAACAGCAAAACTAAAACGGAAGAAGATAGAACATATAGACAGTAAGAAGTATACTTCTGAAGAAAAGGTACCAAGAAGAAACAGATAATAAATTTGAAAAATTAGAGAGAGAGAGAAATGTAGATCAAATTTAGAAAAACAAAAAAATCGTTTTAAAAGTATCATACTACGGGTAACAGAAGACAAATGCGGAAGATCTATAATCAACAAACATAGCAAAAGAACAAGTTGGTGAAACGCAGGTATATAGGAAGTTTAAAGAAATAAGAAAAGCACGGAAGCAATATAACAACACAAAGTCGGAACAAGACAGAATAGAATACCGTAGATATAGAAAGGGGACGAAAGAATTGATAAGGAAAAAAGAAAGAAGAACTGGAAAGACTTTGAAGATAAAATGGAACAAATAAACCTAAATAACAACATATTCGGCAAGAGAGAAATAAAACAAAAGAGAAAACTTCAAGTATACAACTTTATCAGCATACCAACGTTAGTACACGGTAGTAAAACATGGGTAACAAATAAAAAACATAAAAGTATGATATATGCAGCTGGGATGAAGCAATTAAGAATAATTGCGGGAAAGAAAAAATGGACCGTATAAGAAGTGATAACATTAGAGAAAAATTAAATCATAAAAACAAAAATGAAGAAAAAACTGAATTAGTATGGACACATAATTAAAATGGAGCAGACCAGGCTGTTAAGGAGAGTTAATGGAGACGAAAATATATGGAAAAAAAAGAAAGGGAAGCTCGAGGAAATCATGGATGGAACAGATTGAAGGCATAAAGAAAGAGAAAAGTGCGAAGTAAAATACTACAGCAAATGAAGAAGATGGCCGCAGACCGGAAGAAGTAAAAGAAATGGATAAATGAAGACAATGAGAAGAAGAAGAAGGAAGAAGAAGAAGAAACTGTACGAACGTATAACTGTTGATAAACAATTAGTTTGTTTCTGAGAAAAGTGTCAATTTAGACAATATATAAAAGTAGAGTCGAGAAAAGTACATTCAATGTTTGTTTTACTTTTTTTTACTTCTTCAGACTCGTGGGCTACATAACTTTTCTGTTGCTTTGTATTTTTATTACATTACAGTTAATACTAAGAAAAAAATAGCGTTAAACAGTTTACTCTTTAAAACAATCAACGCAATCGAAACAATTTGAAAAATAAAAAATAGTTTTTAAATCTACAGTTCTATAACTCAATTATAATTCTATACCTGTAGGCGCATATATTTCTATTTACATTAAACTACGATAACCTAAATTCTGAAGAGTTTCCTTAAAATTAAAGTGTCATAAACTGGGCGAGGTGCTACTAGACTGTCTTTTCTTTTACTTATTTAAAAAATAGTGTTGGTAACATAATCTTAAGTTAATACTATTTCTATAGAATGAATGTATATATTGCTTCGTACTTTTAGTCACATACTTTCAATATATTATTAAAATTTCAGTTTAATTAGGTAGATTTACCAACAACTTCATTAATTATTAAAATAAATTTAAAGTGTTAAGTACTAAAAGTTTACATAAGTTTCCAAGACAAACAATAAATGTGTGTATTATTATATTATAAAATATATAATTTTTAATAACTAAGCACGTATTTAAGAGAATTTAAAAAAAATTAAGTTCTGGCAATGTTTACCATTCTCTTGAAAGAAAAAAATTACTGAAAACTACGTTAAAGACGAATATATTCGATCTTGTGATTTCCCTAGCGTGTAGTAGAGCAACACTCAGGTGTGTCGGAAAACCGAATGTACGTCTTGTACCTTCATTTTATATCTAAATGCAATTACATTTATTTTAGCATTCGTGGACGTTTTAAAAATATATTGGCATTTAATATGAATGCAACGACAGCCACAACAGTTAAACTCTATTACTCGTACAGTATTTTACCATTATAAGAAAATTGCTTTGGTTCATTTATAGAATTGCCGGATACCACCGGTACAAGCATGTTTCCTTTGCGAGATATTGCAATCCTTACCAGAGTTTATAACATTTCAAATATCAGTTGTACGAGTACGCCATATGTTTATTTTACAAATCCTGCAATCACAAATATCTTTCACATATGTTACCTCGCCGATATATTACATTTACTTTTGCTTTATGTAGATACGCAATTGTGTAGAAACGTCTAATTTATTCAAATCTTTTTTATTTTAAATCATTTTATAAATGTATTACATTTGATAAATATGAAGCTTTTTATTTTATTTTTATAAAACATTTTAATTTTTCTAATAGTTTTAACTGAAATTAATTTTTTAAAGTTATAAAAAATTAAAAATAATGTAGATTATATACCGGTACAAAAAAATAAAACAAAACAAACAAATTTACAAATTTAATTTAGTTTTCTATTTACACGTGATGGCCTTGCAGTTTGCTTGTCAAAATGTCACCGGGTAGATGTACCAAAAACGAAGAGGGATAACTCCAATATTACCAGCTGAGATTAAATTAAACAAATATATATATACAAGGCAATGAACCGTAAATGATTTTTAACACACATATTTAAATTTGTTAGTATTGCTAAAAAAAGTACAAAAACTTCAGATAAAAATTTTAAATTAAAATACGATCTGCTTATCCTACGAAATCCAAAAAAAAGTAAAATAAAATTTTAGCATTTCTATAATGCACAGAAAAAATTGGACACTATAAATACAAAAATGTAGGTGTGTAAACAAGCTTTAACCGTATCTATTACAACACAAATCTTAAATGGTATAGGTAAATTTTACTTAGCATAGTTTCAAATTATGGAAGATGTTTTTTCTTTATTGTTGTTTGTTTAAGGTTGTAATACAATTTGATATTTGTCGGGTTAAAAATAAAAAAAATAATTAATAAAGTTGTTTTTATTCATTAGCAAATAGAAACAAAAAAATTGAAAAAAGAAAAATAGAAAAAACTGAATAAGTTTTAATTGCATTTTTCTCTTAATTAAACAATCAAAGTTTATTTTAGAAGTTCTTAATATACAAAAACCTAAAAAATGCTTTAAAGATTTTAGCAAAGAAATGCATCAAAGCTAACGTATTGAATAAAACCTTTGATCGTTAAAAATTAAGACAAATAATTAAAAGGAATTAAAAAAAGAGATGTAAAAAAAACAAAAAAGCTTTTAAATACATTTAAAAAATTTAGAAAAGAATGAAAAAAAATTATTTTCGTTATACAGGTGGTAAACGTTTTAAAAGTGATTTTACACCCACGTAATTTAAAACAGATTTGAATAAAACGACAACGTAAAGGACATTGGCGTTAGAGCAAGTGTGTGAGGGAATTACTGTACCTTATACTATGAGATGGCTCTGCCATCAATATTTTGCTATTGACAGTAATCTACCGTATTAAATAAAAGTAATCATTCAAACACTGATGGTAAGAAACGATAAAATTAAATATAAAAAATAAAGAAAACTGGCAAACCATCAATTTTATAAAAATGGATTACAATCTGAAGCAGCAGTAAATTTCTAATAAATGCAAAAAAGAAGAAAGATAACGTGTTTTTAGTAAAATATAAAAAATACAATAATTGAAAAAAATAAACATTAAACTTCTAGTAAAAAATGAAACAAAACGAGAAAATAATAACAATTTTTTAGTTTGAAGCGTAACATCGTTGTAACCAAAAGTTTTGAGGAAGAGTACTGCAGTGATTGGACAATCTATGTCGGTGTCTCACGTTCTGAACTATGTTGAATTGTTGAAAACCAATCAGCGAAGAAATGTTCTCAACAGTTACTGGAAATGGTGACTTTAACGTGTCAAGACCTTAATCAGCGCAAGCGTAGTGAAGTCAAAAAACTAATCCAGCAGTACCACGACGTGTTTGCAATGGATGATAACGCTAAAAGAAGAACTGACGTCGTCAAACACAAAATCAATACTGCCGATGCTTAACCAATCCGATAACATCGGAGGCGGCTTCCTTTGGCCAAACGAGAAGAAGCCGAGAAGATAATCGCCGAAATGGAAACTCAGTGTGTGATCAGACTATCTAACAGGCCATGGACATCTCTAGTGGTGACAAACGCAGCTTCAAAGATACGCAGCTTTGTGCTTAAGTGCGTTGTCAGCAATTTGAATTCAAATAAATTCCAAAACACAGAAAACTGCGTCATAATTTAAATTCGTGGATAACTGCAAAAAACGCGTGCAACAATCGCCATCATCAGTTTGATCTATGGAATGCATGTTTCCATTATTCTTTTCTGTGCATAAAATTTTTGCAAGAATATACTTTGTGCATTAAATTGGGCGAATAATTTCATAAAATCCCCAAAGATCAAAAATTCCCCGTATTTGCAAGGAATTTCCCTTTTTCCTTACCAGAGCCAAAAATTCCATAAAAAGGGCAATTTCTCTCAAGTTAGCACCATTGCCCTGAATTGACAACATTTTAGATACCCTATCTGGTCGAAATGGTTTTTCACTTTGGCTTTAAAAAACGGACTTTACGGTTATGCCCTTTGAATTGTGCAACGCCCCCGCGACTTTCACGCACGATGGAAGACGTGCTTAGTATATTTAGAAGACGTGATTGTGATTAAAAAATCGTTCGAAGAGCATTTGAAAAAATTGAAAATAATGTTTCAACGATTACGAGGTGCAAACCTAAAATTAATTTCAAAGAAGTGCCATATCTTAAAAAAAGAAGTAAAGTATTTAGACTATCACTCCCGTCCTGGATACAATGATCTAGAATGGGAGTGATGTCCGATTCTGATAAAATTAAGGCAGTCCTAGATTCGCCAAGGGATAACCACAAACTTGGCAGTTTTCTCGGATTGTGAACGTATTATAGCAGATTCGTACTGGGATTTGCCAACATTGCAAAACTTCAAACAAGACTTAACGAAGAAAGACGCAATTTTACTTGGAACGAAGACTGTAATGAAGCTTTTAAAAAGTTGAAACAGTCTTTAGTTATGGCACCAATATTGAGCTAAACTCAAGCAAAAGGCGAGTTTGTGTTGGACAGTAAACCTAGAAACTTCACAATTAGAAGTTGTTACGTACGAAATTTTCATTACAGAATACCCTGTATATGTAATTGAAATTAGATTCCGGTTTGGACGCCCCCTACCGATCGTTTCATGTGACTGTCATTTACGACGAAATCATTAATCTGTCAACTGCATAAGATGGCCGGTGTGGCTTGCAAATAATTCTCAAAGATCATCCGTAGTAATGGGGATCAAATTATAAGTGTACTACGATAATAAAATATTTGAGTCGTCACCGGGTAAGATAATTGCTGTCGTTTATTAAAATTCTGTTGTAATTTCTCGTAATTTGATAGCCGTTCCACCACGTTCTGCAACATGTTCCTATTCGATAACGAATTATGAAGGATTAACTTCGAAAAATACTTTCGTGGAACGAGTATAACTCGATCTATAAGGCCTACGGTTAAAACTAAATGAACCGAAGATAATCACACTTCTACGAGATTCTACTCAGGCGGCAAACACCTGCAAAACCAACTGTCATCGACGGTGTACAACAGCATTCGACAACCCGCTTATGTTATATGTACTTTCTTTAACAATAAGTAATCATTTTTGTAGATTTTGATTTCGTGAGGCATTGGTTTGACACGATTTGCTACTCAAAAGTTATTTCAGGCTCACTTGCCGGGGAAAGCGCTTTCTTCGACCAAGTAGGAGTTACTGTATTGTGCGTAAGTTGATTTATTTATTTGTTCGCTGTCAGAAAGGTCGCTCACGAAAGTTTAGCTAATGTTAATTCCGTAATTGCTAACATTGTTTTATTACCATTAAGGTAGTATCATTAGTTATTTTGTATTTTTCGCATGCTGTGTACAACCAATAATTATTACGAAAGTTTAGTATTAATTCAGTAATTATTATCACTGTTTTATTATCAGTAAGGTCGTATTATTAATTATTTTGTGTGTTTCGCATACTGTGTACAAACAATATTTACTGCGAACTATTCTTCGCTGTTCGCTTCAACGTAACTTACCTATGTATTGTGTGTTGCCGATACGGCTGGCATTCATGTACTGAAAATTCGATATATCTGTGATAATCATCGACGTTACTAAATTAAAGTTGTTATATTGGTTACTCTTTCTTTTATGGCAACATACCTTTCTCTTTTGATCGTCGTTACCTAGTAACAAACTTTGGCTACTCGACCATCAGAGTAATAAGGATTACGAACCTCCAATTGAGTTACAAGTTTGGACCGTCTGTCGTGAGCGAGGCAGAAGTGTTATCTTGGATCAGCTCTGGCGCCCTTAAACATACTTCCTGTGAACCTCCCCTACCTCCGACTGTATGAGTTGGTCGTGCAAGGTTCGTAAAACCTAAAGCGTGAAACAAAGTGTACTTTCTCAAATGCATAATGGAGAAGAAATAGTGATTAGATATTTCGATAAAGTTCTGTCGAAGTTTGAGAGGAGTTATTGTGCAAACTATAAGAGAATTGTTAGCTGTTGTCAAGACCGTTGAACACTTCTACAAATATTCATATAGACGGAAATTTCTTCTACGATATGGATTGAACGATTGCAAGAATACGATCTTAATACAGAACATCGTGCTGGAAATAGTCATTGCAACGCAGACGTCCTATCTAGACGACCGTGTTCGGTTAACTGTGGCTATTATTCTTGACTAGAAGAGAAAAATAAAATGTTTCGCAAAAGAACGGCGATTGACGATAATTGGTAACCAGCTTAACTACATCAAGAACAAGAGAGTGATCCATAACAACAAATGATAATACATTAGAAAACGAAGAAATAAGTTTGCAAAGTAGAACGGTAAAAGCATATTGTGCACAGTGGGAAGCTGAGTACCAAAAGCATTTCCATAATGGAACTTCTGAAGAATATTTCGGTGAAAAGAAGACGCTTGAAAAGGTAAAGAAAAGGTTCTATTTGGCAAACTACAAAGAAGGTTGTAAAAGAGTGGTGCCGCAAACGTAATTTATTTGCGTCTGGAAATGGACTAATTGGAAAGCGCAAGGCTTCTGTGAGACAGTACAACGTTGACAGTTCATTTGAAAAGGTAGCAATTGACATCTCATTCCCAGAAACAAAACAAGACAACAAATACATTCTGGTAGTCATGGATTATTTTACCCTAATAGACAGAAACGAACGCAATACCAAATCAACATCTGTTGCGAATGTGTTGGTGAAATAGCTTTTTTGCCGCTTTAGGGTTCACTTGAAGCTTCATTCAGATTATCGGCGTAACTTCAAGTTTGCCTTGTTCCAAAACGCTTGTCAAATGCTGGGAATCAAGAAGACCAGTGCTACACATTTTCCTTCTAAACAAATGAATAGAACAATGGGGAACTATCTTGCCAATGAAACTGGAACCAATATTCACATCTGTTCCTAATGGCGTTTAGAAGACTGCCGGGCAAACTCCTGCTCGTGCGATGTTTGGCGATCTTCAGTTTGAATGCAAGTCTGGAGAAGAAATTTTTGGGATGACTACGTTAGTCAACGCAAGAAGAGAATGCAGATTATCGACAATAACGTCCGAAAGAACATTCAAATTGCCACTAACCGAATGAATGACCAGTGTGACGTGAGACCCAGCGAAGAAGAATTCCAACTTGGTGACTTGGTTTGCTTGTACAACTTACAACGATAACGAGGGTTGTCTTGAAAAGTTACTGAGACAATGGGGAGGCCTTTACGCCATTTTGGCAAAATAAATGACGTCATCTACCGCATCTAAATATTACCAAGAGGCAAACCGAAGGTAGTACGCATCAATCGGTTGGCTCCCTATGTCGGCAACAACACGGACGTCGATGAAAACTATACAAAGGTCTGAAATTATATAATGACTTACCTACCAGATGAAATTAAGCACGAGCAAAATATTTATAAATTTAAAAGGGGTCTGAGTGATTATGTTAAAAATAATTATTAAGCAAAAATTAGTATTAATAGAAATATGTACGATTTATGTTAAATTAGTATATCTTTACTAAATAATTTCTTACTTACTTACTTCCTTAGATATGTCACTGGAAGCTATGTTTTATCAGCGAGCAGCAATTTTTGATAATGAACGGCATCGCTCATAATTTGTTATCACAAAAAATTCTCTAAAAGTCATTGGTGTTACTGATTCATCATCTTCCAGCAATGAAGGGAAGGGAAACAATTCTCAGGCATTTCATGGACAAATGTTAAATACAAACAATTAGTGAATTATCATACGACTCTATTCTCGTTTAACATGTACCTAGAATACTAGTTATTTGTGTTTTTTTATTTTTGAAAACTGTAATAAATCTTGTTCATTAGATTATGTAGGTAATATTCTGTTTGTTTTCAACACCTTTTGATAATTACAAGATTTGCGATATCTGTAACTTTTTTCATTATTAATACAAATTAATACATTGTGTTTATTGAAACTACTGAAGAATAGTTATTGTATAAGCGATTAACCAATGCTTTTTATGACAGACAAGAGGCCAGTTTCATACAACAAATATAAATAAAAGAATAACACAACATCGTTTAAGTAACTTATTAAAACTTTCGTTATTTTTTATACAGATCAAATTTTAGTCTTTAATAAGAATTAGGGTACAAGTTGCATTGCATGTTTTGTAAAACAAGTATGTCACTGTCAACTATCATTTACATTCAAAATATAGTTTTTTTCGTATTTTTATATCTCATATAATAACCAAAATTTTCTATAAAATTAATCTTGTGCATATAATACTTAATAAATACATAAAAAAGTGGGTAAAATATCTTAAAGTTTTTTTTCAACATTTTGCATATTTAAGACCGAAATAAATAAAATTATAAATACATTTAATTGGCATTGATTGTTCAACGATAATTATACTGTTAAAATTAAAATTTAACTATACCAGTTGATTCGATACATACAGTAAACAATCTGATTTATTTGTGTATATATCTTAGTAAAAGTTTAATCTTTCTAATTATTATCTTTGATGAAAAGTTTTTTTACTAACAATCTAAAAGAACTAAAAATTTGTTTATAAAAATAATACAAGGATATATATTTCCATACCTAGATGCATTAAAGAAGCAATAACTCAAAGATGAAAGTACCTATTAAAGTTCAACAATGAAACCAAATGCATTAAATTCTGTCATGTTATCATTTAGATTTATATTATGACAACTGGTAAGCCACAGCAACGTCACAATCAGCACTAACTACACTCAAACTATTAAAATAGTGTAGCTTGTGGTTGCCTGTCATGCACAGGTTCATTTATTTTCTGACAAATACTTCCATGTGGATCGCATTTGACGACAAACGAAAGAAGTTATGACGTTTTAGGTGTAATTATAAATTACAAAACGTCTTTGAAGTTGAAACAAAACAGGTTGTCTATTTTCGCAATTAAGTCTTAAATGAAGAGTTTCGTTATACTCTGTTAAACACCGAAATGAAACTAAAACATTAAGTAAATGTTTGATGTTTCAAAATGACAATTAAGTTAATTATTTTATTTTTACTAATTAGTGACAATCTATTGCATCGCATATTTATAACTTGTAACGAACAACTTAAGGTTTCAGTATAAATAACTAACTAGTATTTAGTAAAGATACAATCATACTACAGTTTAATAAATAAAATAAACAAAATAAAATATAAATCAAGTAGGTATTTTATTTTTTGTAACGTTCAAGTAATATACGAGTAGTTATTATAAGAAAAATATTCATTACGTTTTAAACGGTTTCTTTATCATTGGTAAAGCTTAAATTCGTTTCTACAGCTCTAAAATAAAACTAATGAAATGCTGTTTTCTCAAATTTACTTAATTAAAAAGTGTTTGTTTAATGTTCTAGCTTTGTCGAGTTGTTACAATACTAGAAACAACAATAAATATGTAACTATTTATAAATGTCAAATAAAAACTCATAGTTATTTTAAGTCAAAATGCAATGCAATCTAAAAATGTAAAATATATGAACATATTTGTAGAAACGTTTATGTCTCTTTTGAAATGTTTTTTTTTGACTTTTGTTAGTAAATAGTAACAGATAATATGATAAATTGTATGTTTATCTGCGATTAGGCAACGTTGTGAATTGAGTTTGACCTTTTTATTTCCGTACAGTATAATGAATTATAGAAGCATACCTAAGAAAACCTGTACAAATATTTCGTAGACCACAAATAAAAAATTTGAAAACAAAATTATTTAGAGCCGTGTAGATGCTATGGAATTGGGCTCGACGGTACGTATAGAGTAAAATAGGTTTGGTTTGTAAATTAAATATTTTTAGTTATGTTTGTAAACGTTGGTAATTAGTAATAACTTAAATGCAAGTATATTTTAAAAAAATTAAATTCAAAGTAATTAAAATAAACCAAAACACCTAATTTGCAGCCTCACTACTTGTTTTCTTGTAAAATTTTTTGATGGAAAAGAAACGTCAACAGTAATTTATCGGACTTTTGCTTCTGCAGCGTTATCAAAAAGATGTAAACATTCGTTGTTTAGAAATTTTACAATATTTACTGAAATTTGCATGTTTGGGAGATTCAGTAATAAATTTCATCAAATAGAAAAATTACTCAATTTGGAATAACATGCTCAAATTAACTTAACCTTTAGATACCCATCCGTTTGAAGTAAACGTAAATGCCCATGCGGGGTCTTTTCGGGGACCCCAGCGAAATTTTTTACGTTTTTATATAATATATCAATCGTTTGTGGGAAAAAAAATACTTTTAAGACACTTTTAATTTATATTCTAATTAAATTCAACAAAAAGACATTGAATTATAAAATTTATATGTAAAGCTTCTAGAAAATACTTCGGGTTAACCTATCTTTGTATACATAAATGCAATTTACAACAATAAAAACGAATTGAGTAACAATAAAAAAAATTTTTTAATATATAAAAAAAATATGTTGATAAGCATTTAGAACACGTTACGATTCGTAGCTTATTTCTTTGTAGTTCACACACAAACTTGTTGCATTTCGCGCATGATGTGTTAACTTTTTATCATTGACATGAGGGCATCTACCACGTTTTTTGTCTAGCTTAGCCTTCTGTTTCGAAGAGTTCATTTTTATTCTACAGTCCCGGAGAAAATATTTCACATTTTCTTTATGATATTAGCTTTCCATCTTGCAGCGAGCAAGATCATCTGCTAACTGCATCAAAAAGCATTGTCTTCGAGATCAGTTTTGTTTTTTCCAATCTTAATTTTTTTTAGTGTATACAATAAACGCATTCAAAGCACAAGTATCGATTATATTCTAAATATTTGGTAGGGCTATTGAACAGTTTTTCTGCTACACGAATATTGTCAAATTAGTTTGTCCGCGTTACCAACACCACCTTTGGTCTTATGGTAGTCTAAAATTATTGTTTGCTTGTTTTCTCTGTCTTCTGAAATCTATGCGGATAGAAGTGTTTGTGATCCACATTTCTCTTATTGATTCTTTTCCACATCGTACAGCTCTTGTTTTTATGCGAACTCTTACAACAGAAGCATCGCGTTCAAATATAACCCATTTTTTTTAAATATTGGCTGTTTCTCATTATAAATTTTGTAATACTTCTCAGTTTTTTGATTTGTATGAAAGCATATTTAATTTTTTATTGCAGTCTTCAAAAATAAATAAAAAACTTCAATGATTAAATTGCAAATTTCACTGAATGGTGTAAGACTAGGACGAGCACTAACAATGTTCCTTTGCGATCTCTTTCTTTCTTGAATGGTAAACTATCCCACTCTAAACCAGATTTTGCAATATACTTAGTGTGACTGTTTATTGTGGTTTTCAGATTCTTTAGATGCGTCATCTGATTCCATCTGACTATTTATTTCTAAATTATTTTCTAGTTTCGAAACATTTTGTTTCATAATAGAACATTCATCTTTATTGTCAGTGGCCTTAGCACTTTAGTATTCTGTTTCAGAAACGATGTTTACATTTACCGCTATTTCCTTAAGCTCTCTTTGTGTGAAACATCAACTGACAAATAAACAGTAAACTGTTTTACCAACAAACGCAAATTCTAAAAAATTAAGAAAATTTGTAGAGATGCATGGGGTTAGCACTATGGTTTATATTTAAAAAAAAATTGCAGTACAAATTGCTGTAGTATATTAAATCCATTAACATCATCTTGCATTTGCTGGACGCAAAATTATAAAATGATTAAAACAATTTTTACTCCATAACAAGTGTATTAAAACCATCAATTCTTTAACTGAAGTTTTCTTATTATCTTATTAGTTCTAAAATTTCCATTTCTAAGAATATTTACAAATTTACCTTATTTGATTCGTAAGTTACATTCACGTTTTATTTTGAAACCACCAAGGAAAAACGTTTACAGACTAACATCGTATTTGTAGAAAAAACTTAAAGACACTGTTAACAATTCAAGCTTTGACATGAAAAAAATTCTTTTCTGGTTACAAAAGCAAAATGTTATAAATAATTTATAGTTTTTAAACCAATCCAGTTGATATATACAATTAAGTTTTATTTGAAATTTATGTATTAATAAAATTAAAGCATTGAATGGTTTAAAATTAACTAAAATTGCATGTATTTAAAGCACGTAAATTATACTACATTTCTCTAAATAGAAATGACTAGCTAAAAGTAAAAAATTTAATAGTAGTATTAGTATTAAAAGTATAACTTGTAGTATAAACGCTGACAAATTAACATAAAATAAATATAAGGTTTTGGCATATAATTTTTTTATTGTCATTTTAGGTATTACCAACACAAATATTTAAATTTACGTTAATCCTTTTTTGCGTTATTTGTTTTTGTAAACAGTATAATTCATACTTGACTTTCATTAATAATTTATATAGTCGTAAAAAAAAGTCTATAATTCGTAAGGAATGTGTGCTGAAAACTGATATAGATTGCAACTTTTGATATTCGTTGGCAATGACAACCATTCTTAACTCATTATGCAATGTACTACTACATAATAATTTTTTGTGAACAGTCTTTATGTGTAAACTTTTTTAAATTATTTTTTGTACAAATTAATAGTCGCAATTGAAAAATAATTTAACAAATATATATTGCGTCAAAAATGCATATAAGTGTAACGACCCATGGTAACTCAGATCGAACATGTGTCAGCATAAATTTATTCGTAATAATGAATCTTACAGTACTAGTAGTTTTGTTTATTAGGAATGTTAGTAGAAATTGAGTTAATTAAGCATAGATACAAAAATTACCAATTAAGATACAAATATAAGTGCTTCAAGTGAGTTTGTATTGCAATTACAAAAGTCAGTGACTTCTGTATAAGTAATTAAAATTTTCAGGTCAGTGCACGTGTACTGTTATAGGTTTAATTTAGTTACAGATTTACGGCGGGTGTTGACCATTGGTATTCATTAACAACAATAATTTTCAGAAATAAAGCACAATCATATTTAATTACGGAGGCGGCAATATACGTAGTGTCGAAAATTTGTTTTACTGACAACCTGATGCTTCTATTGTGTAAAGGTTAAGGTAAGTGATCTAGAAATGAATTGTTGAGTTGATGTATTAAATTTAAAGAACACTTTCAAAACCCTATCAGTTCGTATCGGAGTTAAGCGTATTAAATAATCTTAAACCATCGTGACTAAACAATTATTTAACCCGCCAATTAAATTACGTTTAAAGTTAAAAATTTGATATTGAAACGAACGTGTGTATCTAGTCCACGTTTAATAAATCCTACATCTATTTGGCGTGAGCAATTTGTCGCTTAATTACGTGACATAGTTTTTGTTGGTTACGTAAATGCCCGAGAATATTAGGGTAGTTGTAATTCACTTTAAACAGAGAATATCAGGGTACCATAGCTAGTAGTCGTTCAGATTTAATGAAACAATATAAGTTGAAAAAACAGCGTTGAGTAATAAAATATTATTTTGGTTACGCATAGAAATTAGAAAATGGATTCAACTACGAACAAATCGTGGAAGAAAAAACGCTTTTTTTGTGTGCTTTTTTTGTTATGCTTATATGATTGCTACACGAGAAAAAGTTTCACGCTTTGAAACTGTAGAGATGGGCTGCATCCGAGAGTCACGCGTAATCGTCAAAAACCGAAAACTAGAATTAACTCTGCCGTTTTGTTACACATAAATGTAGATAGTCAATTCAAAAGTGTTTGATGGCAGAGCCATCTCATAGTATAAATTTACTATGTGATTAAAATTAACTGTAGATAGCTATAAACGATGGTAAATACGTTGAGTTAGTTTAACACCCGCGAAATTCAAAATAAGCTTTGAAAAATTCGTCGGGATAAAACCACAACGTAAAAGGACATTGGGGGTGAGCAATGTCAATGCAATTGTGTAAATGCTACCAGAGTGAACTACTAGACAGCTGTTTCGCCCTTTTGGGGCTCATCAGTAGTAGGAGATACACTCTAATATTGTTCCCACAATTGCATTGACGTTCCTTATAGTTTTTTAATTAAGTACGACGAAGTTACCATTCAAAAGTGTTTGATGGCAGAGCCATCTCATAGTATAAATTTACTATGTGATTAAAATTAACTGTAGATAGCTATAAACGATGGTAAATACGTTGAGTTAGTTTAACACCCGCGAAATTCAAAATAAGCTTTGAAAAATTCGTCGGGATAAAACCACAACGTAAAAGGACATTGGGGGTGAGCAATGTCAATGCAATTGTGTAAACGCTACCAGAGTGAACTACTAGACAACTGTTTCGCCCTTTTGGGGCTCATCAGTAGTAGGAGATACACTCTAATATTGTTCCCACAATTGCATTGACGCCCCTTATAGCTTTATAATTAAGTACGACGAAGTTACCATTCAAAAGTGTTTCATGGCAGAGCCATCTCATAGTATAAATTTACTATGTGATTAAAATTAACGTGGAATGTTCGTGGTATCAAAGATAAAAAATCCGAAGTTAAAGATTATAAGTTAGATATAATAGTGTTATCAGAAACCAAGAAAAAAGGGAAGTGGTAGTGAAAAAGTTGACGAACACATTCACTTTTGGTTGGGTGTAGAAAAATCTAAACGAGCCAGCTCTGGCGTATCCATAATGATTAAAAAACAACTAAAAGGATTTATAAAAGACTACAAGTTTATAACAGACTGTATAATTCTCGTAACTTTAAAACTGTTTGGACATGATCTTACAGTAATTGGAGTACATGTTCCGACAGATACAGCAGATAAACAAGTAAAGGATAATTTTTATGATTAATTATCAAATGAAATAGGAGCCATTAAGAATAAACGAGACATAATAACAGCTGGTAATTTAAACGGCAGAGTTAAGAGTCACAAAAAGAGCGACGTGGTGGGAAAGTTTGCAGAAGAAATAGACGACAACAATGGGGAACGACTATTAGAATGGTGCTACGAAAATCTATTATTGACTACAATACAGTAAATCAAAATACAACTTATAAAATAACCGATATAAGAGTTAAAAGAAGTCCCAATTGTGGAACTAACCACCATCTCCTAGTAGCTACTGTGGTTTACACATTTATAAGGCGTAATATGCAAGATAAAGAAAATGATAATACAAAAAAAAATGACAAACCAAAGATATAATTTGGAATTGTTTCGACGGGATAGTATTAAGGACCTATATAAAAGATGGCTACAAAATGAATTAAAGAATAGAGTAAACGCACAAATAATAGAAGAAGCTTATGAAAATATAAAGAATGTAGTACATAAAGTTGCAATAGAGACGCTAGGAGAATATAAAAAGGAGACTAAAAGCAAACAGCCTATGTGGTATAACGAATCAATTAAAGAATTAATCAAGAAAAAAAAATAAGTTGTATAAAAAGTATTTAACACATAAGTCAGACGAAAACAAACAATAATACAGAACTAGAAGTGCAAAGGTACGAAAACAAGTTAAAAATGAGAAAAATGAACTTTAGGAACAAAGATGTATACAAATAAACACATATATTGGAAAATCGCAATCTACGTAAGTGTGGAAAACCATCAAAAACATGAAAACAAATCACAAAACCACTGCAACTCAGCTAATTAGCATTACCCAATAGAAAACATATTATGAATCCTTATTAACAGAGACGAGAGAAACGTTCCTAGATAATATTACCCACATTGACCATAAAGAACCGATAATGGTATCAGTAAACAATGTAAGAGAAAGTATAGCTAAAATAAAAAATGGTAGATCACCCGGACCTGGAGAGATTAACGTAGAATTTTTGAAATATGAAGGAATTCAACTGTGCGAAGATATTACAAATCTAATGAAACAGTGTCTCATACAAGGGAAAATACCAAAAGAATGGAAAGTCTGTTATATATCTTCTATTTACAAAAAAGAACACAGGAAACTATAGAGCTATAGAGGATTGAGTTTGGCAAGTACGTTTAGTAGACTGTGGGGCAAGATAATACAAAAAAGAGTAAGACAAGAGGTCGGTAACAAGATAGGGGAAGATCAGTCTGATTTTACTCCAGGAGTATCATGTATTGATAATTTGTTTACCATACTCATAGAGAAAAAATTAGCAAAGGAGATGAAGTACGTATGACATTCACTGATTTGAAAAAAGCGTACAACAATGTACTAAGAAATAAACTGTAGGAAACCTTAAAACAATTAGAGTAAGCAATTACCTAATTAGAAACATACAAGAACTAAATAAAAATAATGTGACGTACGTAAAACAACAAAATATGATGTCGGAGCCTATATGTACAACTAAAGGGTTACGACAAAGCTGTAGTTTATTTGTACTGCTCTTTAATATATATGTACGTAGAAGTTGCACTCAGAAATTGGAAAAGAGCTTCTAAAAGGATAAGAAATCCAATCAATACGTCTAATCTGTTTACTTTAAATTTCGCTGACGACCAAGTTATACTAGGTCAGGATGCGTATGATATGGAATTCCTGCTTAGAAGACTATACAAGGAATATAAACAATCGGAACTTGAGATCAGCTCGAAAAAAACAAAATATTAAGTAGTGAATTCTGAGGCACAGTTTCAAAATCTTATTAACGAAGACATCAACATAAAGCAAATAGATACATTCAAGTATTTGGGAACAATAGTGGACAAGGATGGTATAGGTAAACAAAAAATTCAGCAAAGGATACAATGTGCACGCAAAGCAATAGGGGCACTTAATGCAATATGGTAGGACAAACATATTAGTAAGAAGAACAAAAAGAGGATAGGCCAAACCATGGTAGAGAAGTAGTGAAGTACGGATAATAAAAGAAGAAGATAAACGGAAAATAATGGCTGTGGAAATGGATTATCTAAGAAGAAGTGCGAAAAGGTTAAGACTGGAACATGTACGAAATGACAAAATTAGAAGAACAATGGAAGCAACAGAAACGATAATAGATAGGATTAAAAAGAGAAGTTTAAAATGGTACTACGGAAAAACAAAAAAGGCAGGCTACGGCGTTCCTGGAAGGATGGGATTAGAAAAACCATGACAGATCGCGATTTGCAAAGGAACATAGCTTATAACAGAAAAGCATGGAGACTGGAAGAGGGAAGACAGCCTGCGGTTGTATGATTATAGTATGTACATGATAGAATGAAATATTCGTTGTATTGTAAATGTATGTAATCATATATATTTTATTTAACTTTTTCATTTTTTGTAAAATTTACAATAACATTTGTATAAAAAATATTTTCATTCATTAAAGCGTTTGTGAAAGTTTTTGTATTTTAAAGAAACACGACAATTGTAGGAATGTGACATAAAAATGTATCTCTATAATTTCACAATATTTTAATCTAAATTTTTTAATATTAGCTAAACTAAACTACATTCTAATATGTGCTATTTTAAATTAAAAACTTTTTTATACAAATGTTTTTATAAATTTTACAAAGAATGAAAACGTAGTATACCATAGGTTTAAAAAAATCAAATCCGCTATTATTACAGAAAAACGGTACGATAAGTATTTAAAAAAATAATTTTAGTAAATAGAAACTATTAAATATGACAACTTTATTACAAGTTTTTTTGACATTGTTTAACTTAATAATGTTATACGTTGTGGTTTTAGCCCGTAGTATATTCAAAACTTATTTGAATTACGCGGGTGTAAAATCAACTTTTAACGTTTTTACCTCTATAACCATCACAACTAAATGATATAATTTTAAATTATTTTTAAATTTTTGACGAAATTAATTTGATAATTTTTTACTGTATCAATTAACCAATCAAAAAATTTTATTTTATTGCATTTTTTAAAATTCAACCAATCATCAACGGATTACAGCGATAACACCACAGGTGTGGTGTTATCGGGCAAAGCAGACATGATATATTGAAATGTCAAATTAAATGTCAGATAGTAAATCAATTCATAATGATGATACACAGATTTGATGATATTTGTAAGTACAAAATTAATTAACTTGGAAAGTAGTAAAAAATTATCTTACCGAATACCCCTCGAGCAGTGATAAATACTCAAAATTTTGTCGTAGAGAATGTTTCAAGCGTGTTTCTTTGAGGTAATTACCAAGAAACACGCTTTCAACAATCTCTATGACAAAATTATCTCGGTATTATCAATGCTCTAGGGGTATTATAGCTGATATTTTTTTACTGTATCAATTAACCAATAGACAATTTTATTTTATTGCATTTTTTAAAATTCAACCAATCATCAACGGATTACAGCGATAACACCACGGGCGTGGTGTTATCAGGCAAAGCAGACATGATATATTAAAATGTCAAATTAAATGTCAGATAGTAAATCAATTCATAATGATGATACACAGATTTGACGATATTTGTAAGTACAAAATTAACTAAATTCCTTTAAAAAATACACCATAAAACACAATTAATTGGTATTAATTGATTAAAAAACTTGGAAAGTAGTAAAAAATTATCTTACCAAATACCCCTCGAGCATTGATAAATACTCAAAATATTGTCGTAGAGAATGTTTCAAGCGTGTTTCTTTAAGGCAATAGCAAGAAACACGCTTTCAACAGTCTCTATGACAAAATTATCTCGGTATTATCAATGCTCTAGGGGTATTATGGCTGATAATATGATGTGGCGCTGTTGTTACATTTTATTAATGTTACTAAAATCATTTGTTAATATAAATCAATAGGTCTGTCAATGCATTTGTGGAAAAACTGTACTGCGGAAAAACCTCACGAGAGCAAAACGGTTGTTTATTCGTTCACTATGATAGCGTTTCTACATTTGCATTGACATTGTTTATCTTACAATGTTATACGTTGTAGTTTTAGCCCAAGATATATTTAAATCTTATTTGAATTAGGCAGGTGTAAAATCAACTTTTAACGTTTTTACCTCTATAACCGTCACAACTAAATAATGTAATTTTAAATTATTTTTAAATTTTTGACGAAATTAATTTTCATACTAATATCAATATTAATTTCTTTTTGCAAAAAAACTTTTTTATTAATAAATTTATACTAATATTTAAAAAACAAGTGGTATATTGGTCATGCAAATTATTATGTATAACGCCATTCAGTATTTTTAAAATAATAAAAAAATTAACTAAATAACAAGATTAGAAAATAAATTAGTTTGATATACTGCTTAAAAACAATAATGTTATAGAATTTTATATTAGATAATAAAAAATAAATCAAAAACCTTGCATTTTTAGCAGAGTTGTTTCTTATATAATTTTTGGTGTGAAGTATAGAACTCATTTCATCAAGCGTAGATAAGATTCGATGCAACGAAAAAAAAAGTTACCGTTTGCATTCAATCAATGCCAATTCTATAAAAAAATCATTTTACAAGATTATTAAAAGTTAATCTAATTGAGAGATTTGTGTCACCGTTATGTAAATACGTCCAAAAAGTTTTTCATTCAATTCGTCGATGTGATAGATATCCTTTAATGATGGCTTTGGCTTGGAATAATGGACCGTGTGATCACTCACAAAGCTAACAGCAACCCACTAATTGCCTTTAAGCGGATTTTAACTGCCAGATTTTGGTAAATTTGCCCTACTTAACGTATTACGCTTAAGAAGTCTTAAAATTTTCGAGTTTGTAAGTTCATAACGTATTGATTTTTCGTACGGATTAAATAGGTTATACTGAACAACAATTACCTCTAATCAATGTTAAAACATCCAACACAATATGTTTGTTGAATTTGTGATATATGTATTTAAAACACAATGTTTACGCACGAATGATAACATAATTGATAAAATTCATGAATGAACTTAGTAATAAAGTTTTCAATAGTTCATTAAATCTGAGCAATTTTTGAGGTAAATTATTATTACCAATAATTATTTATATAAAAATATTATAAAGAATACAAAGAAACTTTCATTCACTTAAAAATAAAATACAAAGCATCAAATAAAACAACAAAATAATGATGTACGATTGTACATATATGTACATACATTTTAATTTCTTTTAGTTCGGCATTTGAAAACAATTATTTTTTTTTGTTTATAACTTTAATAGTTTTTATTCAATTAAGTACAAAGTAAAATAATTAATAAAACATATTAGTGCAGTTAAATAAACAAATAAACAAGTACAAGCATTATAAAAAAAGTCTTTTAAAATATATTTATTATTTAAGAAGATTTAAATGCTAAAAAGTAACACAAGGTACGCAATTACTATTTATAAAAATTTACTTGTGTTTACAATAGAAATTAGAGTAATTCAAATATATATTTGATAAACAAAAACTTGCAAACATTACGCATAAAGTAAGATCGAGACATATTAAACAACGATTTCATCTTAAGGAAGTTGCACAAGGGATTTGATAATTACCTAAGATATATTAAAGCGAGTTTGATCAGCAGACCGTAAGTAATGCAAAATGAGTAAAATAGACCTTTAACGTTGTATTTGTAGAACAGCATCAAATACTACAAAGGCATTTATAACTTTGGATGAACTTAAAATTTTCAAACAGTTAAAAGTAGTCTATTAAGAAGAGTGAAAACGTGCAAAGAAACTTAAGTTTTTATCTTAATTTTTTTAAATAATTATTAATATAAACTTAGATTTAGATATTCTATAAAATCGTATAACGAGTGTAAACAAAATTTGATCAACGCAAGACTAAATACAAAAATAAGAATACACAAGAAATAATTATTAAAAAAAAAGTTAACCAGTTATATATCTTAATATAAAAAAATTAACAAGGTTACATTAACAGCACTTACCCTAAACAATATTAACAAAAGTTAATTTAACTTAGATCTTTATAATAATAAGTCAAAAGTGTGATAAAATAGAAAAAAGAAATATACCTAGCATAACGGTAAAATCAAACAAAAAAAAATCAAAAAGTCAATTGTAACGTAGAAACGACAAAAAAACCTTTAAGGTAACGGTTAAAGAAATAACAAAATTAACCAAAACCTATTTCAAATTTTACATAGTAAAAACCACATAATTTGAGATAGAATCAATAAAAACAAATTTCCAAAAACTACGAATCTTACATGAAAATTTACGTTTGTAAATATAAATATTCGTTTTTTTGGATCAAATATGCTGAACTTATTGTTATGTTAAAAAGTTGGTAGATTATTTTTCGAGTATAAAATTTGTCCCTCGACATGCCCCACCTTTCGTAGCCGGCTGTCAAAACGAATTTATTTCCGGTTAACGTTTTGTATGGTACGGACCGTTCTTAGCGGTCTTTCTGGCCCACCAAGATTTTTATTATTAAATTATTTCACGCCATTCCACGTGAATATTTGGACGAATTCTGCGTATTGTTGAGTGAAAGCTTAATTTGGGGTGTGTGATTTTATAACGTTTTTTTTTTTATTGAGGGCTTAAATTAATTCTTTAGCGGGTCAGTACTTACACAAGTGTGAAGTTAATTAGAGGGAAGCTCAGTGCGTTTTTTTACGTCTAATATTATAAGCATTAAATCAAGTTACTTGTGCTAACGCCGTATGTACGCTCTGTGTCAAATTGCATATTACGTTTTAGGTCATACTAGTACGTAATTAGCTAATCCTCTACTGGATAATACACAACTGTAAGTATTGCATTGCATATTTATACGACTATTTACTTTGTTGGTCATTTCAATTATTGGAATGGCCACACGTACATACTAGGTTGTAATCACAATTAATGTTAAACTTTTTTTGTGTGTCACTTACTTATCTAGCGCGTTTTGATTCTCTATACTTTTGATTTTCGTATTCTTGTAATTTAGCTTAATACAGTAAAGTAATTCATTCGTTAAATGTAAAAGTTAGATCGATTAGGGTACTTTGATGTACGACGTGCTGCCCAGTCAAAGGGCGTAACTTTTAATTTGCCTGTGATATCAACACATGTAATATTGTTTGCAAAGTTTATGTAACGATACTTATGTACTGTTTTCCTTCTCTTCAACTACTTCTGTAATGCAATAAATATATATTCTGTGTTATCACTTCTGTGGTGTGTTGTTTGTTCTTTTACAATTGCGGGTAGAGTTAAACGATATCTCCCTAATTAATTTTTCTTCATCGTTTTGGCACCTTTTTATCTATAATTTATAATTCATCACAATGCCTGCAACTTCTTCTCTGGGAAATTGTGTTAGCTTATTCTTTGTTAAAAAAAACCAGTGTAACAAATTTTATCCCTTCGACGCTAATTTAGTAAGTGCTAACTGCCTGGTCTAGCAAACCAACTATATTTCATCGATGTGTTTTAATTGGCATACAGTCGTGGTTGTAGTACTTTATTTTTTTCTTATACTGCAAAAGACTTGCGTTTGATTGACTATATACGCAATTATTTCATCATCAAACAATTTTTCTTATTTTTCGATAATACTCAGGTTTTCAATTTCAGATTGCAAGTTTTAGAAAATTAAATAGCTATGACTTTTGTTCATGCCAATATCAATTATATGATCAGTTCACTTTAGTTCAGCAATTTTTCTGTGTTTAGTGTATATGCACTTGAGTCATTTAGGTCAACTTTATTGTCATAAGTTTTGAGCACATTCTATAATTTGTTATTTCCGAAACTCGTTATTTGGTTTTAAAGACTAAGATTGTAATTATATATTCCAGTACGCTTGTTTGCTTTAGTTATTTATATTCCATTATGACTTCACAATTTTGCGTTCCTCAACGTGAGAAACGTCTCCGAAGCACACGTGTATTGCGTTTTGTTTTAATTTTGTATCTTAATTAACATCTTTGGCATGTAACACGTCTTTAGCAATATTTGGTTAGGCACATACTGTGTTTAAAGCTTACTCCACGCTGATATATTGTTTTACATAAAAACTATGAACTTTCAATAATAGGCAATCTGTTCAAAATATAAAAAAAGCAATAAATGCAAACTACAATACCCAACGGTGACACTATGTAAGCCTGGTGCTCTTATTTGAGTTCGCCTTAGTTTATGACGTGACAGATTGCAAACAAAATATAAACTATTATTATATATTGTTGTAATTTTTCTTGCCTACTATCTCTAATGTTAGTTATTCAATTAATTAAAGGAAGGAGGAACGTGCAAACAGTCCAGGTATTTTGTTAAGACAACTTCGTCTACTATGCAGTTACGAAATAAGTCGACAATCGACAATAATAATAATAAATTTCAAAAAGTAAAATATGAGCACAAAAACTTAACCAATCGAAAATTTTTGGTCAACAGTAGTAACTTTCACTACTCCTTTTTATTTGATTTAAGAACGAAAATATGGGTGATATATAAACTTATGTATGACGGTTAATGTTATTTAGCTTTTGGCTATGATTACGTTCAAATGATAAAAGCAGTTTGACTTATGTCACGTCAATATACTCAACAACAATACATAAAGTGAGAGATGATATAAAGTTTGCAAATTAAAGTCAGTATGATCTACGTTATAATTACATATAAATTATACGCTGAAAGCTGACGGTTAGTGAATAAATTGAAACCCATTAAATCAAAGCAAAATTATACGATACTAAGACGTGGTACGTACAAGGCTAACATAATTAAAATAATAAATATGAATGCGAGAAGGTATACTAAGTAATGTGCATAAAGTTGATTGATTAGTTACAGAACTAAATTAACAAAGTAATACGAGACTGATATTTTAAAAACAAGTGTGAGTCTTCTCTCGTTTCTTCTAATTACATAAAACAAAGTGGATTCCACGGTCACATATTCCAAAAATAGCCGGGTACAAAAACAACAAGTCAATTTCACAAAACTCATTCAAAAAACGTAAAAAGATAATGTGACGACGCCATCTTTGGAAATTGCTTTCTTACCTGGAACGTCGGGTAATTAACCAAAACGCCAAATCCGACCAATACCTGGAATAAGTTTTCCTTAGCACATCCGATGTAAAATAATTAGTTGCTGTATTGCGTTTATCCCCACTGGTAAAGTAAATTGACAATCAGTAAGCGGCGTATAAACGCACTGTTCATCGTTAATTTTAAATCAGAACAAATGTTTTTAAAAATTACAAAATAACAACATGTAGCATCTGTAATCAGAACATCGTATCACAAACGTAAGATATGATAATTTTTAAATAAGTCACGTACCAAATTAAATTAATTGTTTGAAATTGGGGACTCATAAAGGAAATTGTTTGGAAATGTGACGTGCAGACAAATATTTAACGCACATTCATCCTATATCGCATTTCCAAAATTAAAATTGAAATACGTAATTGTAAGTACGTATCCAAACAAATTTTTGTGTCTAAAAACAAAATTATACGTACAGAAATAAGAAAATTTCAAAGGTTACTTAATGCGTAAAGAACAAAGAAAAAAAGTACGCTTAAAAGTTTTTCTAAGCGACGAGCCACCGCTCAAAGCTGACTTACAAAGATAATTACAAACGCATGTTCATTGCGTTGCGCAGAATAATTTGCATGCACAGTGAATAAAATAAATGTTAATTAAAATCAGAGAAATTTAATTTAAAAAATGTGCAGGTTATATAAAAATAATAAATTATAAGCGACTTTTGGCTTAGACCGCGTCATAGTAAAACACCCACTCTTAGGCTTGGTCCTAGTTTCTTCTTGAGAGCCAAAACAAGAAGTAAAACTTGGGCTTTGCCGTATTGTCGTTCGTGAACCCAAACAAACTTGACGTTTCGCAAGACATTGCAGCTTGCATCTTCAGAGTGGTAAATGTCACTGAAAGAAAAAATGTAAATGACAATATTTATTATATTATAATACCAATAGCGATTAGCTATAACACTGTTGGAGTCCCTACAACAAAATGGATACGGGTTCAAAGAGATTCAAAACGCATGGAAAAGAGCAATAAATCTAAAAGTCAACGAAGACTTATCACCTCCTACTAGCACCGCTTATTTACCATACTGTATGGGTTCGACAGACAAAATAAGCAGGGTGCTAAAGAAACACAATATTAAAACTGTCTTTACGACTAAGGATACCCTGAACACCTGGTTTACATCTGCTAAAAGGGCTCTAAAACATGCCGGAGTTTACAAAATTCCTTGTTCTTGTAGATCAAGTTATATAGGACTCTATTGAAGTTAGAGTAAAAGAACATATAGCTGACGCAAACACCGCAGAGTTACTAAATCAGCAGTGGTAGAACACGTGTGGAACTAAGGACACACGCTGAACTTTGACCAAACTAAAGTGTTGGATAGAACTCCGTTCTACTTTCCCAGACTAATCCGCGAAGCTGTAGAAATAGAAAAACATTCATGCAATATGATCCGAGAAAACGGTTTAAGACTCAGCAAATCTTGGTATAAATATCGTCGTTTACACTTTTTCTTTTAGTGACATTTACTACTCTGAAGATGCAGGCTGCAATGTCTTGCGAAACGTCAGTTTGTTTAGGTTCACGAACGACAATACGGCAAAGGTCAAGTTCTATTTCTTGTTTTGGCTCTCAAGAAAGAGGCTACAACCAAACCTAAGTCTGAGTGTTTTACTACGACGCGGTCTAAGCCGAAAGTCGCTTATAATCATGAACATAACAACCGCGACAGCTTAAGATTTTATACATAAAAAAGATTGATAACTGTTATATACAAAAATAATAATTCCTTTTTTAGTGAAAGCTTGGTTACGTCATTAATGGGTGTCTAGACAAAGATCTTTGGTGGGCATATTAACGTACTACGAAAAGTGTTAGAATGTTTAATCTCTGCTGCACTTACCTTACATCGGAAAAAATGTAATTGTTTGCCTGAATTAAAGTACCTTGAATACGTGGTCAACAAGAATAATCTGTTGGTAAACCCAAATAAGGTAAGAACAAAATTTAATATATCCACTCCTTCAAAGGTCAGCATGTCAGACGATTTATTGGTATGACGAGTTGGTACCGTTGCTTTATTTTAAAAATTTTTGTTCTTACTTTTTTACTTTCGGCTCTTACTAGTAAAAATGTTTCTTTTTGTTAGACAGCAGAATGTTAAACCGCTATTAATTATTTTGGGTTTGGTTCTATTTTGGAAAGGCTATTATACCGTCTTTAGACAACTAAACATACCTTTACCCAAACCTAGTGTAAAAAGGTTCCTTTACTATGTATTGGCGTTTCGTTTGTTGGACAGTAGGGTAGGTTACTTGGATTTGGTTATCTAGTAAGAGGTAGTTGAACCGTACAACACCATCGTACTCTTATATCGTTTTCTGTTTCTCTGTCTCTATTTTTTTCTTTTGATCTGTCATCATAAATGGAGGGCGCTTGTTGTGGGAACTTGACGGTTACCTTTCGGGAAAACTTGTTTGTCTTCGACCCGGTATCCTCAAATTCTAGATCAGACATAATACTTTCTGATCGTAGATCAGATTCCTTCCTGGGTGGGAGGAAGACTATTGTGGTCAAGTGAGTACTGGTTGCAGTGACGTGCGCTTGTGTGAACCAATATCCGATTGATTATACTTAACGAACTGGTAAAGTCTGTTTTATTACGTTGGGTGTTATGGCCCGTTGGGTTAGGTTTCGCCGTTAGGGTTTAATCTTTGACGCAAGCCTAAATTTCTGTCGTCTTGTTATCTCCAGGTTTCAATTTTGCTGGCGGAAACTTGTTACATGTCATTATTCATATTTTTTTCTTTTTTCTCTATTTTTTGTCCTGTTCTACTTCAATTCTCAAGTTGCTTCTTGTGATGTGAAGGTCCACGAGTCTTTTCTCAACCTTTTAGGTGTCTGCTTCTAAAGCGTGTTCCATGGGGTGTATTTTGATTTTACATGTTTTAGTAATCCCATGTTTCTCCATTCTTTGGATGTGTTCGTTTCATTTTTGTCTATTTGTTCTACCTCATCTTACAATATCTTCGACACCGCATTCTTCTCTTATTTGTTGATTGTGCTTTCGGTCTATTAGTGTTCGTCCAGTTATACATTTTAGGATTCTTATTTCATTTTTCCTCAATATTTTTTTTGTTTTTCGTGTATCTGCTCTTGTTTCTATATTGTATGCTAGTATAGGTTCAACACAAGTTTTATATATCTTTATTTTGCTCTCTGTGGGCATGCTTTTATTCTTACAGACTACGTCTTTTATTGGACCAGTTATAACTGTTGTTTTATTGGCTTTCTATTGAGATTTTCTAAACTTGTGGTTCTTAAGTAAGGAAAAATCATCACCTGTTCTATTATTGTACTGGTTATTTCTAGTTTGCACCGTATTAATTCTTTTGCAATAATTAAGCATGTTGTTTTGTTCTGCAGCTTGTTTGAATTTATACAGAAATCTTTGAATTCTCACTTTCCGCTTCTAAAACGATGTCGTTAGCATAGCTTATAATTTAAATCTTCTCTGCTTTGTTATTCTTGTGTTTGTTAAAAATATTGCTTTAAATTAAAATTCATGGTTGCACTGGTTTGTGCGCCGCTACTGTTTTAAATGCGTATTGTTTACGACCTTTACGGGTAGAGATAAACGTGATACAACACAGAACGTCCATGGTTTTTTCTTTCTTTTTGAAACCGCGTTAATGTCGTGTATCAGGTCCAGTGCTCTAAATGTAAGTAATTTTTCTTTCTGCTAAATTTTCCTCGTCAGTTGTTTCTATTATGCTTTTAGTAGATGTGCTAAGTAATACTTAATTTAAGTATTGGTCGAATTAAGAAATTCGGTTAATTATACGACGTTTCGAGGCATCAAAGCAATTCTGAAATAGCGTCGTCACGTTACTTTGTACCTTTTAGCTAGTTTCGTGGAGTTGCCAACTGTCTCTATAAACGACTGTCTCAGAGATATGTAACCGGTAGAGTTTACCTTAAGATGACTTGCACATTTTTTAAAAAATATTAGTATTGTATAATTTGTTAATTGCTTTTAATTCTGTAGTTAATCAACCAGTTTTATGCACATTACTGAGCATAACGTATACTTTTTGTATTTATATTTATTTCTCTAATTAATCATGTCAGTCTTATGCGTACTACTTCTTAATATCATATAGTGTTGTTTATATTTAATTGTATTCAAATTTATTTACTGTCAGCCTTAAACCTATAACATATTTTACGTAATCACAACGTAGATCATACTGATTCGTTTTAATTACAGTCGCAATTTTTGAATCATTTTTAACTTTATGTATTGTTTGTTAAATACGTTAACGTGACATTTCTTCAAGTTTCTTTAAACATTTGAACGTAGTCAAAACCAAAATAGGATCATAGCAAAACCGTCGTACATAAGCTTATATACCACACATACTTTTGTTCTTAAATCAAATATAAGAAAGTAGTAAACGTTACTACTTGTGACAAAGAATTGTAGGTTGGGTAAGTGTTTAGGCTTATATTTTTCTCTTTTTGCAATTTATTATCATATTTGTAGATTATCGACTTGTTTTGCGACTGCATGGTAAACGAAATAGTTGATAAAGTAACATTTAAATTTTATTAGAATTAATTATTACTTATAACACATGATAGCATTGAATATAATTAGTTGTATAGCGTGTTGCCTGATCAAAAAAACCTACCATCAATATTATAACTGTAATATTTGTCGTCAAATTTATATTCGTTATTTAACTATTCTACCTCTCTTAATCTCTTTGTTGGTAATAAATATATTCTTGTTAGAACTTGTGTTTTGCAAACTGTTTTTTCAGTGTTCGACAAATTTAAACGAGGTCTTTATTGAATGTTATTTACCCGTTTTCGCGCTTTTTTAATTTTTTGTAGGACTAGCACATCCAGACTTGCAACCCGCTTGCCGAATTTTCTTAAGCTAGACGCTTGCATTTAAGTTACGAGAAAATTCACGTAACATGATATGGAAATTTAGTTTTTGCGCTATCAAAGTTTTCCCTGTAATAGGATAAAATATATATACATATATGTATATCATCCAAACTAATTTTATTATGTAATACAAACAGACCGATTTGTAAAATTAAGATTGATTTAAGCAAAGTACCAAGTAGTGTTACATTTGGAATAACCGAATTGATAACATCTAATGCAAATGATTCCGTTACATTAGCAGTTTCGATAGTTAATTATTTACGTTCTTACATTTCAAGTGCATAGAATTTTTTCAAATTTAAAGAAACTGGATCTAACTAAAATTACTTAAAAATAAACATTTTTAAAAAACAATTTTGAGATTGTTTTCTAACACTGAGACAGTCTTATTAATAGCTTTGATGTATTTATTAAAAGTTTGTTCTTTATAATCTATATTTATAAGTGATTAAATCATTAAACTGCGGACCTGGTGCACTTGACTCAAATGTAATCAAATAATTGTAAAAAAAAATATAACGTTAAATACACGAATTAAATATTAAAGATTAATTATAAACAAAAATAAACATACAAAAGAATAGATCATTAATTTCTAAATATAAACTCAAATCAAAGTCAAATAATTTGTATACTGTAATTACACTATTTTGTACAAATCAAGATAATGTTACATAAATTTATTTTGATAGGAAACTTAAAACTTTTGCTTTTATACGTTACTGTATAATGATTTCCAATTATCTACCCCATGTTCTTGAATATAATACCAAAACTGTAATTACAAGATTTAAAAAACAACATGATTGTTCAGAAAAAAATATAAGACGTTAGCATCGTCAATAGTTACTATCTTAATAAAAAGAATAACTGTTCATTGAAAATGTAATTTCCATTCATTGGTTCCCCAATTCGCATTTATTTTTATAGAAGTGAATATAAAATTGAATTTCTAAACAACCACAGATTCAATTGTAAAGCAGGCCAAAGCTTTTGTATGTTCTTGTGTAGATAAACAAGAAATAAAACTAAACCTAAGTTTGTCTCAAGATATATTATAAGTTCGTATAAGTTGACTTTACTACTAGTATTGCAACAGTCGAAACTTTGGAAGCCAAACAAAACTTTTCGGGTGTGTTTGTTCGAATTTTAGTTTATGTTGTTGCATACATGTTTTACAATAAAAATTTTACTTTGTTTTACTCGATTTTGACACTTATTGCATCGCACTTGTAAACTGGTACACTTAAATATAATTTAATGCGCACTGAAAATGATATAGATCTAGTTTTATTAAAGGAAACATGCGAATAGGTGAATTTATATTAGATACGCATCAATTTAAGAGAGACGTAGCGGCTTCTAAAGTTATTTAATAAATTGGATTGTCGAACACTTATTGCTTTCCATTAATAATTTGAAAGGTGAATTAGTAGGACAATTAATTACGGGTTATGATGTTTTTGTTGCGTTTACGGTATGTGCATCGTAACTATAAATACGCTTGCAAACATTGTCAATAAATCTTAAGAGATGATTACATTTGACTTGCATCCTGTTTTTTAGACGGATATTGTAGCGACGAATGACATTAAGAATGGGATTATTACTCTTTATTCTAAGGATTTTAGTCTTAAGAATAACAAAGCGCGCAGTACGATTTCAACTTAAATTTGGCATTTGGAAAACATATACTGCAAAGCCATAGTTTACATTAAAAGTTTTGTACTTACATTAAACTTAAAAAACAGCTTCCAGTACAAACAGAAACATTGTTGTCTTCTTTTCATGATCTTTTTCACACGCGTTTACGCTTCAAAAGCTATCGCTGCCTAACTTTCTAAAAGCATTAGGCATCGACGACTTAGCAGATTTTTATTATATTCCTTATCGTTAAAGAATAAAGATCAAACTACTAAACGTGTTTTTAAAAACAAATACGTTTCTAATGAAACACTGCTGTATGAAACATCAATCGTGTTTATTACTCAGCAGATGCGCATCGAGTTATCTGACCTTATTCTTAGCAGTTTAATGTTTTTAATAAAAACTAAAGTGAATTACAACTACATTTGCTTTCAAAACCCATGCCCGCGCCTAGCACTTTTGGCGTCCTTGTGCAAATTTAAAATAACGCCCCAAAATTGTATTACGTTCATATGTGAGTACTGATATGGGTTAAGTTAGGTATTATTATCCACTATTGAAAAATAATTTTAAAAAGTATTTTCATAAATTTATTTTCATTTTTATATTTTACAAGTACAACCCATAAGCCATACAAGTATTTTTTCATTGAGGCACATAACAGAAAACAGAAATATATTCTAACAGTATTATAACTCAAAATTTTTGAATTTTTGTTTCAAATGTAATAGGTATATGATACAAAAGCACAAGAAACAAAAAAAATATTTAAAACAAGATGAAACTGATCGACAAATAAAAAGAAAACAGTATATTATTTTAATAATGCAACATGTCATCTTTTAAAGGTTAATATCCAGGTATTAACTGTTGTTATTAATATTTTAGCTAAGTGAATTAAGCTTTCCGTGCTTTATTTTTTGCAAATTTTTTAATTAAATCTTCGGTGTCTAATTCTTTTTGCTGGTCCGTTTCTATTCAAATGATAGCAAGATTACTTAGTCGGTTTTGCTCCATGGTCGATCTTAAATAAATTTTTATTATTTTGAGTTTTGAAAAAGATTGTTTTGCGGTAGCAACAGAAACCGGCATTGTTAATATAATACGAAGTATTATGCTCGTATTAGAAAAAGAATCCACTAAATTGTCAATTGTTATATAATTTAAAGTTTCTTCTAGAGACGTAATAACTTTTTCAATCAAAATTTTGTAAATATTGCAATTCTTTAACAAGTTTCACGGCAGTTATGTCTCGTTCATTGCGAGTTTTGTCCTATAATAAATTTTCAACTTTTTGACATATTCTAATTGTTTGTTTTCATAATAATTTTTAAATTTATTAATATTCCATAAAAACGCAAAATTATTAGAATAAGAAAAAAGTAATTGGAAATTCTCATCCACTGATGTTATGATTACATCTAGAGTATTAAACAACAATCCAACTTTGAACTTTAAAGTTTTGTCGTGGATCGGATCATCGTCACATTCATATTCAAAATGTTTTTTTTTATTTTTCGCGGTTTTAGACCTCTTTGTTTTTTAAATTTAGGTTCTATGTCTAAGCTGGATGCTATTTCTTTAGCATCAATCAACAGATCATTCAAACCTTTATCGGAGCGACAAGCTTTCAAAAATTATTTACATGATTACAACACTAAGCGACACCAAAGTTCAGTTTTTGAATAATTTTACTAACAATGTTAACTTTACTTAAAATATTATACCACAATATAAGAATGCAAATGAACTCAAAATTTTGCAATTTTTTGGCCAACGATGCAGCCAATTTTTTTACGTTATTTTCAAAGTTTCCTTTGCTTATTTCAAACAGAGCATCATAAACCTCCCCAAGTTGATACCTTAAAGGAGTTATTGCATCTATTCTACTAGACCATCGAGTATCCGATAAACGTTTTAAAGTTAAATTTGTTGCATTAGATAAATTAGATTTCAGAATGGACCAGCGTTAAGTAGAAGCTGAAAAAAACAAACAGTTTTGGAACTAAAAAAAATCATGCCCAAAGTATTCGATTTTGCGGCATCATTGACGATTTAATTTAGGGTATGATTGCAACAAGGAACAAAGAAAGCTCGCGGATTGAAATCCCAATTTTTTTTTTGTATACCATTATGCCTACCACGCATATTTTCACCATACCGTCGTAACCCTGACCCCGCAAATTGTTGATATTTAAGCCTTCTTTCTCTAACGCCGACAAAATAATTTTGTCAAGCTTTCACCCGACACATCATCCATAGGGCAAAATAATACAAAATGTTCTTCTAAAGTAATTCCCGTGCTCTTTAAATTACCAATTCTTATACAAACTGAAATTTGTTTTTGGTGTCAGGAGTGCAGTCAAATGATATGGAATAATATTTTGCCTTTTTAGTTAGTTCTAAAATTTTGGATTTGATATTTTCGCCCATCAAATTGATTACTTCATTTTGTATTTTATCCCCGAGATAGTTTTTGTGCAGCTTGCCAGTATCTAGTTTCCTGTTTATTACATTTTGAATGTTAGATCAATTATTTGCATTTTATTAAAACGGTTTGAAAGATCTAGCAATTTTAGAACATTTTCGATATGTAACTCGCTTTTCATAAATGTTTAAATGTTCACTTAAATGCTGCCAGTCATTGTAACTAGATTCATCACTAATGCAAACAGATTTCAAATCGCTGTCATTAAAAATTTTACAATAGAAGCAGTAAATTAAATTTTTTGTTTCGGAATACAACAACCAAAAACGCTCAATTTTTTCTTTGTTCGGTAAAATTCTAAAGAAGTAACTACCCAGTAAACACAAAATTGATAATGTTTAGTAACAGTTTCAAAACAAAAAATGTATGATTCACTCTTGTTTCAAACATAAAAGAAACCTAACTGCAATAAAATAGCTATAAGTCCATCGCTGTTTCTCTTATTTGAATCAGTATAGTTTCGGTATTTTAAATTCAAATCTGTTGCAAACTAAATGTTGCATTCGGTTTACGTTTTAAAAGCTTCGTTCTTGAACTGATACTAAATGATCGATAAATATATGATTTTCTTCTTTCAATAATGAACTAAAACAATTCTTTCAAGAATATCATAATACATTTTCGAATGCACGTTTCAAATTTTATTGCACAATAAATATTTTTAAATACAATATCACATTGAGTTTTTTACATATTGCAACTTTCCTTGATATGATCTTTTCACGGAAGCCTCGAAAACTGCATCAGTTACTGTTAGGTAGCAACTTTTAACCGCATCTGTAACATAGAAATATATATTTTATTTATATACATACATAATCTTAGAGTTACACAAAATTAATTGCATTTTTTTTAATCAAAAACAACACAAACTTAATATAAATATCACTTTAACAATCATAAGAAAGTTATAAAAACACTGTGAATACCTTTAGCTGTACATAATCGTATAGAAAACTTTAAGAATTGAACTGTAATTATAAAACCTAAAGTATCATCAGATTTACGCAATAATCTTCCTTAACGCAACTATGTGTGTTAATTTACATTCTTTTTTATACAAATTAAAACATGATACATAAAGAACAGAAATGATAATAATATTGATTACATTTATGGATTATAATAAAATGTTTCGACTTACCGTTTATTGTTCCATTTCGTAATTGTACACACAGCATCACTTATCAAACTACAACCGAACAAGTGAAAAGATATTAATTTGCAGCGCAAGCGTTGACGACAGTAATCAAAAGTATAGCAACGACTAATGCTGACTAATCACAAAGTATTCGTTTTTCCTAGAACGATTCCACTGTTTTGAAAATAATTCAATCTTATTTAATCGATCTTCAAACAATTCTAGTTATTCAAAAAATATTCGGTTTTAATAAATCAGTTTTTAGACGGTTGCTGATTATGGGATAAAAATTGCAAGCACTGAAACGGTTTAAAACTGATTGTGAAAAATCGGAACTCTTTCAATTTATTCACTGTCAGTTACATGTAAATGATATAAAAATGGAACTAACACGAAACAACGTAATGAAACAATTGTTTTAATTTTGTGACTGTAACAGTTTCAATCCGTGTTTACTGGGTATTGGAAAACTTACGCTCCGACTCGAACTATCTCTTGGATAAATATTCTTTTTGTTTTGATAATGAGCAGGGCCACGTTTTACTAATTCTTGAATATTATTAGGACGTAATTTCTTTGACCTTAGTGCAGCATCTTTTAAAAGTTGAATTATATTTTTTGTTCTGGTGATTTTTGGTGTTGATTTCTCATTATCAGCGGAACTTGAAGATGTTGATGGATTGCTTTCTAGAAGATCAGTTTCTTGTCTGCTGCTGATACTTATTTTAAATACAGGTTCAGAATATTGGGATTTAGCTGTATTATTGTTGTTATTATTGTTTGGTAAAGTAGACTCGGGTTTTGAAAAAAAATGCGTAATTTTGACATGGTTTTCCAGTTCTTCCTGTCTTTTTCTTTTATTCAGCAAATTTTGGTATCCAGACAATTTCTTCTTTAATTTCTGACATCTTGTATACTGTAAAGAAATTAATACGTAAGTAAACAAATCGACAAATTATTTATGAAAAATAGAAATGTTTCGACTTCTCAAACTCAAACTCGAAAGTATTTTTTCGACATTACTTATTTCAAGTTATTTCAAAATTTATAAATTTTTATAAATAGTAATATTAGTGGTTATCAATTATTTTGTTTGTATTTACTTCAATTAACTAGGATGTTTATATAATTAAATGTAAAAGGATTTTTGATATGCAAGTTTTTGGCTTTTAATGTTTTAATAAATCTATAATAAAAAATAAATTTTAGATGAACTCACCTTAATTCACAACACAAAACATATATAAAGTTTCGTACATTGCAAGCTCAGACAGGAAAAAACCGTTTGTTTGCTCGTTGCCTCGTTGCAAGCCAAATTTTAAGCTCAAGCATGAATAAAATCAGATTTGTTTGAATTCACACAATTCATGTTATCATGTTATGTATTACGTATTCGATCGAATAAATGCTATTATTGCGTACTCCCATTTGAAAATATATTGTTTTTGAGAAGTAATTCGGTTCCTTCGTCTCAAACAATAAAAATAAAAAAATAAACAAATTAAAAACAATGTAATAGCTAACAATTCCTGACTGGTTTTTTTTATCATTATAAATATTATTTTGACATTGTCCGAACTATCTTACATTTACATTTCACTTCACTCTTTACAAGTTTAGAATTTGACATGCCCTCGCAGTAAAAGCATACATTTATTGTATCAATGTCCAGAATTTATAAATTTAAATTTGCCAAACAAATACGACTACCTACTTATGCAAATTCAATAAGTGTTATAATTGCCTCAGAAATCATTCTCAGTCGAATTGCAAATCAAAGGCGGTTTGTAGAGTTTACGGTGAAAATCAGCATCACACTATATTGTATTCAACGCAAAGATCGCTCCACCAATTTCATCGCATGCTAACGTTGCTTGTGAATTAGTAAAGAAGGCCTTGCAATCTTCTCATGAAGTTCAAGCTTCTACTTCACATAACTCAGATGTTTCTCTGTATACTCTAAATTCGTTATATAGTTTTGCACCACCTCAGATAAAACAAGTATTGTTAGGAACTGTTCAGATTTATATTGCCTATAAAAATGGTTCCTTTCACAGAATACGGGCCTTTGTCGATCTCGCTTCACAATTGTCAAATTTTTAGTAAGGTTACTTTGATTAAAACCACAATTAGTTTGTACAGAACTATCAGGAATCGGTAAGTCAACAGTAAAGTTATTGTCAATTGCTGACTTTGTTCAAAACCTTCAACTCATACAATGTGTCTTCGCGTTATAGTTTTACTCAAACTTTTTAGTCGAATGCTTTCTTCTCAGTTACCTGTAAATGTTGTAGAGCAGTTTTGCCACTTGAACTTAGCCGACAAAACTTTTCATGGTAAAGTAGTTTGTCCTCCTGTTGTCAAGTTGTAGTTAGTTCTAGTTTATTATCTTCCTTAGGAGGGGCAATAAAAACCACTCTAAACTGTTTATATGGCTACGTTTCGTGCCTCTAGTGTGCACTTCTTCAGGCCACTGAAAATTTATTTACGGTAAGTGAACAACATTACACAACGTATATAACAACTAACTGAGTTTGTTAACAGGTACAGCATACAACAAAAAACTTACAAGAAAAGGTTACGAGTGGTGGTAGTCCACTGGTCCAACAAGCATACCGTCTAATAACTTACTTAATCTAGTTAACATGAAATTAAGTCAATGATTAAAAGAATTTAAATATATATACAAAGAAAACAACGGACATTAAAGTTAAACAAACAATATACACTGAATGCAAATTCAAAAATAATTGTAAATATGATAAGGCTAATAACAAACAACAAAAATTGCAATATAAGCTTTATAGTTGTATGCGATTTCATGGTCATTTTTATCTATTAGCCTTATCATATTTACAATTATTTTTGAATTTGCATTCAGTGTATATTGTTTGTTTAATTTTAATGTCCGTTGTTTTCTTTGTATATATATTTAAATTCTTTTAATTATTGACTTAATTTCATGTTAACTAGATTAAGTAAGTTATTAGACGGTATGCTTGTTGGACCAGTGGACTACCACCACTCGTAACCTTTTCTTGTAAGTTTTTGTTGTATGCTGTACCTGTTAACAAATTCAGTTAGTTGTTATATACGTTGTGTAATGTTGTTCACTTACCGTAAATAAATTTTCAGTGGCCTGAAGAAGTGCACACTAGAGGCACGAAACGTAGCCATAAAAACAGTTTAGAGTAGTTTTTATTGCCCCTCCTAAAGAAGATAATAAACTAGAACTAACTAAAACTTTTCATGTTCTTTCTTCTATCCATTTGATATTAAGTACTGACGTATACCCTACTATTTTTAAATTAAAAAAAAGTATACGTTACTGGTTATCCCTCTGCCGTAAACACATATTTTGGATAGAAAATTATAAATCCCACAAATATTCCCAATAACAATCAGACATTGTAAAGTATGCTTATTTTCTCTGAATTATCTAAACATTTAAAACGTTTTTGAGAAGTTGAAAAAATTTTGAGAGATCTACCTTCTGATCCTACAAATTTGTACGTCAAACAACATTTTAGAATTATAAGCGATTTTTGGCTTAGACCGCGTCGTAGTTAAACACCCAGACTTAGGCTTGGTCTTAGTCTCTCCTTGAGAGCCAAAACAAGAAGTAGAATTTGACCTTTGCCGTTTTGTCGTTTGTGAACCCAAACAAACTGACGTTTCGCAAGTTTTGCAGCTTGCAACTTCAGAGTGGTAAATGTCACTGAAAGAAAAAGTGTAAGTGAAGATATTTATATCAATAGCGATTATCGTAATTAACGGACCTTATCTTTCCGTTACCGCTTGACTGATTTCGGGGCATGACCACAACGGCCACTTGCCACAACGGCCACCCGGAAGTGTGGCCGTTGTAGTCACGACCACAACGGCCACCGTGACCATAACGGCCACCTTCCAACTTTAGCCCCAACGGCTACCGTGACCACAACGGCCACCTATTCTGTCGCCAACAACGGCCACCCTGACCACAACGGCCACTTGCATTTTTGACCATAACAGCCACCGTGACAACAACGGCCACCGACGCCCGATCTGAAAATTGTCTGCCGACGCCAGTTACAGCGACCTCTGTGACTATAACGATCATCTCTGCTCGTAACCACAACGGCCACCATGACTATAACGGCCACTTATTTTGTCGACCACAACGGCCACCGCGACCACAACAGCCACCGTGACCACAACGGTCACCGCGACCACAACAGCCACCGCGACCATAGCGACTACCAATCGTCATTCATCATGGGTTTCGATGAAATTTAGCTCGCATTTCTAGCTGAGTGCTGTCTTTTTCATTTTCTTTTGTGACCATCCATTGTCAAAATAGAACGTGTTAGATAGTATTTTAAAGTTTGCAAGTTGTTCTTATTGGATATATAAATATTTTTATTGTGTTGCCAACATCGCAAACGCCAATATTCGTTCGTTAGTGTAGTTACGTAATGGGCGAAAAAAGCTCTAGTGTGGCAAAATAAAAACTAGAAATCCACATGTAAAGCTAAGTGTTCAAAGTCAATTATTATTGGTCTAAAACTCAAATTAGTACAATTCTATGTTTCCAATGGTGAAGTAAAATAATAGTTATTTACATAAAAGTCAGGATAATCTCGCATTACTGAAGAGGAGCTAAATTCAAATACCAGGCACTTCGTGCCGTGTAATTTAAAGCTTCGAGTCAAGTAAGAGATTTTACTGGCGTGTTTTGTATTAAATTTTTCCGGAAATCGTAGGAAAAAATTTACAAATTTTAGAAATTGCTTTTACAAATTCTACAAAACTCAAATTTTTCAATTTTGTTGGCAACTATTGTTAAACATTATTTTGCGTCTTATAAAGTCTTTATAGTACTAGTCCAAAAAAAATCAATTTTCCTGCGCGTTGAAGTTTTCGGAAAAAAATATTTGTTGCAAGCTTTGAAATATTACCTAACACGCGTCGTTTTGATAACGCATGGCAAGCTTAATCATCGAAATTCATGAAGAATAACGATCAGTGGCCGTTGTGGTCGCGGTGGCCGATGCGGTCGCGGTAGCCGTTGTGGTCGCGGTGGCCGTTGTGGTCATGGTGGCTGTTGTGGGCGACAAAATAGGTGGCCGTTGTGGTTACGAGCAGAGGTGGCCGTTATAGTCACAGAGGTCGCTGTAACTAGCGTCGGCAGTCGATTTTTAGATCGGGCGTCGGTGGCCGTTGTGGTCGCGGTGGCCGTTGTGGTCATGAAGATAGGTGGCCGTTGTTGTCACGGTGGCTGTTATGGTTAAAAATGCAAGTGGCCGTTGTGGTCACGGTGGCCGTTGTGGTCGACAGAATAGGTGGCCGTTGTGGTCACGGTGGCCGTTGTGGTTAAAGTTGCTAGGTGGCCGTTATGATCACGGTGGCCGTTGTGGTCATGACTACAACGGCCACACTTCCGGGTGGCCGTTGTGGAAAGTGGCCGTTGTTGTCTAGACCCCTGATTTCGTTATAACTCGGAGTGTTTGTGTCCTTTTCAAGAAGCTGGATCTTTGTCTTAGAGAATATAATACTAGTGTACTAACCAAGATTTGCTGTCTTAAACCGTCTTCTTGGTTCATATTACATGGATGTTTTTTTATTTCCACAGCTTCGCGCATTAGTCTAAGCCAACACTTTAGTTAGGTAAAATTTTAGCGTTTCTTTAAAAATTATAAAATTGTCTTGGAATTCGAACTCTGATTTTCTTCTTTTTCAAGTGTTGCCTTTTGACGATAGAATTACAAAACGAAATTGGTTATAGTATATCGCACTAATTTTGAACTCGTTTGAATTTTTGTCACTTGTTGTCTTTTCTATGAAACTTGTGGTTAGCTCAAGTTGATTGGGACGATTTGATTCTACCGGCACTAGAAAAAAATGGCTATTGTTTACAGAAAACGTTTCCTTCTTGTTTCAGTTAAAATCTCTAGGTGCGTACTTTCACAGAAAGAAATTGTAATTAGGTTTGTGGGATTTTGTTCTGCTTCAGAAAAAGGTTATTCTGCTGTTCTGTACTTATACGTTCAATCAAACAATTTTTTTTCTGAGCTTTATAAGACAAAAACAAAAATCGTGCAACTTAAAATCATGTCTATTTTTCGTTTAGAGTTGAGCGCCGCAGTGTTATTAACTAATTTAAGATAGATAGTATTATCTTGGATTATGATTCTACTACATCTTTTGAAAACCTTTGCCTGTAACAGGATTGTTACAATAACAGAACAAAATTTCAAACTGGGTTTGATCTTACATTAAATCAGATAACAATTTCCACGGATTGTATTATCAATACAATTTTCCATTCTGCATGATTTCCGTGTTGTCGTTCTTACACAAGCTAAGTTTTTGTCATACGTCACAGTGGACATCTTCAGAGCCTATAACAAACTGTTTTTTAGGTCTTCATGTCACAGATATTTTTGATTTTCTACCTACACGCTAAGTAAGATTGCAATTTACTCCTCCATATGGCTCTTATTTTGGAGGCCTGTGGGAAACAACTATCAAATTTGCTAAAGTTTTTTTTATCGCATTTTTATTTGCTAGAATTGAAGCTGTTATTAGCAGTCGTCCCTTGTCCACTCCATCTGAAGATCTTTTGGAGTCTTGAGATTATCTCAACCTTGGCCATTTTTGAACAGGGTTACCTTTACTTTCTCTACCAGAACATCCCATTCCGGAAACACGTAACCTACGTAACCGTTAGTGGTTAAGACAAAATCAGTTTTCTCAATCGTTTTACAATCGTTAATCAAAAGAGTATTTGAACCATCTGATTCAGCGCAATAAGTAGACGTTTAACACGTCTATTCCAAATGTTGGAGATATCGTGTTACTGAAAGGAGTTGCGTCGCATTCTTTATCTTAGCTTCTAGGACGTATCAAATGTTTGTATCCAGATCAAATATCCAGAGTTGCTTCAATTCGTACAGTTAGTGGTATCTACACTCGTCCAGTCGCAAGCTTTGTACATTTGTGTTGTGTTAAGTTTAAGTACGACTACGTGTACTTTCTCCTCCTTTTGTTGTAACTTATTCTTACCACCACATTTCTATTCAATTGTTTCCTAGTTTCCGTCCAAAACACATTGTAACTTAAAAGAACTTTGATTGTGTTTCGCGGCAGTGCAATATTAGTTCGGTAAACTCGCTTCACGCTTGTCATCTAGCCAGATTGATCAAGAAGACTGCTACCATTCCGAGACTGTACAGATTACTTGTAAGTAATTGTAATGTTACTTTATTTACGACGACCAGCGCAACCTTATTTACAAACACTATTAATATAAAAGCTCCCAGACAATTAAAACAGCGCGTGTAGTGGTAATATTTCCAAGAATTGTACCAAGTAATACTGTGATCAGATTTGTGTAGAGCGCAACGCTCAAATATTAAACTATAATTGAACTTTGGTAATTTAGACAAACACGATTTAGGTAAGTGTCCAAATTAGAAAATTAAACCGGATTATCAAAATTCAAAAAAATCTATGGTTAACACTTTTTATAATTATAATCTAAGTATATACAAATACATACCACCGGCTAAAAGGCAACCGATAAATATTCTCATAAAACATAAAAAACAAAATTAATTCAATTTTTTTTATGTATCGACATTTATTCAAAAATTTTGTAACAACTTTGTGTTGGTGGCAGTTACTTACGGTGGTGTGGTTATCTACTTCGGGTAACTGAATAGAAATTTTTAAGTAATAGTTATCAAATAAAAAAAACAAATACATGTACTCGTTCATATAAACACAAACAATACCTTAAATTATAATAATTAACTACCGAAGTGAAATAATTATTAATTTCTGCAATACATAAAACAAAAAAAAGCAAATCTTAAAACTCGACTCAGGACTTTGACTTTCCGTATTTTTTAATTAAACAATTTTTTAAAATTAATTACGGCACCGACAATTACTAAACAACTTCTAATTAAACGACGTCGGTCAAACCATTAATGAAATTAGAAGCGCAGTTTAAGTGAAAAATCAAAGTCACTAACGTTAAATTCAGTTTTAAATAAAAATGAGTCATAGGTAATTTTAATAAATATTTGATAGCAATCTAGTAAGTATTATGTCGCGGCACGTTAACAAATTGAAGATTTACGGCATCTGTTTATTGTATAGCTCGCCCAGTTACCAAAGTTCTCGTTCGACATACAAAAACTAGATGAAATTGACTAACTACGCAATCTTTGGGGCGGGATTACCCAACCGTGCAACAGCCTCACCAGTATTATGCCACTACCAAAAGAAATAAACACATAAATGACTCCAGAATATCACTAACAAAATTTTTTTAAACAAATATAATAAACATCTCTATATATTACAATTGCTAAAAGCAATAATAGTTTTATTTTCATATAAGTGAAATTGTAATAACATTATGTAATTGTCAAATTAATTTCAAAAGCAATTGAATTTCGTCATTACAAGTTTCAGCTTTATCAACAGATGTTATTACATTTTATTAAAAATCAATACTTAGATAACGGACAAGTTTATGCTACAAAAGTTTATTACAAAAAACTTCGTATATCACACGTTTTGAAAGTATTTTGCGAGTAATCGCATTTTCGTCTTATAAGTATACTCATACTTACAAAGTAGCACTTACTGAACCTGTGATACAAATAATTAATGTTTTGTAGATAGACGTATTCCTTTGCTTCTAACTATAGTTATTCAAAAGAATCAGTTGAATGATATGAAAGCGTAACTCAAATAATTTTTAAATAAACCGCGGGCTAAAAACAATGTCAATGCATATGTGAAAATGCCACCAGAGTGAACCACTCGATGGCCATTTCGCCCATTTCAGATTCTTCAGCAGTAGGAAAACTCTCTACGGTACCTCCACAAATGCATAAATTAACGTATGAAATGCTTCACTTATGTGTGGGTTATGTATGTTTTGTGTCGAATAGGTTAAATGTCTTTGTCTTTTAGTATAATTTCATGTTAATTACTTGTATGTCTGGGCAACAACTTAACGTTTACGGTTGACAACGGCATGATGAAGTCCGCGTAATAGCTGACAAAACGTAGCCAAAAAAATCAACGTGTTTTATTTTTGACTGGTGCCTACCCTTCATATCGAAGGATCTATTTAAGATAAAAATACATCATCACGTGAAACGTTTTTTAAAGAAGTTTATATTCTTACCTTGTAGTAAGTTTACCAGTTAATTATTTATTGTTACTATACGGTAATTATAAACTCATTTTCATAAGAAATCTTTCTAATTAAATGTTTTTTATATATTTATTAATAATAAGACATTATAACATGTATTATATTATGCATTATATTTATAATAAAATTAGTAAAAAAATATTTTGTATTATTTGTTTATTTTTTATTAAATTAAAGACAATAACATATTTTAATGCTATATTACTGCTTAAATATAAAACAAAACAAAAAAAATCAAATATGAATAATAATAAGCGTTGAATTTTGATATTTGTATTATTTTGTGTTTGCAAATCGTTTAGTATTAAATAATATAGTAACAATTATATAACTGAATAAAAAAAATGTGTGAAAAAGTTTAGTTAATATCTATGTTTGTACACAAACGTAATTTTATACATAAAAAATAAAGGTTGATAAAATTTATATCAAAACAATTAAAACGTTGCTATGGTGTTTATGATCAGACATATTCCACGTATACAGCAAAATTAATATATCTACAGCTTAAACTTATCTTTATTCAAGTTTCTATTATTGCACAATAAAAAATTGTTAAACAAATTAATAACATTCACTCTAACAACTTTATCTATAAATTCATTACCTCTTATATATTGCGAATTTTTCTTTCTGACAATTCTTAACGAATAAGAAATCGAAAAAATAAAACAATGGGTCAATGTTAAAGTACTACCCATTATTTACACGTTAAGCATCCCTATAAATTTTATCGGCTCGTGTCCCTTGTGAGCCTTCTAAAAAGACGAAAAAGTTTAACCCACATCAAAGTAAATTGCACTAAATTATTTGAGTATACTTTCTATTAATTACAATAATATCTAACTATTTTTATAGTACTTGTTTTTGAATAATGCGTATTTTATTTAATAACAACAAAAATTGAAAAAAAAGAATTGTTGAACAAATACAAAATTACTAAATTTATAGTAACTCAAAACTAAAACAGAATATTTTTATATATATATTTTTACTTTGTTTTTATGTATATAAAGTTTACTTGTTACATTTGCGTATACACTAAACTATTGTAAAGAGATTAATCATCCGTGACGATCCTGTTCCTTTAAATACGGAGACTATTTCTTCTTAAGTCACTTCTACCTAGTTTAGAATCTGGCTTGGTTCACAAGTTGATTACCTAACTCGGTAGTGATTCTTTGTTAGATTTTCGTTTGCTTTTTCAGGTTATCGTTTTCTTTCTTACCTTTTCATAGTTTAGGTTATGGCTTGTTTTACAAGTGGATAACCTAACTTTTGAGAAGTTCTTAGTTAGATTTCGATTGCTTGTTAGAGTTTTGCGATTTATCTCACGCCCTGATGAAGCCCCTTACGAAAGTGGGCGAAACGTTGGCAGCTTCGGTTGCAACTATGACACGGTCCAAACCCGGAAGACATTCTAATGTTAGTATAGATTCCGGCCGTGGAAGCCTTCGCTATTATTGTAAAGAGAATTTAAAAATAAACAGAAAAGTATAAAGCTATTATTTATGAGATATTAAAAATATTTGATAAGATATTGTAATTTTTAGTTTATAATTTTTTTTTAATTGATTTTATAATTTATTTTTTTATTTTAGTGTTATTTAAGATTTTTGAAACGCTTATTTTTTGGCATTTGATATAATGTTTGACAATGAAGTATACTACTGACACAAATTCTTTAACATTACCGTGGTTTTGTGCTATTTTTAAGCAGTAAGTGAAGTAGTTTCCAATAGTGATATTAAATACTCGTGCACAAGAACTTTAGTTACTTCAAGATGTCAAAATATCTTACTGAAGTGAAACTGCAATATAAAATTGATAACTTATTTTTGCACGATTCCCACAGTGATAATCATAGGGTGCGACACCATAACTTAATTTTTTCAAAACGCAGTAAAACTCATTTTATAAATTAGAAATAATGTTTTTTTTTTATAATATAAGTACATATGCAAAGTTTTGTTTTACACAGTTTTGAAAATCATGTCAGATAAGTGGCGTTTTTCATTGTCAATACATTGAATAAGCCGATTTCTGGCGTTTGTCTCAACGCTTCACTTCAGGGCAGCGTATATGTTAGCAATTTCGGCCCAGATTTTGGTTTCCAGACCATACAGATTTCTTGAACGGTTGACATAAACAGGCGATTGCAAAAAAAACCACAAAAAAAATACAGTAGTGAAGTACTTAGCAGAAATTAACGATAAACGTGAACCGCGTCTTAAAAGATTTAAAGGTAATCGCCAACTTGTACGGATGGTAATATATTGCAGATCACCGTAAAAAATTTGCCACACTGAAAGATCGGAGAGTATGACGCATGTTTGTCGCAGAACGTCGTAAGAATCGCTATATTAAGCCTCTCACTTTAGTGTTTTCAGCTATTCTAGTGGGCTGACAGAGTCCAGTTCTTTGTCGTGTGACACTTCCGGTCATCTAATAATTGATTTCCGAGGCTACATTGAACCGATTTTTAAAGACACGTTGGGTTGCGATCACAAAACAATTATTCGAAAAGTACACTTTGACGACAAACACACGTTGCTCCAACGCATGATGGCAATTGACTGGGCGGAGAACAAAACTTTAGAAACACGCCTGTAAAATGAAACCGCGTTCTTCCCACTACGATCTTTACAACTTAAACGGCGCGTAATTCAAAAACGTTATAATGCCGCACCTTGTAGTATATAGTGCCATCAGGGAAAGTTACATCCTACAATTTGGAAGATGTATTGTCAAGCACCAAGAAAGATGATAACAAAGAAGAGCATTTATCCAGGTTTCTAGAAAAAACAAAGTGTTAAGTGTATAATATGATGCAGTGGACGGTACTAAATAAAGAATACTAAATGATTTCAAAAACAGTTTGTGGACATACAACTTGTCATAACATACTTAGAGAATAAGTTGAGCCAAACGGATATGTGAAACAAAACGTTGATAATATTTGAGCAAAGTCTTGAATACTTTTTATTGATAATTCTATTCTGCATAATATTAGGAAGTGTGCTGAAACTGAGAGAAGTAGACAATTGGGACCAGTTCTCTAGAACAATCACACGCTTTTATATCTTGTTCATACGCTTGTGAGATATATGGTGTTATTTATACGTTTGTAGAATATATGGCGCTAAAACCTTTCCAGTAGATCAATGGTGGAAGAAAACATGTAGGATTTCTTTTGTGATACAATTCCTAGAGATAAATTCTACCAAATAAAACGATTTATTTAATACGGCTTAAAAGTAACTCGTTGAGATCGTAAAAAAACTGATAAGTTTGCTGCAGTGTTTGAAGTATGAAATGCATTTTTGAGTAATTGTAATGATATGCTATAAACCAAAAGCAAATATTACAATAAATGTATAAACTACTATTGCTTACAAAAGCCAGATGTCCATTCACCCAATATATGAATAATAAAATAAATAAGAAGTTGAAGAAAATGATACAAACGTTGTTCTGTGGCAGAAACATACAAATAGATCTGTATGAACTAATTAAATCAAATACAATAAATGTTGCTTCAAATTATACAAATAGAAGAAAAGAATTATCTAATTCTGCTATCACACTAGAGAAAAAGAACACGGATTTCAAACCATTATTAGCAGAGGTGAAATCAATACTTTAATAAACTGAAGAAGAAGAATCATAAAAAAAGTTAGAAGTACGAACGATAAAAAAGTAGTTATGGACAAATATGAAAACAAAGTCAAAAAAATTAAGGATAAAATCAGAGAACGTGCAAGTAATACAAACAGGTTGTTACGTGCATAAATTTAAAAATGCACTACCCTGTATATTGGTTTAATTAAAATTACTTTTCCATTTCACGACGCCATCTATCGTTGGTCCCTTCGTATTGAGAAGACGATATACGGGCATTTTGACTTTAACATCGTTCACGATATAACCTATGTCTGCGTGAATTAAAAATCGTTTTCTTAAAACATCCACGTGTTGTGACACGATGGGTAATGAAAGTATCTTTAATTAACTAATTTAATCCACGCAGGGTAAGTGGCTTTTATTCTTTTTTTGATTAAAGGTAATTTTTATGTCTTTTCACTAGCGCCATGTGCTAGCTCCTAAATATGAGTGTTCTTGTCTCAGTTTAAAAACTGCAAGGGAAAAATTATAATCGAAAGCTGTAGACCTAAGAACGCTGCGATACAAGGGCAGAATTTCTATGCGGACGCAATTAATACCGTTAAATAGTATCATCTTGTACGAAAGGGCTTAAGTACCAGACACAATTAAATTTCTCTTCGGAGGCAATTACTATCTAATACCATCGTAAACGAAAAGACATATTGTAACAGCATACGATACGTTTCGGTTCTATTACTTTCTTTTAAATGTTTCTTTTACCTGTTGTAGGTTATGAGTCGCCAGGTAGACACGATTATTTTCAGAAAGTTTGATTACAAGAAGCCAGTACGAAAATGTTTTCTGAAGGTACACCTGAATCTTGGTAAGTCAATTTTTGATTTTAATTATTCGACAATGGCTAGAACTCTTCTTGCAATGAAATTTGTTAAAATTTGATAAGCGAGAGAGAGAGAATAAAAAAGAAAGTTTTGGTCACACAATGTTACCGCGGCTGGTCCTATGGACAGGTAGCATAACAATGCAAAAATGAGGTAGACAAATCTAAATGCTGCTATTGATAAGGGAGAAAAGGGCATAAAACAAATGAGTGCAAATATAAAGAAACTAAATGTCCCATCTGCAACCATATTGGCCACAAAATGGACAACTTTTAATGCAAGGTCTTTAGATAAGCAATAAGAGAGAAAAAACTAAAGTTGCCTAAACCGTCATTCAAAAAGCAAGATTTGACATTTGTTATAATAAAAAGTTGGTAGGTTAAAATTTTTTGAGTATAAAATTGTCCTCGACAGGCCCTTCTTTCGTCGGCGATTGTCAATTTTTATAAGCGCGTATTTATTCACTTTCCGGTAATATTTGGTGCAATACAAACGACCTCTGTTTAGCGGTATTTCTAGACCCAACAAGGCTTTTAATATTAAGTTATTTCACGCGATTCCACGTAAATATGCAAATTAACTTTGGGTCTATCTAAGCAAAAATCGATTTGAGGTGAGCAGTTCTATTCTTTTTTATTAGGAGTTTAAATTGATTCTTTTCTAATTGTCTATAACGGATTTTCATACCCTCTACCTATTTTCTTTATCGGTGAAGATAACAAACAGATGGCATACTTGGAGAAAAATTGTCATGACGTCACGTTACTATAACTTAACTATTCACGCCGTCAAAAAATTTGGAAACTTTTAAAATTGCGATTTCTTTTGGGAGGAACGGTTACCATCAATTTCAGTTTTACGATTAGTACTTTGTTGGTCATGTAGATTGTTGACGGTACGTACATGTTAGATTAACACAATTTATTATAAAATCATTTTGTGCGTCACAAAGTCGTATGCAGTGCACGTCTAAGTCTTCATTTTTTTGTTATATACTTTGGCGATTTTAAATTTACGAATATAAAGTCATTCATTCTTCAAATGTAAAAGTTTAGAGCGACTACTTTTTTTAAATTTTCTTCTCCTTGATTTTTTTGTGCACCTCTGATTAATTACTCCTTCATCAGTTCTGTTTCGTCAATGAAGTCCAGAAGTTTATTTGAAGGGACTTTTTTCAACTCATCATCGGTTAGCTTTGGTTTTCCGAGAATCGTTGTGCATTGCATTTGATACGCTTTGCATTTGCACAGCAGATGCTGTAGAGTCTCGTCGTCCTCCCAGCATCCGCGGAATAGAGGGCTGATTTGCAGTTCTATTTTATGCATATGTTTGTTAAGGCCACAGTGTCCTGTAATTAGTCCCGTGAGTTTTCTTAATTTTTCTCGGCTCATGCTTGATAGTGCAGTTTGAGTGTTTAATTGTGGCTCTGTAATGAAGAGTTTTGTGTGACTCATCCCTGAAAATATTTTTCATCCGCTGCAAGTTTGCTGGGAAAAAATCCTTTTCCGGTCTCGTATGCAATTCCGAAATCGGGTTCAGGTCCGATATATGTCACTGTTGTGCCCTTTTTCTACTAGTGCGTCCGCCATTAGGTTACCCTTTACCTTCTGGTCTATTGGTATCCAGATGAGCTGCACTGGTTGGCGAGTTGCCAATATTTTCAAATTGTTTATGCATGCCATAATCAGTTTGGACTTTATTACTGGTAACCTTAGCGCCAGTAGTGCTGCTTGGCTGTCAGACATGATCGATATCGGCCCATTTGTGTATGATTTCAAGTCGATAATGTTTTTGACACACCAGTCAATACCAGCAACTTCTGCTTGGAAAGCGGATGCATATTTACCCAAAGTCAGCGAAAATTGTTTCCCATGGTGCTTACCTCCATATACTCCTGCTCCCGTACCGTTGAGATTTTTGGCCCTATCTGTGTACCAGATACTTTTTTAAACCGTGCCCGGGTAAATGTTTTTCATCCCTTCGTCCCGTGGAGTTATCTTCACTTTAAATTTCTTTAAAATGTGATAACTTTTTGTGAAGTCGGATCTCATAGTTAAAATCGTTTCTTCACGCAGCACGTTGTATATACCCGGTTTGTTTTTCCCGGTAATTGACGCGTGTTCATTAATGTGCAGCTTGTATGCTGCTCGTCTTGCTTCCATCATTACAACGAGGTGTAATGGTGGAAGTGAAAATAGTACTTTCATGGCTGCTATGAGCGCAGTTCTCATCGCTCCTGTTATCAGTAGAGATGCTATTCTTTGTATTTTGTTTAGCTTTACAGCTGTGCTTTTTAAGTTGGTTCTCTCATCCCATACAAGCGAGCCGTATGTGATGATGGGTCTTGTTACCATTTGTTTGGTTGTATTAAAAACCCTGATAGCCTTCGTTGTGACTTTTTCTAGATGAGCTTTGAAAGTCAGTCTGGAATCAAGAGTAAGTCCCAGATAGGCAAGTATCATTTGTCATCGAGAGCGTAACTCCGTTCATCGTAGGTAGTTTTATGTCATCCGTTTTCCGTCGTTTGGTAAACGGAAAAATTGTCGTCTTAGTTGGGTTCCCAGATAGTCCCTATTTTTTGCACCATTTTTTGACGGTGTTTAGTGCACTTTGCATTATGTTTGACACAGTTGCCCCAAACTTCCCGTTTGTAATAATAGTGAGATCCTGGGCGTATCCTAAGGCAAATACCCCGCCGTCTTCTAGTTCTTGTAGTAGGCCGTCCATGACAAGGCACCACAGTAGGGGTGATAGCACCCCGTCTTGTAGGCATCCGCTAGCCACTTTGGCTACCGTGTACAAAGTATCTGTTACCGTCTAATTCCTGAGCATTGAGTTGACCGAGTTTCAGACTATAGACCGACTAGGTCAGTTTATTGTACGACGTGTTGTCCAGTATAAAGCGCAACTTATATTTGGTCCGACCCATGTATTAGCGTTTGGAAAATTTACGTAATTTTCTTCGTCCTTTTTGGAATTGTCTGCGATAAAATAAATATATATTTTGTGTCGTGTTATTTGTTTTTTTAGCTACGGGTCTCTCGGAACAACTGTTTTAACCGTTGCTTATTTTTTTTTGTTTATACGAAAACCAGTGTAACACATCCCACGAAGCAAAAGCGAAAGATATCAAAAGCCCACCAATACAACTGTCAAACAACAAAAGAGACATAACGCAAGATGATTCAAACTAAAATAATCCAAATTAATCGAAATAAAAGTCAAGTTGCACAAATTTTGGCAACTGTTTCTTAAAATAAGTGAACATAAACCTGGCTATCATTTCTATATCTCCAACTAAATCAAAAACAAACAAACTAATGACAAACTTGGACAAAAATTCAGCAATACTAATAATCAACAACAAACTTAACTGTGAGAAATTCGAGAAGGGAGCAGGCTTCATTATAACAGAAATAGAAAATTTTACTATTATAAGATGCTATATAACACCTAATTTTAAGGCTCAAAGATTTGAAAGGTACTTGCTATCTTTAAGTAATATAATACAAAAATCAGAATAAAATTTAATAATAGCGGGTGATTTAAACGTAAAATTTTCTTTGTAGAGGTCACATAAAACAGAGCGAAAGAAAAAAATTCTTGCAAGTTGGATAGCAATATATAAGAGTTTGAGATTGTCGTCAATAGAATGAAAACCAACTTTGCCCTTGGTCTAGACAATATTCAAAAATGTTTAAGCTGGTAGTAAAAACTTTTCCTAAAACAATAGTAAATATAATGAATCAATACATCAAAGAGGGATCATTTCCAGAAAGATGGAACATTGTAAAAGTGATTTTACTACCAAAGATCAAGGACAACAGCGTTACTGGATATACATCAATCTGTCTACTAGACATTTGTAGAAAACTGCTAGAACAACTGATCTTACTACGGTTGAAAAAAGAGTTCCATGAAAAAAGAATTCCTTTAGGCCATTGTGTTTAACACAGCTAAACCTTCTAATACAAGTAAGCTGGTAGCTCTTAAAACAGTATGCATACAAAACGCTTTCAATACAGCAAGCTGACAATTGATTAGGCAAAAACTAGTAACAAAGAACTTATTTCACTACCTGACGAACATCCTGTCTAGCTACCTAGACACCTAGATATAAAAAAGTGCCAAGAGAACTCCAACCGATGTCAATGGGAATCCCACAAGCATCTGTACTGAGCTCAACACTTTGGAATATCATGTACGATGGTGTTCTTAGGACAAAGGTTCCATGTGGCATCAAGTTGATTACTTTTGTTGATGACCTCGCAGTTTTAGCCTGTGCAAGCAACGAAAGCAACTTAAGAATAAATTTCAATCCAACGCTAGAAAAAATAAGCAAATGGATGGAACGGGCACACTTTAACTTAGCCCCAGAAAATACTAAAACTAATTTTTCTGACCGGCAAGAAAAAGATAAACTCTGAGATCATAAAATTTAAAATAAACAATACGATAGTGTTACCTTTAGCAAATTTTAAGTACTTACGGATAATTTTTGACAAAATCTGAAATTTGGAAAAAATTTACATGAATAAATAATTTAGCAAAAATTGTGTTCAATACATACGAATCCGCTCAGCATACCAAACGATAAGTACAAAGTCAGTTAGAATGCTTGCAATAAAAATCCCCATCCATCCAAGAACCTTCCTTAAGAGAAAACCAAACACGAACAGAAGCTATGTCAGGGAAATGAGCCTAAAGAAATTGCAAAAAAGATAGGCATTACTGGATAAAACGCCTATTCCTTGAAATCAGCGACTGGTACCTCAGAGAACACGGTGACATGCATTTCTACCTGACCCAAATAGTTAGCAGACATTGCAATTTTAATAGCTATTTGCACCGGTTTGGTTTATCTTCTACAAAGAGGTGTAAATTATGCCATGAGAAGAAAGATACTCTGGAACATTTATTAATTATAATAATTTATGAATGTAAATACTTAGCCACTTCACAAAGAGCAATAAGAAAAACATTTGTTAAAGCCATGCTGAGAGACATAGACATGGCAAAAAATAGCAAGAGACACAGAAGAAATTCTAAAGATGAAAACAAGTAGAAAACGTACCAAAAACAGCAACAAAAATAAAAAATAATAAAGACCATACCTGAACGGCGAAGTAATGCTTAGATGCGGTTTCGCTGTTCAGCGGTCAAAGCCGAGGTTTTTAGTTCGGTAGGTGTACTTAAGAGAATGCAAATCCAACACTATCTGATGAACAATACAACGATCAGATAAGCTTCTAAAGATTTTTGCCCTCGGTTTCGAAAAAATACCACATCTCAATATTAACTTGGTTTCAACGTATGCAGCAAACATCACCTACTTATCTACGCTTTGCGTAAGTAAAAGTTAAGACAGTGATAATCATCTAAAGTTACTAGTGTTCACAACTATATTATATCTTCTTACATGCTTAGAAACAACACTCTTCACTTTTAGTGTTAAAAGCTCGTCTGACTTTTACCGGCCATAATTACTCACATGGGAACCGTTACACGCACTAAAAGCGCCATCTAAAAAATTCTTTCTAAATTAAGCAGTAATTATAAGTTAAAATCGGTACAATTTTAATGTCATGTATAAGTGTTTAATTATAAAAGAAATGTAAGTGCACTTATATACATATTAAGTAGCAATTGCAATCGTACAAACTAAGTACAGGTCAGTGTTCACTTAAATAAGGCTCTCATTAGATTTTTAAGAAAGATAAAATATGTAAAGGCAGTTTCATTTATGTGACTCGCATTAATATTGCAGTAAATCTGCATACCTGTCGTGCCCACACAAAAAGAACACGCACAGGAAACAGTACATCAAAGAAAAATAAAATGTATCACGCACTCTCTAAAGTTCTCGTGCTCATTTTTAGAAGTTTCATAAATCATGCATATTTATACTTTTTGTATGTATGTTTGTATGTATGTGTGATGTTGATTATTAACTAAACTATTTTAGTTAGACGATGTGTTTCTCATAACTATCAAATGTGATTTTATAATTACGATTAAATCTATTACCCCAGTCTTCATTAGAGAGGCGCGTCTTTTTAATTGATGGATGCTAGTAATTTATCATATACGTTTTTTTCATCGTGGTTTGATTCATGCATAACTAAACGTCCTCTTTTACACCACTAGGTTATAGTGTTTGTTTTAGTCGCTTTTCAAACTTGACGTGGAACCATTAGTTGTCGCCTATGATTTATGTACCATATTTGTCTCATGTCGTTCTTGGCATCGTATTTCGTATTCTGATTCTTATAAACGTTGTATCTCAACGTAACAGATAAATTTTCTAAACTATTTATCATTCGATATTAATGATTGTATATATAAACCTAATCGAATTTATTCTTTGACGCTAATGCGTGAGGGAACTTCGTATTTCGTATTTGTATTCAACGCTCTGCTTCATTAACATTAATATTGCTGGGATTAGCACACACGCTCAAACGTTTCTTAATGAACTTTCATATATTATGTATTAATTCAAATGGAAGCGTATCTTTATGATGCTTTACTTCGACGTGCTTATGAAATAATTTTAACTACATGAAGTATAAATAAAAAATATTACGTAAATGTATACTTGACGCTTAAGTAAACTTTCTACTAAATTGTTTGTATTAAAACAGTTTAAATATATTAAGAATTGTATTACTTGATAATCTTATTAAATATGTCATCAAATTTAAATTGCATAAATCACAAATAAAAACAAAATTAAATCAAATTTCAAACATCTTTAGAAATAATTATTAATCAATATCTTGCAATAAATTGAAGAATACGGTACTGATAAAATAAACAAATTAGTACCGTCAAAACGTGTCGTCGATACAAGAGTGAAATACAGTACTGTGATTAATTTATCGTCACACTCATCGTCCTCCATAAAAACAGCTGATTTGCATAAAGATTTTAACTTTGTAATTGCTCTAAAAACTCATGCTGTTAAAAAAATTGTATCAACTGTTATTACATGCAAAAGAGGACACAAAGACACTTGCCTGAAATAAAGTAACATAAATGGTGTTATGCCTGTGCTCAGTGAAGACGGGGTGGGTTATATTCAAAATTTCGTGATTGATTTGGAAAACTTGACAAAACAAAAATCAAAAAGTTAAAATCAAAGGGCTCCAGGAAGGAGTAAAGCTCAATAAACTAGAGGCCCTTGCCAACTACGAGTCCGCTTAAAATGGATACACTCAAATGGAACTAAGCTTAAAAGTGTATCACACGAAAAATCTGAAATATTCTAAAAATTTACATACGCGAAGGCCGACGGAATAAAAGCTTTGTCACATTTAACAATTTAACATTTATTACAGAAATGAAATTAAATTAGACAAGCAATAAAACAGGAAATCTACATTAAAACTAAAGTCAATTTGTCGCAAATAGAATCTTAAATTAAAACAAAACTGCTTAAACTGAAACAAAATAAAAATTAAAAAAAATAAACTAAATTACCTTTTTAAACAAAAAAAAACAAAGACACGGCCGTGTGCGCATAATAAAAAAAACAATAAAATTCCGCAAATGTATAAAAAAACAGACTTGACAATTCTAAACTTATGGTACGCAAATATAAGATTATCTTTCTTGCTGATTACATTACGTCTTTTAATTTTAGGGCATAAGAATTAAATTAAAATTAGCACACATGAACACCATAAATGGTTTGAATCGTCAAAAAAATCAATATCTATCAATAAATTTCTAATAACTAATTTCAAAGCTTTTTAAACACTGAACTCACGAATAACTAACAATCGGTAATCAATAAATACCTTTACTGTTCGAAGTCGAGCTCCTGGTTAGCATAGGCCAGCTGACGTCGTCTGCAACCTCGATAGGGTACCACAACCATATGAACCATTGACCGTCGGAAGATTTTTCACCATCAAAGCGAAGAAATTGGGATTGCCAAACACAACGTACACGCAAACCCACGATATATACTAATACGAAACTAACGAACAATGACTTCAATAAGCCGTAATTGCTTTACGAAATAGGAAAGCTTTTCCACTCGAACAATTTACTGTACCATTTTTGAAGCCTTTCGCCTATATATATATAACCTTATTCGATTACCATTTCCACAATGGCTGTGTTCGAAACTTCATGAAAAAAAAACAATCTCATTAAGAAGTGCGATAAGGAGGCGAACAGATCAAATAACGTCAAAATCGTAGTATTGGACCACGGCGTTTGTTTCTACGTAAAACTGTCAAATTGACAAAATATTATATTACATTACTGTTATAAAGATTAAGCTGTCTAACAAATTAAAATAATGATTTCATTCCCACGTCATTTAATTGACTAACACAAAGAAACCAAGTACGAATGTACTGAGAATGCACTTAAAACAAAGAACTTTTAAACCAACTTAAAATAAACAAACGGCTAAAATATATTTAATTACAATCATATCTCAGAAGGGAAACATAAATTACCACTGGAATTTTGATCAAACAAAGAAATTGTCAACCAAACATAATTGAGAATCCAGATGATTCAGGGGTAACAAAATACAAAATTCTATCAACAACTTTGAATTATGAAGTTGAATCCAAAAACGTAAAATAATTTAATGTCAATCTAAAACCAACAAAACCAATCCAAAATACATGAAATGAATAACGTCAATCCAAATACCGGGTCCTTCATTTATTTTAAACGACGGTTACACAGTAGAAATTTCTATCTAGCAGTTCGTCTTTTTGCAAAAAACCGTTTTAAAACTGCCAAAGAATTTATAAGAATTACTCAAAGTAATATTTCGAAAATGGATTTTTTTGCATTAAAATCGCTTAAGCAAGATAAATCTTTAGTCATTCTTAAAACAGACTAAGGAAACTTGTCATTTGGCAACATTTTTTCTTTGCGCAATGATTCACTTAAAACCTATTCATCAAAATATTCGTTTTGGTTACTCGAAATGAAGATAGTCCATTAGCACATTTATAGCCGGTTGCACAAAAGTCTGGTTAATTGGCGATTTACTAATCGTCGATTAAAGATAATGGTTGATTAACATTCGATTGCGTTGCACAAAACAATTTCATCTATGATTAACGGTCCATTAGTTAATCGACGATTAACTGCTAGTCAACTTGACAACCGCGCGTTTTAATGTCAGTTTATAAAACAAAAATGACTACCAAAAAGGAGGTTATTTACAAATATTTACTTAAATCAAGAAAGAAACGTTAATAAATATTGTAGTAAAGTGAGTATTACTATATTATTCACGTTTTCTTATAAATAGTTATATTATCATTATGGAAAATATTGCTTCTGTATCGATAGCTAAGTTTTATTTTATGTTTACCGATAACAAATTTCTAATTCTATAAAATTTCTTGCTTAATTCCTTTTATCCTTTAGTTTAGATAACAATATAAAGGAGTAACTGGCTAAAGGATTTATAGTTGAAAAGAAATGTTCGGTGTCAACAAGCATCACCAACGAATATAATGCATCGACTAAAATAGGTCTCCGAACAGCAAAATACCTGAAACTTTGTTTGTATATATGAAACTAAAGATAAAACAGATCTGTGAAGCAGAACATGTAAGATAGGACTTAAAAGTTGTACTATGTATGATGAAAAAATCTGTTTCTCGTGGAGTTTTCAACCTCTTAATAACTGCCGATCAGGAGGTTTTGCTGGCGAACATTGCATACCAAAGTGAGCCACCTAGAAATTGCTTTGAATTGCTTTACAGCTTACTATTTTGGTAAATTGGAAGATAATTACAATGAAATCTAATATTAATTTGTATCCTTAGTAAAAATGGGCAAATGAGAATCATTATATGTAGCTGAACTTCAACCTGTATTATCTCGTATTCTTGTGTTTCGCACACTCGTATTTACTGCAGAACCTTTGTCAACTCCTCCCGAGTTATTTATAAGAAAAATTTCAAAAGCAAAAAATTATAATCTGTAAATTTCTGAAAGAAGTAATACTATTTAATCAAGTCTTAAGAAAATATAAAGCACAGTATTAATTTTATAAATAAAAAATTACAATAAATTATGTTGTTTTTATACATTTTGCATATGAAGAACTGTTGCAATTAATGTTGTGCTAATTAAAAGTCTGCAACCATATTGCAAGCAAGGAAATCTTCTCTGCAAAATTCCAAAGAACCTTTCTATGGTATTACTTGTCATAATATGTGCTATGCTATATGCTACTTCACTGACATTTGCTAAATGTAAGCAGATGAGGATTACATGGATTCACTATCACCTAATAGGTAACCGTTGCCATATCTTCCGATACAAAATTCAACCGGAAGAAGAGATTTATTGAAAATAATACTGTTGTGTACTGATCCTGGCTAATAAACAATAAAATGCATTAATTTTAAGTCAGCATTGCAAATCGCTTGAACATTAATGCTAAAATATCCTTTTCTGTTGTGATACGATTCAGCATTTAGTCTATCGAGTGATTGTATATGCACGTATGCAATCAACAGCTCCCACAACACATAAACAACCAGAAATGCGAAAGAACCATTATTTTATTTCCATGAACTTTTTGGTAGTTCTAGACATCTTTATATATTGATGGGAAAGCCTGACCATTTCATTTATGATATGCTAATATTTGTACTCTTGCATCAAACGATTAGTTTCGATAGCTTGTTGGTTCGATTCTATTTTTAGTTGCATGTACCAAGTTTATTATGGGGGCCTTATTTAATCGAAACCTCTTCTTGAAATCAATGTCGTCTAAAAATTCAAAAGGATTTTCTTTATCTCGTATAAACCTTATGCTGCAAAGCTGTACTCGAGGAAGAAGACGACCAATGGAACAACATAAATATTTTTGTTTAATAATTATTTTTTTAATAATTTTGTACTAAAAGAAACTTGAATTAAACGTAGCTATAATTTATTACTTAGTTTTGACTGTAAATCATGAACTTTTTATTATTGAAAAACTTTAATTGTAGGTTAATCAGCCAAATATCTCCAATTAGATAATCTTTTGTTAACAAGAGTTTAATCGGAGATTAAAGTTTTGTGCAACGCAAAATATAGTTAATTGACCGTTAATATCTGATTAACGTCGACTTCAATTAAATATTTAATTGACCGTTAATGGCCCGTTAAACTACAATTAAAAGATAATCATACTTTAATCAAAGATTAAACTCCAATTAACGGTCAATTATTTTTTGTACAACCCGCTATTAGTGTTTCATACACTATTCATACACTAGTATGAACACTTTACTGTACAGAGCGGTTTTTCAAAGTCATCTTCAAAAATAATTAAATTTTCTAAGCAAAGTATTAGTCTACTATAATAGAAAACGTATTAATGATATACTACAAAGTTTACGTTTGCAAAACCAAGAGTAACAATGAAGTTTTAAGCCTTGTTTATCTCTTATCGACTTTATGTCAAACGCACTACAAATCGTATTACCATAGGGAAAATGTGGATAAAATGACCTCCCAGGTTAAAATGACCCCTACCAAAATTTTCAATGTATTTGAATTAAGCGGGTATTTGATCAGAGATTTAAGCTAAACATAATTTGCAGCGGCATCTATGCTAAAACCGATTAACATTGTACCAGTTATCTTTGTAATAGTGTGTTTTGAAAATTCGGTGCACACAACTGTTATTTTCCGCTGCTGAAAATTAGTGTTTTTTTATAAAATTATTAAGGTAAGTGCAGATCTATGACATTATTTCAATAGCATAACTCGTTGAACGTCTGTGGTTATAAAGGTATTTACAGTTTCTTTACTTACTGTCTGTTTTTTGACGATGGTTGAAACTATGTACAGTTGAGGTAAAATGAACCTAAAAGCATGTGGCAAAATAGTCCCCTGGGTTATTTTACCTCATGCTCGTTATTTCAGAATATTTTGATTTTGTTTATAGTTTAACTTAGTAGATACCTGATTTTTTTAAATAGTCTTTCATAATGGTTCGTAATACGATCGGAAGACAGGTCGACAAAACTGGAAAGAAGATGTCATGATAACCGCTTTGAAAGAAATTCAAAATAGGATTCCCTATAAAACTGCTGCACGGATGTACAATCTACTTCTATTAACATTGAAACGTAGAGCTAAAGGCAAAAATAAAATAGTATGTAAATAATAAATACAGGTATAAATAAATAAATGCCTTAACACAGATATTACAAAAGTGTTTACAATGATAAATTAAATGCTTTATTTTCATTTTAGGCTATTGGAGCTTCAAATTTGATTTGTGACAACCTTACCAAAAATAATTGAGGACTCCCTCAAAGATTACGCTTTAAAAATGGAAGACAGATTATTTGGACTGACAAAAAAAGATATTTGCGAAACAGCTTACCAACTAGCTGAAAAAAATGGAATCTATAACCGATTCAGCAAAAAAAAAACTAATCTGCAGGACAAACTTGGTTTACAAGTTTTCTTCGTCGTTACCCAGAGCTTTCATTTCGGACACTTGACGCAACGTCTGCGGCAAGAACTTGTGGATTCAATAAAGAAGCTGTAGCTAAGTTTTTTGCAGCATTAGATACATGCACAGAAAAGCACTGATCCATCGCTAATATATAAAATGGACGAAACTGGAATCCAAACGGTACAAAATAAACTTTCAAAAGTTGTAGCCCATAGAGGGCATAAACAAGTTGGAGCACTCACAAGCGCAAAACGTTATTGTGGTTTTCTTAATGAATGCAGCAGGTAACTTTATACCACTCTGCAATTAAGTCCTTCTAACTCTTGGTGGAGTTGCAAGCTACAAAGGTGTTGAAGATATAGAATATTGTAGAGATCATAGAATTGTACTTTTATGCCTGCCAGCCCACTGCACGCACAAAATGCAGTCACTGGATTTGGCTATATTTTCTTTGTTGATGTCTGCTTATGATGAAGAAGTGCGCTTGTAGATGAAAAACAATCCTGGAAAAATTGTAGTTACAAAGTAAATTATATAGCTAATATAAGTTAGTTTTAAAACTAATAGTTATTTTTTAAGGTGTATCAAGGGCTTCCATTGTTTATAGAGAAATGGATGGTAATCAAAAAGACTTGGAATCTATAGAACCAATTACCTACAATTTTATTTTGTTAGGCGATTATTTATTTTCCATTGCTTCATATTTATTTTGGTAGTTCCATGTCCTTCGAGTCTTTACCGCAAAATAGAAAATCGGCGCCGACCAAAAGACTCAATATCAAGTGATGAAACAGAGGACGAATAGCAACTAAGTGGTCGCTCATCAGATGAAGTCAGCATTATCAGCCATGATTCTATCCATAAGCATGATGTTAGTGATACCGAGATATCAAAGTGCAATATGTCTACACCTTATTTTACACCAATTGATATTAGTCCACCCATGAGTGCCCCAACACAAACAAACAGTTCTAGGCCATCTCAGGGTGCAACAATTCTGACGTCAACTCTAAATTACAATTTGAGTAAAGGAAAAGCTGTTTAAAAAAAAAAGTGTTTAAAAATTACAAGTACGGCAATTATAAAACTCACTGTTTGATGATGATTCAAAAAAAAATAAATTGAATAGACAAATTAATAAAGATAAAAAGCTTGACAACAGAAATAACTAGGTTAAAGGAAAAGCTTTTCAAACGGAGAATTCTCACTGAATGGAGAACTGAATCGATGATTCTTATGTGAAAGCAAAGAAAACGCAAAGTACCTACTAACGATAATAAAATAAACTTTCTAAACACCATGCTCAACCTTATAACCAAACTAATTACTATTAAAATTAATTATCACACGATACTAACTGAAGAACACAGATGCCGTTTTTCATTATGAGACGAATGGTCAAAAAATAAATTGAATACACGAAGACCGCATTCTTATGCTGTATTGACTTATAAAAAACTTTTAACAAGGTCTAATTAAAAAATGTCATAAATCGCGGCGTACCAACAAATCTAGTAGACCAACAAAAACATCATGCACATACGTCTGAATGGAAACCGTCATATACCGGATAATGAAAACTAATAAAATTGCAGACTGCCTAAATAATACCATTTTGAGAAACGAGCACAATCAAGAATTTAAAAAAGCACAATATGATCAGTTATGACCACTAAAACAAAAAGATCATTAGAAACAGCAGAGATGAAAATACTGCAAACAGTTGCCGGAAAGACAATATTGGATAGAGAAAAAAAACATATAAGAAAAACGTGCAAATCAAAAAAGGAATGAAAAAAAACCTATTGGAACGAAATAGAATGGTTATAATTGCAAGAGACAAGTTATTTTTGGGCAAGAAAAGAGTAAGAATACCTAAACATTAATAACGTGACAATTTAAAACCAAACCAAGAATAAAGGAAATGTGACGATATCGAAGAGGAACGGATTTTCATCATCCTAATTAGGAAACAGAAGAAGATTTTAAAAAAATAAATTTGTAACGTACTAAATTTTGATCGTTTACCTGCTCTGCTCGGTATTTTTTGTCGATTTAGCAACAGCGTCTTTATATTGTGTTGTAATTGTAAGCTATTTTGTATATCTTAATTTATGTTATTGGATGCAATAAATGTCCATTTTATTACTTGTGTATAAGGTAATGGGGCATTAGTTTTTTAGCATTATTTGTGTTATTTGCGTTAAATAAATGCCGTACGAAGTATAGTCGTAATCACGATGTTTCATGCAAAAGTTGTAAAAACAAAAATTGTTTAGGTAAGGTAACATGAATGAATAAATTATCGGTGCTCAATAAAGACAATTATGAGTTAAATTATGAAATCTGTGAATGATTCGGAAAAAAAAATGCAAAAGTAAAAGTCAACATTAAAGAGCTCCAGAAAGGTTTATATCTCAAAAAAGGCTTCTAGACTTTATCAACCACAGAATACGTCCGGTGTTCTACAAAACTACATAATTTTATCAAAATAAGATTGTAACTCGCAGTTATATGAAAACAAAAAAGTAAAATACAAACAAGATGCAACTTATAGTTTAATTTAGTCAAGAGTACATTTATTCGACACTTGAATAGTTATTTTAATGTTTTTGTAAAATGCAAAATTTGTAATCACTCAAAATACCAAATTGAAGCGACCGCACGTAAAATAACATTCACTCATAGAGCTATGAATTTTATTCCAAGCCTTTTTGCAATCAATCGCAAATTAAACGTTATAAATAATATTTTAAATATCTGATTATAATCTTGAACTCGTTTTTGGTTGATTGCAGTCTCTAAGTGTAGTAGCCAGATATGATTTCAAGAGTTGCTAGGGCAAATTGAAGGCTTTGTTCATCTTCTTATATTCCATTATATTTTCTCACCAATGTTGTCTGTCGTCAATCCGTCCATTTTCGAGGTTTTCATTGAACCTCTGAATCATGATACCTCAAGTGGGTGATTATCCCAACAATTGGTATCAGGTTATACCTCCCGACATTGGGTCGCCAGAACTTCGTTTGTTATCCAGCAGAGGGTACCGCGTGCAGGTGAAGTTGGCATTTGAGTAGCTAGATGTTAATGTTGCTTTTTACCCTCCCTTAATGTAATTTGAATTTATTAATACAAAGAAAATGAGAAATCGGCGTAAACACTGCACGTAATTAAAAAACAAAATTTATTTAAAAATTGGAAATAACAGAGATAATTTGAATTACGCCAACTAATTAACTAACAGTATTAAAACTTGACCAAAAGCAAACGTCAAATTGAAACGTTCGCAGATATCAAGATTTATCATTAAAAAGTACAAAAATTCAAACGCAGGTTACAACAAAAGGTGTTTTATGACTCATTGGTAGGCAACCTAAAGTTTAAGATTTTTGAAGCGTATGTTTTTATTGACTAGCACGCGAATAATCACCTGTAATACTAATAAAATAAAATATTGAGATTTTGAAAACAACTGTTTTGTAGCAAGAACAGTTTCGTGAACTAGAAACAAAGTTTTCAGATGAAATAAGATATGTTTTATAAAGAAGTTGTAAATATTTACTTAATGATCCTAATGATTTGTATTTTTTTAAGATAATTGCATATATCAAGTTAAAACTTAACAAACACCAATGATCGGAAAAGAGTAATTAATTTAAATTTGGAGGATAGAAATAGCGCATATATTTAGTATTACTGAAAAGGTTTTTTAAAACAATAATTGATTTAATTAAAGTATCTCAACTTTCATGTATATTGTGGGTTACAAATATGTGATTTGACCCAATAGAAACCATAGTTTTTGAATGAATGATATAAACTTAATTTACTACGATCCTATTCTGTGTATTTTTTAAGTATAAAATTAGGTTTGAAATGTAGATAATTATACTACCATTTGTATTACAGAATAAAATAATAAAATAGTTTAAAATTTAACTTTTACTTGTTATGGTTATGAGCAATTATAAAACAGTATTAAGATCTTTTAACTTAAAAGCAGTTTGTGTTTAATTAACAATTAATTCAATTTAAGGTGAATAAAACTGATAGAACGTTGTTTAGGTTTTTGGCGTACGCTGGCATTATAAATAACCTACGTCATAGAAATTGGTATTACCGACTTTCTAAAAATTAGCTATGTTTCGTTAACTGCGAAAAATAAGTGAAATACTATATTATTTTAATTTTCTATTTAGTGAAGTATGGGTCATAAGACACCTCTTGTGATTACGACTATAATTCTGTATTATAATTCACACCATTTACAAACCGTAACAATTATTTCTTTATTAAATCTTTGTTTGACGGTTTTAAGACCCTTGGCCCCCCACATTTCGCCCCCCGCAATTCGCTTCCGGACAGATCGCCCCCGAGATGCTTCGCCCCTCAATGTTAACTTGAATTTTTGGCATATTTGTAGTTTTTCTTTCTATATTATATTTTACCTACCGTATTCCATAGGTGCAATGAATAATTGTAAGATTAGGTTATTTATTTATTTCAAAGAGTTACAAACTAAAATACAAAATTATTGGCAATTTCTCTTAAATCATCTATAATATTTCTGTTATCATAGTTATGAACTATTACATGGATACGAGTCGAAATAGTAGCGTAGCGCTTATTTGGGCGCGGTCGTAGTGCTCTAGTTATAAATTGATTGATTTGGTAGGAATGAATTGTTTGTTGCTTTTTCAGAGATTCAATGAACTTAAAAACATTTGGTGAACTATCACACACACTTTGAAATCATCGATGCCAACCCATAATATGGTTATTAGTTCGATGGTGGTGATCTAAGGTACGTTGGTACATGTTCCACATCTGAATAATTAAGGAAAATATAGAATGAAAATTATTGTATTATCTGTAATCCCTCAGATTGTACTATTTGCCATACATTTTGGCATAAGTGGAAAAAACAGCCGGATACCACAATGCCCTCAAATTCTTCAGAAAATGCTCCCGTTGCTGCTGCTTCAAAGTTCAGCGGGATCCTAGTGAGAAGCAACCCTGGTATCAAATTTTTTAACTTTTGAAGTAACTTCTGATAAGTTTCCTTTGTTTTGTTTATTAACAGGGCGTAAATAGCATGTATCACGGTTCTATATTGCTCAGCATGGATAGTATATAGTTGGAAAAATAAATTTGGAGCCACAGAAAATGTTCCGTCTCCATACCTCACTTCTGTTTAACATATTTAAATTATCATCTGTAGCAAAAATTAATATTTTGTCAGGTAGCAGAGTGTCATGGGAATCGTACTTCAGGAACTGTTGGTCCACGCCTTCCACGTTAATTATTTGGTATTGTGGCGGAATATTCAAGTGTTCCATGTCTGTTGGTAACACTGGGAGGCCTTGTTCATTGCATTGTCGGCGAATTGTACGTATGATGGCGTCCTGTCTCGGCAATTTCGCTATAATATTACCATGCACATTTTATAAGGAGCGAAAAGTCTGCGGGCGAATTGTAAGGGGCAAAATGTCCGGGGGCGAAGTGTCCTCACTCCTTGTTTGACTATGGTTGTTTACTCTTCAGCTAATTACAAAAAGTTATTTAAATTTCTAATATGACAATAATTACTAAGAACACTAAAATTTTGAACAACATATTATACTAGAAAACTACCTACTTAAAATTATGCAAAAACATCTTAAAAGCGCATTAATGTTTAATTAAATTTTAAAACGTGTATTTATAAAAGAAAATGTCTAACCTATTATTCGAAGCTTTTAAATGTAGATTAATGCTACATTTAAAATAATTCGTAAAAATAGAGAAGATTCTATGTATTTATTGGAATAGATGTAACATAATCATTTACAACAAAATGTAAACTGATTACCTAAAATATGTCGAAATGACGCTAGTCTAGTATTCTCTTAGAAGAATTGGTTAAATGTAATGGTTCTAGATGCCGTAAAGGATGCTCCTTTATTAAAATATTGAAACGTTTGAGAAATTATTCTCAAGTTTGAGAACCTTCACGAAGTTTTATCGATTTCCAGAAGGTTCACCGAAAGATATAAAAAACTCTTGAAGGATGGTCAAAATGTATAAATGCGGTACAAACAAATCATAGGGCAGTTATTTTAGTAATTCGAATTCGGCAGTGTTAAGAAGATTAAAGTTTAAATAAATAAGTGATTAACGCGTGTCGAGATACATACGACAAATTAAAATCGTGCGTGACTTTAATGTAAACGAACGGCAGTGTTTAAATAAATAGAAGTTATCCGCGGACATTATCTATCGAGTAATAGTGCTGTATACATTAGTGTAAGTGTTTTTATTAAATATCCTTAAATTTAATTAGTTCTGTTAGTTATAAACGTGTACATATTTTTAGTACAAATAAATTAGTATTGAAACGTTCGAGAAATTACTTGCAAATGCAAGAGCCTTCTAGAAGCTGTTATCTATTTTCTAGAAGATATAGCGAAAAGTAGGGAACGCTCGAGAAGGATTTCCGTATGTCTATATATAACGACGAGACAGATCGTAGGTAAGTTATTGTCGTAACACGAATGCAGCTGTATTAAGAAGATTATTCAAGTGAAGATAAATAAGTGATTAGCACGTGCGAAGTTTTAAATAAATAACAGTGTAGACCGAATCGAGTAAACGTGACTTATAGTGTAAACAAACAAGTGTGAAATCCGAGGAAGTTATCTTATCTTAAGTGATAGTGTTATACAACGGTTATACATAAATTCGTGTAAATGTTTTCATTAAATATTATTAGATTTAATTAGTTCAGTTAATTTAAAAGTGTACCTATTTCTAGAATAAGTAAACATAATTTTTAATCGTTTAAATAAATTAGTTTTTCATAAATAGTTACGCAACAGTGGCGTCAGTGTGGGATATCGTTCGCGAATTTTAGTGTAAATATCATTAAGAAATATCGCTCCCGTAATAAAAACGTTGATTACGTAAATAACTTTTAAGTTTGCGATACGCGTGTTTGTTTATAAAGTATAAAATAGTGCGTGATCGCGTTATTAATTAAATTCGTTTCCGTACACTAGTGGTTTAATATTAATAAGTGAATCGTTATTAAATATTTGTGTTATACAAAACTGCATTTTAAGAAGTAGTGTATTTAAACTTTATATTCGTGTTATATTTAAATTTATGCCGGTGACGCGTTGGCAAGCAGTTAGAATGGATTCAAAAATACTTGAAATTCTCGAATCGATGAATAGAAAAATGGGCGAAAATTCGCAGAAAATTGAAGAAAAACTGTAGGAAAGTTCAAGAAAAATGGAAGAAAAACTCTCCGAAAATTCTCAGAAGATGGAAGAAAATTCTAGAAAAATGGAAGAAAATGCTAGAAGTTTAAAAGAAGAAATACGAGCGAGCATGGAAAATTAAATAAAGAGTATTGAGGAACAAATACAAGTTAGTGTAGGAAATCAAATCAAAATTGCGCAAGAGTAAACCCAAGCAGATATGCTAAATTTGAAAGAAGAAATTTGCGAATCTGTGAATGAGAAAATAGAAGCAATAGAGGACAAATTAGAAGACAGAATAAAACTGATTGAAGAAAGAATGAAGCAAATGAATTGCCACGATGAAGGAAGCGTCACGAGTGAAGATTTAATAATGGACCATCGGGAAGAAACCACACACAAGTTTAAAGTTCTTCCACCAAATTTTGATGGTAAAGTTCCATGGTCAACCTACTACAAGCAGTTTGAAGCCGCAGCTACTGCTAATGGTTGGAGCAACAAGCAGAAAGCGACGTCTTTAATAGTGTCCTTACGTGGAGAAGCGCTTGGAATTTTACAAACTGTTCCGGACCACCTGCAAGAAAATTACGAACTCTTAATATCACGATTAGAAATGAGATATGGAGATGCCCATCTTTAACAAGTCTATCAAGCTCAAATTAAAAGTCGGGTTCAAAAAGCTGCCGAAAGTCTTCAAGAGTTTGAGGCTGACATCGCCAGATTAACACGGCTTGCGTATCCTACAGCACCAGATACCTTCTTAGAGCAGTTGGCTATTCAAACCTTTGTAGACGGCCTCCGAGACAGCGAAACACAGCAGACTCTCCGGTTAGCTCGACCGAGGACGTTGGATGACGCATTAACCTATGCTTTGGAGTTCGAGGCGGCAAAACAAGCGTCGCGCCAAGGCAGCCATAAGCTCCGCGGTGCTGCAGAAGTATCCTCGCACACAGAAGAAACCATTGAAGACATAGTGCGACGGGTACTTCGGGAACGAGAAGCTCGAGGAAGAGAACTGACGTGCTGGAACTGCGGAGAAGTGGGCCACGTACGACGCCGTTGTACTAAGCCCAAAAGAAGACCAGAAGAGCGTCCGGAAAACTAGAACGGGTCGACCGAATGGGGCGAAAGTCGACCTCAACGAGCCATGCCCCGGAGATTACCATTTAAATGGCATCGCCTAGGGAGCAGTTGCATAGCATTTATCTCGATGGCAAGATCAATGGAAGAAGCGTTCAGTTACTGGTTGACACGGGAGCGACGAAAACCATCATTCGTCCTGACATCTTATTGGAAAACGAGAAGACATCACCAGTAACAGTACGACTTCGAACGGCGACGGGCGAAGAAATACCTACTCACGGACATGTCAAACTAACCATTGGTTTGGGAAATGGAGTACTCGACCATCATGTACTGGTAGCCGACATCACGGAAGAAGTTATCCTGGGAATTGACGTGATAAAGAAGTATGGGTTCCGTTTGGATATGAAGAACGATGTCCTGAAGATCGACAATGAAGAAATTCCTTTTCATTCGTCAGAGAAGGCAGCCGTGCGAGTCTTATTGAGTGAAGACGTGACTCTGCCTGCAAGGACTGAAAGTGTGGTGATGGCACGCCTGGATGGAAGTCTCCGGGAAAGCTACATACGCGCGATTGAACCAATGGAAGGCGGCTTAGTTGAAAAGGGACTACTCGTTGCCAGAACCTTAGGACGAGTAAAGAACGCGATGCCAGTAAGGATCTTAAACGTCAACTCAGATCCTGTAACGTTGAAAAAGAAGACCGTGGTAGGCCAATGCACGCCAGTATCACAAATTGTGAAATGCGTGAAGTCGAACGAAGATACGTCGCCGAAGAAGTGTCCACAACATCTATTGGACATTCTTACCACCAAATGCCAAAACCTCAGCCAAGACCAGCTGGCTAAAGTTAAAGTGTTGATCCAAGAGTACCAAGATGTGTTCGCGCTGGAAAGTGGTTCCAAAGGAAGAACTAACGTGGTGAAACATAAAATTAATACCCGAGACGCTCGGCCGATACGACAACATCCACGCAGACTTCCTTTGGCGAAAAGAGAAGAAGCCGAACAAATAATTACGGATATAGAGAGAGAAAGCGTGATTTAACCTTCAAGTAGCCCATGGGCATCCCCAGTGGTACTCGTAAAGAAGAAGGATGGATCAACAAGGTTTTGCGTAGACTACAGGCAGCTAAACGACGTGACCAAAAAGGACAGCTACGCTTTACCCAGAATTGACGATACGCTAGACACCCTGTCAGGATCCCAGTGGTTTTCTACGTTAGATTTAAAGAGTGGATACTGGCAGGTAGAATTAGAACCCAAGGATCGTGAAAAAACAGCTTTTACGATCGGAACTGGTTTGTGGCAGTTCACTGTAATGCCCTTCGGCTTGTGTAACGCTCCTGCAACGTTCGAGCGTTTGATGGAGACCATCTTGCGCGGATTGTCTTGGAAGACGTGCTTGGTTTACCTGGACGACGTGATCGTGGTTGGAAGGTCGTTTGAAGAACACTTGAACAACTTAAAGGAAGTGTTCCAGCGATTACGTGGGGCTAACCTTAAACTGAGCCCAAAGAAGTGTTACGTATTTAAGAAGGAAGTGCAATACCTTGGCCACGTCGTATCTAGAGATGGAGTAAGGGCTGACCCAGACAAAATCCGAGCAGTGCAAGCATGGCCAAGACCAATCGACAAACATCAGGTCCGAAGTTTCCTTGGGTTGTGCACTTATTATAGAAGATTAGTCCCCGGATTTGCCAATATTGCCAAACCATTGACAAAACTAACCGAAGAAAAAGAAAGAATTTAGATGGAATGAAGACTGCGAAAATTCTTTTAATCAACTAAAACAGGCCCTAGTCACTTCGCCCATTTTGAGTTATCCACGAGAAGATGGAAAGTTTGTTTTGGATACCGGCGCAAGCAATATGGCCATAGGCGCGGTCCTTTTGCAGGTTCAAGATGGACAAGAAAAGGTTATCGCGTACTTTAGCAAAATTTTGTCTAGGCCAGAAAGGAATTATTGCGTGACTAGGAGGGAGCTGTTAGCAGTCGTTAAGTCCATCGAACATTTCTACAAGTATTTGTATGGACGAAAATTCTTACTGAGAACAGACCACGTCGCTTTAAAATGGCTACTGCAGTTCCGTAACCCAGAAGGACAAGTAGCAAGATGGATCGAGAGACTGCAAGAGTATGACTATGACACAGAACACGCTGATGCCTTGTCCAGAAGACCATGTCCGGCAGACTGCAGCCATTGTTCGCGACTGGAAGAAAAAGTCGAATGTCTCCGGAGAACTGCTATGGTTGATGATGAGTGGGAACCTGAGCAGTTACGTCGCGAACAAGAAGACGATCCTGAAATAAGACAACTCCTCGACTGGAAAGAAAGCGGCCGACGACCAACCTGGGAAGAAGTGATTGCTTTGGGCAGAAATATCAAAGCGTACTGGGCGCAGTGGGACTCCTTGATAGTAGAAGACGGTCTTCTTAAGCGATCCCTAGAAAGTGCCGATGGCACGGGAAACAGACTACAGAAACAGAAGTGTTGAAGCATCTCCACGATGGGACATCAGGAGGACACTTTGGCATTAAGAAGACGTTGGGTAAAGTGCGAGAACGATTCTACTGGATGAACTGCAAAGAGGACGTCATGAAATGGTGCCGTAAATGCATAGTCTGCGCTTCAGGAAATGGTCCAGCGAGAAAGCGCAAAGCACCCATGAAACAATACAACGTAGGAAGCCCTTTGGTAAGAGTAGCGATTGACATCGCAGGGGCGTTCCCAGAATCCGATTCGGGAAATAAATACATCCTGGTGGCGATATATTATTTCACGAAATGGACGGAGGCTTACGCCATACCCAATCAGGAAGCAGCTACAGTCGCAGACGTATTAGTAAAGGAGTTTTTCTGCCGGTTTGGAGTTCCGTTGGAATTACACTCCGATCAAGGCCGCAATTTTGAGTCTGGGCTGTTTCAAGAAGTTTGCCGACTGTTAGGAATTAAGAAAACTAGGACAACGCCTCTCCATCCTCAGTCTGATGGCATGGTTGAACGGATGAATCGAACAATGGGCAAGTACTTAGCCAAGGTAGTGTCCAAACACCAAAGGGACTGGGAACAGTACTTGCACCTTTTCTTAATGGCATACCGATCATCCGTTCACGAAAGCACAGGCCAAACACCATCCTGTGTCATGCTCGGTCGTGAAATACGATTACCATGCGATCTTCGATTTGGACGAAGACCGGAAGAAGAAGTTGCTGGAGAAGATTACGTCAGCAAGCTGGCCAAGAGGCTAGACGAAGTACATGAAAAAGTACGTGAAAACACACAAATTGCCAGCGACAGGATGAAAACAAGATATGACGTCAAGGCGCAAAACGGTGGGTTTCAACCTGGCGATATGGTCTGATTGTATAATTCTCAAAGGAGACGTAGTTTGTCGCCAAAACTGCAAAGGCAATGGGAGGGCCCCTATGAAGTCGTGCAGCGTATTAACGACGTCATATATCGCATCCGAAAACCGCCCAGAGGCAAGCCAAAAGTTGTTCACGTCGATCGTCTAGCCCCGTTTGCTGGCGATAACCACAATACGCAAGTCCAGGTCCGAACCAGAGTAATAAGTAGCAGAACCAGGAATCCAATCGAAGAAATGGAGTTCGAGAAGTTTATGAACTTATACGGAAGTTCTGGAAAAGCTAAGTTCGGAGTTACCACCGAGGAACAACAAGACCAGTTCCAGACACAAAAAGATTACGCCATCGCACATTGCGTGAGCGAGGATCTTGACATGTCCAAAGGGGTTGCAGTCGTGTTTAAAAAGAAGTTTGGGCAGCTAGATGAATTACGAAGACAGCAACCGGCAGCCGGAAAAGTTTTAGGACTACGTGGTGACGGACGCTTCGTTTTCTATCTGGTCACCAAGAAATACTCACGTGTCAAGCCGTTATACAAAGATCTGTGGCGAACATTATGGACTCTCAAGAGAGAAATTGAGTTCCATCATGTTAAGAAATTGGCAGTACCCAAGCTTGGTTGTGGCCTAGATCAACTGAATTGGAGGACAGTTCGAAACATGTTCGAGGTCGTTTTCCGAGGAACAGGCATTCAAGTGTTGGTCTGTAGTTACCAACCAAGGAGAGTATTGGGTCAGAAAAAGTCCATTGACTGTTACTTTTATGATCAAGGAAGCTGCTGAAATGGAAGAAGCTGTCGCTATCGCCACGATCCCTTTTACCGGTGTCGCATCCAGTCTCCTGTTCTGGGACAGAACAGTCCTAAGAAGGGGACAGTGAAACGTTCGAGAAATTACTTGCAAATGCAAGAGCCTTCTAGAAGCTGTTATCTATTTTCTAGAAGATATAGCGAAAAGTAGGGAACGCTCGAGAAGGATTTCCGTATGTCTATATATAACGACGAGACAGATCGTAGGTAAGTTATTTTCGTAACACGAATGCAGCTGTATTAAGAAGATTATTCAAGTGAAGATAAATAAGTGATTAGCACGTGCGAAGTTTTAAATAAATAACAGTGTAGACCGAATCGAGTGAACGTGACTTATAGTGTAAACCAACAAGTGTGAAATCCGAGGAAGTTATCTTATCTTAAGTGATAGTGTTATACAACGGTTATACATAAATTCGTGTAAGTGTTTTCATTAAATATTATTAGATTTAATTAGTTCGGTTAATTTAAAAGTGTACCTATTTCTAGAATAAGTAAACATAATTTTTAATCCTTTAAATAAATTAGTTTTTAATAAATAGTTACGCAACAGTATTAATAATCGTTACAATATTTTAGAAATCTTAGATCTAAATCTTAATCGAGATTTAAGTTTTCTACTAGCAAATGTTTAAAAAAATTTTATCAGGAAGCAGCAAATCCTCAATACAAAATAAATCAGTTTATTATAAGATTTAGAAACGTTATAACTAGTATACTGACGTCTGTAGGAACAATCAAGTGCAGATATTAATTAAAGCTAAAATTTTTAATAATTTCAACACTTGTGACATTAAAATAATAGGAAAGAAAAAGTATTTATTTATTTGTTGAGTAAACATATAAAACCACTAATAAAACAATTGCACATGCCCCACAAAATTGTAGTAATACAAAAAAGATAAATAACAAAAAACTGACAAGGAAAAAAGTATCAGCCAGATGTAAAATATGCGAGAGAGGAAAAAAGGACAAGAACGCATTTTATAGGTGTTCAAATAGTCGCAACAAAATTTGTTTGGAACGATCCTAACAGAGTTTATTCAAATTATTTAGTGTCAGTTTTTGTATAAAAAATAACATATTGTTTCTTTGTTTTTACCTTTTTATTGTTTAGTGTGTCAAAAAGTTGTGTTTTTTTCGTAAAGCAAGTTCTGTACATCTGCTTAAAACTTTTCGTATTTGTTTATTTGTGTAGCGATAGTGAAAAATAATTTATTATTCTTTACCATATTTAGTGTTGGCTTATATTAAAAATAGAACTATTTACTACGTTATAAAATCTTAAAATGGTATGTGTTAAAACCAAGAACGTAAATGTAACATTCATTTTGAATTGTTTTAAAACGAAAAAAGACATTGTAGCTTTTGTATTTTTAATTTAACACGTGTATCGCCAAAGAGACGTCGATTAATAACCGTTGTTTTAAAATTATAATACAGGACGTTAACTGCTATGTTTTATGGTTACAGTTATTCATATGGCAATGTCAACTGTGCTTATAGAAAAAACTCGACTGCTGAAATATGATATGTACCTTAAAATATTATATACAATTTAAAAATGAAGTTTGTTAGTCATCAATCATCATACAACAGCAGGAACCAATACAAGTCAAAGAGCCAAGTTGACTAATGGGTTCAGCAGAACATCATTTTATGTTAAGCTGTCATTCATTCATATAAACAGTTGCAGTAGACACGCGTCACTTTACTTTGAGTAAATGATAATATCTTCTCCGACACAAAGTAAATACTTAACACTCAACGCTTTTGCGTGACAAAATATGAATGATAGTTGTTGAAAATTAACACTTGTAGTACTTAACACAGGTTAAATTCTAAACGGAAGTAAATTTAACGTTTCCTGTCTTCCTGTATTTACTTAATACTTGTAAAAATAAATTCATATAGTTGCTTAATACCTTTTCAACAATAAATTAACCTTCTTTACTAACACGTGAGTTTCAGTAGTCTTGAGTATTCTTTTTAACAGTCATCAATATTTTAGTAAAGACATTAATAACATGCAACACATTTATTTATTTCAGTTGATTCAACGGTTAGTAGTTTTGTGGTTAGTAGGTTATTATGTCATACTATATAACATTAAATTTATATCCCGGATTGTAGAGATTTTTGATTAAACACAAATAAAGTGTTTGTTTATGCTAGAAGCAATATATTGTTGGAAATATCAACACGATCGATTAGGTTAGAAAATGCTCTTCATTCATCAAGCTTTCGATTCAATCCATCTGAACCTTACAAGAAATGATCGTTTGCCATTTACTATTTGCATCTTGTATACAGACACAAAACTAATTCAGTTTAATTGATTTTTATCAAATGTACACAAATATTGTTAAATATTATTTTTTTAAATAAATGATATTAAGTTTTGCTTGAAATGAAAAAAAACGAGTTTACTGTACGAACTGTTTAGTAGTTCTTTTTACAACACACTAATAAAATACAGTGCACGTCACTTAATAGAATCACGTTGGGACTTGGGGCTTTTGATAACAATAACCAAAGAATGAAAAAAAGAGAAATTCTAAAAAAAACAAATTAATGTTTATTGGTTAGAAAGCAGTAAATATATACAGCGTGTATCTGAATAATATGTTGGTAATTTAGAAGGTAAAATTATAGCATTAATTATATTAATGAAAATGTCGAAATAAAAATTCTTATAAAACGTTTAAAAAACAAAATTTTGAGCCAAATAATCGAATATTACGGACCTCCCAGTAAACACGGATTGAAACTGTTACAGTCACAAAATTAAAACAATTGTTTCATTACGTTGTTTCGTGTTAGTTCCATTTTTATATCATTTACATGTAACTGACAGTGAATAAATTGAAAGAGTTCCGATTTTTCACAATCAGTTTTAAACCGTTTCAGTACTTGCAATTTTTATCCCATAATCAGCAACCGTCTAAAAACTGATTTATTAAAACCGAATATTTTTTGAATAACTAGAATTGTTTAAAGATCGATTAAATAAGATTGAATTATTTTCAAAACAGTGGAATCGTTCTAGGAAAAACGAATACTTTGTGATTAGTCAGTATTAGTCGTTGCTATACTTTTGATTACTGTCGTCAACGGTTGCGCTGCAAATTGATATCTTTTCACTTGTTCGGTTGTAGTTTGATAAGTGATGCTGTGTGTACAATTACGAAATGGAACAATAAACGGTAAGTCGAAACATTTTATTATAATCCATAAATGTAATCAATATTATTATCATTTCTGTTCTTTATATATCATGTTTTAATTTGTATAAAAAAAATGTAAATTAACACACATGGTTGCGTTAAGGTAGATTATTGCGTAAATCTGATGATACTTTAGGATTTATAATTACAGTTCAATTATTCAAGTTTTCTATACGATTATGTACAGCTAAAGGTATTCACAGTGTTTTTATAACTTTCTAATGATTGCTAAAGTGATATTTATATTAAGTTTGTGTTGTTTTTGATTAAAAAAATGTAATTAATTTTGTGTAACTCTATGATTATGTATGTATATAAATGAAATATTTATTTCTATGTTACAGATGCGGTTAAAAGTTGCTACCCAACAGTAAATGATGCAGTTTTCGAGGCTTCCGTGAAAAGACCGCATCCAGGAAAGTTGCAATATGTAAAAAACTCAATGTGATATTGTATTTAAAAATATTTATTGTGCAATAAAATTTGAAACGTGCATTCGAAAATGTATTATTATATTATTGAAAGAATTGTTTTAGTTCATTATTGAAACAAAAAAATCATGCATGTATCGATCATTTAGTATCAGTTCAAGAACGAAGCTTTTAAAACGTAAACCGAATGCAACATTTAGTTTGCAACAGATTTGAATTAAAAATACCGTAACTATACTGATTCAAATAAGTGAAACAGCGATGGACTTATAGCTATTTTATTGCAGTTAGGTTTCTTTTATGTTTGAAACGAGTGAATCATAAATTTTTTGTTTTGAAACTGTTACTAAACATTATCAATTTTGTGTTTACTGGGCTGTTGCATTAAACAGTTTGTTGACATCGTTATTAAAAAGAAATCAAAAATAATGTTATGATGTTTAAGTCAGTGTTTTAAGAACTACACATTTCTTCTCAATAATTTGCTGACACTAACAATAAAAATAAATACAAAATAACGTTATCACATACATTAAGTTGTTATTCTAAGAAGTTCACATCCTTCCAAGTACACTAAAATAAAGATGTTGAAATAAGGTCAGTCAAAATACGTACTTGAATAAATAAATAACACTGCAAAAATAAAGCTAAATATGCAAAACCTTTTTAATTATTGTAATTATTGGTACATAGTTAACCCTTTCGGTCCCATCGCCAAACATATGCGGCAGTTACTAAAAGTGCGTTGAGCCTCGCTGTCGTATATATCCGTTTAAAGTGGTATGCTCTTCTAAACCTATAATGGAATATTTTTGGCGGTATTAAATTTAGCCCCATTACCTATCTGTGCTTGTTGGGTTTCTGTTCTCAGAGCCGTGAAAATACGGCAGCTAAAACAGGTCATATTAGTCCACTCGCGTATATATTTGTCATCACAAAATTTGTAATTGTGGGAGATAGTGGGAAAGAACAAAACGAGTCTTAAGTTATGGCTTACTTCACAGTTTAGTATCATCCGATTCGTACGTATATCGTCGCGCGCTGTGGCGGTAAATTCGTAGGCTTACACAAGTAAAAGCGGTGGTTTTAAACGTAAAAGAAATTATGTAGATGCAAGTGAAAAAATTTGTAAAATGACGAGTTAATACAAAAAAATTTTACTGGCATTGGATTCTGACGATGAGCCGTATATCGACAGCGAAAGTGAATATGAACCAGATTTGAACGAAAGTGACGCTAGCGATCAGGATGAGAAGGTAAATCAATGTTTGTATACAGATGATGAGAGCCCGGGTAATATTGAAACTATTACGAATATTGAGTAAATGTTACCTCTATGGATGATATCACTTCTGACGTACATGCTCAAAATACACTAAAAAGTATGTTGTCTCTCAAGTTGAGTAACACACTATTCACTCCTGTCAAACACGCATTTGACGATACAGATTCAGGAGCACGTGCGGAATCTATAGAAGATAAGAAGTTAGATGTAATAAGTTATTTCCTTTTATTTGTAAATTCCGAGGTAGCGGAACGGATTGTATCTGAAACTAACAAATATACTTCTGATATTTATGCTGCTAAAAGTTTGAAAGGGAAAGATATTGATGTCAGCGAATTTTATGTATTTTTGCTAACAGGGTGCCATGGAAAAAACAAGTTAAGAGATAATTGGTCAACTGATGCTCTGCTACTATATTTTCTCAATTAATGTTAAAGAATCGTTTCCAAGCCATACTTAGCATGCTACACTTTTCAGACAATGCTGATCAGAAAGAAGGCGATTCTTTCCACAAATTATGACCAATGTTTTGTAAAATGACAGCAATGTTTGCGAAACAATTTTACCCATTTCAAAACCTTTTCAAAGGACGACTTAGACTTAAACAATACATTAAATCCAAACACCATCGTTTTGAAATGAAACTATTTCTTCTATGCGACTGTGAGAACAGATATGTACTAAATGTATTTATTTTCCAAGACTTTGGTGTATCTGGTTCAGTGGTGACAAATCTTGTAAAAAGATATGTAAATAAAAGTCACTCTAGGTGCATTTGCGCAAAATGTATTGTTGGCTTCTGTGTACATCCATGCTTTGATTGAAGTTTATCATACAAAAGAAACCTTTTGACTAAAGTTTTTTTATATTATGCACGTTTTATTTGTTATTAAACTACTTTTTTTGCCAATTTTCTCAATTATTTATACCTGACGCATATATTCGGCAATGGGTCTAGAAGCATGCAAAAAACCCTGGGATTCTATGTTGTACATAGACATTTAGGTATGGAACTGAAAAAGTTAATAAAACATTTACCATTGAATTTTAATTTATTTCAATTAAATAAATTCATCTAGTGTTGTTTACCGTTGATCTCTGAGTAAATTATTTATGAAATGCTAATAATTGTAATGTATTTTAAAGTGGGACGATCTCTGCTCTATACTTCGTCGCAAAATATCCATTCCTTTTTTCGCTGTTTTTTACAGATTGCAATAATTCTTCAATTGCATCTGCCTCCTTATATTCATTTAATGAAGTTACTTTTTTAGACATTACACTTGCGCAAATATTTATATTGTTATCTATTGCCATCCAGTCCTCGAATTTGCTAGTGTTTTACCGTGCGTCTTAATGTTTAAACTTTCTCCTCCTATATCTGCTTTCAAAAACCCACTATGCTTGAAGCAATTTTTAATCGTTGTGTCAGATACTTAGTTCCACTACTAATAAAATTGTTTGCTTAGTTAGATCAACATAATATAATATGTCTGTATTATAGAAGTTGTATGGCCGATAAAAAAATAACTTTTATATTTTGTTATGTTAAAAATGTTGTAGTATGATGTTTGTTCTCTGTATAAGATTTGTTTTTGGAACGCCCACTTTTTGTCGCGAGGGCGGGGATAAGAAGTTAAATTTAAACTATTTTTCCGATGACTGATACACTTCACATATATGTTCTAACCAGTTTTGTGACGTATCTAGATACAAGTATCTAGATACTTTTAAACAATCTAGTTATATATCTAGATACATTGGACAAAATTTAACTGTATCTGATTCTAAATACATTTTTCGTTGTATCTGAATGATTTAGATACTTTTCTTTGCTCAAATTGTAAATTATATAATTTTTTATTAAACATCGTTGTGGATTCTTGTCAGTTATTACTTATTATTAGTAAGATTTTATGTGATTGCTTAAGATTGATTCTGTAATATTTTGCCTAATACAGTTATTGTGTTTTTTAGCTGAACAAAACAGATATTTTGTTTTAAATTTTATTGACAGTTAAAAATGTATCTGACATGTATCTAGATCATTTTTTGGAAAAAGCATCTTTCTTATCTGTATCTAGATACAATTTATGAAAAGTATTTGTATCTACATACTAGAAAAAAGTATCTGTTACAACACTGGTTCTAACATAAGCGCCCAGCGGAGTTTTCACTTCTAAAATTTCACAAGCATCTGTGTTATATTTTTAAAACAGCTGGTTTACTAAACATCTTATTAACTGGTTCCTTAGTTAAACCGGGTTTTAAACCGACTTTTAAATCGGTTTTTAAACAAACTCTTAGATCGGTTTTTAAACCGATTAATCAGTTCCACAAACTTAACTGAATACTCGGTTTTTAGTTTTTGAAGAAAACCAGTTAATCAAAAATCGGTTAACCAGTATAACCATTTTTATTGCCACCACTAGTTTTATTATCTACAGCATTTACTTAAAGGTCTAAAGAATAACCACTATAAAAAAACTCTAAAGTCAGCTTAACACTTTTAATGCTTATGGCACGCAAGCGCGATACTTGGTTCTTTGCTTGTGTGCACGGCACGCTTGTATGCTAGCTCTTGGTTTTGTTATATGGAACATTACGGAGTGAGAGCGTACTTATTAAGCATTACGTTTTATACCTACTTTTGCCGTTTTTAATTTTTTTAACTGATTTGGAGAGGATATATTTAAGTTGCGCCTTTTAAGTGTTTCCTGCAGTTAAAGTAACATCCTTTTAAACCTTTTAATTTATTTGTGATTGTAAATTGATTGCAATGCTTTTTTTCAAATTTTTAACATGTCTTGCATTAGTTTTTTTTTTCAAAATAGCAGACTCTAAACCTAGCTCTTTAATACCTAAAAAACCCAGACTTGCTTATAAAAATCTAAATAATCTGACTGAAAGTGAATGTTTCTGACTCTGAGGAAGATACTGAAGAAGGTAAATATCTATACATATCTATATACATACATCAATTTAGTATTCATTATAGTTGACGAAATAGCGCCAGCAAATGTAAAAGACAATTTAACAACTCTAAACTAGATAAATGATGTACTAGGTAAAATTCCTAATTCTCTTTTAATTCTATTGCACAATATATATTTGTTCTTCACTTAGGAGAGGCAAGAAAACCACTTTATGCTATTTTTAAGGCTACGTTTCGTGCTGCACCTGAGCACTTCATCAGGCCACTAAAAAATTTATTAAAATTTTTAAGTCTAAGATAAAATAAAATTTACATCAAACTAACTAATACAAAATCTTTTTAGCAACAACAACTTACACAAATAGATTGCAGTGGCACTATCCAACAATTCCTGGACATAGGCACTACGCTAACTTATACACGAACAAGAATCAATAAATGAAACATAAAATTGTCAATCTATAAAATTTAAAATATAACCAGAGACATGAAACGTTCACAAACACTTGACAAATAATGTATAATCAGAAATTATTAAATGTCAAGGCAACAACAGATAAGCATTAAAAAGATATTTAAATTATTTTAAACCGGGTGTAAACCTATCTAGCTGTCAAATTGTACAAGAAATCGGTAAACAATTTCAAACACTTCAACACTGCAGGAATTTAATAAATTGACTTACGTTTGGTTTGCGCAGATCGAACATTTTGTTTGAGTTAAATGTAGAAATTTCTTTAAAAAATTAATATCAGCGTAAACAAGAACAATAGCATTTAAACTTACCACAAATTTGCCAAAATGAAGTCTATTTTTGCTCACAAACAACAAAAACAACGCTGAAAATAAAGTGAGGTTATATTATAGATAATGTTCCAATGTATTGGTACATTGTCATGTTTCTTTAATTTCACTTATTTCAACGTAATAGAAGAGAAAACCACAGGATAAATAAAGTTTTTAATTCGTTTAATAAAGCAATAATTGTACACGACTATAAACAATATTTATTATTTTACAAACCAAAAGCGCAAGGGCAATTTACTTATAGAGAAGGAAGTCAACTTTTTTTAAGTGAAATAAAAATTAGAATACTGTTATACAATAAGTGCCGTATGTATTGGACCTTAAATATTGATATACATAGGAATATTAACATTAATGCAATGGGCAACCCAGCATCACCTATACTAGCCAGTCTTGCAATGCATAATTTACTTAAATATGTAAAAAACAAAATGACATTTACACCGACCTTTTTATTATGTTATGTTGACGATATCTTTACATGCATTCCCGATACAGAAATTGATAACACTTTAGATATTTTTAACAGTTACAATCAACATCTAAAATTCACGGTTGAAACCGAAAAAGAGGGTTCATTGCCATTTCTAAATGTTAGACTCAGTAAGGATGTTAGCACTAGTATGTTAGTTACAGAATGGTATACTAAACCGATAGCCTCTAATAGAACAATGAACTTTTTATCAAGGCACCCACACCACCAAAAAATCAATGTCATCAAGGCTATGAAAAATAAAATTATAAATTTGAGTAGCTCTTAATTTTACAAAGAAAACCTTAACATCTTAAATAACATATTAAGGAGGAACAACTATCCAAAAAATCTATTAAACAAAATACTTTCTAATACTAACGGAACTATCATGATTCCGCCACCAACTAACCTACCTACAACTAACCTTAATACGACCCCTAACACTAATCCTACCACTAACCTTAATACTAACATCACTTATATGAAAATAATAAATGTCCCAAATCTAACAAATAGAATCATTCCGATTTTAAAAACAAATAACATTAAAATAGCAATATACAACAATAACACCATCTATAATACACTGTACAACAAAAACCAAAGATAAAACAAACACAATAGAAAAGCACGATGTAATATACAAACTAGATTGTACCAATTGTAATGTATGTTATATGGGCCAAACGAAACAAAAACTAAAAAATCGGATTAACAACTATAGTTATGATTGCAAAACAAAAATAGCAGACACAGCATTAGCAGTCCATCACATTAACACTGGACATACCTTCGATTTCAACAATCCTACAATTTTAGATGTTGAAATTAATTTCAAAAAAAGGTTTGTTTCGGAAATGATATACATCAACATATATAAAAACAACATTAATTTTAATACCGACACCAACAATTTAAGCAATATTTACAAAAATTTAATTTCAAAAATTGCAAGATAAGCTTTGTAGGTGAATGCGATTTCATGGTCATTTTTATCTATTAGCCTTATCATACTTACAATTATTTTTGAATTTACATTCAGTGTATATTGTTTGTTTAACTTTATTGTTCGTCGTTTTTCTTTGTATATACCCAGTAAACACAAAATTGATATTGTTTAGTAACAGTTTCAAAACAAAAAATTTATAATTCACTCTTGTTTCAAACATAAAAGAAACCTAACTGCAATAAAATAGCTATAAGTCCATCGCTGTTTCACTTATTTGAATCAGTATAGTTTCGGTATTTTAAATTCAAATCGGTTGCAAAATAAATGTTGCATTCGGTTTACGTTTTAAAAGCATCGTTCTTGAACTGATACTAAATGATTAATAAATATATGGTTTTCTTGTTTCAGTAATGTACTTAAACAATTTCAATAATATAATAATACATTTTCGAATGCACGTTAAAAATTTTATTGCACAATAAATATTTTTAAATACAATATACCATTGAGTTTTTTACATATTGCAACTTTCTTTGATGTGGTCTTTTCACGGAAGTCTCGAAAACTGCATCAGTTACTGTTGGGTAGCAACTTTTAATCGCATCTGTAACATAGAAATAAATATTTCAATTATATACATACATAATCATAGAGTTACACAAAATTAATTACATTTTTTTAATCAAAAACAACACAAACTTAATATAAATATCAATTTAGGAATCATAAGAAAGTTATAAAAACACTGTGAATACTTTTAGCTGTACATAATCGTATAGAAAACTTGAAGAATTGAACTGTAATTATAAATCCTAAAGTATCCTCAGATTTACGCAATAATCTACCTTAACGCAACCATGTGTGTTAATTTACATTTTTTTAATACAAATTAAAACATGATACATAAAGAACAGAAATGATAATAATATTGATTACATTTATGGATTATAATAAAATATTTCGACTTACCGTTTATTGTTCCATTTCGTAATTGTACACACAGCATCATTTATCAAACTACAACCGAACAAGTGAAAAGATATCAATTTGCAGCGCAAGCGTTGACGACAGTAATCAAAACTATAGCAACGACTAATGCTGACTAATCACAAAGTATAAGTTTTTACAACGATTCCACTGTTTTGAAAATAATTCAATCTTATTAAATCGATCTTCAAACAATTCTAATAATTCAAAAAATATTCGGTTTTAATAAATCAGTTTTTAGACGGTTGCTGATTATGGGAAAAAAATTGCAAGTACTGAAACGGTTTATAACTGATTGTGGAAAATCGGAACTCTTTCAATTTAATCACTGTCAGTTACATGTAAATGATATAAAAATGGAACTAACACTAAACAACGTAATGAAACAATTGTTTTAATTTTGTGACTGTAACAGTTTCAATCCGTGATTACTGGGTAGATTTAAATTTTTAATTTTATTCATTGACTACAATAATTTTATGTTAACTAGAACAATTAATAGTATTAGACCGTATGCTTGTTGCACCAGTGGACTGTCTCCACTCGTAACCTGTTTTTGTAAGTTTTTTTGTCTTTATGTTGTACCTGTTAACAAATTCAGTTAGTTGTTATTACGTGTGTAATGTTATTCACTTACCGTAAATAAATTTTCAGTGGCCTGAAGAAGTGCACACTACAGGCACGAAACGTAGCCATAAAAATAGTTTAGAGTGGTTGTTATTGCCCCTCCTAAGGAAGATAAGATCTAGTACTAATTACAACTTCACAAACAGGAGGATAAGCTACTTTACCATTAACATTAATATAGTTTGTTTAAATGTTGCAACTTAAATATTATAATCACAAACATTTGGCCAATATTGCAAAAAACAATATTGGCCGAAAACCTGTACTTCAATATTGGATAAATAATGATTTTTCAATGTAGAGAAAAAAACTAATATTAGATAAATATTTAAATACAATGTACAATGAATAAATATTGTGCCAATATAATAACATAATTTGACCAACATTCTGTGCTACCTGAGAGGTGTTTCGGGTAAAGCTTTTAGAAAATTTAATAATTTTATGCGTTTGTGTGATTTTAAATGTCAGTTCCTGGTGTTAACAAGCGTTTTAGTTTTTTCAAAGTTTATTGTATGGGGAGTGTTAAAGAGTCATATTCGGCAATGATAGAATTAGTGGCTTAAGTAAACGAAGACATCTTTTGCGTTTTTTAAGTGTGGTATCAATAGTTTTATCAGCTTCTCCAATGTATAATTTGTGAACTTTTAATTAAATAAATACCAAAAAAAAAGAGTGGTTACATTTTTCAAAATGCTCAAAATATTACTATTACGAAAGATGACATTCCTTTCAAAGGCTGTACGCTCTATAGGAAATATGCAGCCCTTTGTCTCTTTGGTGTACCAAGTCAACGTGTGTCTGTAGGTTACAGAAAAGGTAAATGCACAAGAAAGCTGGTAAGAATTTATAAAATTGGAGCTGTTCCTCAAAAATCGCAGAGTTTTTAAAATTAGAAGATTGTCAAAACTACACAGGTTATTGCTTTCGCAGATCAGCGGCCACATTGTTTACTGAAAATCGTGGTGATCTGCTTACTTTGTCGAAATTTAGAAGTTGGAAGTCTGAAGCAGTTGCAGAGCAGTACATTGATGAATCAGCAAGAAAGTGAAAATATCGAGACAACTTTTTCTTTCGGCAGATAATCTATAGCTTTTAAAAAACACTTTTGAACCGAAAATATAAATACTTTCGTTTAATGCTTTGCGTACCCTTAGCGATTCGATAAATATTGAACTAGCTTTAAAAGCTTTTTCCAAAGATGGTGCCAGCAACAACGAAAAGAAAAACGCTTCAATTTCTGTAAACAGAAAGTGTGTGTTTAATTTTTATACTTCTTAGATAAAATAGTGTTTTATTATTTTGTAATCTATTTAAAAAAACTTTTTGTGCTGCCAACATCGCAATGTCAATATTAGTTTGTTAGTGTAGTTACGTAATGAGCGAAAAAATCTTTAGAGTGGCAAAATAAAAACTAGAAATTCACATAAAACTAAGTGTTCAAAGTCAATTAATATATTAGAACGAGTATGTGACAAGTAAAAAATCATTTAAAAATCCTTAAAATTCAGTTAAAATTGAAAAAAAGCGATGTTAAAGTTAATGTCAAATTTGACAGATTTAGTTATAAATGTAGTACCAACATTATATTTCTAGTGAATTTTATTATATTTTTAAAAAGGAGTCTAATTATACAAAAAAAACACAAAAAATAATGTACGTCACTCTTGTGGAGAGTATCATTGCATAACTCACTCACATGCATTAACGTTCGTTATGCTGTACCTTATTTTCGACTCTTGTTATGTAAATTACTATTAATAAATTTTATTAAAAATGTATTGATACATAAATAACGTTCATGGTTGTTATTATAATGGCCGTAGCTGTTATCGATGACATAGTAGTCATGGAGACGGTACGGTATAACATGCAAGCATGACGAAAGTAAATTCATAATTTAAATTTATATAAATGTATGTATATTATTTTTAATTTCTTTGTACATAGTCTTAGAAAGGTGTGACAATGGCCCCTACCGTTGTAAATCTAACTAAAAAATCTAAATCTAATTATATAAAAAATATTTTCTATTGCAAAATCTGCCTAATAAAAGTTGTTTATAATATTAAAATGTAGTTGATTTCACAAAAAATTGTTTTATTTTTTTTTACAAAAGCACTTGCCATAACAAAGATAAATACTTCTCAAGTAATTACAAAACCAACAATTCTGCTTATTGTAGTAACATTTACAAATTGTAATGTATTTACAATTTATTTACATCAATATAATTTGCATAAAATTTTAAAATGTCATGAAAGAAATAACTGTTAAGACAGTAAAACACAATAATAGTTTTATTTTTTATTTAAATAAAATTCATACAATATTTAGTACGATCATAGTACCTATATGCCGACAAAAAACATGTTTCTTAAATGTTTTATAAATGGTTGAAGAAAAAAAAAACAAGTAAAGAATAAAAATACGAATACTGAAAGACCTAATTACACAAACTATTAATTATTTATTTTCTGTTTAATCAAAATACACTATTCACTCTAAAAAAATCTTTAATTAACGTTTAATTTTAAAGATAGTGATCTATAAATAATTTTTTTATAATCATTATCTTGAGTAAATTTAATTCTAAATTATAAGTGAAAATAATTTTAAAATGCGAATTACACTTCGTCTCCTTTAATGGATAAACGTTGTTATATAAAGACTATCCGATAGAGCGTGCATTATATATGAGCAACGATAAATATTCCATTAGAATTTTATTAACAAAAAAAGCAATAACACTAACAATGCAATAACCCATTAACGCAATGACTTTCGTTTCCTATAGAAACTAAAGCGTCGATTGTGTTGCATCTGCTCTAAATTTAATAAGTGGTTTGATGTATTCATATGCAGATCTAATTCGCTACTAGTATTCTATTGAACTTCGCACGTGCCTTAGTTTCGCAGCTGGTGGGTGGTCCCATTTTTAATTTATTATAGCTAAATCTGCTACTGAAATGGATGTCACGAAAACTAACTTCAAATTACAAAAATTCGAGCTGCTTAGTTTACAACCGCAAAGATTAACGATTACGGCTTAAATCGTTCCAAAACTAACCAGAACAGTTGAAACGTTAATCCTTGTCATTTTAACGCCCAAACCGGATATTAACCAATTCCCTTGCTCATTAGCCACAAAACTCTCTTCGTGCGAAAGAGAGAAAAGTTAAAACGACAATATGAAATATATGACGTTGCATAATTTTATAAAAAATCAAGTCAATAACCGTTTCGAATCTGATTTGCGCCTATTTGCAATTTCAACCGCCGTTAAGCATTGACTACAACGCATTGTTGAAAGATACTTTGCTTGGCTACGGAGAACCCCATCGGAAAACCGAGATGACTACCGGAACTGTCAACACAGCCCTACGGCTCTTCCGGAATGGGTTGTGCAGATAAGCCTTAGCCGGTAGGGTAGATATTTGTGTAACATATGAACTGCAAATGAACTTTAGTTTGTTTTATATATTGATTGTGACTATAACGGCGTTTTTGTGTAATTTTGTAAAGTAAAAACACATTTATATATTTAGCTGACTCATTAATATAAGTTTAATCGGCATAAACGTAAATTAAAGACCTCGAATGGCGTAGGTGGTTATAACATGTCGTGATGATGAGACTTAACTCCAATTATAGGGACCCTCTGGCAGTTTCCTTTTAAGTGCGACTAAATTTATAACCTGTTTAAATTTGCAACATGTAAAATTACTAATTAATAATTATGCATATACCATTCTTAGACGGATTAATTTTAAGCGAGGTAATCCACTGTATGGGCGGTACATTATCACTTATCCGTGATTATCTTTTCAAAGATTAAACATAATAAGTCTGACCTATCCTTGACGCTAATTTGTGCATCAAAGTTATTTATTTCTTAGCAAAACGTTCTTTACATTTGCAACTTAGTTATTACGCTAATTTTTGTTTGAGACGAATAAAACACTGTTATCGATTAAAAATATTTAGTTACAGAATTTGACATTAAAATGTTTGGTATATTTACATTTATTAAGATTTTATTAAATTCAATTTTTCTCATAAACAATTTAATGTTTGCTATTGTGGACTACTTTTACTTTAATTTATTACTTAACTAAAAACATGTTTATGTATGTATGTTTATGTATCATCAGTTATTTACAATTAAGCGCTCCCAGTTGCGTTTTTTGTAAATCAGTAAAATTCTTGTTTTGTTAGTACACAATAAGCAAACATAAATCAACGCCTAAGTTTCAAAAAAAAATAATTTCTTAATTTCGATACCTCCGATTGAAAACAATCGTAAGTGACAAAAAGTAATTTTACAGAGGAACTGTTTTAAATTAATCTGACATTCAAATGCGCATAAGTTCTTTCTGCTTTATGCAATTTAAATTATGTTTTTAAATATTAATCATTTTGAGTTCGTAGTCTTTAAATAAATAAATAAACCGCAATTTCATTTTTTTATATTTTTTGTTGGTTACTGTTACCTGAAACAAAGACATTTACTATAAAAAAATCGTATTGGCATATACAATGTTATTTTTTGGAAATCGTTTTAGGTCACAAATTGTAACGGTTATTACCATTTGGTTGAACTTAAATGTTACCGAATAAAAACATTGTAGATTGTACATTGTACAATTGTTGAATTGTCTCTAAAAAATACATTCTGTATAAAAAAGTTTACTTTAATAAACGGTATATTAATATAAACGAACAAAAAGAAAAATACATTAAAAATACAGTAAAAATTAATTTTATAGATATCTCTGGTACTATCAAAAGTTAAGGAATTGTAAAACCATCTGTATGTTTTCGGAACCTTTCGCTTCAAATATTGTAAATGCTGATATTTTTTTGTTAATGGAATTTTTGCTCTATAACATTTCGTAACAGACACGTCGTTCCCGTTAGACAATCTTGTATTTTTTGGTTTCATTACCATCATCGTCGAAGTTATACCTCAGAGAAATAGTATCTGGATTTTACGCAATGTTTATTTCTCTAAGTTCATTCCAAATTATTTTTTAGTTATTGGTATATTTTAAAAAATTTTTGATTAAGTCGCACATTTTCTTAAAGTCAAAAAAACTCTCTTAGTTTAATCCTTTAACATTATAGGGCTTTCCACGTATTTTAGCCAGCTAAATAACATTATAAATTGATCGGGTGTATAAAGATTTGAATTTCTAACATTTTTTTCAATAAGTGCGTCAACACTATCATTTTGATCTTGGGTATGTCCGGGCTCCAAGAACCGATGGCAAATGAAAACTTTATATGTATGACTATTTTATTTTTGTTTTGGCCTATGGAATTATCAGTATGTAATATAAATTATTTTTTGCCAACACGAATCTGATTGATAAAAAAATCATACAAGCAACTAGATATTTTATTAACATCACGTTTTCCAATTTGCTCGAGCCAAATATAGCAAAGTCCCTCGTTGTTAGATAAATCAAAAACTGTAAAGTTGAACATCGAAAGCTTACTTTTATAATAAAATACTGAAGCTTTTGACTGTGGTATTTGAATAACTTCGTGAAGGTCAAAGCAAGAGACCAATAGTTTTGAATCAGTTTTAGTTGTTTTCTTATCAGTTTCCTTTAATTCCCTTACCTGTAGTTTTCGTAACAGATGTTTGTTCTGGAATTCAATAATATCTGCATTTTTTTTTCAGGTTTAAGCTCAAAATCCGCACATATGTCGCATCTATCCTTTTTAGGCTTAAAGAATTCAATATTAAATTCGGTGTTGAAGATATTCCTATACTGTTCCTCTGTGGCTAAAAATATCAGTTGTTTTTCGTTAGCCAACGTTGTATAAAAGCGGTACATCTTGGATATTGTTAATCCATCTTCAACATACAATTTATTACTATTTTATCTACAATAATGTGAAGGAACTTTTGGAAAAAGATTTATATGCTCTCTAACTTCTTGTTTTACACTGTCCAAAATTACAAACAGTTAATTAGTATGTTTTCCTTTTTTGCCTGAAGTCACAGTACCTGTGATAAAATGGGCTTTTTTTTAAAGCGGTAGAAACCCACATATCCGAAATTGAAAGGATATCAAGAAACATTTTCTTGCATACTTCTACGTTTTTGTTTGACTTTAGTGGGAGGATGTACGACAATGAGGATTTTTTTTGCAACAGTCCATTTTCTTCTTTAACAGTAACGCGTTTTTTAAATCCGTTTTACAAAACTTTTTACGAATGAGGATTGGTTATTGTAACAACCACAACAACAACAGCGCGTTGTACCTTTCTTGAACACACATTGAAATCTTGGAACAATGGACAACATGTATGTATACTTCTACTAGACTTGTCAGCGGCTTTTGATACTGTGGATCATTACTTTTTACTAAGCGAACTAGATAGAATGGAAATAAGAGGAATTTCTAACAAATGGTTGAGCTCATATCTTTAGCAACGACACATAATTGTAGATATTAATAGAACAAAATTAAATAAATACAAATTAAACAATGGTGTTCCACAAGGAAGTAATCTTGGACCTATATTATTTGTGCTATTTGTAAATGATCTTCCTAAACATATAACAAATGGTAAAGTGATAATGTATGTAGATGATACATCGGTTATTGTATCTGCACCATTCCTTACAGAACTTCAGATAAAAGTGAATAAATCGCTTAGTGTGTTTAACAAATGGTGTTATAAAAATAAATTAATTCTAAATTTAAATCAAAGTTTCTATCTCTTAATTGAAAGACGTAATATCAAATATTTCAATCTTAATAAACGTTAGATGAGAAAGAAATAATGGTGTGGTTATCGATTCCAAATTAGACTGGTTGCAACATATATTAATAGTGTTTGTAAAAAACTAAATAGTGATTATTATTGTTTAAAGTTGCTAAAACAAACTGTGACCGAAGATGTATTATTAAGTTTTTATTATGGGAGTGCGTATAGTACTATCAAATATTGTATTGTTTTGTGGGGTCATTGTTCTGTTGGAGTGTTTAGAATACAAAAAAGAATAATTCGGTTATACAGTCTATAACAACATTTAAAAAAGAACTAAAAAAATACATTATCAGCAAGTGTTCGTATACTATGTTACTATAATATTATAATAATTTTATTTAATTTCTTTTTGTATATGAGGTTTGTATACTCTACTGAGTCTTAAACAACAATAAAAAAAAAATATTAAAACATAACTGCAACAACCTTAATTATCAGTGTTGTGCATAGATAATTTAATTTTTATCTAGGTGAGATAATAAATAATATTCATTTTTTTATCTAGATAACGATTTAGATATAAGTTGAAGAATTTATTTAGATGATATATACGATAATCTGTAATTTACGTAGATAATACGATAGATGATTCTATCAAATAGATACAAACAGGTAATAATTTTATTTGATTGTTAACATTTAATTACTATCATATACGTAAATGTACAATATGATCTCATAACAGAATAAATACCAATTGATTGTTTATTACATTTACTAATTAAAAAACTGAAAGACAAATTGAAAAAAAAAATTGAAAAAAAAACACAACAGAAACTTTATTGGTTTAATGACTTACTATTGTAAAATATAAAACAAATCTCATCCTTTACAAATCTTGATACAATATGGTCCTTTCAAAATTTTCATTGCTAAGCAAAAATCAGACTATCAGGACTAACGTCTTTCAATTAGCGCCGAAATTGATGTGTTTAAGGAATAAGTATTTCACAAATGGAGAAGTGTCTAGTAAACTTAATTAGTTTTTTTTTTGTAACGGTTAGGAAAAATCTGGCTTTGATATCGACGTCAGTTTAAACCTAAAAGATTATAAAAATTATTGCTCATAGCCGTCAATCATACTCCCTGAATTATTGCTTTTTGTTTTTAAATTTAAGTTATCATTGTAGTTCGATATTTTAAGCAAATTTTCCACAAAAAACCAACTGATCCTCAAAAAGTTATTGTATTTTAAATTTTGAGCAGCTTCTATCAGCGAACACTCAAAGAATTAGCTTTTAGGTCTTTTTTTTAATTGTTCTCATAAGATAATTTACAACATTACTTTTTAGAATTATAGGAGCGTTTTTATTTGACGTGGTCTGTATTAGGATCTTATTATTGCGACTTTATTTATTTTAACGGTAATAGTACTTACTCAAGTTTATTTAAAGAGTAAGGTAAAAGCTCCATGACTTAAATACCCTTCAAAAAGAACTCTAAATCACGTGTATCGAGGTTTGCCACTTTCAACTGCAAAAGTAATGAATTTTATCTTTTTCAATTAAGCATTACGTATATCAAAAAGCTTATTATTGTTTCTAAAGACTTAAGGTGTGATTTTTGTACAGTATAAGTTTTGTCCCAAAGCCCCCACTTTTTGCCACATTAAAAGTGGTGGCTGTCAATTGGAGAAAACCATTTTTCCGTTGTCTTTCATCTTTAAATATTCACACGCATCCACGTTATAAATGTGTGTAGTACTTTTGCTACGAATGTGAAAATTTTTCTGGGGTAAGAATTAATTCAATATTTTTAATTAAATTTGATTTTTTTCGTAATTCTTATTAGCAAATTTTGAATAATAATTGATTTGAGGAAATTTCTATGATGACGTTACAACCCTTAATGTAATGAAAAAGGTGCTACCTCTACGTTGACTAGGATATTGATTTGTTTTTGTCAAATACTACAATTGTAACCGTATTGGAAGGTCCACTGACTAAAATAACTAGTAATCTAGGGAAAACTTGGCGCATCTAGTTCTTTTTTCATAGATCATATAAACTAAAGGAAACTTATTTGTGATAATACCATATGTATGTCATTGTTTATTTCAGCGAATTTTAAAAAATTATGAGAATGGTGCCGCTAGTTAGGCGCATGCTTCGAAGGAAATTGTAAGCATTGTATTTCCTGTTCTAATTTTCTTTTGTCTAAGTTGTCAGTCGTTTGCACGTACGACTGTATGTACATATCAAGTTGTTGTCACAATTAATTATAAAACTTTTTTTGTGTGTAATATAATATTAATAGTAATAATTAACAATCGAAATATTGCATATTTGTATTATTGCACTTTATTTATTTATATTAGCACACGCGTGAATCACTTATTTATTTAAACCGATTTCCGACTCAATTCGAAAAACTGACCTCAGCTTCCTTTGAATATTTTTTATATATTTATGTTATTTTCGTCGATACTGCTATACATTCTTCGGTTATTGTCTGGTATTCATCCGTCATTCAATTATTTTTCTTCTCTAACTTTTAAAGTTTTTAAAATTTCATAGTCGGTTTCTCCGTTTATCATTAATGTCAGTATTTGTCCTGTTATTGTCTTCAATGTCTTGTGTATTGTTTTATTTTGGCGATTTCCATGTTTTTTTTGTCACTTCAGATTTATTATATTAATTAAAAACAAATATAAACTTTTGTGTAATTTTTTTAATCGTTAGATGCACGTTTGTGTTTACATTTTAATAAGTCATAATTTGAATTTTCAAACTTAAAATTCACATTATTATTAATGTATTAATTTATCATTATAATTTAGTTATTTTGATTAAATAATTTTTATATTTTAAATTTTTTATAATACATTGATGTGGTGTTTATAGAATTTTATTCAAACTTGTGTTTAGAGTTTTTTTAAATTAATTCAAAAGCAAATATGTAAAAATCTTTTCCGCAAAAAATTTAAGTTAACGTGGTTTAATAATTTTAATTTACATTTATTTATATAGTACTTTCAGGTTATTAAATTTACTTTATCTTTTTTCCTAAAATTTTTTTTACATTTATGTTGTTTTTTAGATTACTTCTTTTTTACTTTGTTCTATAGTAATTCTATAATTAATTTTTTGTTTAAAAAAAAACATTAATTACATATTTAAATACTTACATATTTACATTAAATTAGTAGTCATTAAATTTAAACATTTTTTGCATGATTTTTTATCTTTTCAATTAATAGCATGGTAATGTTTTTTCAAATTAAATTTTTATTTGTTTTCATAAAAATTTTATTTATTTTTTTAGTAAATCTGCGTAACAGCAGAACCGTTTTACGTCAGATAACATTTGTCTTCCGTTATTAGAAGTTACTGTAGTAACAGTCGCTGCAAATATTTAACGTAATAAATTAAATATATTAAGATTAATTTTCTCGAGCAGTTTTTGTTTGTGTTTGTTTCATAAAAGCATTACAGTAAATACTGTGTGCATTATCATTATATATCAAAGCGTAATATATAATGCAATAATGTAATAATCAATGTAGCATAACACGTACGAATTTTATCCACTTATACAAGACCTACCATATATTTACACTAGTGTAAAGCACTATTATAAAGTTTACATTACATTTACGTCATTATTCTGTAACGTATAATGCCTTTAGAGAAAGGTATCGTATGGAACGAAATAGGAGCGTTGCAACGCCGCAGCTAATAATGTGGGAAGCTGTATTTATGTCTATCAAACTGTAAATGAAATGTTTCTTGTTTGGTTCACACGTTTAAAACTGATCTGTGACATTTTCCAAAACCAATCGGATTTATCTATTAAAGAGAAAATAAATAATAGAAGTATTTATTATAATACATTTCTAAGTCATAAATAATCGATAAATGTTTTTGTTTAATTAGAAATGGCTTCTTCAGTCTAATTGTTTACAAATTAAAGATTATAAAAATTAAATAAATGTGTATAATGTATTTATATATTGTAAGTTAAATCATAATTTAAAAGTGACTCTAAATTGGATAAAACATTAACTTTTGGAATTTTTAACTAAACTCGTTATATTATAATTATAAAAAAAAAATTAGGGCGTGTACTAGTGTACACATGTAAGAAGTGAAACTTCTTTATGGCCTTATTTTTCGCAAAATGATCTACATGCAACTTTTCAGAAATTGGTTAAATAAAGTTAAATTAGATAAAGTTTAAACAAAAGGATTTTATTATCATAGACATGAATACAAATAATACAATTATTTCACTTTAACTTTTTGCTACTAAGATTATTACAGCATTTCATTAATTGTAATAGAATTATTACTATCATTGTCATCGTTATTATATATTTTTGTAATTAATGGCTTATGGTAACTGAAATATAAAATTGAATCTACAAAAATTAGTTAATTGATTTACAAAAATTAATAACATATTTCAGAATTTATACTCTATGCCAATTAATTGATGTTCATTAAATTAGCAGTCGTATTAATTAAAAATGTGACGCGTAACGAAATAAGCGACATGCTATCCCTACTGCGTTGGAGAAACTGAAAGTACTCTTCGTCTGAACCAACCGTGTTTCACTTTAACTTTTTGCTACTAAGATTATTACAGCATTTCATTAATTGAAATAGAATTATTACTATCATTGTCATCGTTCAATCAGAAATTGAGGTTAACCTTAAATATCTTAAATTTAATAATTAATGGCTTATGGTAACTGAAATATGAAATTTAATCTACAAAAATTAGTTAATTGATTTACAAAAATTAGTAACATATTTCAGAATTTATACTCTATGCCAATTAATTGATGTACAATAAATTAGCAGTCGTATTAATTAATAAATACTATTTTAATGAAATCATATACATTGACCGATAGTTACAATAAGAAACTGAGGTTAACCTTAAATATCTTAAATTTAAAATTAGATAAAGTTTAAACAAAAGGATTTTATTATAATAGACATGAATACAAATAATACAATTATTTCACTTTAACTTTTGCTACTAAGGTTATTACAGCATTTCATTAATTGAAATAGAATTATTACTGTCATTGTCATCGTTCAATCAGAAACTGAGGTTAACCTTAAATATCTTAAATTTAAAATGTCATCGTTCAATCAGAATTTGAGGTTAACCTTAACAAGTATTAGAAAAATAGATATAATTACTTACTTTTGTTAAAAATGCACTGGAATTAGAATTAAAATAAAGCCTTTGATTTTGTTGATTACTTTAGTATTGATATATTATTTATCTCGTCGCTATTGCGTTTCAGAAAAAAAAAAGATGGCGCGTAAAGGAAAAATTTGACGATAAAAAATGTGACGTGACGCGTAAAATGTGACGGTAAATTTTTTTCCAACGCCGATAAAGAAGTTTCACTTCAAAAACTTCTTCGCACATTAGGTCTCTTGATTTATGTTTTGCTGGATTTGGTTTTTTTGGGAGACTGATGACCAGTTGTCTTGCCATATCATGAAAGTCTTCTTGGCAGACCGCTGCTTTCCTGTTTTCCATCGTGTAGTTTTTCCAGAAGTCTTTTATTATTTATTTTAAGAATGTCTTAGTTCCATTGTCTTTTTTTCTTTCTTACGACACCTTAAATGTTATATTGTGTTTTGATGTGTTGATTCTGAGTTTAGTAAAATTCACCGCCTTCAATTCATCGCCAGCAGTTTACCGCAGCAGAAATTTATCGCCAGCAATTCACCATCTCAGCAATTTCTGTCAACATAAATTATTATCAACTCTTTTTATCACATTGCGGTTATTAGTAGAATATTTTAGCACTTATTGTGTGCTTGAATCAATTTATCTATCGCCGGTAATTTTATGTTTCCGTTATTATTGAAGTACAACTATATTTTTAACAAAGATAAAAAACAAAAGATTTGTGTTTACTAATATAAAGCAGCAGTCTAAAAACGGGAATCTTAGTTGAGAAAAATTGCTGGCGATAAGTTGCTGAGGCAGTGAATTGTTGGTGACAAACTGCTGGCGATAAATTGCTGGCGGTGAATTTTTTACGCACGCTTGTTTCTTGATGCGATTTTGTCTTGGTTTTTCTAATTATACATCTCAATACTTATTTTTGATGTACTTATTGCTTGTTTCGTCTTATTGATGTCAGCTCCGTTCTTAATAACGTAAGCTAATAAAGTACGTACGCAAGTGTTATATATTCTTGTCTTGTCATCTATTCTGACTATTTATTTCTCCATATTCTGTTTTTCAATGTTCTTGATACAATTACTGCTTTTTTTACTTGATTGGTCGTTTGTAATGTCTGCCTAAATATAGTTAAATTTCAGTTATGGCATTTTTTTATTTTTATTATCATTGAAAAAAAAATGACAAAAACAAAATAATATTTTTAATCTTAAAATAAAAAAAAAATTTTTTGTTTTTACTGAATATTTATAACACAAACAAACTCTTGAATTCATCAGTAAAATCTAAACCACCCAGACCAAATCCTACAGTGTATGAGATGTCAAAAACTAGGTCACTTAAAGAATTTATGCAACAAGAGCCTTTGTTACGTAAAACGTGCAGGTAATTATTTAAACACGCCATGTTTACGTAAAACTAAAAGTGATGATGTTAAATGTGTCTTGTGCAATAGTAATCGCCCACCAAATTATAAAGGGTGCGTTACATACAAAGAGTTACAACAGAAAACATTTCCACTGCTCAGACCTAAATAGACAAAAGAGGTCCATTAATGTTAATACAGCCCGGCATCACTCACGCACAAATTGTTAGTTGTAAAGTTTATCAAACACAAGCGACAAACAACAAAATTCAACAACAAACTTTAATCAACTCAAGCAGCAAATCAAAGGCAGGAACTGAAACAGATAATGAAGAATCTCGTCCAACAGAGAGCCACCATTGAAGCTTTTAACAACACTTGTTTTAAGCTCTAGTAATGGCTTAAACACTAAAAATTGCTGAATAAAACGCCAACAGCTTACAACACGCGAATGAAGTTAAGTCATTTTTACACCTACATGATGTAGCTATTATGCTAATCTCAGAAACTCGATTTACTGAGAAACATTTCTTGAAGACTCATACCTATACCACCTATTTAACACTGGACCTGTATATAATTGACTACGTTAGTACTACTATTACCATAAAAAACTCAATAAAATATTTTGAAATTATCAATACAATGATGATCAGCTGCAAATTACGTTAGTTGTAGTTGAGGGCTGGGTTGAATCGTTGACTCTGCGACCAATTTATTGTTTACCACGGCAAGCTATTGCACTAAGGATCGCAAACTGATGAAAACGATAACATCATTAAACCTAAATATTATATCTACCGAAGAACCGACCTACTGGTAAATGATGTCAATTGCCTAATCTCCTGGTTCATTTTATTATCAAAAGCATAAGCAGATACAGATTAAGTCTTGCATCGATCTTACCTCCTACCATTTTCTAGTTCTACTGAATCTTAACTCGCAGCTTTGATACATAAAAAACCTCCATACTCAAACACTAACAGAGCTGATTAAAAATGTTTTGAAAACAAAATAAAATAAAACTTACTGCTTGAAATCTTGTTACAAACGCAAGACGACCTACTAAATGCCACGAGAGATTTATGAATCATTAATGGTTTAAGAATTTAATTGCAAAAGAATGCCATTTTCATTGTTCCAATTGCATTTTAATAAAGGCGTCGTAATTTATGGTTAAAAATAATTTAAGATAAAACTTTAATTAAAAAAAAACTACAATTTCTTATGTGCTGCCTATTTTCCTCCGATTGTATTCTACAAGGTTTCTTATAGGAAGTTATGTCGTATTGCAATTCCACGTGGTAAGATTAACTATTTTGCTTCATACATATAACTGTTTATTGTAAACACAAAAAGGAAAAAGTGTGGACTAATAAGGACACCTGTTTTTCAAGTTTTAACTGAACAACATTGCTTCAAAGAGTTGTCACTTTGCAGCAGCCTAGTTGGTGCGTATTTATATTATTTTTATTTGTATGTTTTTTAACTAACAATTTAAAAGGAGTTGGCAGAAAAATAACTGATTGTGAAAAGTTATTAAAAAGAAATTATTACACAGCAGAAAAAGATAATCCACTAAATAAATTTAAAATTAATCAAAAACAAAAAAAAATTTTAGGTGAAAAGTATATTCTTAAACTTGCAATAATTTATGGTATCTAAGCTAATAGAATGAACTTATTTAATAAATATTCTACATTTTCTAATACAAAATGTGTATTTCCTTTATGTTTTTATGTGTAAGAATATGATTTTTAGTAAATAAATTGTATTTTAAGTGAAATTAGTTTTGTTATATATTGTAACCGTTTAAAATAAATGATTAGTTGTTTGATTATTTTCGTGACCCGGTATTTGAATTGACGTTATTCATTTCATGTATTTTGGATTTGTTTTGTTGATTTTAGATTGATTTTAATAAGTTATTTTACATTTTTAAATTCAAAGTCATAATTCAAAATTGTAGATAAAATTTTGTATTGTGTTACGATGTGAATCATCTGTATTCTGCGATTGTGTTTATTTAACAATTTCTTTGTTCGATCAAAATTCCAATGGTAATTTATGTTTCCCTTCTGAGACATAATTGTGATTAAAGATATTTTAGCAGTTTGCTTATTTTTAAGTTTGTTTAAAAGTTCTTTGTTTTAAGTGCATTCTCGGAGCAGTCGTACTTGGTTTCTTTGTGTGAGTTCAATCAAATAACGTGGGAGTTAAGTTATTATTTTAATTTATTAGACAGTTTTAGGATTCAAGTCTAAACAACTAATCTTTCTGATAGTAATGGAGTATATTTTGTCAATTTGACAGTTTACGCAGAAACTTACACCATGGCAGTACACTACGTTTGTGACGTTATTTGATCTGTTTGCATCTTTTTTGCTCTTTTCGATGAGATTGTTTTCTTTCATGAAGTTTCGAACACAGCCATTGGGGAAATGGTAGACGAATAAGCTTATATATAAGTGATTTTGGTGGAGAAAAGAGAGCCCAGTCGGTTAACAGTCGTCAAAATGCTTTAATAAGATAGTTCGTTAGTTGGTTTTGGGGTGGTCAACTAATCCCCTTGAGAGAAAGTAACGCGGCGGAAACCGGCCAAAAACGTGAATTTTTAGTGCAGTTAATGGCGTTTTGTTTCTTCTAATTTGCAGACTCTACGGCTTTTAAGACAATGTCACGCGCTTGCAGTTTTTATTTTACGTAGTGTAGAACCGTGTTTGTCGAGTAGTACGACGCGGTTATATCTTTGCCTTGGTGGCGGTTATTGAGAACCTTCCGATGGTAGATAGTCCTCTGGGGAACCTTTCGTTTCTTCTTGATTACATCTAGCAACCCAAGATCAACCACAAGTTCTTTCCTGGATTTACGACGATGACTATTTAAGGAATTTATTTTGTACCGATTACTTAAAGTTCGTGAATTTTATTTACGCGTTTAAGTGTCTTAAAAGCTTTGGTTTTTTTAAGAAAAATGTGTGTTGCGAATTAACGATTTTATCGGTAATGTAGTTAATAATTGATTATTGTCCGTATTTGTCGAAACTATGTGACATAATCCGGTGTTAAAAATTTGTTTGACGTTAACCGGAAAATTTTACTATTAAAGTTTTCATCCTGGTTTTATAATAAATGAATTTGTTTCATTTTATATTTAAGTAATCTCTATGTAATGCGCACACGGCCGTGCATTAAGTAATTAAGATTTACTAGTGTTCTTATGTGTTTAATTTCTTTAAATTTTTGGTTGTTATTTCAATTAACTTTAATTTTTGTTTTTAATTTTATTTTGGTTTTAACTTTCATGTTTACTTACATTTTTTTGTTTTGTTAATTTTGTTAACTTGCGTTAATTTCAATAGCTTTATTTTGTTTTGAGTGTGCAAATAAATGTTAAATAGTTAAATTGTAAATAAGCTTTTACTTTCGTCGGCTTCCGCGTTATGTAAAATTTAAGTTCATTTAAGATATTAGTGAGATACACTCTATTAAGGTAAGTCCATTTAGAGTGTATCTTTTAGAAGCGGGCTTGTGGTTGGTAAGGGTCAGAAGTTCATTGAGCTTTACTCCTTTCTGGCGCCCTTTAATTTGACTTCTTGATTTTGTTTTCGTTCAAGTTTTCCAAAACAATCACGAAATTTTGAATATAACCCACCCCGTTTTCACTGAGCACCGGCATAACACGTTTATGTTACTTTGGTTTAGGCAAGTGTCATTGTTTCATTTTTTGCACGTAACAATATGAAAACTACTACTAAAACTAAAAAAAAAATATGAAATTTGCATTTATAGGTATTATATTACATACATAAATTTATTGTAAAAGTGTAGTTGTCGGTTGTAGTAATACATTGTAACTGTTTTTTTAACATGTAGCGACGCATTGTGACGTTTACTCTCGACGGACAACGGTATCTGAAATAGAAAAGTCAAGGGACGGTACGGTTCTTAGGCGCCAGATTTATTAAAGGTTCGACGGTGTGGTCTGGGTAATTGTATGGATTTAAACGGTTCTAAAACCAGAGCTAGACGACGATAAATAAAAGTCAGCAGTAAACAAAACAACTTTATTTTACACTCTTAGGCAACGGTAGCGGAACGGTAAATGGTGAGCTAATTGAAACAAAACGTAAACGGCGGAGATGATAACCAAGCAACGAAGGCGACCAAGCAAGCGTGCTGTAACGGTAGTAACGTCCATCAGACCGGTGGAAAGGACTAATTTGGGATGGGACTTGGTGTTGACGGCGTATTACGTAGGCCAAAGCCCGACACTACGAATACGACGCTCGGTAAGGAATAGAGTAGACCAAGTAACCGTGCAAAAATTTCTCAACACATTAGCTAGACCTCCTGTAACGGAGTATTACGCAGGCTAAAGCCCGACACTTCAAATACGACGCCCAGTAAGGAATAGAATGGTAGCTTTACGAAAATCTCTCAACACGTTATCTAGACCTGGTGTTGACGGCATATTATGCAGGCCAAAGCCCGACTTTACCAATACGATGCCTAGTACGAAAGAATAAATATGAGGTAAAGAAGAAGAAGAACAGAAAAGAGATTCAGTATTTAAAAAGACCTACCTATTGTATTCTGCAAGCGGCTCTCGGACTGGAACTTGAATCTCAATTTAAACTGAGCTCCAACTGGAACTACCGTTTTGTTGTTGCGTTCCCAGTGTAAAGAAAGAGAAGCAACTTTAAACTGGAAAAACATGCGCTCTAATCCTTGCTCGTTAATCTGGCGAAACTTTCTTTGTTAAGTAATTTACAACATAAAAACGGATACTTATATAAACAATTCTAATTTTAACCCCAACATAACATCTCAACAGTTACAAACTAATTTTAGCCAACTGCAAATTTGGTTTTAAAATCGGCTAGTTAAAACCAACAAATCAAAATCCACTTTTATAACTTTTACAATGAGAGAAACCTGCCCTGTGGTTTTTCTCAACAGCCAACAACAACAAAACCCAGTAAAATACTTACGATTCCATTTTGACTCACGTTCCACTTGCAAACAACATATCTACACCCAACAAAGACAATTAGAACTTAAATATAGTGAAATGTACCGGTTGCTAGGTTGCAATCTTGGAATTAGTTTGGTCAGTGAAATGGTTTAAGGTACTCTAATCTTTTTGCTATCACGCAATAACAAATGCCTTAAAAGCAACTCTTTTCTTAGAGTTCAAAAAACTGTCAGTTTGGCGTTAGTTGTAAAGGCCGCCAAATCTGATGGAAGTTGTTGACCCATTTGCTTGCTTCCAGTATTGGAGACGGTGTTTGAGACTATGATAGGAGAAAGACTAAATATGTGGTTAAAAGCCAAAAGTAAAGTAAACCAAAACCAATTCAAAAAAAGCAAGCCTACTTTAAACACTATCGGGCTGGTTTTCGAAATTTCCGACAAGATAAAAGAGGTGATTCAGCGGAACCAAAGTTGCGTTTTTGTTGGATATCAGGAACGCGTTTAACAGCATGCCATATTTGGGCATCGTCAAGGCTGTGGAAAACAACTGGGCACCGGGGTACCTAAGGAACATGGTAAAGAACTACTTTAGAAACACTCTGCATGTCAGAAAAAGCAGTCAAATACAAGTCACGGCTAGGATTCTACAAAGGTCGATTTTAGAGCCGATTTTGTGGAACATCTGTTGCGACGGGGTGATGGAGTTGACGATTCCGGGTGGAGTCACGCTGTTGGATTATGCGGACAACCTGGCGGCGGTAATGGAAGAAAAAACCGCTATATTGGTAAACAGCAGGACGGAGAAGACTGTTTTGAGAATCAAAAATTGGCATGTGAACCACGATCTGAATAAAACCGTATGATAAAACCAAAATAGTAATTCTAATCGGACCCAGAAAAATAAAAAACTTCTGTATAAATCGTGAGGTATTGTAACCGTTTCATTTAAATAATTTATCTGTCTCATTTTATTTCTTGTCTGTTTTATTAAATATGATGATTCATTAAAAATATTGAACAATCACTTAAATCTATTCAGTTTGGAATCTTTAAATTTCATGATTCTATTATCATCACTAGATTCTTGGTTGTGCATGGATGTTTCAATTTTATATATAAAATAGAAATTTGGATTTATTCGAAGCATCCTTTTGTAAATCGGTGAGTTGGTCATTGGTGATGTAAATTCAAGTTTGGGGACCCAATTCACTGTCTTGAATATTGGGAATATAACTGCATTTTCAAGTTTCTATGAATAAATAAACCACCCACCATCTTTTGGTAAGAATCGAATTATCTCTGATAACAACATTAACGCTATGTCTTTTTACGTTTCTGTTCGTGTTATCGTGTTATAAATATTTACTTCTGCTAGATTGCATTTTTAACATCGCAAGACGTGTCCACCAAGGTGTGTCCGTCAAGAAAGCATACCATTACCTGAAGAATCGATTTGAAGTAATGATTCTTGCCTCTATCGCCTGGCAAGCCACAAATTTCATAAAAAAGGTTTTGTTTCAGATTGTAACCAAGGTCAAAGATATATTTTGTTACCTAAAATTAAACGGTGAACAACACTAAAACTATTTAAACCTTTAGAAGGTTAAGTTATGTTATAAATATAAATGAGCGTATCCTTCTTATTGTAAAGTTATTAGTTACCAAATGTTGCTTAGTTGTTTCCTTTTTTTCTTATTCTTTATATCCCACCCCTTTACTTTGCAATTGTATATTTATTTTAAATACTATTGTTACCGTTACTACTGTCATTGCTATTGTCACTTGCGTTAGGATTAGTGTCTCAATTAACGCTAACGGGAATGTGTGATGGATATCACTCAAAACCGTAGTCGCAAAGAGTAATTTTATTCATGTTAATTAGTTTTGGAAGGTGATGCGGGTGAAATCAACTAACATTGCTACTGTATTTATTTTTGAGTTGCGTATATTAGAGGGTCTTTTTATATTACTATTAATGATTTTAATATTACCACTAAAGAATTACCTTTTGGTATTTATCTATTTGGTTTGTTATCCGCAGTATTCGTTTCCATAAGTATAACTTTTAAGTTTATTTTCAGAGCTCTTACTTTTTTTTCCTCTGTAATTTAGTTTTTTTGTTTCTAATTAGCGCTACTACTGTTTGGGGATTTATCCTTCCAAGGTTCATTATTATTATTTCTTTGTTATACGTTGAATATAACTTTTTTTGTCTTTTTCTCTTCGTGGCAATAAATACGGTTTTTTTTAATTTAATTTTTTTTTCTCTTCCTTTTCTTGTCGGGGAAACGTGATAGTACCTAGGCGTGTAGATCAAACCGAGTACGTAAGACGTGCATGCGAGAAAGAGGAAACATCCGCGAGGAGTTTGGTTCAACTCATGCCAAGCGTGGGAAGACCAAGCTCCAAACTGAGAAGAATGTATGTGTATGTGGTACGCTCCGTTCTACCGTATGAGGCCTTTGTATGGGAATGATTGCGGCTTATAGGACGGTATCTACGGAAGCCATCTTGGTGGTAGCCAAGATACCGCTTATTAGGGAAAGTATTAGAGAAAGGGTGATAGATTTTGGCTATCAACCATCTGCGGATATGTTGATGGAAGAGTGGCAGGATAGATAAGACAGAGCAAGCGTTGGCAGATAAGCTTGATGAGTGGGTGAAATGTGGTTTTTCGGGGTTGAACTACTACGGGGTCTAATTTCTGACGGGTCACGGAAGTTTTAACTCCTATCTTAAACGAAAAGAGAGAAATACATATACTGCGACGCGCAAGCGGATGACGCAAAACACGTCTTAGAGTGCCGAAGATGAGAGAAAGTCTAATTGGAAACTAAACTAAAGGAAAGATTGAACGTGGACTATTTTAAGACATTCATAAGGGAAAGTTAATGGGAAAAATCTGTGAAAGGATTTCTGAAATTATAAAAAAGAAAGTAGAAGACGAAGAAGGTGGATGGAAGTGTAGGGTAAAAGTTGTGTAAATGAGGCCTTCTTTACTCGAAGTAATACTCGAAAGGGTCTACCGGGTAAGAAAAAAAGGCAAGAACTCTGGTGGTATGTGCCAAAATGCCTATAAAGGTTTTTCACATCCTGTACTATAATCAAACGGCTGTTTATTACAGGGTAATTGAAGGAAATTGCTAGCAAAACAATAACCCACAAGTCACGTAAACTTATAATGCTGTTTATTGTATGACAGATTGTAAATAAAAAATAATTTAAAAAAAATGGCTTTCTGAAGATGTATTTTTTTTTCTATTCTAACTTGTTACTGAAACATTTTGAATTGTGTTTCTTTCTTTTTAGTTTCTGATCATACAATGTTTTACTAGTGCTTTTAAGAATGTATTTATTTTTATTCTACTTTATATTGTTCTATAAAAAAACAAATTATTGAATTATTGCACAAAATTAATACTTTAGCAAATAATAATTTAGTTAAACTACCATTATGTACCTTTATCGTACAATTGCATTTATGACAATATTAATTTCTTTGTTTTTTGTAATTGTTTACTTGTTTTTAAAGATTTTCAGTTATATAATTTATTGCCTTAATAAATGGGTTGTAAATGAAACAAAGACTAAGGGTTTGTACGGGTTAAGGAGCGTTTAAGTAAATGTATTACGAAATAGGCATAAAGTAAAGTTTACTTGAAAATAATGAGTTGTAAATGCAATCAAAAACAAGTTAGTGGCAAACAAAATATATAAATCATAACGTTAACAAACAAACCGTAACGTAAATCAGAAGAATTGCTTTCGTTCACGGTAAAGTGAATACCTGCTTCGAGCAGACAATATTTCATATCAGATACTGTATGCGACAGAAGAATAACCCGACCTTTTATGTAACAATCTAACAACCACTCCAATTCGCATAGACTGTCTGCATTTTTATACAAAATCTATAAAAGGCACGCTTTATGGTCGTTTAAAGAAATACAACGATTGTCCCCGACATATCTTTTCAATAGGCGTCAATTATCAACAAGACGATCGATAATATTCATTACTTTCTGGACTCTAGCGAACCCTTATATTGAGACGTGTAAACTGATCGTTATTGACTCTTGACCAAACCCGCCTTCTACCACATTTCGTTTCTTCCCTAGTTATTCGTCCAAGTACTTTATACACCCGGAACAGTATATGAAGGCATTAAACTGTCTAGAATTGGTCGTCTTGCGTGTTTTTTACGTTTTATTGACTTTTATTGGAAACTTATTTTATTTTCATCAAAATTGCAAATATCATTTATGCGACTGGTATAAAAATGTCGTTGAAAATCACCACACAGCCAAATAAAGTACATAATGTGTTAATATACACTTCTTTCTGATATTTGAATAAAACCAATAGTATTTTAAATTATATTGTAAGTACATACATTAAACGTAAAAAACATAAATAAAACATTAAAGTTTTTTAGGTTTGATATAATTTGTAATTTTGTGCGTGGTCATTGATGTTTTAAACGCTGCGATATTATATTATTAATTATTATAAAAATTATTCAAAGTCTAAAAAATTAAATAAATAGTTAAAATACTTTTCACATTTGTGGTTGTGAAATAGAATAACCAACTAATACTTTGATATTTTTTTAGGTTTTAGTTAACACATATGGCAATAATATCTATAAGGTTGTCATAACTTTTTCAAATTACTAATCTTGTTAGTTTAATTACTATTATAATTCGATATTAATGGACTGTAATTCAGTTTTATAAACGGAGTTACACTTATGTATTTGATTTATTTATTTTTCGTTTCATAATTCCAAAAACATAATATTGTTGTATAAGATAAAGCGTACCTCTACTGCTTGAATGAATCAAAAATTAAAATTGTACATGTACAGATTTCCTTGCGCACGCTATAATCATAAAAATGCAACCCCACCTTGAAAACAACACGTTTTCAAACAAAACAAGCAAATAACAAATAAACAACATTCATAAAATATCAAACACATGGTTATAATGTTTTTAACATCTAAACATAATAAACATAAACCATTGACACTAGAGTGTAAAAATCACTGCGTTAAATCTGTCTCTATGGCATGGGCATATCTTCTAAAACGACCGTTTGATTTCTCTATTGTGGGACATAATGGTAACTACACGGCTTATACCGTCCTTACCGTACCTGAACAATTTACCCAAGCTTCCAAGCCAGAGAGGGTAGATTATTGCCTTCTATCAGTATCATCATACCTTCCTTTAAAGTATGATAATTTTTTTTCCCATTTTATGCGTTGTTGAAGCTCGAAGACGCACCTTTTGCTCCATCTTTTCAAGAAATGTTGGTTAAGTTTCTGGACTCTTTGAAAAAGGGACAATCTTGCTTCTGGCAAATCAAGTAAATTGGGGTCGGCAACAGACGTCAATCTTCTTCCTATCATAAAATGAGCAGGATAAAAAGGATTCAAATCTTTGGCATCGATTGAAAGAGCAGCAAGTGCTCTGGAATTTATAATAGATTCAATTTGAACCAACAAACTATACATCTCTTTAAAAGTTAATACTGCTTACAAGAGCACACTCCAGCCTCCCAAAGCCCACCAAAATGTGGAGACCTTGGAGAGCTAAAATGCCACGAGATACCTTCATTGAACATACATTTAAAAATTTTATTCTTATTTTTATTTAAAGCATTTTGTAAGTCTTGCAATTCTGCGTTGGCGTTAACAATGCAAGTACTGTTATCCGAATATATTTTCCGTGATTTGTCCCTGGGTGCAATAAAACGTCTAAACGCTAGAATAAATGATTGTGCAGTGAGATCCGTCACCAACTCAAGGGGAACGACCTAAATCATATGAAAAGGCAAACATAAGCCTTTACCATCTTGCAACCATAACCTTTACGGTTTTTAATCATAAGCGGACCCGCTTACTCAACGCCGAATCTATAAAACGGAGGTGCCGGCTAAACTCTGGTAAGAGGCAAATTGCCCATAATTGGATTTGGAATCTTTAGTGAAACATGACAACATCGTACACATTGATGTACAACCTGCTTCGCTACATTTCGTCCAGAAACTACTCAAAAGCGCTCACAAATTGAAGCAAGTAATAGTTGGGGCCCAGCGTGCAGTAATCGTAAATGTTCACGAGCAAATATAAGCTTTGATATTTTGTTTACTTGATAGTAGAATAGCATGTTGTTTTTCATAACTGTAAGTAGAATAGTGTAGTCTGCCACCCACTGTTAAAATGCCGGCAGAATCTAAAAAAGGGTTCAAACCTATAATGTGATTGTTCCCTTTAATGCAAGCGTTTTGTTGAAGTTGCTTAATTTCAACACTAAAAGATTTGGTTTGGGCTCTCTTAACTAAAGCAGTAAATTCAGAATTAATTTCTTGAGATGTTAAAGGTACCACAGTTTTGCCTCTAACAAAGTTTATTCAAACAATTGATCTTAAATCTTAGACAATAAGCTATACTTCTTTCTAAAAAATTGAGGTTCAAATATTTAGCAAAATCAAATTCTTTAATAACGGTTACAGAAAGAACACGGGACAATTCTTTGAATTCAGGCAGTGGCGACTCATTATATTTGAAAAAAGGCTAAGATGAAAATTCAGTCTTTAACCAGGAAGACCCTTGAAACCAATCAATGGCGTTAATCAATTCGGATGGAGTCATTCCTTTAGATAATAAATCAGCAGGGTTGCATTTTCTTGGAACCTATTTCCTAATCCGAATTGTGTGTTTTCTTGGATTTTGACTAAACTATTGCATACAAATAACTTCAGTGCTTGTGGTGCTGCGTTTAACCAGCCCAGCACTATAGTCGAGTCGACCAAAATGTACATGAATCAAAACTAACTTGCAAGTTTAGACAACATTAGGGCAGCACCAAGTTCAAGTCTAGGAATAGTAGTCTTTGTAAAAGGTGCGATCTTGGTTTGTAGATCAAAAAAGATTAACAAAACAGTGATTATCTTTATCAATATATCGAACATATATTACTGCTCCATAAGCAATATTAGAAGCATCTGAGTTCCCATGCATTTCAATCCTGGTAAAATCACTACAAATTACTTTCCTATCGAGTTTCATATTATTCAATAGAGGGAGCTGCTTCCTGAAAGATTTCTATTTTTCATGCATAACTGCCGACACCGACTTATCTTTTTCGCCAAAGTTTTTGTAGCAACGTTTTAGCGACAATCGTGCAGGGAGTCAAAAGTCCCAACCGATCGAAAATCTGTGCAATATCTGACAATAAAATGCGCTTGGTTACCTTTTCATTTAATGGCTTAGATTAAACATACATTTAGCTATCATCTTTATTGCACCAGCCCAAACCAAGCGTTTTAGTGTGGGCATGCTCACCAAATTTAATAAGACCTGAATGTTTATCATTTTTGCTTATGTCTAGAAGTACATTTGGATCATTAGAAATCCACTTTTTAAGAGTCATTCTACTCTAAATCTGAACAAAACTGAAAAAAGATCAGGCTGTAAAGTCCTCCCAACCATCTGCAGACTATTGAGTGAATACCTCGTCGAGGTTGGTGTTGATCCATCAAACACCACTCTCAACTTTATGGAAACACTTTCTTCCTTTAAAACACCGTGGTGGGGTAAATAATATAAAATTTTATTTGTATTTGAAACCACCTCAGACATGTGATTAAGATCCTCATATTCTGACATGAATTTAATATAACGTCGAAGAATACTATTACCCTGTAACCTTTTTTTCTAATGCAATAAATCTTTTCTGTGCTTGTTGCAATGAACAACCTGACTTTTCAACCGACTCCTTAAACGGTGTGGATACGATAAACCCACCGTCTAAACTTCGTTCAGTATTCTCTTTAAAATGTTTCTCGCAAGCCTTGTATTCAATAGACAAAACACGTTCCCCTGGACCCTGTTCAATCTTCCAAAACTTAACCAATCAATTTTAAAGTTCATCAACACGCATGAAATTGCACCAAGTTTGCTTAGAAGCCGTTGCAGGGATAAAGCCAGACACAAGCCAACCAAATCTACTCTTTTGCAAAATCGGAAAATTAACTTTTAAAGACCTTTAACCTATGCATAATAGATCCCAAAAATTAACAGCTCCAACTAAAACATCTACAGACGCAGGTTTATGAACTGATAGATTAGCTAAACAAACATCAGCTGGAATATTCAACATTTTTAGGTTTATCTTGTGACCTGGAAGTATATTTGTTGTAATACCTATGAGCAAACAAGAAATTTTCAATTTATAATCATTGTAATGTGAGCGCAGCTCTATGTCAGATTAAGAATTTATTTTTATTGAAGACTGACTCACACCAAAAACTATCTATTAGTTCGGTTTCTAATTTTAACTTCTCACATAAGCTTATGCAAATAAAATTTGACTGAGAACACGATTCCAAAAGAACTCTAGCCGTATGGGGTTTACCATTTTCATCCAGTACCTTTACCGAAGCAGTAGGTAACAAATTTTGATCAAGGTTAGATAAAAATGCGGTAACAACTGTTGGAATCTCATCCCTTGATGTATTTACAATAACATTCTGATGGAGTAATTAATGATGTCGTCTTTTACATATACGACAATTGTACTTTAAAGTACAAACGTTTGAATAATGATTCTTTCTTAAACATAACACATAATTTAAGAACCTTAACTTTTCTTTTTCTATTCTTGGCTAAAAATTCTAAGAAATTGTTGCAGAACCAAATGAAATGGGAACCATTACAAATTTGACAAACAGGTTTAATTATCACTAATGATTTAGATAATGATTTGCCCCTATCAGGACTTCTCTTAGAATGCGTTGACTCAAGAGTCTTTAACAATTCTGCTTTATATTTTAAAAAACTCTTTAAATCATCAAATGTTGGAAAATCTCTATTGTATATTGATTGTTCCTACTCACGTGATGTGACATCATCTAGTTTTAATGTACTTAGATATATAATTAAAGTTTCGTCTAGGGTTTCAGTTGAGGTTAAGGATTTAATGGATAGTAAATGCCTAGATACCAAGTCTAACATTTTTCTAATTTTAACAGATGATTCTTTTTGAATAGATTCTAACTTAAAAAGAGACTTGACATGATTGTGTACTAACACTGTTGTACTATTAAAACGTTCTAATAAAGTGTCCCAAACCAAGCGATAATTTTTACCACAGAATTAATTATTTGAGCAGCATCACCTTCTAAACTTGCTCTCAAGTAGTGAAACCTTTTTGTGTTATCGAGTTCAGGATTTTCATCAATCAGGCTTATGAAAAGATCTTTATATTCCAACCAATGTTCGCTTTTACTAGTAAATTTAGGGAACTGAATAGTTGTTAATTTAACCGAACTGCAAACACCCACAGGAGGTGACAAATTATGTGCATCGGAAATATTACCGAGAACACATTCAGCCTTTGCAACAGCATCATAAAAATTTGTCTAACAACATTCTAACGCTTCAATACCAGAGTCATCATCCCTCACTTCCGCTTCAATTTCAAATGTTAACTCCTCAAATTGATTCAATAAGGGTTCAATACTACTTAACCGTGTTTGTATATTAGCAAAAGTAACTTTATTTAAAGCCTCCTCCGTATTAACTTTACTTTGAATTTAGTCATGTATTTTAATTACTATTACTACTAATAATTTTTGTGGACTCTACTTTTACTATATTACGTAAAAGTTATGGTGATGATATTGTTGTTCGTGGTTAAGTCAACAATAAATAGTATATAAAATAAGGCCTGGCGTACTTCTTTTAGGTACTCCCGCTTTGCCAATGTAATGTAGCTATTTCCTTACTTAAAAGTATCTTTTATGCGCATAAGTACAATTTTAATATTGCGTAAAATGTATGAAGTAAAATTCGTATTACTTTATATAGCAGGCTTTGTCAAACACGTGGTTGGCGTCTGAGGAAGCTGTTGCATCGTAGTTTTTCTTTTCGAAAGTGGTGTTAATAGCGTAAAATAATGACTTTCTACGCCATATTCGAACCTAAAAAATATGAGAATACTGGTAGATGACTTATTAGCTTGAAAAATTTAATCCTGTTTTTGATTTACACGGTTTATGGATCTTACTTGTGACGTTTTTTATTAGAATAAGACTGTTACGTGATTTTCTTGTAAAAAGTCGCGACTAGCTCAGTTTATTCGGTGATTGAGCCGTAAACTTTCTGGTGCTAAATTATAAAAAAATTTACTCAAAGCTGTATTAAAACAAATGACAAGACAGAAGTTGTACCACAGAGTATATTCATTTTATCACAAACAGCAGTTAAGAAGAAGATACACAAATGTATTTATATACATTTAATCAAACACTATCACGTAGGTCACAGACAAATTATGAAATAAGCTTTCGATTAGGCAACACGTCGTACAACAAGGTGACCTTGTCTGCATAGCTTTTAAATTCCAAAAAGAAATTAATTTAAATTTGTAAAATATCACATAGATACAATTTTTGCAGATTTAGAAAATCAAAGCGCACCGTCTAATAATATGTGACCCACAGCAAAACGATTGTATAATTACTAATTGTGCTAGCACTGACCACCAAAATACCAAGAATTAAAAGAGAAAATATAATACTTACAATTTAGTTTTCGTTCAAAGCACCCGGCTAGCTAGCGGCACCTTCCCAGATTTTCCTAAAATTAACTGAAATTTTGGAGAGATTCAACTAGACAACAATATTGACTACAATATCGGTCCTAGAGCAGAATTTATTGTTTACTATGTGAATTTATTGTAGAGTATATAAATTTCTATTAAAATGTTAGGAAGATAGTTAATTATTAGTTTTAATTATATGTAAAAACAAATATTTCTTTATGGTACTTTTCTGTTTTCCAAAGTTACTAATAAATTGTGTTTCATGTAGTATAACCGATATCAACAATACAATCGTTTACTATATTTACCAATACAAAACAAACAATTCGAACAACTTCGATCATTGAACTTCTTTCTATGTATAAGAGAATTCGCATGTTCGGATAACAGAAAATGAGGGCGTGTACTAGTGTACACATGTAAGAAGTGAAACTTCTTTATGGCCTTATTTTTCGCAAAATGATCTACATGCAACTTTTCAGAAATTGGTTAAATAAAGTTAAATTAGATAAAGTTTAAACAAAAGGATTTTATTATCATAGACATGAATACAAATAATACAATTATTTCACTTTAACTTTTTGCTACTAAGATTATTACAGCATTTCATTAATTGTAATAGAATTATTACTATCATTGTCATCGTTATTATATATTTTTGTAATTAATGGCTTATGGTAACTGAAATATGAAATTGAATCTACAAAAATTAGTTAATTGATTTACAAAAATTAATAACATATTTCAGAATTTATACTCTATGCCAATTAATTGATGTTCATTAAATTAGCAGTCGTATTAATTAAAAATGTGATGCGTAACGAAATAAGCGACATACTATCCCTACTGCGTTGGAGAAACTGAAAGTACTCTTCGTCTGAACCAACCGTGGTAGGGGCAAGAAAAAGATGGCGCGTAACGGAAAAATGTGACGCGTAAAATGTGACGGCAATTTTTTCCAACGCCGATAAAGAAGTTTCAATTCAATAATACAATTATTTAAATTTAACTTTTTGCTACTAAGATTATTACAGCATTTCATTAATTGAAATAGAATTATTACTATCATTGTTATCGTTCAATCAGAAACTGAGTTTAACCTTAAATATCTTAAATTTAAACATTAAATTAGCAGTCGTATTAATTAAAAATGTGACGCGTAACGAAATAAGCGACATGCTATCCCTACTGCGTTGGAGAAACTGAAAGTACTCTTCGTCTGAACCAACCGTGGTAGGGGCAAGAAAAAGATGGCGCGTAACGGAAAAATGTGACGCGTAAAATGTGACGGCAATTTTTTTCCAACGCCGATAAAGAAGTTTCAATTCAATAATACAATTATTTAAATTTAACTTTTTGCTACTAAGATTATTACAGCATTTCATTAATTGAAATAGAATTATTACTATCATTGTCATCGTTCAATCAGAAACTGAGTTTAACCTTAAATATCTTAAATTTAAACATTAAATTAGCAGTCGCATTAATTAAAAATGTGACGCGTAACGAAATAAGCGACATGCTATCCCTACTGCGTTGGAGAAACTGAAAGTACTCTTCGTCTGAACCAACCGTGTTTCACTTTAACTTTTTGCTACTAAGATTATTACAGCATTTCATTAATTGAAATAGAATTATTACTATCATTGTCATCGTTCAATCAGAAATTGAGGTTAACCTTAAATATCTTAAATTTAATAATTAATGGCTTATGGTAACTGAAATATGAAATTGAATCTACAAAAATTAGTTAATTGATTTACAAAAATTAATAACATATTTCAGAATTTATACTCTATGCCAATTAATTGATGTTCATTAAATTAGCAGTCTTATTAATTAATAAATACTATTTTAATGAAATCATATACATTGACCGATAGTTACAATAAGAAACTGAGGTTAACCTTAAATATCTTAAATTTAAAATTAGATAAATTTTAAACAAAAGGATTTTATTATAGTAGACATGAATACAAATAATACAATTATTTCACTTTAACTTTTTGCTACTAAGATTATTACAGCATTTCATTAATTGAAATAGAATTATTACTGTCATTGTCATCGTTCAAACAGAAACTGAGGTTAACCTTAAATATATTAAATTTAAAATGTCATCGTTCAATCAGAAAATGAGGTTAACCTTAAATATTTTAAATTTAAATTAATAACATATTTCAGAATTTATACTCTATGTCAATTAATTCCACCCAAGTATTAGAAAAATAGATATAATTACTTACTTTTGTTAAAAATCCACTGGAATTAGAATTAAAATAAAGCCTTTGATTTTGTTGATCACTTTAGTATTGATATATTATTTATCACGTCGCTACGCTACGGAAAAATGTGACGATAAAAAATGTGACGTGACGCGTAAAATGTGACGGTAAATTTTTTTCCAACGCCGATAAAGAAGTTTCACTTCAATAAATGACAAATTTTACTAAAACTTGTGCATTCTATTTCTGTTGCAATAAATTATAAACACAATATCAAATAAACAAATCTATTTACTAAATGCACAAATTCAATAACCAAGAAAAGAAATAAATCGAACAACTTATAACATATGTACAAAAATTACAAGTTTATATACATGAAAATAAATCAAATAATTATCATTTAGAGAAATGACTGCTACTAAATTTTCTAACTTTGAAATTAAGATCAGATCTGTCTTTCACAAGCTTATCAAACTAAAATATCTACAAAGTTACGATGCCAATTTATAAAAATCAAATTTCGATCTATGTGATCGAACAACGAAAAGCAAATTTTTTTCTAATTTTACGATGTTTCGTCTTACAACGAAAGCTAAATATTACTACAATATTTACGAATTAGCGATTTCTTTGTCTGACGACAAAGGCTTCTATTTAAATTTTCAAATTCAATATCAACGAACGCGATAGTGAAGAGATGCAATCAATGTACATCCTTCGAAACTTATACGATTTACGAAATAAGGAATGTCATACCTTATGTATACAATGATTTGACAAGGTCAAACATTGAAGTTTCCTTATCGACAATACGATACTCAGTGGAAATTTACAACTTCTGCGAGTTCAGAATATGTAATTCTTCAATACAATAACAACGATTTGTAGACATAAAAGCTAATTCCATTTATGCTACGACAATATTTCAATTGGAATGCTACTTCCAATTCTAACGTGATTCATTTCAATTTTCGACTAAATATGCGATGCAAATCGATTTTCAAGAACCAAATCTTAAAAGCTTTCTGTTGCAGTAAGTTTTGTTTTAATACAGCATATTCTGTCTTTGCTTCCATGGTTTAAGCTGTTTACCGCTAGCTGATAATGAAATCTTCGAAGGTGTAAGCTGAGGTCTACGTCGTTTTACGTTTACTAAAATTAACATGATTAATAGGTATAGGAATTCAGCGTACTTATACCTCTTGGTGTATTGAATTGCAGGTTTCTTGATGTAGTATGATATTGTTTGCAGTTTTCACGATCAAAGCTTAACATGTTAATTCATTAAAAATTTTTAGTCCTTAAGGTTATGGTTTTTTTTAAATAATTTTATTTATAAAAAAATAAAATTTTTCTGTTTTTGTCTATAATTGAATTATGTGATAAAGCTAATTAAAGTTAGTAAAACGTAAAAAACACGACTATAGAATAAAAATTTGTTTTTGTTTTACTAAAAATTAGCTGACTAAAAATTCTTCTTTTACTAATGAAAAATTGTATTTAAGTTTCACTCGGGTTTTAAATGCCCTCTTAGGGGAAAAAGAACGCCCAATTTACACAGGTACTTGTCAAATAAATAATTTCTATTTTTTCGGTGCTTTTGTGGCATCACCAGTTTAATTTACGCTTTAGGACTTTACACGCAGACTGCATATTAAACACATATGAATTTTGGACGCAACTGGTATGGTTATACTTATGACATAAATACAAAAAAATGCACAAGTCTAAAGTAGATTTTGGAAATAGATAATTTAACACACCGTTGCAATTTACTAACGGTAGCAATAGTTAGATACGCTAGCGTAATTAAAAAGAGCTTCGACAGCACTGATCAAGTTACGGTCGATACAGCGTTCGTTCCACGGTTTGTTCACCGTTGAAATAATGTGAAAATAAATATCTTTTTAAGAACTTCGCCACCATTAGACCAACTTCACTTACGTACAGAGCTGTTGCATCGAAGTTGAGTTACCGAAGCATGTCATAGCCAGCTTAATTATTCGAGTGCGCCATAAGACTTATTAACAACGCCATAGGACTTAATTGACAGAGTACTGCATAGGAGTTAATTAACCTAGTACGCCTTAAGAGTAATTGACCGAGTACGGCATAAGAATTAATTAACCGAGTACGCCATAAGAGCTAATTAACCGAGTACGCTATAAGAGCTAAAATAACAAGTAATAACTTGTACCTCAATACAACGTTCACCACGTGTAAATACTAACCTAGAATACGTGCCGAACAGAAATATATCTATGCGGTTTCCCCTGACTAATACATCCAAAAGATTGAATTTAGATTTTACTAAAAAAAAACATCTATAAGCCAAATGTCAATTGATGACAAAATCTTAGTCTCTTACCAATCTTTTTGCTTGTAATGTCGACACGCACACCGCACCGGACGTGACAAAATCAAAAATGACCGGAAATGTATTTGGAAAATGAACTACACTTGCGCCATCTGACAGCATAAAACTAAAACAAAATTTCTCGAAGTCAGGTATTCATACGTTGGTGATGGCAAAGTTGCTTATCCGTCAGACGAAAGAGATTATTTTACGCGTTTGAAATTTTATACGCAAATTACATAATAAATACATGTAAATTTAAATACTCGGCGATGCATTTTAAGAAATCTTGGGATATACAATTGTTTTATGACAAAAATCGATTGTAAAATAAGTTGATGCTTGTGGGAACAATTGCCGAAGTATGATGCACATTTACGTTTTGCGGTTAGATTTAATTTTCTTTCAACATTTCTAGCATCGACTACAATCTTTTCCTATTCCTATGTAACTAAAATGCTTTATGTCCTGTTGGAATATCGTGAATATCTTTCGTAAACTATGAGAATTGTCGAGTTGTGACCGTCTTCTACACCCTATAAGTCAAGCTTAGTATTTGAGTAGGAAAGATAATAGAACCTCGTTTATAAAATGTTTCTTTTTCAGGAATACATGTAACAGTATATCAACATAGCACAATAAAAATGTAGTTGTGTAATTTAATTTGTTCTTAACGTATTTCAGTAGATTTTTATTGTGAGATTAACTAATATTTGTGACGCCGGATTACCCATGGCAGTACTAAATTTTTGAATATACATATTGTCATTGAATGTAAAATAACTAAAATCAAAAATGAATTTAATAATTTGGAAAATATCAACTAAATTCTAATGTTTGTATGACATTTTAGCTCCATCCAATATTTTTTTAGTAGTTTTACTAGAAGTTCTTTATTGATATGGTATCGAATATTCCTAGTTCTATCAATTAATTTTTATTAATAATAACTTTCAATATGGTGAATAAATATACCAAGTAAATGTGCATCATACCTCAGCAATTCTTTCCACAAACGTTGATTTATTTTACATTCGATTTTTTCATAAAACAATTGAATAGCCCAAGATTTCTTAAAATGCTTCTCATACGTGTGAATTACAAGTGTCAATCCTATATTGTTATAAAAAAAATCTAACAAAATGCTATTAAACAATTACAACGATTTCCTAATTTTTATTGCTGTTTTCTTTCGAATGCTGCGCAACACCGCAAAATTTTTAACAGATCTCTAAATAAATTAAACGTAAAAAAAATTTACGCATTGACTGGATTACTCAAATAGTCGTTGTCTTCAACATTTTAACTTGCTGAAGCTACCTTGTTAGTTTATTTAAATACATCAGCACATTGAAAGTTGTTTACAGATGGTTTCTGATACTACAACAAATGCCGTTCTACAATAAAATTCTAGAACAGAATTGAAATCTTTTTGGGTGTCTGTGTGTAACGAGGTACCTACGATAACTCTCAAATCAAAAGTCCTCTAGTAACTTAAAATTTGATATTGAGTTTTCATATTTTCTCAGTTCTATTAAAAGATGGGTCTGATAAAGAAACTGGCAGTGGGTGTATCCGCCATTTTTAACAGTTGTTCTTATATAATTTTGTAAATATGTAAACTATTCGAATTCTTCTTAACAATTTATTCAAACAAAAAAATTTCTAACATTAACAGTTTATTAGATATTTGATTTATAATTTAAAGTGAATTCCATATATAATCCTAGATTCGAATCTTGCCTACGACAATTTTTTTTAGGAAAAAATTTCATATCTTGAAGAGAAAGCAAGATATGTTAAAAAATAACAATTTTTTTAAATATTTTTTTGACTTGTTTATACCGTGTGTCCTAGAAATTTTGAAGCATACAGATGAACATAGGGAATTTGATAATTTTGATTCATATGCCCTCAAAGTGTTTTTAAAATATTTCCAGTATCAGAACATATGACAATGTTTACCAGAGAACGTTTTGCGTAATAATTTTCAAAATTTAATAACAAATAATAAAAATATTTTCAAAAATGTATCGCGTGGTAAAAAGCTTTGTTTAAAATACGGATGTAAAGAACATATAAGTTGGTCACTTTACTGTAGTGACATCAATCGCACGACTGCAGTAATATCGCCGCGACGTACGAAGGTTTAAATCCTAATGGCAGTTTATGTTTTTTTTAATTACATCATCACTTTGTTTATGTTTTTTTAAATTATATTATTATTTTAAATTAACGAAGATTAATTTTTAACAGTAAAGAGACATAATTAAACGTGTTAATTGTTTTTATTAGTCATAATGCATTTATTATGATAGACATAAAGGTTTCAGGAAGTATTTTGATATTTGATATTAAATTTTAAAATTTATTACGCAATACGTTCTTTGGTACACATTGTCATATGTTCTTGTACTGGAAATATCTTAAAAACACTTTGGGGACATATAAATCAAAATTTTGAAACTTCCTATGTTAATCTGTACGCTTCAGAACTTCTTAGACACACGATATACGGAGTGCTGCATCTTACTTAAATTATCTTTGGATGTACCCACGATAACTCTTGAACCAAAAGTTCTAGTAACTTGAAATTTGGTATAAAGCAGACTTTTTATATAGTCTCTCTGCTTTGTCAAATGGGTTTGATAAAAAAAACGGAAGTGGGTGTATCCGTCAATTTTTCTTATATAATTTTGTATGTATGTAAATTATTCGAATTATTTTTACAGTTTATTATAGAGATAATTTTTCCTAACAATTTATTCAAATAAAAAAGTTTCTAACATTAACAGTTTATCAGATATTTTATTTGTAGTTAAAAGAAATTCACAAATATCATATACTTTCAAATCCTGCTTGCGACGATTTTTTTTACTGATTTACTAAAGGGATAAGTAACATTGAGACGCACAAATATAAGGGTTAGTCGATATGATCTTAATGAAATCAAGGAGAAAAATTTCAAAAAAATTATAGCATGCTAGGCAATCCATACAAATGCGTACATATCACTTCAAACTGGTTTTATGACAACATAACCTTAAAAAAATATGTAGACATTCCTTAATCATTCGTTATAGGAAAGTCGTGTAGTGACTACGCCAGTTTTTTTATTTACATTTCTGACTTTTATATATTCACGTGTGTTTATGAACCGTTTTTGTTTTACTTTTTTTTATTTTTAGTTAATTTAATTGAAGAGTGAAACATTTAAGTTTTTTATCAATAAATAAAAATTAAAAAAATTAAATAGCAAAAAACTTTCACTTCTTCCATGAACTTATGTGTGAGGCTCACTCATTTATTTTTATTAATTTTTAATTTATTAGATAATTGTTTTTAATTTATCTTGAACATATGATATTACATTATTTTTTTGTTTTAATTTTTGTTAGTAATATAATGTTGTCAATATGTTGGAAAATTTTAATAATGACTTTTTAAACGTGTTCTCATTTTAAGTTTTTTTAGCCCGTACCCCGTACTGATTTTTCTTATTAGCTTCAGCGCAGGTTGTTTATTTATTTTTTGTTATTTTAGTTGTTGCAAGGGTATGTTAGTTAAGTTTTATAAATAATTTTTTTTAATACTTTTTTGCATTCTTATTTTACTGGTATAATTTGTGTATTGGTTTTCTTGACTGAAACTTCCCGTGTCACTGCGTTTATACAATTTTTGATGTGCTCGTATTTGTAATTTACAACAAAATCTGATTATTTTAATTTTTGTTGTATTTGTTTAAGATATAAATATTGTGTACTTTTAAGATAAGAACGTCTTCCGGGTTTGAACCGTGTCATATAAACCCGGAAGACGTTCTTATCTTAGTATAGACTCCGGCTGTGGATTTATTTAAATTTTGAGACGGTTTTATTTTAAGTTTGCACAAAATGATTAGTTACAGGAGGAGCACACAAGTAGCATGTTTTATAAAAAGCTGGGTTTATAACAATCATTATCAGTTATCCCGATGATAGTGATTGTGTGTTTATACATTTTTTATGAGTTCTTTCTTTCTAACGTAGTAAAATAACTGAATTTGGATTACCCAGCATTCGTGTTTACACATTTTTAAATATTCATGTCTGATCGAGGTTAAAAAAATTACTTAATAATTGATTCGAAACCTTTTGTTTGCTGATACTGTTTATACTTATAAACACGCAGGTAAAATAAATACTTTAGACTTTATATCGTTAACATACATTTTTTATCATTAAAAATAATTTAATCTTTTATTTGTTTTACAACTTAAGGTTTTCTAGAAGTATCATTTGTAAACGAAGATGTTAGTAATTTTTTTATTTGACATTGAAAGAATGGTCTTTGGGTGTTTTAGCACTAAGATAATTACTGAACTTTCACTTTCAAAAGCTTTTTATACTTTTAATACAACAAAAATCATTTTATTTTTACATAAATTTCAAAAATTTTTCGTTTTGTGTTAACATTTTTCAAACAACAATTTCAAAAAAAAAAAAATTGTTCTTGCTAATTAAATAGATACTAACTAGATTCAAAGATTGCTAATTTGCAAATTATTTGTAGTAATTTTTAGACGTTTTGCAATGACTGACATACGTAAACAAACAAAAAGATGATTACCCAATCAATTTTGACATAATTGATTACAGTTTAATACGTAATATAAAATTTTAAATAAATTAATTTCGACTGAAACTAAAACGCACAAACCTCTGCATACATTTATTTGTCTTTAAATTTAGTTTTAAATAAGTACGAATAGAAATCAACGACGTGTTTTAGAAAATTTATCTTAAGTTTACAGACTTGCAAGAGCTATTGATGCATAAAATATGTTGAAAATGTAGTTCGGAAAATGTCGCAGTCAATACACTTTGGATCAGTGAGCACCGCACTCTTTACAAAAGGACACATTTATAGCCGTGAATACTTTATATTTACATTCACTTTAGATATTTACTATTTGGAAAATTTTTCATTTTATATGTACTGTTGCTTATCCTAGTTTTGTTAAAGTAAAGGCATAAATCTGTTTACAAATTTTCTTTTATGACAAAACGTCGTCAGTGAAGCAAAGAGTTTGCAAGGGTAGTAATATTGAATGAGAATCAACAGCTGTGTTTAACACCTACACAATAATTATGAACGCTTTGAATACTTTAAGCGGGTACCGTTGTGAATATTTACTAACCACAGTGAGATACTTAATTTTTAATTAATGTTATATGGTGTTTGATCTTATTGAAGTACAATTTATGTTGAATTGTGTACGAAAACTTTATTTAATTTTGCTTTGTAATAAACAAAAAAAAATTCTTTAAGTATATTTATTTAAATGGGTATTACAAAGAATAACAAAACCTTTTTATTCAGTTTTTTACTTTAGTTTGTCTACAGTGTCATTTAGAAAACATTGTATCAAATGGTTAAATTTTTTTTCTAATTTATTTTAATTTAAAACAAGGCACGCAACTATGATGCTATCAATATTTAAAGTCTAATTGAGTTTATTTAGTTAAGTTAAGTAAACACATAATTGATTTAGACACTATAGGCTGTACTGTTACAGAAAACTTATTTGGTTAAGATTTTATATGGCGTTGCAACGCATTAATGCAATGGTAAATACTGTAACGTTTATTATTGCTACTAATTTATTTACACTAAAAATATGTACATGTTTAAACTAACCGAAGTAAACTATAATCTAAAGATATTTAATACAAACACTTACACTTGTTTACTTTAAAGTCACGTACAAGGTTATACTTTGTAGATTTATCTCGAACACGCGTTAATTAATTATTTATTTAGACTTGAATATTCTTCTTAACACAGCCGTCTTCACATTACTCAAAATAACTGATCTCTGATTTGTTTGTGCCGCATTTATACATTTTGGAAATCCTTCTCGAATGTTCCATATCTTTCAGTTTACGTTCTGGAAATGTACAAAAACCTCGCAAAGCCTCTCGAAGTTAAGAAAAACTTCTCGAGCGTTTCAATACAAATAAAAAGTTAAAAAATGCATGTTAAAACAAAATTCTTTAGTAGGTAATAAGTTTGGACTATTTTTCAGAGTGATAAAAGATTAGTTTCTAATAAAAATAATGAATTAACCTGAAAAAGAGTTGAATGAGTACCTGATTGAAACACATCAGTACGTTGAATTAGTTTAAAAATATTTAATACAAATTATAAGCAACCATGTATTACTACAGGGTTTTTAAGAATTATTATTATATTAAGTTTTTACAATTTTTTTGTGTAAGTACCGATTATATATATAGAGCATCGTTAAAATGTAAACGCGTACTGTACCTACATAGAACGTACTTATACGGGTATTTGTATAAAATAATATTCAAAATCTATTGTCTGTTGACAAACATTTGTCACAATTATATTGCATTGTTTATAATATAAATTTGCTGACATAAATGTTAGGGTATTTTTAATTCTTAAACATCTTAAATTTTTTGCTTATGTTAATTGACAAATACACATCTTAAAACTAATTAACTATAAATTATAACAGTTTTATAGAATTTTATGAAGTAATTGAATAGTTTTCTATCTGATTAGTCAACACCTTATTATTGTCTGTTTGCTCAACAGAAATTGTTAAACCACTCCCTATGTGTATGTGTGCTTAGATGCTATAGCATAAAACGCAGGAGACTTTTAACCAACATAATATTTCTCAATAAAAGTGTTAGTGATAATTAGTTAAATTTAGTGTCTGTTGATACACATCAGTTATTTTGTCGTTATATAAATATAGTTATATTTGAATTTATAACATTTTCGTACAAGTTGCGCAGTTTAAGATTATATTATGTTCGTAAATTTGTTTGTTAGAACCCAAATAGCAATGAACATTGGCTATTAAAGTACTGTAGTTACGGTCTCCTTTTATATTTAATTAATGAATAGGTTGCAGAATCTTCTTCACTAGGAGAGGCAAATTAAACCATTTAAGGTTTTTTATGGCGACGTTTCGTGCAATCACGCGCGTACTTCTTCAGGCCAACAAAAAGGTTAGAGTGGAATAGTCCTTAACTCCAAACGACATGAAAACTAATTACACAATATAAATTAACATGAAAAATTGTTAAAATATTTTAAAAAAAGTCAAATAATTAAAATAGTGTAAATGAACAATTAACTGTGAATGACAAACAATTGACACGACATGTATAATAAAAAAAAATAAATAAATAAAATAAAATAAAAAAAATAAAAAAACGTCGCCATAAAAAATCTTAAGTGGTTTAATTTGCCCCTCCTAGTGAAGAAGATTCCACAACCTATTTATTAATTGGCTATTAATTGGCAAGACTTTGAGTCAATGTTCAAATATTGGGAGAACTATGTTGCATTAAGCCATTATGGGCCTATGTACATTTTCTATCTGTATCCGATATTGTTCAAACTAATATTGGTTCAACTGTTACATGCCAAAGTTAACACAAAGTTACTGCCTGAAATGGGGTAACATAAACGATGTTGTGCCACCAGCTCAATGGAGAAGGGGGTGGGTTGTAATTTAAAATTCCGTGAAAAATTGGAAACGCGATCGACGTAAAATTGAACTAAAACGGTAAAATAGTCAAAATTCGGTAAGGGCGCCAATCAAGGTCACGATGAGGGTAGCTTTCAAACCCCTGATTATCCGAAAGCTCATCTGGTTGGTTACAACCCCGGAACTTACCTTGAGTTGTAACTATTCTGAAATACACTTAAAAACAAAAATTTACGTATGCGGCGGCTAAATGAATAAAAGCTCTTTACATTTAACAATATAACATTTATTGAATGAATAATTAAAACAAAAACAAAAAAAAATAATAATGAATAGTAAACAAATTTCAATAAAAGAAATGAAATAATCTTAAGCAAAACCAAACAAAAATGAACAATCTACACACAAAACATTAAATTACAAATTTATAAAAAAAAGAAAATGCTACTATAATAGCGTTAACTCGACGCTTTCAAATAAAACATAACGCCAATAAATTTCAAGGCCTTGACCGCATAAGAAATTAAACAATTCAAATAACTAAGAACAATACAGGTTATAAAATATATGTCCGAACTTTAATTCGAACTAAACAAAATATAGTTTATAATTCGTTACATTATCTTATATTCGGGAATACGATTTACTTTTCAAACGCACCAAAACAAAGTTAATTTATTTTAACTTTGCGCAAACACTTTAAGTGTTCCTTGAAATAATTAAATTTAACGTTAGTCGTAATTCAATCGGCTCAAATTCAAAGCTTTTACTGCATTTCAATCGCGGGTCACTACACGATAATAACCAAAATCGATAAATACCTTTTTACTTAATTGGAGATACCAGGTAAGCTGCGGGTCACAGTGGTTTTCAAAAGCTACAACCTCAGATGGACTTCGGCTGCTCCCAAACGTACCGTACTCGAATGCGGGGTCAATGGAACCCCCAAACCATAGGACACCAGCGGAAGATTTATTTCACAATTTAAACCGCACAATAGCGAAGAAAAGGGACTTTTCTACTTAAAACATCAAAACTAAATCCCTCAAGCGTGATTGTTTATTTTTGGATACCGTGACGTCTATATAAACCGTACATTACGAAAGTTGAAACCTTAACATTTTCACCACCACACTTAATTTTCACGGTACCAATTAACTTCCGCGGTAAGGCATAACGATAGGGCCAAGTACCCTGCTCACTCTACTACATCTCACGATCCCCGGTATTTCTAATTACCCCCACGATCGAATCCTCATCCATATATCAACTTTTTTCGACTACCCTTTCCACAAAGGCTGTGTTCGAAATTTCAAGAATGAAAATACTCTCATTACGAAGTGCGATAAAGAGGTAATCAGTCCCCATTACGTCATATTTATAGCATTTGGACACGGCATTTCGCTTGTACGTGAAAGTGTCAAATTGACAAAATATTATATTACAAGAATTTAAACTGCCTAATAAATTAAGATAATGACTTAATTTTTCCACGTAATCTAAACGATTGACACAAAGAATTCAAAGTACGACTGTACTGAGAATGCACTTGAACAAAGAACTTTTGAACCAACTTAAAATAAACAAACGACGAAAATATATTTAATTACGATTATATCTCAGAAGGGAAACATAAATTACAACTGGAAGTCTCAACAAACCAAGTGAAATACTCAATAAACAAAATCGCGAAATCACGGCGTAACAAAATACCAAACTTAATCAGCAATTTAAACTGTAACTTTGAATTTAAAATCGTAAAATAACTTATTAAACTCAATCTAAAATCACATTAAAACAAATTCAGAATACTGTGTCCATTACCAAAGATTACTCAAACAACCAATCGATTTTAAACGATGGTTACACCGAGCTAACAAATCGAGAAAGAAAAAAAAAGTAAACGCAAATTCAGCCAGCTGAATTTATTTATGGGGTCTGTCATAAAAGAAAACTGCTGAATTTCAAACGCAGGTCACACAACATAGGACCGATTATAATTTTTATGTTGGCTGTCTATTAGTAATAATGAGAAGACCACTTTGATATTTTGCCACAATTAAAATAAGTTACAGATACAATAAAGTAAATACTGTATCACGAATAATTCTATATCTATATGTATTTATTATTGTAAGCAATGTTGGCCAAATTACTTTTTACTTTGGTCGTACCTACATTTTTAGGAATGTTAACCCAATATTGTATTTCAATATAAGTACAATATACTCATGATTGGACCAATGTTGAGCAAATTTTAGCCAATAATCGCTCATTGTTTTATTGCTATTTGGGAAAACTTCGTTAGGAATTTGTCGATATTGTAGTACCAAGAGCTGTAAATTAAAAAAAATACATATTAAGGAGATACGCACAATGTTGTTGTAGAAAACTCTCACAATAGTCATATTTTGTGTCCTTTTTGTAATGGTGTAAATGAACAAGTCTACAATGGGTGAAAATAATATAATATTATGCAATACTAATAATAAATATAGATCAATTATGTAATTCAGAAGGCAAATCACACTAAAACTCACAAGGAGATGCACTCTGAATGTAACAAAACTGATACGAAAGGATTTATTATAAAGAGATTACGTAAAAAATTTATCAGGATAATACAATATCAAAAATAGGAAAAGCAAGAATGCAATGGTAGTAGCTGCTTTGAAGATCGAGGAGTGGAATCCAAATGGTAAGAGTTTTGAATTTTTATTTAAACAGGAAGGTACTGTTGTTTGTATTTAAAAATACTACACATGTTGGTAAGTCAATATTAAATTAATTTTGTTTAAGTTTCTTTCTTTGATTGTTGGTGGCTCTGGTTAGTTGAACTGTTTGGTTTTTCATAATGATTTTTTATATTTATATATTTATTATTATTATCTAATTTTATTTTATTAAATTAAATATTATCTAATTAATACAAAATCTGTTTTAAGCGCACTTAGGAAAATTATTCAATAGGATATAAAAACAGATTATTTTATGAGCGGTGACGATCTAAGTATTATAATGCATGTAATAGTCACCCAGATTTCGATGACCAAGAAACCGAAAAGACTTTTGTGTACTTGGCATGTTGTAAAGAATTAGAATTTTTAAGAAAATGAAAAGTTTGAGAATCTGAATATGAGAATTTTCAATAAGTGCAGTGAAGATAGAACTTGGAGAAACTGCAAGAGCCAAACAAAATCGAATTTTTACATTATTATTATATTAATATGCGTATTTTTTTATAATAATGATTGTTTGTATACTTAAACTGGAATATTATTTTTAGTATTACAACATAATTCAAATGTGAGCTCATTCCTGAAGAAGAAATGCCAGAATTAATACTAACATGGCCTTAGAAAATTTTAATAATTTACTGAAAACTAACTAGCTAAAAAGGAAAGCTAAAATGACGATAGATAATCTACTGGAGAATTAGTAGACATTAAAATGTGGCAGACATTTTTGAACATAAAAAGATCAACTAGATACGCCTGCGTTTCATAAATTCATAGACAACATTTAAACTGTGAGGCAAAAAGAAGATAAAAAAATAGTAACGACTAAAAGAAAATAGAGAATCAAGCTTATTATTCTTCAAAAAAACGTTAAAAAGTATATATTTAATTAAGACAATCCAGTGAGATTTATTAGTTAAAATATTTTGTACTGTCTTTTGTTGAATTGTTTTAATGTAATGTTTGTTAACTAAAAAGAAATCAATTGCTGATCAAACTCAACAAAAATATATTGCTAGATTATAATTAAATTTGTTTGTAATTATTCAAAATTTAAATTTAAATTATTCGTGAAACATATACGTATAAAATGTTTCGAATTCAAAATAGGAAACGTAAAATTTAAATTTACTGTTCGTTATTACGCATGCGTACAAAATGCTCTATAAGCGATTAAATTTAAGATTTCAGCACCTCTAGCGGCAACAGACGCACTGTCGTTGGAATGATATAAATTATAATCATTTTTATTAGCGCACTGTTTACACTTCTTGTTTTTTATGTTAATGGAAACTTTAACTGACAACCAAAGCTTAATTTATGTACACTCAACTAAACAAAAAACGAGACACTTAAGTTAGTTCAAATAAAATAGTTAGCAGTGTAAACTAAGCCTGTTAGCAAATGCGACAAGCAATCATTTGTGGCCGTTTGCAATGCTATTCAAGAAATTCAAATAATAAACGTTGACAATACTAGAAGGTCAAATTGTTTATCTGCTAAATTTAAGAAAAACAATATATTCTTATTTTTGAATGATTTGGACCAGTAAAGTGCATTTTAATATCTTCGTATGTAAATAAAAGTTCTATGCTGAAACAGTGCATTATAAACTTTATTAAGGCTATTTTTAAACAAATTTTATATTGCACCCATATAACAACCTATTAATAAGTGTTTTCATTATACTTTAAGTAGTTTTTTTTGTAACCCATTTTGTTTGGTCGAAACGTCAAAGAAAAGCAATTATAATAAACTTTTTAAATAATTGCTAACACACTTATAAATACTTATTAACAGTGGAATGATTTTGTGTCAAAAAAGATATGTTGCATTTTATTTTTAAACAAAATGTTTTCGTGAATAAATAATATGATTGCAACGCTGAACTATTGATTCCTTTGTTCGTCAATGCATGTTTGCGGCTTTAGCTTTTTTTCCATTTTTTGGATCTTTTTAGATAACCCCAATACAATCAATTTTCTTTTAGTGACACTAGTAAACAAATAAGACATTTATTTGAATGTTAATACGTATATATTTAAAGCGTATAATCTTTGTCAGAAAAGACACTATTAGTAATATGATAAACAACAAATTGTATTTTCCTTGTCACCCATATCCTGCTTTACTATAAAACAATAAATAATCGTTTTTAATGTATTTTTTCAGAAATGTTGAAATTTTAATTGCTTTATTATATGTGAATATGAATTACCACCACCCTTAATTTTTGTAAGAGTAATTGTAGTTTTAGATGCATTTATGATTTAATAGAAATATAGCATCAAGTTATTAAGTTTCTCTAGAAAGTTATTTGTTGTTGATAATGCTTACACATACGAGTGATGATTTGAAAGCTCAAATTATCGGGGAGTTAGCGCGCGAACTTAATGTTTGAAAAATTGCTCAAATGTTAATGATTTCACAGACTACTGTGGGACGCATCTGAGTTAAGTGGTTTAGCAAGCACAGGATAAACAAGATCATCTAGAGTGAGAAACGAGGAGTGTCTACAATGGGCTAAGACGCGGCGTTAGTGTCATATGACTGAAAAAGGTTGGAATAAAAATGTATCAACAACTATAAATAAAATTTTTAGCAAAGACAATCAAAAAAGCGTGTGGAATCACATCAAAAAATTCATTTTTGGAATCTTGCTTTCATCGACAAAAGAACCTCGAAGAAGGAGTTAATTACACAAGCTCAAACAGTGCAGCAAAAACTTTTCAATAAACGTATGAGGTTCGGTGAGTTTCCATGACCTAGGCGTTGGTTGGGTGATTGAGGGTCGTCTTAATGCAGAACGCTACTTAGGTATTTTAAACAACGTTACCCAGCTTTCTGTTCAATTCTCGTATCCGGAGAACGATTATATCTTTCAACAGGTGAGCTTTCTTAATACTTACAGGTATATTAATTTTTCCCATAAATAATAAAATAAATTGAACGTGTTATCGTGGTCAAAAAAAAGTTTTGATTTCAATATAATAGAAAATGTTCAGGGTCAAGTTGTTCGTACCATCCGGAAACAACAGGGGGGGGAGGCAATTTTATCGCTAGACAATTAATTGCCGCCATTCAAATTGTTTGGGATACGATTAGTGATATAAGTGTTCCTGTAGCATCAATGCCTAGAACACTGCAAGAATACATCGACAAACAAGGAGCTCATACTCATTATGAGCAATCGTATGTTTAATTCACATACAAACAGTAAACATGTAAAATGACTTTTTTTTACTAACTATGATCAAATTTCAATTTAAACGGTAACGCTAAGAAATATCTTTCTGAATCTTCTGTAAAATATGAATTGAAAATCGAAACTTATTCAAAAATAACTTTTTTTTATATAGTTACAAGATTTTGGTTTAATTGTTTTTAAATAAATAATGTATATTTTATTAATACAATAAACTAAATGACTGATTACTGTATTGCACTGCAATGAAGAATAGAGAGTGTAATAAACAAATTTAAAATTACAAGAATTTTTTTGTCTGTTGTCAGATTTTTTTAAACTATAACATCAACTTAAAAACTAAAAATAGTAAATAGCTATAAAAGTAAAATAATTCATTGTTTTTAATTGACATTCCTGAAAAATACAAGAAGAACAGTGATAGCTAAAGAAACGTAACGAGTGAAAGTTTAATGACCATTAAGTTTGATTTCTTTATTCTTACGAAGATAATACCTGTTTATTTATATACGAAAATATATTGTATAAAAATAAAATGCCGCAAATATTTTTTTGACAAAAACTCATTCCACTGTTAATAAGTCTTTATAAGCGTTATAGCATTTATTTAAAACAATTACTATAATAGCCAAAAAGAGATTAAAAAAAACAGCTGCTTAAAATGTGATTAAAACTTAAGAGCAATAGTTGTATATTCACAATGTTATTAATAGGTTGTTACGTGGATGTAATATAAAATGTGTTAATAAATCTGAGGCTAAACGTCATCTCGTAGGAATTGTTAGAAAGTAAATATTACAACCGCGAATTTCAAAAAATGTATTTGAATTATACGCGGCATAATATTCCTAACTGTATTGCGCAAGTGCAAACATTTGTTTTTCTATTTTGATACTCTAACAAGTACTTTAAAAAACACGTTTGAGTTGTCTAAAGTAACACCTTATAGCAATCAAACTGTAGTTTTGTTATATTAGCAATACTGACATTTAAAATACAGCAATGCCAACTTATTAAAAAAAATGTTTTTCTTAACGAAAAAAATAAAAGTAAATACGTAATTTGAATTTATTTTTACATATAGTTTCCAAAATAGAAAAAATAGTATAAAGTATACGTTTCATAACACATTTTGGCGTACTCGACCATTAGAAAACTCTCCGCTAGGCGTGTCGTTTTCTAAACTTTGGTCTCGTTCGTTAAAATGATCCCTTATAAAACTACTCTTTTAATATACTATTATATAATTGCAGAAACACCTGAATAGGGTAAAACTATGGCAATTTATTTTATATAGTTGTGGAAACTGCATTAGAGTATTCCAGCGTTAAAGGTACAGAACAGCTGTCCACTGGTCTCTAACGATGGCTTCTGCAATTATATAAACAAATTTTTGCAGATGGGTAGCACAGTTAGGAATATTATGCCGCGTATAATTCAAATACATTTTTTGAAATTTTCGGTTGTAATATTTACTATCTAAATAATAACTTCATAGTTTCCTTAATATGGATTAACTGACACCTTGCTCTGTTCTTACGAGATGGCGTTTAGCCTCAAAATTTATTAATGAATTTAACACCCGAATAGGATAAAACTATTACAATTGGTTTTATATAGTTGTGATACTGCATTAAAGGATTTCAGTGCTGAAAAGTCCAAATCGGACAAAACAGATGTCCACTGGTCTCTAACGATGGTTTCTGTAATTATATAAACAAATTTTTGCACTTGTGTAGTACAGTTAGGAATATTATGCCGCGTATAATTCAAATATATTTTTTTTTAATTTGCGACTGTTATATTTACTATCTAAATAATAACTTCATATAAATACTACATGTTTGTATAACTTCTTCTAATAAATCAATGCAAATTTTGTCATTACACATGGGTTTTAATTTTTTAAACAACAGCACCCTATTACATAATGTATAAAAACTAATTTTTACGCTAGCAAATAACGTAAAACTTATGTTAAATAAACAACTTAGTACAGCTTTGGTGCACAATTTTTTTACTGACTGGCAGTAAATGGGAAATCAAGTTTTACAATCCATGTTTCACTTCAATAGATTATATCAACATTAAATAGCATATTGTATAATGAGTAAGAAATGGTTGTCAATTCGTACGAGTTGGTAATACACATTCCTTACAAATTATACACTGTACTTTTTCTACGACTCTATATTTAATTAGTAATCAAAGTTAAACAAAATTTTACGAAAAAAGATAACGCAGAAAACAAATAAACTAATTTAAAAATTTGTATTGGTAATACCTAAAATTATGTCAAAACTTGTATTTATTTTATGTCAACTTGACAGCGTATATACTATAAGTTATCTGTTACTATTATTTAATTCTTGTTTTTTTACTAATCTCTAGTTAAAGAAATGGCGAGTATAATATTTACTTGCTTTAAATACATGCAATTTTAGTTAACTTCAAATCATTTAGTATTTGAATTTTTTTTAATACATTAATTTCAAGCATAATCTAATATGAATGAGCCGAATTAGATTAAAAAGTACTAATGATTCAATTACAAGATTTTGCTTTTGCAACCAGTAAATAAAGGAAATCTATTCATGCGAAGCCTGAATCGTTTACAATGTCGTCAAATTTTCACAAATGTTGATATGTGATAGTTTTTTCTAGAAACTTCAACCGAATATGTGGATGTGACTTACAAAGCAAGTAAAGTAAATTTGTAAATGTTTAAAGATAATTTGTAATTAATAGGTGTTATTCATAAAAATGAATCTTTACGAACTAAGAAGGTAATAAGAACATCGCAGTTAAATAATTGAAAAAATTTCTTTTTAGAAAATGCAAGATAGTTAATTATCCTAATGGATCTAATAATGCAACATTAATCTATACTGTAAAATTAGTTTAAATATGAGAAATTAATTGTTAACAAAACACATTGTAGGTAAAAGGAAACAAGTGATTCAGTGTTTTTGCTTATAATTACATCTAAATATATATTTTTTTCAATGTATAAACCAATGGTTTGCATTAATCTTGTAACAATAAAGTGTATTTCTGTTTATCTTGTGTTATTTATTATAACGTAAGTCCAAAGTGTTTGTGATTAAATTTTTAACAAAGTAGCGACAATGTACGAATAGATTATTTTTATAAGATTATAATACAATATGTAGTAAAAGCACACATAAAAACTTATAAACACTGCATTAATATAAGGATAGATAATAACAAACAGATATCAAGCATGACCATAAGAAACATTTTGGAATCTTGCAACTATCTATCAAAATCAAAAGATGATTGGTTACTTCTGAATTGTCATGCAGTTCAAAAAACTGATAGTTCTTCTAATAAATACTAACTTCTTTAAGTTAATTTGAGCATGTTATTATAAAATGAGTAATTTTATTTCAAGGATTGGATTACTTAATCTGTATATAACACTGCAAAACAAAAGTCCGATAAATTACTGTTAACATTTTCTTCCCATCAAAAGAAAACCCTACAAGAAAACAAGTGGTTAGGTTGCAAATTAGAAGCTTTTATTTATTCTAATTATCTTGGACTTCTAAAATATATTTACATTTCATTACAATAAAGTCACCACTAAATGTCAACGTTTACAAATATAACCTAAAATATATTATTTATAAACCAAACATTTTATGCTAATGCAATACCTTCTAGATGAACCCCAATGATTTTGTTTTCAAATTTTATAATTTGTGATGCAGGGAATATTTGTAAAAGTCTTATAAATTATGTTTTCATAACTCATTATCCTGTACGTTAATAGGTTTGACCTGTACGGAAATGACTTTGACCTGTACGGAAATGAAATTTGACAATCACAATGCACAACGTTGCCTAATTGCAATTAAACATACAATGTATCGTATTATCTGTTAGTCGTAGAAAAATGTTGTATTAATTCACTTACATTTAAGTTAGTATAGGAGTTATAGAAACCGTGGCAATTCCAGTTGCTTGATTTGGTTACTATGTACGTATATGGGATGTTGCAGTTGTTTGGTTGTTTGTATGATGAATTAATGAATATTTTTTTATCTGTTTGAGTTTCTTATTTCTTGGGTTCCAAATAAATGTTACTTCATTTATATATAACTTTTGACAACATATCTTTGTAATTTTGTCTTTTTTCTAATCTTCTATAACAATGTCAATTTGTTATAGTTTTTTTTTAGTTTTGAGAATGATGAATTGCATTTGTCAAAATTTAGCAGAAAGATTTCCAATTGTTTGATGGAATAGCGGATGGAAGTCTTTCATTTTGAAAATTGTATTATTTTCTGCTAGTTCGTTTTTTATTTGTCCCATATCAATTCAATCTAATTGAATTCACAGTGATACGAAAAGAATCGCAAAACTGTAACAGCAGCTTCTCAAGCAAGATACAGAAGTTTGGTTGTCATTATGTTTGGCTCATGTGTGACTGAATTGTATTTTTTCTGTTTTTATGCTGTGATAAGAGGCATTGTTCATAATCACAAGAAAATGTTGTTCTAAGCGTAACATCATTTTTTTAAAACTAGTTTTCAAACAAATCCCTAGTCATCTTTTAATGGCAATCGTCAGTTTTGTTGAATGAAAAGCGAAATAATTTATTTTTAACAAAACTGTCCTTAGATTATATATGAAGAACTATAAGGCTATTTTTCACAGTTAGATTGAATTTTTTAAACCAGTCGTGAAACCAGTGTAAATCTGTCGTAGTCAAGACTCAAGTCTCGTCTAAAAAGGATAATTCTTTCCCTTCATCTAGATATTTTCTAATTTGTTTTAAGAAACGTTGTTTGCAAGCAATGATTTTCTCTTTTTTTTAAACACTGTACCTATTTGTGAACGTACGTACTGAAATAATCACACTGCAAAGTGTAAAAACATAGTTTGTATTTCGCCAAAAGCCAATTTATTTAATCAATCTGCACAAAGTACTACGTTTCAATTGTGGTAAATCTGATCATTGAAAAAAACTGCTAACAGTTTCAGAGTCGCTGGCTCGTTACTTGCAAAAAAAAAATAAACTAAACTTCTGAGAACACTTCTAGTTCCTTCATCAATTGTTGTTCAAAAGTAATGAGTGTTCAAAGTATAATTTTGGTCGAGTATTTTTTTAAATTCTAGAGGAATTTTTAACACAATCAAAATGCTCACTCTTATAAAATATCTCTAGTTAATAAGTAATGCGATACAGAGAAGAATCTTACCTGCTACTGTCGCAGTAAATTTGTCATTTAGGGTTTATTGGTATCCTCACTAACAACGTATCCGAAAGACTTAATTTAACCCAACAGACAATGTATAACCTAAAATAATATGGTTAGAGTTTAGTTGTAATCGTATTTGTTACATACCTTAATAAAAAGTAATACACACAGAAGCGTTTATAAACACACAAACGTGAAACAATTGTCGTGTGTGAACTGTGTTTCAGAAATTCGACCAATCAAAAAATCGTACTCAAATGCAGGATGTGTTACAGTATAATTTTTTAAAAATTTGACTAACATTTTTTTTAAATTTAAATATAAATTTTTGGTAAACAAAATATATAAAACATTTTTTTGCATTTTGAATGGTGTGTCAATACGTATCTCAAATTATTATTTCAAATTGATTAGACATTTTTTTTTACATTTATTAATATAGAAAATTTAACAGAACATTAGTTATATGACCAACTTGTGCTTTTTAGCAATTAGTGTTTAAATTATCAATATTTATGTGTACATGTATACTTATTACTACATATTCATATATGCATTTGCTTGTATGTTTCAATTATTTAAAATTTATATATTTTGTGGTTAAACATCTGTTTAATACTTACAAAGTAATTACACTTATAGTTTTTAGAACAACTGCGTAATAAAAACAATATGCAGTAAAGTTATTCATCGTTTTAATTGTTAAGTTTAAAAACCACGCATATGCTTTTTCCTTAAAATCACCAAATTTTTTTTTTAATTTTTGTAAATAAATAAATTTAGAAAAGTGTACTTTATGTAGTTGTAAATCACACTAATTGATGTTTTTTCAGAAAAGTGACTAAAAATCCAATGACATATATTACTTAAAATCGTTGAAAGTTCATTTCAAAAGTATTTGATATAGTTGAATGCTTAATAGATTTTTGGACGTTAAATAAGAGAACGTATGATAATTTAGAATACTCACCGCTCTAGGCGTATCCGGTGGTGTACATGGATGGCGCCTTCTTAAACATAAATTGTACTGCAACTTGACTTGAAATCTACCAAACATAAATTAATGACAATGGACTGGAAGTAATGAATACAAAACCTATTTTTTTTGTTTTGCGTGACACGTTTGTTACAATCAACTTTTTATAATTTACTCAATTAATTTTGTTTGTGGCTAACAGAACGTATAAAATGCATGTTCTAAAAGCAGTAATTCTAAGAACGATTAAAATTTATAGGCTCATCCGTGTGTTAATTTTTCAGTAGGTTTGATCACATCTTAATTGTTTTTTCGTTACAATTTAATTAATTCTGGTTAAAGTTCTAATTTTACTATAATGTACTAATTTTACTTTTAACGACAAGCAAACAACTAGAAAAAAACCTACAGAAATATTTGTATATTGTTATATATTTAAAAGTAACATTATAATGTATATTTTATGTATATGCTACGACTCATAACATGTACCTATAAAAAGATAAAACATAAAAGATAACATAACCATATATACATTGTGTTTATTCGAATTTGCAAACCAACAAACTAAATACATCTCTCTACTAAAAGTTACACATATATCTGAGTGCGTAAATATTTTATGAATATTTCTAGCTGCAAATTTATATGATACTTATACATACAATATACATAGGTATTCTCTACGCAGCCCTGTAATATATCTTAACTTAAAATACATTTGATACAGTGTTTAGTATACATTTAAATATTTATAAAAAACGTTACTAAACTATATTCAATTCAAGCAATTTAGATAGGTATGTATTTGTCACAGTTACCAAGCAACAAATATTATTTCAAAATTTTAAACTGTATTCAAACTAACAGGGTTTTGTTTTGAAACCGTATAGATTTTGTTTTTAGAAACACAAATTATACAAGAATAATCTTTATACGTGAAATCTAAATTTGTATCTGTTTATCATCCGTATTGTCTTTTTTTATATAATCTATTTTTTGTTTCTTTTTCATAACGATTCTGTTTTGAGTCAACAATCACAAAACATTTTTTTTTACTTACACATTTTAGAGAGTTGAACCTAAAGGTTTCGCAAGCAATAGACTACAGAGCTAAAACAGTATTCGTACTTCATAACAAATAAGTAAGTTCGCAACATAAAAACCGCGATTTTGCAGATGGCAGCAGGTCTTAGTCTATTAGTTTATGAAAAGAGGGGGTACAGACGGGTAAAAAAAAGAGAAACAAGAGAGATAAAACTACAGTACGATTTTTAACACACTATTTGCGCCTCTTCTTAAATTATGACTCAATGGTACAACTTAGTTAATACTTGAAATACTTCTGGAACGCCATCTTGTGGTAAAATGCCACGTATGATAAATAAAAAACTACTTCTTGTTAAGCATTTTGCATTATATTATAACAAGTGTAACACATTTGGTTGTAATGTACGCAGCAGTAAGTAAGTTATGTATAAGTGTTTGTTATTGTTCATTTATGAAAATTATGTATCTTGTAATTTGCTTTTATTTTGAATGCGTTTATGTTGCATAAGGATGTGTTGCTAGTTTTAGCACTTTTAAGTAAGCATTTATATGTGTGTTAAAATATAAGTTTGATCGAAATCAATTAATTTAATTCAAGCATCAGACTAAACAGTGTTGTATTTTTAGTTAGTAATTAGTCGTTACACATATGCCATTGTAAGCCATTAAAAAGCATTTAAGTATTTTATTGCAAAATTGTAAAACATACAAATGCAGTTTTTTAAAATCTTTAAATGTAATTCTGTACAAAATTGTACTGTTTGAATGGCAAACATAAATTAGAAAGGTATTAACGTTACAATAGTTTATATATATAAAAAATAGATTTTTTTTGTTAATCAATTAATTATTTTTGGTTATTATATCGTTACGGCAGTGTCTTAAAGTAATCATTTTTTAAAATCTTGAAATTTGTTTTGTTAGAAAACCTTGTGATAGTTTTTCGTACTGTATGAATTTTGCTAAGTTGTAAACGTCATCTACGAGTTTGGAGTGGCTTGTTATTTCCGTTACTGAACATTAAGAAAACAGCACGTCCTAGCGAAATGCTCAATGATATTCACATTTAAGAATTTTAGAATATCTACATCATTAATGGTGAAAATCAGTTTAGATAATGATGTTGGTATGTGAAAGAACTGCTGGGGTAAGAATGCATTTCTTTTTTACTCAAAAATTTATTTCTTTTTATTCTAACAGTAATTTTGGTTACGTTTATGTGTAAAACTTCTAATTACTGTCTAATTACTTCTTTATTGGGTCAATAACTATGATATGCACTGATTCCGGCATTAAGTATTCATTAAATATATCTATATTAGCAACTAGTATTTGCTAGATGGACAATCAAATTCAACATTTCAATATTTTTTGCTAGGGCAAATAATCACAAAAACTTAGTAGCAATTAAAAATTTTAGAAACAGCGCACATTGCCTAGTAATATAATGAAATTTTAGCATTTTATATGTGAGATCACGGTATTTCTATTAAGTTAATTTTCAGAATTTTTAGGGGAATGTTGTAGTTTGCCATTAGTGGTAATCGTTGCTTGGAAACAGAGTATCCTCTTTGTGTATGTAATTATTTGTTTTGGTGGTGAAAACAAGCACCTAGAGTTTTAGTTCTTGTTTTAGTAGTGAAGCAGTTTCCACATCTCGTGCATTGCTAATGACAAAAACAAACTTTGCCTCTTACTTTGAATTTCTTGAAAGGGCTTTAATTTAAACTGACCTAATAAATGAATCTTGTGGAATATTCAACATAGACGAGACGGGCTTACAATTAAACACCCAACCAGGATATGTTATAGCTCCCAAGGGATCAAAAAATGTAACATCAGTCGCATCTGTGGAGAAGGAAACATTTCAGTTATTGTATGTTGCAATGCTACATTCCACCAACCTGTGTTTTCAAAGAAAAAAATAAAAAAACTGAATTTGAGAATGGTTGCCAGGTTCTTTTGTTTACATGTTACAAAAACTGACGTATGTGAACGATGAGATTTTTTTAAATGGTTGAAAGAACAATTCTAACCGCACAAACTCCAAGGACAAGTACTATTGCTGCTTGACGAGCATTCATCTCACTGCAGTAATGTGGAAATGCAGCTGAAAATGATATAATTATGTTTTGTCTGCCGAGCCATACAACCCAGTTTGTGCAATTACTGCACACAATTTTTTGTAAGCTCATTAAAGTATTTTATTATGACGCTTGCAATTTTTAAGAGAAAATTTTTGGAAGGCGTATTACCAGGCTCCAGTTTGGGCAACTTTTTGCTACTGCCTAGGAAAAATCTGCTACTATAAAAAATGCAGTTTTATCATTTAGAGCAGGGGTGGGCAAAAGCCGGCCCGCGGGCCGCATCCGGCCCCTTTGCTTACTTTATCCGGCCCGTTGAAAAATCCCGCAAACAATTTTTTAATCTCTTTTATGCGATTTTGTAGAACTCAACAGTATTCCTCCGGCCCGTGAGACATTTTGAAAATTTTATTTCGGCCCGCGCTTAAAAGTATTTGCCCGCGCCTGATTTAGAGCAACATGTATTGTACTTTTTGATGCGATAATTATTTCTGCCTACGCTTAACTGACAAAGAATGTTCCACAAGATGCTCTACAAGAAGTGCCGCAAAAATTTCTTAAATGTAATATTTAATGTGATAACACATAAATTCCCAGAAGAGATTATTCTCCAAAGCCAACGTAAGGTTGTTCTCATTGATCTGAACTAGATACACTTACTTACGGAATAATGTTAGATCAAATATCTCTAGTACCGGTAGCACGTGCTGTGAAAAGAACAAGGAAACGTAGAAAACAACTGGCTAGTGTATTAACGCGTGTTTCGGAAACATCAAAAACAAGGCAGAAAAAAAAGTTGGTTAATTTTGAAGGCAAGGAAAGGTCGTAAAGAAAAAGTGCGTGTGTAATTTTGAGTCTGACAAAAATGAAATTGGAAATATCTGTGAGGATTCGACAAGTGGTGAAGATAAATCTGAAGTATGTGTAGGATGTAAAGAAGAGTACAGCAAAACATAAAAGAAGCAAGACTGGATTTTGTGCAATGCAAGCGCTGGGTGTACGAAGATTGTACCAAATATCTGAAGTTATGTTTTTGTTTAATATAATATTTAAAACATTTTATTAGTTTTTAATTTGTTGTAGGATTTTCTAGTTTTCTTTCTCTGGAGTCTGAATGACTTTAGATTTTATGTAAGTTTGTTTTTCGGTAATACAAATTTTGTTTTGCAATAAATGCGTTAATAAGATTATGTGACGGTTTTTTAAAAACATTTAAACGTATTTAAATTCCAGTTAAAACGTGTAGTTAAAAAAATTGTTTCAACTAACCTTAAGCTCTGCATCATTTCTCCAATATACACAGGGTGAGATGACGCAACGCTAAGAACATTAAAAAACTGGATCTTGTCCAATCTTAAATTTTAATGTAAAATTCTTAGTTCCTAATGAAAACATAACACCTCGTGTAGTAAAAATCTGGACTGGTTTTTTTAACTTTAATTAAAGTGTAAACTAGCCTAAAAAAAAGTGCGTCATCTTTACTCGATCTACCCTAAGGTTAGAAAATTAGCGTTAACCCTTGACGCTAACAAAAATATCACATATTTGTGTAAGCAACTTTTAAAACAAAACTAGTTTTGCGTATTTGGTGGCAATTTTTATCAAACCAACCCAGTCAACACAAACCAAATTTGTTTCAAATCTTATTTGCAATTTAAAGGTACTAACATTAGTTTGTTTCCTCAAGTTTCCATAAATATATAAAGATTACTAATTTCAAAACAGCTTTAAATTTTTTGGTTATAGAATACAAGTAACAAAAATTAAAAATATGTATCTAAACTAAACCGATTCTGTGTTATCTGGTAATCTAACCTTTTCTGTTTTTTTTTGCCTGGTACTTCTTTAACCGTTTGTGTTATGATTATATTTGTTTATATCATACTTATAATTTTTACTCTTTTCTTTACTAGTTTTTTTGTAATGTTTCTGTAAAGTTGTATTATTTTTGTTACCATATCTGTATTGTACATTAATTTTTATTTTTGTAGTTATTTTTTGCATATATTTTATTATCACTATGTAATGATCTGTTCATCCGCTTTTCTGTTATTTCTAACATTTTGTAAAGAGCCCAACTTAAGTAGGGTAAGATGGAGAGTTCTGTGACAAGAGGAGGAGGAACCTTGACCTTTAAATGACCTAGAGTAACCTTACTCCTCCTCAGGGGCCTTGACCTGCATTCAGTGCTCTAAATGACCTAGAGTAACCTTACTCCTCCTCAGGGCCTTGACCTACATTCAGTGCTTTAAATGACCTAAAGTAACCTTACTCCTCCTCGGGGGCCTTGACCTACATTCAGTGCTTTAAATGACCTAGAGTAACCCTACTCCTCCTCACAGACCTACACAGAAGAAGACAAAGACTTTAAATGACCTGGAATAACCCTACTCCTCCTCACAGACCTACAGACAAAGACTTTAAATGACCTAGAGTAACCTTACTCCTTACAGACCTACACAGAAGAAGAAAAATATTTTTATTAAAAAACCGGTGGATGTAGTTGCATTCGAACCAGGGATTTCACGTTTATGAACCAGCGAGTTTACCACTGCACCATAAACCTGTTGGATTTAAACAGTATTGTTGATATATAAGACGATTGAAAGTACTTTGTATACTAATACTTCACTATGCGTATTATTCCTTTTCCGTAACCTATATACAAGTAACCGAACATTAGATTGATTAAAAGTTTTTATTTATTCTAACCTTCAAACACAGTTACTACATAGAGTAATTTATTAATTGTACAGTCTATTTAATAACTTAACATAATGAGTTACAATAAATCATAAATTGAACCAAAATAATATATAAGAAAAGTTAATATTAGCATAAGTAATAACATTGAAAGTATAATAGATAGTATACCATATGTGGTACAGATGGTTGATAGAGAGGTGTAGTTAGTTGAATTACGTTTGTCTAATAAGTTAATGTAACGCACGGAGTTCCAATCCGTTTGTACAAAACTTGAATTGTTGTTATAAAAACGTAATCGAAAATCCTGTGGTTCTGCAATTGGTAGAACTCTGACACCGTGTAAATTTAGTGGTATTAGTTTATACCACTTTGTAGGATTACTTTTAAAAGATGCATAAGTTTTAGAACAAAATAGTGGTTGTAGCACATATAAACTGTTGTTAGAAACAGCGGTGAAAATTAACAGACTAAAGATTTTCGGAACCATCGCACACACAAAAGTTGAATACACAACTAACAACACGTGTCACTGTTTGGCATAATTATAATGCCGCGATCATTAAACGAATCACATTTACGCCAATCCGTGTGAATGTAATGGTTAAAGCTGGAAAATTGTATGCGAAATTCTTTCGAAGTATTAGTTGCTGTTATAGTAAAAACTTTAATACCATGTAACACGTCAGGTATAAGTTGAAACCACTGGCGTGGGTTATCTTTAAAACAAATAATAGCCTTTTCACAGTTTGGAGGTTGAACTAAATAAAGAGTATTACCATAACAAGCACTCAGCACAACTGATTTAAAAATGATGGGAATCATTGCAGCGTTGAAAATGAACTAAACTAAACACACTACACACAAAGCTTTAAATGATCTAGAGTCCTTACTCCTCCTCACTGACCTACATTCAAAGCTCTAAATGACCTAGAGTAACCTTACTCCTCCTCACTGACTTACATTCAAAGCTTTAAATGACCTAGAGTAACCTTACTCCTCCTCACTGACCTACATTCAAAGCTCTAAATGTCCTAGAGTAACCTTACTTCTCCTCACAGACATACACACAAAGCTTTAAATGAACCATAATAACTTTAAGTCATCCTTTTTTGTTGGTATATATAAGACGATTGAGAGCAGTTACAATACAGTTGGGGTTTAGAAAGAGATTGTTAAGAATGGAACAGATAAAGCAGTTTGTTCAACAGATGAAAGATCGTGATGTAACGATTCAAGAACAAAAAACTATTAAAAAATCGGTGCCCGACAGTAATATGGTGTTAAGTGCAATACAATTAATTGATCAGAATGTTTATAATTTAAATAAGTCAAAAACTAAATTTATCAGTGTTGGAATGAATTGTGCTAATCATTTTTGTCCGTCAGTAAAGATATTCGCAACTTATAAACAAGAAATCGTATTTACGGAAGAGGAATGGGTGTGGTTTTTGGAGCTTCGAGAAAAAATACATAGATGTTTTCAAAGTACTGAAGCAATATGCGAACCCATAAAGGTCGGTACGAAAACTATAATATTTGAAATTATTGACCAAAAAAAATATTAAAAATTGTGGGTGCAGAAAATGAAGAAGTATACCTAGGTCGCGAATCCCTTTGGGAGATATGGAAATTGGCAGTGTTCATAAACTATAGATTAAATCAGATTGTTTCAAAGGAATTTTCTAATTTTTATGATACTGTAATTAATGCTGTTTTCGATCTACCAGGAGATGCTAAAACTAACATATCTAATGTTTTGGATCAATTTTTATCAAAAACAGACGTGGTTTGTTGTATGTTAGAAGTGGTAACATTCTATCCAGAAAAGGTGGTGTTCGATGTTGAATTGGAAAAACGTGTAGTAGAACAAAAGAAGTTTAGGAAATAAACTGGAGGGGATTAACTATATATTAGGTATTAAGAGCTTGAGTAGTAGTACAAACTGTTAAGATGTGGATGGCCTATGCAGAACAAACTTGGACCAAAGCTGTTGATTTTCAAACAGCAGTGCAACGGTTAGTGCAGGAATTTTCCGCATTGGAATTCGATGCTGAACATGAAGCAGTGTATGGATTCACCAGTCCTGAACTGTGCGCGACTTTCGCGGAAAAGTATCAAAACGGTCAAAAAATTTGTAAAGAGTATTTAGAAACCAAATTTTGTTCTTCTTGTTTAATTAATCGGTTGTCGGATATTGGATTATCGAGGTTTGCAAATCGAATAAAACGATACATGAATGATGCAGACACTTCTGAAGAAGAAGAATCAGCAGAAGAAAAATCGACAGAAGAAGAAGCACAAGAAGAAAAATAAACATCTAACTAACATAAAAAATATTCAAGAGTTATTAGTTCAATTTCAACAGTTGGAAACGGATGCAAATAAAATACTTCAAAGATTTGATTGTATATTTAGCGTAGATTATTGTAAAGAACTTGCTAATAAATATATGATTGGTCAAGATATTTGTAACTTGTTTTTAAAAGGGGAATATGTATAAAATGTGTAGAAATGCAATTAAATATAATAGATTTGTATTGTTTTAAAGTGTGTTAGTACAGTGATGGGGAATAAAGTACGCTTCAAAGACGAGTGTGAAGTTAAGAAGTTAGTAGTTTGGAAGTTTGCTTATCAACAAGCAAGAAAAGGTGATTGGGAAGAGAAAGCACGAGATAGGTATCGGTTTTATAAAAGAATTGCAGAAATAGATAAGAATATATCTTATATTTTTAAAGATGATCATAGATCACTTGTATATCATGAACGTTTTGTATACAATTAATGTAAATAAAATTATATAATTTCGTAAAAAAACTTTATTGCATCACATAATTAGAATACAAATGATAAACATTAGATAAAGCACAGTAACACATAGGTTCCGAATGAAAAAGACATTTAGCATGCATAGGTTTTAGTGCAGGTTCTTCTTCAACTTCTGTAATGGGTGTAGAAATATATGTTTGTAAAAATGTTGATTTTTCTCGTCCTTTTACGTAAACTGATGTTGCATTTAGTGTTAGTTGTTTGAGGATGTGTGGAAATAAATGTACTGGAGTAAATCCTTCTTCCCAGGAAATACGGTGATGATTGTTCATTAACCATGTAGCTTGTTTTTGAAATTTTAAGTCTAAGCACGACCACGAAAACGGTGGTTTGAAGACATAATGTGCAATAGAATGTCCATCATACACAGCCAATTCTTTTGGAGTGAAACATTTTTCAGAAGTCATGAATCCTTGTACATCGATAATAACGATCATATTTGTAAGACGATATAGTTCATAATACTTTCAATATGTGATACAAACAGAATATATATTATAATTTGTTACAAATGACGAATGGCCTTGGTCAGAGCGTTATATGTAAATATTTTGTCATGGAGAATTAAGCAGTATGCAACGGTATCGTTTGGAATATTTTGAGAAGTTTCAAATTCTATGCGTAAAACAACTGCTTTAGTGGTCAAAGAATCTTTTTGGTTCGAACAATCAATAACTATTAATGGGGCTTGTTCTTTAAACTGTTGTGGTGTTAGAAGAGGTTGGGCATCGTGTTCGTAATAGGAAGATTGAATCGTGCATACATTTCGTAAAGCATTGCAAAATGATTATCCGAAAAATTGATGTTAAGGTTATCGTAGGGATAACGATCTGTATTTAAATATACGCGAACATTTTGTATATTGCAATGATCGAATTTACTCATATCTTTTTTATGTTACCATCTCTTCCAGTTTGAAATCCTAAAATTATGTATCTAGGTGTCTCTAAACTTGTTGCTGTTTTAATAGCCCATGTGTGTTTATCTGTTGTTGGTACAGCAGGATAGACATGTGTTTCCCAACTTCTAAACGCAACTTGAGTATCTATATTTTTATCGATGTACTTTGTTAATGCTAATTCTTCAGCTAAACCAGGTGTAACATGTGGAACTTTCCAAAATATTTTTTCAATCTCGATTTTAATAGGATCATCATCAGTAGATATAACACAGTCAACGTCTGTATTACTTCGTATTAATACAAGTTCTTGGCGAACATTTAAAATAACCTACAACAAAAATATATATACATAAATGTGTATAAAATTGTTGTAACTTACCTTAGGATAATCTTCCGCAAACCCTAAAAGCCTTCGCAGTGGTATGCAAACATTGAATTGACCTAAAGTATTAGTAGTTTTAATTTCGGATGTGGGATACCAACCAGAATTTTGATATTTTATGCTTTCAGTTGGTGTATGTGATATTAATCCTTTCATTGTAGTAGTTAAGCCAACTTTTGTTACTGAATCAACAACAATGCCATTCATTTCATACCTAATCTCAATAAATAAAAATGCTAGACCGTTGTTTGCAAATTTTGCATTTAATGATATGCTTCCATCTTCTTTACGTAATTTACCTTCAATGTACAAGTAACTTTGAGATGGTAGAGTACACATATCTTCTTGAATAGGAATGCGAATTTCATCGTTATTTTTGAAACGCGTAGTGTATGGTTGATAGGTGTGTATTTCTGAGTTGACAATAGAATTATCAACTACAACTTTTTCGTTTACGTTTAAGATACTCATTTTAGTACAGTAAATCCCAAAGATTTTAGAAATTGTTTGTTACTAACTGTTAATCGTTTAACGTGCGATCGCTTACTAATCTTCGTACTAAAGGATTGTGTTGTTTTATGAGATTCGGTATCACATACACAAGAATGGTTCTTAAAGCGAAATACCATTATCAAGTTCTTTTAAATGTAGTCCTATTGTGATGACTTCACCTCGAAAATTGACAAGATTTCCATTTTGATCTACTATTTTAAGTGTAATGTTTGAAATAGTTCGTACGCTAATAGGTAAATAGGTGACATGTAGAGGGCATTCAATTATTTTATATCCAGATGGTACGCTTGGAAAGAACTGATGTATAGTGTGGGCTGGTGTTCCATTTGCATAGTTTCCTAATGTAATGTTGCAATCGATTAATAACGAATTGATCGTAATAATGTTTGTTGGATAACTTGATTCAGACCATTGATTTGCAAGCAAGAACTGTTTCTGAATCCTAAAAGAGGTCCTATAGAATGTTCTTGTGTAAAATCAATAATGGCATTTGATTTAATCATAGTTTTAAGGGTGTTGTGGTTTGCACGTAATTTAATAGTAAAGTTTTTAGGTACAGCACCTTGTAGATAATTTTCCAAATCTTTTATTTCGTAAGAACCTTCAGGAATCGTTACTTTTGTTTTCCCTATGATAAATTGGTTATTTTCATTAGTTACATTCGGTATACTATTAAAACTTGCAAAACTTGTTAAACCAAGTACATACTCTTTATCAGGATTTAAATAAATTGGTGGATTAAATTCTGAGCGTAGAATAGAAGTCGATCCAGTAAATGTAAATGTGCACGACATTTCGGTAGAGAATCTTACACACAACTAACTAGTTATCTCGAATGTTCGTATAAAAAGCCTAATACTAAATGTCCGCAATTGTAGGTATTAAATAGTTGAAGTGTGTCAAAATTATACATTATATTTACGCTACCGCCGCTGCGAAAATAATGAATTACTTCCAAAGGTGGTTTTAAATGTCATATACTATCGAAATAGATGATTTTGTTACCACGTTTAACGTAAGCCGTCCAATGAGTTCCTTCGCCTTGTTGTTCATCCAGATTTATAATTCCGTTCTCATTTTTTAATATAATGCGCGGTAACTTGTCTCTCATAAAAATTCCTCTAAATTTCTTTATTTGAAGTAATTGTATATATTTCGATAGATCGATATTTGTTAACGCTCTGCGTGGTAGCTTTATTGGGAGTTTTTTTGATATGGATGTATATATAATCCAAGACCTTTTTTATACGGTTTTAAATAAAGATCTTTTCCTACACTTGCAGCTTCCATTGCTTGGTTATGACGTTTGGTTTCTTCTAATGTTTTTGCAGCAGTTTTTGCGTCATTCACTGCTTTTGCAACAGCTGCTGCCCCACCACCTAGAGAACCTATTGCCCCGAGAGCAGCGAATAAAGGAATTAACGGTAAAAATCCTCCTGTTTTAGGAATAGGAATTATTCTTTGTTTAGGTGGCGAAACCTTTTGTTGTCTTAACACTTTCATAGCTTGTTTAACAGTTGATTTTAAGTTTGATTGTACTTTACCACCTACTGTACGACGAGCTAATTGTATCGCTTTTTTAAAACTAATGCTCCCACGTTTTTTCTTCCTTTTCTGCCCCATACCTAATTTAGTTTTACTCTTCATTACACCGGAAATAGTTAAAGCTGCTGCTTTCTCCCCAAAACTAGCGTCTTTTGATCGAAATCTACGATAACCTTAACATCAATTTTTCGGATAATCATTTTACAATGCTTTACGAAATGTATGCACGATTCCAATCTTCCTATTACGAACACGATGCTCAACCTCTTCTAACACCACAACAGTTTAAAGAACAAGCCCCATTGATAGTTATTGATTGTTCGAACCAAAAAGATTCTTTGACCACTAAAGCAGTTGTTTTACGTATAGAATTTGAAACTTCTCAAAATATTCCAAACGATACCGTTGCATACTGCTTGATTCTCCATGACAAAATATTTACATATAACGCTCTGACCAAGGCCATTCGTCATTTGTAACAAATTATAATATATATTGTGTTTGTATCACATATTAAAAGTAGAATGAACTATATCGTCTTACAAATATGATCGTTATTATCGATGTACAAGGATTCATGACTTCTGAAAAATGTTTCACTCCAAAAGAATTGGCTGTGTATGATGGACATTCTATTGCACATTATGTCTTCAAACCACCGTTTTCGTGGTCGTGCTTAGACTTAAAATTTCAAAAACAAGCTACATGGTTAATGAACAATCATCACCGTATTTCCTGGGAAGAAGGATTTACTCCAGTACATTTATTTCCACACATCCTCAAACAACTAACAGTAAATGCAACATCAGTTTACGTAAAAGGACGAGAAAAATCAAAATTTTTACAAAAATATATTTCTATACCCATTACAGAAGTTGAAGAAGAACCTGCACTAAAACCTATGCATGCTAAATGTCTTTTCATTCGGAACCTATGTGTTACTGTGCTTTATCTAATGTTTATCATTTGTATTCTAATTATGTGATGCAATAAAGTATTTTTTACGAAATTATATAATTTTATTTACATTAATTGTATACAAAACGTTCATGATATACAAGTGATCTATGATCATCTTTAAAAATATAAGATATATTCTTATCTATTTCTGCAATTCTTTTATAAAACCGATACCTATCTCGTGCTTTCTCTTCCCAATCACCTTTTCTTGCTTGTTGATAAGCAAACTTCCAAACTACTAACTTCTTAACTTCACACTCGTCTTTGAAGCGTACTTTATTCCCCATCACTGTACTAACACACTTTAAAACAATACAAATCTATTATATTTAATTGCATTTCTACACATTTTATACAATATTCCCCTTTTAAAAACAAGTTACAAATATCTTGACCAATCATATATTTATTAGCAAGTTCTTTACAATAATCTACGCTAAATATACAATCAAATCTTTGAAGTATTTTATTTGCATCCGTTTCCAACTGTTGAAATTGAACTAATAACTCTTGAATATTTTTTATGTTAGTTAGATGTTTATTTTTCTTCTTGTGCTTCTTCTTCTGTCGATTTTTCTTCTGCTGATTCTTCTTCTTCAGAAGTGTCTGCATCATTCATGTATCGTTTTATTCGATTTGCAAACCTCGATAATCCAATATCCGACAACCTGATTAATGAAACAAGAAGAACAAAATTTGGTTTCTAAATACTCTTTACAAATTTTTTGACCGTTTTGATACTTTTCCGCGAAAGTCGCGCACAGTTCAGGACTGGTGAATCCATACACTGCTTCATGTTCAGCATCGAATTCCAATGCGGAAAATTCCTGCACTAACCGTTGCACTGCTGTTTGAAAATCAACAGCTTTGGTCCAAGTTTGTTCTGCATAGGCCATCCACATCTTAACAGTTTGTACTACTACTCAAGCTCTTAATACCTAATATATAGTTAATCCCCTCCAGTTTATTTCCTAAACTTCTTTTGTTCTACTACACGTTTTTCCAATTCAACATCGAACACCACCTTTTCTGGATAGAATGTTACCACTTCTAACATACAACAAACCACGTCTGTTTTTGATAAAAATTGATCCAAAACATTAGATATGTTAGTTTTAGCATCTCCTGGTAGATCGAAAACAGCATTAATTACAGTATCATAAAAATTAGAAAATTCCTATGAAACAATCTGATTTAATCTATAGTTTATGAACACTGCCAATTTCCATATCTCCCAAAGGGATTCGCGACCTAGGTATACTTCTTCATTTTCTGCACCCACAATTTTTAATATTTTTTTTGGTCAATAATTTCAAATATTATAGTTTTCGTACCGACCTTTATGGGTTCGCATATTGCTTCAGTACTTTGAAAACATCTATGTATTTTTCTCGAAGCTCCAAAAACCACACCCATTCCTCTTCCGTAAATACGATTTCTTGTTTATAAGTTGCGAATATCTTTACTGACGGACAAAATGATTAGCACAATTCATTCCAACACTGATAAATTTAGTTTTTGACTTATTTAAATTATAAACATTCTGATCAATTAATTGTATTGCACTTAACACCATATTACTGTCGGGCACCGATTTTTTAATAGTTTTTTGTTCTTGAATCGTTACATCACGATCTTTCATCTGTTGAACAAACTGCTTTATCTGTTCCATTCTTAACAATCTCTTTCTAAACCCCAACTGTATTGTAACTGCTCTCAATCGTCTTATATATACCAACAAAAAAGGATGACTTAAAGTTATTATGGTTCATTTAAAGCTTTGTGTGTATGTCTGTGAGGAGAAGTAAGGTTACTCTAGGACATTTAGAGCTTTGAATGTAGGTCAGTGAGGAGGAGTAAGGTTACTCTAGGTCATTTAAAGCTTTGAATGTAAGTCAGTGAGGAGGAGTAAGGACTCTAGATCATTTAAAGCTTTGTGTGTAGTGTGTTTAGTTTAGTTCATTTTCAACGCTGCAATGATTCCCATCATTTTTAAATCAGTTGTGCTGAGTGCTTGTTATGGTAATACTCTTTATTTAGTTCAACCTCCAAACTGTGAAGAGGCTATTATTTGTTTTAAAGATAACCCACGCCAGTGGTTTCAACTTATACCTGACGTGTTACATGGTATTAAAGTTTTTACTATAACAGCACCTAATACTTCGAAAGAATTTCGCATACAATTTTCCAGCTTTAACCATTACATTCACACGGATTGGCGTAAATGTGATTCGTTTAATGATCGCGGCATTATAATTATGCCAAACAGTGACACGTGTTGTTAGTTGTGTATTCAACTTTTGTGTGTGCGATGGTTCCGAAAATCTTTAGTCTGTTAATTTTCACCGCTGTTTCTAACAACAGTTTATATGTGCTACAACCACCATTTTGTTCTAAAACTTATGCATCTTTTAAAAGTAATCCTACAAAGTGGTATAAACTAATACCACTAAATTTACACGGTGTCAGAGTTCTACCAATTGCAGAACCACAGGATTTTCGATTACGTTTTTATAACAGCAATTCAAGTTTTGTACAAACGGATTGGAACTCCGTGCGTTACATTAACTTATTAGACAAACGTAATTCAACTAACTACACCTCTCTATCAACCATCTGTACCACATATGGTATACTATCTATTATACTTTCAATGTTATTACTTATGCTAATATTAACTTTTCTTATATATTATTTTGGTTCAATTTATGATTTATTGTAACTCATTATGTTAAGTTATTAAATAGACTGTACAATTAATAAATTACTCTATGTAGTAACTGTGTTTGAAGGTTAGAATAAATAAAAACTTTTAATCAATCTAATGTTCGGTTACTTGTATATAGGTTACGAAAAAGGAATAATACGCATAGTGAAGTATTAGTATACAAAGTACTTTCAATCGTCTTATATATCAACAATACTGTTTAAATCCAACAGGTTTATGGTGCAGTGGTAAACTCGCTGGTTCATAAACGTGAAATCCCTGGTTCGAATCCAACTACATCCACCGGTTTTTTAATAAAAATATTTTTCTTCTTCTGTGTAGGTCTGTAAGGAGTAAGGTTACTCTAGGTCATTTAAAGTCTTTGTCTGTAGATCTGTGAGGAGGAGTAGGGTTATTCCAGGTCATTTAAAGTCTTTGTCTTCTTCTGTGTAGGTCTGTGAGGAGTAGTAGGGTTACTCTAGGTCATTTAAAGCACTGAATGTAGGTCAAGGCCCCCGAGGAGGAGTAAGGTTACTCTAGGTCATTTAAAGCAATGAATGTAGGTCAAGGCCCTGAGGAGGAGTAAGGTTACTCTAGGTCATTTAGAGCACTGAATGTAGGTCAAGGCCCCTGAGGAGGAGTAAGGTTACTCTAGGTCATTTAAAGGTCAAGGTTCCTCCTCCTCTTGTCACAGAACTCTCCATCTTACCCTACTAACTTATACTAATCTTACCTCACTTTAGAACTTGTTCTAATAATTTTTAATTGCTTTACGTTTATTTAGACATTACTTTTGTTAATTCTTTATTTGAAAATAGTAGATTACACACCGAGGTGGAAAGCATTCCATTCCTATCAAGAGAACTATAGTTTACCGAGAGGCGTAGCCTTTAGTTCTACTAGTTCTCGAGAAGTATGGACTACTTTTGCTAAGATTTGTATACTATTTTACTCTCAATCAGCTATTAAATAAAATAAATAACATTATACTAATAAAAAATGAATGAAAACTTACTTCCAAAATATTATCGTTTATTTCGGTAAAATATTAACAGATAGTAGGCATTTCATGATTGACATATAAGTATTTAATTTATGATTCACATTTTATCAAATTAATTAAAACAAAACACACAGAAATTACAGGTTCGGAAAGTGTACATTACTGACCGTGGGGTTTCATTACATACTCGTTTTTTTAGCGATGGAAACTGCTCACTTACCAACCTTTAAGAGGTTCGGAAAACTGTACGTTACTAACTGAGTGTGAATAAAATTAGTTCTACACTAGAGCTATTTATCACACCTCATATGTTTATTTATAGTTGTATAAAGCAATGCAAAGCAAGTATTGAAACGTTTGAGAAATTATTTTCAAGTTCGAGAGCGTTCACGAGGTTTTTATCCATTTCCAGAACGTTCACCAAAAGTTATAGAAAATTCTCAAAAGACAGCGAGAATGTATAAAAGCGGTACAAACAAATCATAAGTCAGTTATTGCAGTAATTTAAAGTAGGCAGTGTTAAGAAGAATATTCAATAAGTTAATAATTAAATAAGTGATTAACGCGTGTCGAGACAAATATAACGGAGTATAACCTTGTACGCGACTTTAAGGTAAACAAGTGACAGTGTTTGGATAAATAGAAATTATCCTTGGACTTCATCTTTCGGTGAATGTACTATATAAATTAGCGTAATTTCGGTTAGTTGTAAACGTGTAATTATTTTTAGTATAAATAAATTAGTTTTAATAATTGTTACAGTATAAATACAAATGCACAAAGTACTTTAGCTTAACAAAAATTTAAATACGTCAAACTAAAAATATATGGTTATCAAAAAAACTAAAATTACTCTAACACAATTGCGAAATAGTAAAAATTTGACCAAACAATTTACTATGTTTTGGTAACATGAATGCTTTAACAGCAATAAGAAAAGAATTTTAAGTAAACTTTTACGGTCAAATTGTTAATTTTTTAAGTATAAAAGAAATACAAAATAATTTCTGGTTCTGGTTGATTGTACATAACCTTGTGTCTGTAACAATAGGTCTGATAAATAAGACTAATAATTTATCATAATAATGTTGTTTTATAAAAAATACGATGTAATATATTCTATTGTTGTTTAAAGAAACTACAACACAACAATAAAGGAAGCTAAGCATTTAAAACATTCGAGCGTAAAACAGATAATGCATAATTTGATGATTCAGGCATTCAAAAGTATTTTGTAAAAAAGAAACAACTACCAGCAAAAGCTTTCACCTGCCATTGTATAAAATTTATTCATGCAAACACGTTTGAATTTGTACAATGATATTCAATATAGGAAAGACTCATTTTAAATTCAAATTTTCTTTAATTGAGATTTTCGCAAATCTGCATTTGAATACCTAATTCTACATTTATTAAGTTTCAATCATTTTAAAAAGACATTTTTCTAATTTGTTGCAGTTATTTTCATACATCTAATTTTCTTTTAAATTAAATTATTAATTTGTCATTTTTTATACAAAACATACTGGTCTTTTATTAAAAAGTAGAAACTGACAAATGTTATTTTAAAAATTAATTATATTTTGGTATCTGTTCAGAATAGAATACAACTGAAAAACTGTAAATATATTTTAAAAAATAAATAAATAATTCAAAACGACAAAAAAGGGATGACTAAAATACAAATGGGTAAAGTGCGTTCGGTGCTGAAAAGCAATAAAAAGTTGCGAGAGCTTTTTTGTCTTGTCCTTAGTATTCAGGAACAGCAGAATCGCTTCAGGCGTTCTATTTCACTGAACATCGACTCATCGAAGTAATTTAAAAGCAGTTTCTTTCCACTCGATCGTCTTGATGTTGTTTGACATAGTTTGCTACATTAACTTGAAAAATGATCACGTTATTAGCAATTTCAAAATAGTAAGTAGTAATAGTTTTATACTTCTTTAGTATCTAAATTATTCAATTCCTTTATTTAATAGAAATTCAATGCATTTCAAAAAGAAAACACATAAACCAGAATAGTCTACTAATAGTTAAACTTTTAGCAACAGTCGATTATATTTTAGATAACTTACTTTACAGTTGCATTGCAAACTATAATTGAGTATATGATACTAGAACTAGTAAATGTTTTTTTAACTATAATAACTGTCTTATTGCAAAGTTTGTTTGTTTGACAACGTCGATGTTTCGATTGCTTAGAAAGTGAAGTCTTCTGTTTTAATTACATTTTCATATCTATGTTTATTTTTGAATATCTACTAAAAAGTTTCATTTTAAATACATATTATTTTTTTAAATACTTTTTTTGTTTAAATCTTTTATTTATCTACAAAATTTCTGAGAAATAGTAAAACATTCTAAAACGCAACGTGCAGAACAAAACAATTATTCTTACAGTACAGTATAGAAATATTGTATATTGTGTTACTGAGAGTATTGAATGAGCATTTCTCAATACTACATAACATAACACACAGTGCACTAAACACACAAATGGTGTAAAAAAAAGAGACTATCCGTGAACCCAACCAAGACGGCAATCGTTCCGTTTACCAAACGACAGAAAACGGATGACATAACTACTGTTTATAATGTATGGAGTTGTGCTTTTAATGACAAAAGATGTTAAATATCTGGGACGACGACAATGGCCATCAGGGCTTTTAATGGTGTGAGAAAACTAACCTGAAAAGTACTCCCAAGTTAAGGAAAATACAGACAATAGCATAGCAGGAGCGATGAGAACTACGCTCACTGCAGCCATAGAAGCATTACTTTTACTTTCACTATTACACCTTGTTGTAATGATTAAAGTAAGAGAAGCAGGATACAAATACAAATATAATACATATTGTAATGATTCGAAATCCGACCCTGTAATTGCAACAAAATTGGTTAGCAATTCTGCAATTAGTACGCAGGAACTTTACCCGTTTGCAGTTTACCCCACCAACTCTAGGACAAATCGCGCGACCTTCCTTTCTTTAGTCGCAGTCAAGCAAGACGAAATTGGCTATAAAACCCGTTGCAACAGCGTCACCGGCACCTGTTTTCTGAGATCCGTCTCCGGGACCTGTTTTTCGAGACCCGTCTCCGGTAAAGTCTTTTCCGAGATCCTCACAGCATAGTCACTTACATACCTAAAACTCCAAATAGCATTGACCACCGCTCGTAACTGGATTACTCTAATTTTAGACGTTTTACCTGCTGCTACATCAATTGGATTCAATTTTACCAGCATCCCCTCATCTAAATCATTCATCTACATCACGTTCGCTATTTAGTAATTTTTTATTGTTTATACCTGTTTGTGTCTTCGGTTATTTGTTTTCGGTCGCGTAACCCCTACGTATTGGTCTGGTTGGACGTGTTCTTCCCGGGAGTACGATAGGAAGTTATTTCAACCCTCTGAGGGATAACTAAAGCCCGTCGGTAAAGTCCAGATGAGTTGGGATAACTCCCTCATTAAAACAATCAATTAACATAAACGAAATTTGCTACCGGTACGTCGTGTTCAAAGTAATTTAGCACTTTTAAAATAATTTGTTAGCTTACGCGCATTCATTTCAAAAATTGCAATTTATTGCATTTAACCTTGATCGAATGACTTTGAGCATTTCATTTAATTGGCCACATAATTACATTCATTCACCTATTGGGAAGCAAACCGTTTCTCGTTGCGTAAGAAGTTTTTAGCTACATTCATATCGTCTTCACTTTGTGTTATCGCTCGCTCGTAAGTATCAATGTAATCGCCTGCAACGGTACAGAAAACAAGTTTAGTAAACTCAGAAAAAGAATACGATAGATTTTAACAACGACGACGTGCCAAAAACCTACTACGTGGTAAAAAACCCAATTCTCAATTATTTGCATATAGAGTTGTGCATGGGAAATTATTTTCTTTGGTAGTCAGTTACTTTTAGTTTTTATCAGAAGCAAAATGATTTCCCAACGCTACATTTAGAACGTGATAGAAACTTATGTTCTATCCTACCTCAAGCAGCATGGATGCCCAACCCATTATTAATTTTTGTTAGATTCTATTTGCTCGATTCTATTCAAACATTGATCGTTTACGCGTTTCAACGTAATAAAGATAAATACAAAATATTTAAATCAATAAAGTATTACTGGGTGTTCTGATATCATTTAGCATATATTAAACCTTCAAAGATAGCAAAGAAACTATAAATTAATTACTTTACACATTTTCATGCTATGGAACAGACAGACATAACAATTAACAATATACGTAACATTAAGATAAACGTAGAAGTAAATGAAGAAGAAATTATAGACTTACTGAAAACATTACAAAATTAGAAATTACCAGACACATTTGACATACAAAATTTAAGATAGGATGCTGTTTAAGTCTTTTCTTATTTACCCTTGTCATGGTAAAAATTAAAGTTACAACATAGAAGAGAGTGACAAGGTTTATACTAACTATTATAAGCAATTGAAGGCAGAATCGATATTGCAAAAACATTGTAAATAATAAAAGCTATAGAAATGTAGATTGTAGAAAAAACAGAACTAGATTCCACCATGCCATGAGATAAAAAAGCAATGTCAAATACAAAACATCAAGGATTGAGCTAAAGAAAAGAAGAATGGCATAACCAATCAAGATTAATAATAACTTAATCAGAACAGCGAAAAATTATAGAAAGAACGAACCCCATAACGGGCCTCGGCCTACAAATATGCTCATACTCGCAAAATAGCACTTTCCGGACTAGTGATACAAATAACTATTAAGGTCTTTTCCAATATCTAAAAAAACTTCAAATCACCGATCACAGCGACGAATTAAAATTATCAACTAACATTTAAATGTAAGTTGCTAAAAATTAGTCTTGCATTTATATATTCATAGAAATTAATGTTACTTCATTTGTTTTCAACGTATATTTTTATTCAAGTAACATTTTAAAATGTGAAAAACATCAAATTTTTTAAACATTTTAAATGTAGTAAAAATCAATAATATACTTTTCAATTAAATCTTTTAGTTACTTTATTGTTTTACTATTAAATACTAAATTTGTTTTGCTACAATTTTAAACACACTTCAATTTTTATAAAGTTTATTTTCATGTTTGTCTATTTATTTTGATACAATAAAATTGTTTGAACTTAATACATTTAAATTGTTAGATGAAAACATATTTACTAATGCAATATATTTTTCTAAAAATTTTCTAACAGTCATATTAAACAATTTAATACAAAGAAATAAAGTATATAAACAAACATTTGAATTCATGTAAACTTTTTATTTAACAAATAAAAAAATAACAATCATTTAAATTGGAGAATTAAAATGTGTGTCGAATTAAAATGTTACATGAATTAAAATGTTTGTTGATAATTTTAATTCTTTAATTTTAAATTAAGAATAAAATTACCAACAAACATATTAATTCCGAATTAAAATGTTTGTTGATAATTATAATTTTTCAATTTTAATTGGCGCTGTACGTTGCGTAAATTGTGAGTACTCTAACCTACAGCGCCAATTATAATTATCAACAAACATTTTAATTCAAAATTAATGTTTGTTGGTAATTTTATTCTTGATTTAAAATTAAAGAATTAAAATTATCAACAAAAATTTTAATTCAGAATTAATTTGTTTGTTGGCATTATTAATTCTTGATTTAAAATTGAAGAGTTAAATTAAAAATATTATAATTCATGTAACATTTTAATTCGACATGCATTTTAATTCTATAATTTGATTGATTCTTTATTTTTTGTTTGTTATATAAAACGTGTTACATGAATTAAAATTTTTGTTTATATACTTTTTTTCTCAGCTTTAAATTAAAGTTTTTAATATGATTGTTTGAAATTTTGAGCAAAATGTATTGCATCAGTAAATACGTTTTCACTTATCAATTTAAATGTGTTAAGTTTGTTTGACAAACTATTTAACTGTACTAAAATAAATAAACGAACATAAAAATGAACTTAATAAAAATTGAAGTTTGTTTGAATGCAACGGAATTAAATTTAGTAATCAAAACCGAAACGGCGTTCCATACAGTTGCCTTAAAAATTTGAAAAATTGTTCTAGTTTCTACAAAAGCAAACTTTGATCAAAAAAATTATTTTAACCTTTATTAGAGAACCTGGAAGAAACCAAAATTTTACATTTAGAAGCCAGACATAAAAATCGCGCCAACAGGTGTATTTACAGTGTAAACGTAAAATTAAATTTTAAAATTGTTTACGTAGTCTAAACTTCGTATAATTTACTCATACTGTCTAAGATACGAGAAACGTAAACATATAGGTACATACCAACCCGGGCAATATGAAAAGCCGTTATAAATTCATAACTCCCTTTTATTACGCCTGTTTTTTCATATTTTTTTTAGGTTTTTGATGGTAACAGGTTTTTGATTTCTTTTTGTGCATTTGTTTTTAAACATATTTAAACCATTTTTGCACAGGTAATTTGACAAGTTAATAATTGAATGTGAAACTATTTATTGTTTCAAACTACCAGATATACTAAAGTAATTGTTTAGTTTTAATCTTATATAAAGTCAAAAATAAAATCTTGTATGAAGCACTGGCGTTACTGGATGATTACGCCCATCAAACAACATACATACATCCTTCTGGCCAAAAGCCTTTGGGCTGCATCACGTTACTCTCTGAGCGTAATTATCGTAATATCGCCCTTGGTGCATAAATTGCCATTACTTATGGTAATGAGGTTCACATTTGCAATGAAAACCAAATGGTCATTATAATTCCACAATGCAATAAAGTAAATAAGCGAATAAAAACTTTACAAAAAGGTGTTTATATTGTCACTGTGATGTTAAGTCTGTCAGTTTACTTTTACGAGGGTCCCAATATTCACACTTGATTTACATAAAAATGATTTTTGAATATTGTTAAGTTGCGTGTTTTATGATGCGATAGTCCACATTGGGTTGTTTAAAGAACTAACTGGCAAAGGTAATTAAGGTATAATGATTTAAAACCTTAGAAATTTGTAAGGATAGGAATTCCCTTAACGTATTTTAGTAAACCTTAGTCATTGTAAGCACAAATTACGACGGATTAACAAGTGATAGCTTTGGGTTTTAAAAATCAAGCAGTTTGTGGTATCTGTGTTCTGTGCTTTTGTTCTTAATTGTGTTATTGGAAAATGTATTTTTTTTTAACGCCTAAATATTAACAAATTGTAATTATTGTATCACTTACGCACTTCTCACTAGTCTAGCAAACACTTTTATGTTACGCTTTGTAGTGAATTTTACAGCAAAATCTTTCAGCACCTAACAATATTCAATACATATTAATGTTACTTTCAATATATTCCCAACCTTTGTTCAATATAAAATATAAAAAAACAAACAATTTTAATTTTAAGAGGTATTTTTAAAAACTTATCAGTGGCATCATTTAATTTAAAAAAAAAATTGTAATTGTAAGTTTTTACAAGACCAGTTTCTTTTGAAAACTTTATGCATATTACACAATTATGTTTTTTAAGTATTTTTAAAATCTCCACAAAGATATGACAACGCATATTGAATAAGGAATCTATTGTAAGTTTGGCAGTTGGTAGCAAATAGCTCAGATTAGATAGCTATCGTTCTAGTAGCTTCTGCGTTACTAGACACTTAAGCAATCAATTTTACTGTCTTCTTGAAAGTGTTGGTTTTTATTAATTATCATACCAGAAAATATACTTGTATTTAACTAGTACTAGTACTAGGTTAACGGAACATTAAATACGGTTGGAATAATAGTTCGTCTCAATCCATTTTTTGATAATGATGCAAACATCTGAATAAAATGAATACGTAATATCATTAGATTAATGTGACAATATCCACTACTTTTTACATACGCAAATCCAGATGTCGTATCTATTTATTATTATTTAATTACAAATATAATTAGGGTCGAAGGAATTCTATTGTACTTTAGAAATTTAATATTTTAATTTAAAAACTACTAACACAATAAAATCTAATTAAAAACTTAACTAACTAAAAAAGTGACACATAAGCGCAACGCAGAATAATCTTCAAATTTACCACGATTTAAATAAAATTACTTTGGACGTAACACAATAAATAATTACTTTTTTTGTAACCATTACAAAACGTAGACACGTAAAAGAAATTTTCAAAAAGACTACTATTTGAATAATATCAAACGTCCATAATAAATTTTCAAAAGTTACAACACGCATCAAGAACAAAAAAATTGCTCTTTAAAATTACGGACTTTTCAATAATAACAACAAACGCATAATATGACAACAACAAAAGCTAATTGACGACGCAACAACTAAGGCAATACACACCACATTTCAAATTTTATTATGGCCAGCTGCTATGTTCCCGAAATTTGTTTTCAATTCTACTGTTGATTAACTTATAGGTTTATCTCGGTATTACTATCTAAATAGTTGACACGCTTCATAACGTGTTTTAGTTCGGTTTCCATAACCAATCATGCTTAACAACCTTATTTTTTTTTCACTCAATTCAAATCATTTTAATTATTAAGTATTTTCTAAAATTTAATATTCTCATAACTGTTATTATTATGTTTTCTGTTTAATACATCGATGATTGGAATCATTTTGATATATTAATACTATACAGTGTGTCCCATTCTGAGTTGCATTGCATGGGTATCTTTGTTATTAATGAAGATATCGATTCGGTTAAATAGGCAATTATGTAGAAATTTTCGTGCTGATTTAGAGTATCTTAAAAAAAATTCGAATTCCGAGCGGTCCCGAAGTTAAACGAAAAAAACCGAAAAATGCATTTTTTGAAAAATGCTAATATTTTGTTTATTCTAACAGTTACAAAAAAATGTTTTAAGGGAAATTTATTTATTTTATTGTAACAAACTTATTTATGTTTTTTAAAAATATATCACAAATACCGTTTTTGAGATAATGGTAGCAACTCTTTCATTTTAAATAGGCGCCATATTGGATTTCAACATAAATAGATTGTACAGTGCGACAAAGTAAACAAAAACCCCGGAAAATATGTCAATTAAAATCCAAGTTTTGAACCGGTAAAAAATCCGACCAATCACAATTAAGAAATTCAAGCTGATACAATCCTTGACATAAGTTTGACATAAGTTTGTATCGACTTGTCAATTGTGATTTTGCAAATCGCTGTTATTTTTGATTATTTCTTTCGGTACTTTAAAACAGTTATTTTCAAAACTGTGTTTATCTTATTTGTGGAATTGGTACGTATTACAAAATAATAAACATAGATTTACAATAAACGTGCACAATAGTGCATATAACCTTAAAATTAGTTATGGCTTTTAATCATTTAATGCAATTGCATTCATTAATAATTATATAAAAACAGTATAGTTATTTTGCTGTAGACTTAATTATTTACGTTTGCTTTTAGTTGTATTATGGCTGATAAATCAAAGAAGACGGTTCATTCTGAAGCCCGATACATTATTAAGAACGTTGTTGAGCTTTTTGATAGACAGAAGGCAGATGGTGTATGGTCATTTCCATTACAGAAAGCAACGGAGTTAGCTGCTGCTACGACAGGAAAATCCGTTTCTTTCATTAAAAGGATTAGGTAATTTTGAATGTATAAACATAATTTGTAAATGATCATTGTTATTATTAGTGCTGAAACGACATCTGAAAGTGGCATCTTAAAATCTCCCTCTTAAAAAAAGAGAAGTGGTGGTTCTACAAAAATATCTTTTGACAGTAGGGATTCTGGCTTATTAAAATGAACTGTTCATGAAATCTACACGATAAATAACAAAGTTCCTACGTTGAAAATGTTGGTTAACAAGATGCAGGAGAAAACTGGTAATTCTAGCAGTCGAGAAACACTACATCATCTATACCAAATCGGTTTTAAATTTAAAAAGTATCACAATAACAGAAAATTATTAAAGGAAAGAAATGACATTGTTCCATGGCGTTCTCGTTATTTACGCAAATTACGACAAAACAATGACTTGAGTGCTAACAAAAAAGCAGTAACATACTTGGATGAAATTTACATTCATCCCTCATATGGAGTTGGCAGTTGATGGCAATCTGAAGAGAAACCAGGAGTTTACCAAACTGACAGGGCAGGTCCAAGGTGCATGCATGGTGATTATCACGATGATATGAACCACACAATTTTTTTTTAATTGGGTGCAAAAACAATTAATTTCAAATTTACCTCCAAATGGCATCGTAGTAATGGATAATGAACCTTATTATAACGTTCAAATTAATAAGCTACCTAATCAATCTACACGGAAACAAAACATTCGTGAATGGCTAAAAGAAAATGGAATACCAACAACAAGTGACATGCGTAAAGCTAAGTTGATAACATTAGTAAACAAATTTAATTATAATAAAACATATTATGTTGATGAGTTATTAAAACAACATGCCCATACTGTGTTACGTTTGGCTTCATATCACTGCGAACTTAATCCTATTAAATTTATATGGAGAAAGCGTAAGTTGCGATAAACAATGTATCTCAACGTAATAGTGAAATCGAAAATTTAGTGAGAAATGCATTTGCAGAGATAATAATCTGATTGGAAAAAATGTTGTGCACATGTTAAACATGTTGCTAATGAAATGTGGGAACGTGATGGATTACTTGATGAGACGATAGAAACTTTATCATTTCAAGTAAATACAGGTTCATCAGATGAAGAGGAAGAAAGTTCTGAAGAAGAAGAGGAAAAGCATTTTCTTTGATGTGGTAATTGATTTTAATATCAATTTATTTTTCTTGTTCACAATATACATTATAATTTATACGTGACGACTTTATAGTCGAATATGAGATACTTTGTTTACTTCATTATTTGTTCTTAAGGTTTTAGTTGGGATCAGAATATGTTGATAGTTCTTGTTATATTCTTCTATAAGTTCTTTCACTTCTGTATTAGAAGTTTTTGCAATAATTAAGGTTTTTCTTGTTTTGTTAAAAATATTTGTATTTATCCATTATTATATTCTTATAAAACTTCAAATAAACTAGATAACTATAAAATGTGTTATTTTTTCTAGAAAATGCTTTAGTTTTCAAATTCATCTGATTTGGATTTAGATAATTAGTGCCTACGTACAAGTTTTTTATTTTTATTAATTTTCTACTAAATTATTTATTGTTAAATATTTATTTATTATTATTTGTTATTATTATTATTATTTGTTAAATAGGAATACATTTGCTCACAAAATTTTGAAACATCCCACAAATTACATTTAAAATTGCCGCGCTGATACTTTTTGCGTGGAATGTACCTGTCAAAAAACAGCAACTTCCGTTACGCCTCCTCAGAGCTTTTGTTTAATCGTTTGAGCTGTATATTTTTTCTGTTTTCAACAATGTATAACAACCTATGTTTTAAATGAAGGATAACAGCAAACTTATTATGATTTGAATGAAACTTAGTAGGCCATGAAAACAAATGAATTTTAACAAAACGCAAAACAAATTTGATTAAACATGGATATAAAAAAGCTTAAAAGTACTATCACATTATTTAATCAAAGCAAATGCTCAAAATGCTGTCCGTTGTTTGCTAAACATAACTGGCATCGCTTTAAAATACTGCTGGTTACTATACGCAATGTATGACGATTATATTATAATTAAAATTGATAGTTTTCATCACGTACGTTTGTGTTACGGGTGGGTTTTCTTAAGCCACTGTATTGCTGCTTACTTTTGTCTAACCGCTAAAATACACTAGCATATGGTTATCGCCTTTCTTGGAAATTATTTTCATAGTCTTGAGCAGCCAAGTGCGAACTTTTGTTAAATCTAATATAAGTACAAAACATATCATATTGTTCGTTTAGTAGAAAAGTAGCCATTGAAAATAAATGATTAATTTATCATTAAAAACTGATAAAACGCCGATTTGGTGCACAAACTAATAAAACTAAACGATCTGACCGTATGGGAAGTTATTTGTTTTAGTAAGTTTTGTTCAATTTCGTTTGTTTTCATGACTAACTTATTTTAATTTAAGTTATATCAAGTTTACCGTTATTCGTCATTTAAAACATAGGTTGTTATACGTTGTTGAAAACATAAAAAAAATACAATCTATTTATGTCAAAATCCAAGATGGCGCCCATTTAAAATAAGAAAGTTGCTAACAATATCTCGAAAATAGTATTTGCGATAAATTTTTAGAACACATAAATTAGTTTGTTACAATGAAATAAATAAATTTCGCTAAAATTTTTTTTTGTAACTGTTAATAAGCAAAATATTAGCCTATTTCAAAAAGTGCATTTTACGTTTTTTTTCGTTTAACTTCAAGACCGCTCGGAATTAAAAATATTTTTAAAGATAATCTGAATCAGGACAAAAAACTTTACATAATTGCTCATTTAACCGAAGCGATATCTTCATTAATAACAAAGATACCCATGTAATGCAATTCTGAATGGGACACACTGTATATTTGAAATTGAAGACTTTTTTATAGCCATTTTTCAAGTATATTACACTGAAAGCTTTATATCGTTGTAGAGAATTAAAAGATATCAAAAGCTGCAGTTGTCATTTAAAAAAATGTCGGTGATCTTATAACTGAAAATGCAAATGTCAATAAACTGAACTTGTAGTTTTTTTCGAGAAAAATAAAACCTACATTTACTTTATATGCACACCGTATCTTTGTAACTACCTTTAGTAGCACATGTTTGTGCAAAACATTATTTTTAAAATAATAACACTGGACAAAATTTTAAAAGCAACTACAGATCAAAAAATAAAATTAAACGTTGGCAATTTTGTTAGTAAAAAAAGTTGTCAATTTTTTTAAAAAAGATGATAGTATACTATACCAAACAATAAAGTTAAGTGAAGAGGATTTAAAAAAAACATTTCTTAGACTTTGTTTTTGTATGTAAAATAGTGTTTGAAAATAGTTTATGTCGAATTTTTATTCATAAACTTATAAATTGTTAATATAAATCTATGGTTATACAATGTTCTATATAATAGTGCTAGAATTGTGCATATATGTCAGGTAAGTAGAGTTGCACAAACAGAATAGATATTCCAATGGATTGTAATCATCACACAGTTTAACTTACAACCGATACAGAAAAACACAACATTAAACATGCATTCTTAAGCTTGTTACTTAGTTTAATGGTAGATAATGATAGTAAACCTTTAAACTTCTTCAAAGATTTCAAATTTTGTAAATATATCTACATTAAGTGTATCGTAGAAATAAGGCAAAGCATACTATGTAAAACAGTAGATTTTTTCAATTTATTGCAAATAAATAAGCACGAGTTTGAAAGTTTGCATCCGAACCGAAAGCGAGCTGAAATGCGTACGAGTCAAAAATGCACATTTTTTACGAATTATATACTATACTTGTTCTACGACTATATATTTAATTCCTTATTAAAATCAAATAAATGAAATTTTCTGTGTTTATATCACAAGGTACAAGTGTTATTACTGTTTAATTCTTGATTAATATACTAATTTTTTGACATTTATAAAAAAACTTAAAATACAATTGATTATTTGCATATTTAATAAATACTACCTAAGTACATTTTACAATTAATTCATTTTAAAAACAAATTAGTAATATTTCTTTACAATTTACTAATTTTGTATAGATGTGCAGTTTGTGTAATTATCTGATTGTGTTAAATAGAATTTTATAAAACATACAAAAATATATTCAATAAAAACTACATAAACCGCATTTGGCGGTTTTGACATTTAATTAAAATTGATTGATTTATGCAATATTAAATTTTACAACTACACCAAATAGAATAATTATAAATGTTATATAATTTATACCTAACTTTTAATTTTGAAGCATTTGTAATTTTGCATTATTTAACATTATGAATTTAATAAAAAATATTTTACCCACAAGAATTTTTAATGAAATTGTATTAAAAAAATAAAATTTTTTAACTAAATTTAAATTGAAATAAGTTTCATATTATTATATTATACAAACTACTAGTATAACACGATTGTAACAAAATATTTTGCAATTACTTTTCAACTCATTAAATCAATTTTGATTACCTATGATATTTGACAAAATTATACGTCGGTATTACAACTTGATCCATTTTAATTAAATGACCTAAATCAAGATCTAAATGACGTAAAAAGTTATCTATAAACAGTACACAGTTACGATAAAACCAAAACTACAGCAGGTACAAATCCCGATAATAACCATATATTCTATATAATGTTTTAACGCAGCCCTTACATTTACTATAACATACAACACATAGTTTGCCTTTAAAATACGATAACAATATACACATTACATAATCGATTTATAATTAAGGTCGAAATGTAATCAGTTCAGTGGCCAATTCTGCAAATGACAAGACCTTTTAATTGGTTTTGCGTTCATCAGTGCTACAATCAATAGATATTGGTTTTCAATTTGCAAAAGTTTAATCATAATAATAGCAGCATGTATATGGCATCGGTGCTATAAAACATTACAAAACTTTTCTTTGATTAATGACAGCGTTTAACGCATATTACCGTTAAAATTTAAACAATTAAACGCATAGACCTTTCGGATAAATGAATAATAGGAAATCGCGTAATAGTTTGGTATAGTTTATTCTAAAAATATTGTAAAAACATCATTAAGAAAATACAGTTACAATTTATTATTGATATCAACATTTGTAATTTGCTAGAATTTTGTTAGAAATAATGTATGCTGAAGTTATTGATCAAATTAGGTTTCAGTTTCTTTAGATACATACAATTTCAGTATTTACGTTAATAATTTATATCATTTAATTATGTCTATGTTATTTACGTAAGAAAACTACTAATTGTACCTGAATTATTTATTAAAAATTTATTGAACAACTACGAAAAAAGTTATGCTATAGCGAAATGATTTACATAAACAAGTAAGTTGTTACACTAATAAATAAATTAAAAAATAACAACAATAACACTTTTTGTTTTATTAAATTCAGATAAAAATGAAGATTAAGATGAAAATGAAGATGAAGATGAAAAAAAAGATGAAGATAAAGCTGAAGATGGGGAGAGAATGAGAGGATATATAAGGAAAATTTTTAATACAATATGGAAAGGGAAGGAATTGCCAGAGAGTTGGAAAGAAAGTCTAATTCTGCCGGTTTATAAGGGAGGGGATAGGAAGGAGGTAAAGAATTATAGAGGGATTAGTGTCACTAATGTAAGTTATAAATTGTATGCCATGATTATACAAAGGAGGCTGGAGAAAGAAGTGAAAGAAAAAAAACTATTACCAGATTGGCAGATGGGATTTAGAGTGAGAAGAAAGGCAATAGACAATGTTTATATATTGAAGCAGTTAGTGAATGGAGAGCTAGATAAGAAAAGGGGTAAGGTATACGCGTTCTTTATGGACATAGAAGCTGCGTTTGATAATGTGAATAAGAAAAAACTATAGAGGGTGTTAAGAAAAAAGGGAATAGAAGAACAACTAGTGAGGAAACTGGAAGGAATATATAAAAAGACAAAGAATAAGGTAAAAATAGGGGATAGTGTTAGTGAAGTGTTTTGGACGAGGAAAGGGCTAAAGCAGGGGTGTTCTCTTAGCCCTATTTTATTTGCACTGTATATAGGGGACATAGAAGAAATGTTGAAGGGAGGTCAGTGTGGTGGGGTTGTCATAGAAGGAGGGATTAAAGTGTGGGTGTTGGCATATGCAAACGATATGGTCATGGTGGCAAAAAATGAGTTGGAGATGAAAGGTATGATAAATACGATAAAAAGGTATCTGGAAAGGAAAAACTTGGGTTTAAATGTGAGAAAGTCGAAGATGGTAATTTTTCAAAAAGGAAGAGGAGGGAACAAAAAGAGGAGTTAAGTTGGGGAGAACAGAAGATAGAGGCAGTGAATGAAGTGACATATTTGGGATATAGGCTAAGGTATGATAATAAAGATGATGCGCATATAAGGCAGTTAGCAAAGACGGGTAACAGGGTATTAGGGCAGGTATGGAGTTTAGGGGAAAGAGTATTTGGGAAGGAGATCGAGAAGAGAAGATGGCTGTTTGAAAAATTGATTAAAAGTGTGTGATGTACGGGGTGGAGGTATGGGGTTGGAAAGAGTGGAACCTATTGGAAAGGGTACAAAAAAAATATTAAAAATGGATACTAGGTTTAGACAGGGAGACGCGAGGAAGAGGGGAAGTTAGAGAAGATTAGAATAGAAGCAGGAAAAAGGGCGATGGGTTATGAAGAGAAAATGAAGGAAAGGAGAGAATGTAAAATTTTGCAATGTTGCTGGAGGACGGTAAAAGATAGCACAAACATATATGGACAGGAAGAAAGGAAACTGTACTATCAACGAGGAGGTTTTGCAAGAGAAGAGGTGGAAAGAAGGAGCGAGGAAGAGAAGTTAAATACGCGGGAGATAGTAAGAAGAGATAAAGATTCGCATGTGCAAGAAAGCGAAGGAAAGATAACGTAAGGTATGGGAATATAATTTTCAGGGGGGTTCCTAAGTATCTGATGGGGAGGAGAAGCTTAGGAGAGAAACGACTTATAGCCAGGTTTAGATGCGGAAATGAAGAGAATTTAAATAAGTATTGGAAGGAGGATGTAAGGAGGAGATGTAGATTATGTGGGGAGGGATGGGAGGATATACAGCACTTGAGTGAGGAGTGTGACAAGCTAAGGAAAGAAATGAGGGGGAGGAAGGCTTTGCTTGGGGAGGAGGGAGAGGGATTGGATTGGATAAAAGCAGTAAAGGAAAGAAGGATAAGAGGAGAGAATTAGGTCTAAAGTATTAGAATAATTAGATGGTGATGGGAAGATTTTAGGAAAGAAAGTTTTTTTTTTTTAGTTTTTAATTTCTGTACAAATTATATATTATGCTAAGAGAATGATGTAAGGGTAACGTAACCTATTGTAAGGCCGAATGGCTAAACAATTAACAATAAATAATAATAAAAACGAATGAATTCCAAAATGCGGCCTACTTCTACTACTTCGTAGCGCGCGATTTTCTCTCTCTAAAAAGTGTATTTAAGAATAACATGTACGTGTATGAATTTAAAAATGCACTACCCTGTATATTGTTTGAATGTAAGTTACTTTTTTATTTCTCGACGCCATCTATCATCGTTAGTCCGTTTTGACCGAGTAAACCAAAAGTCGTCATTTTTACGTTTCACGTCGTTAACTACATAACATATGCCTGCGTGAATTAAAAATTAATTTCTGAAAACATCCACGTGTTGTGACACGATGCATAATAAAAATATCTATACATAATTAATTTATTCAACGCAGGGTAAATGTCTTCTCTATTCTTTATTTGGATTAAAGGTAATTTCTATGTCGTTTCTCCAGCGCCATGTGCTACCTCCCATAGCTGGGTTTCCTTGCCCGTACAAGTTTAAAATCTACGATGGAAAAGTTCTAAATGGAAGCATTCAACCTACGAACTCTGCGATACAAGGGCAGATACAATTGATATTTCTATTCGGAGGCAATTGACGTTTAAATAATACCACCTTAGACAAAAGTGCAAATGTAATAGCATACGATACGTTTCGTTTCTATTACCTTTTATAAATATTTCTTTTTACCTGTTGTAAAATTTGGGAGTCACCAGGTAGACACGATTATTTTCAGGTAGTTTGATTACAGAAAGCCAGTAGGAAAACGTTTTTTGAAAGTACACCTGAATCTTGGTAAGTCAATTTTTGATTTTAACTATTCGCTGTCGCTACGGTGCTGCTCATGAATCATATTTACTAATCGTGACAAAACGTATAAAATGATTTGCTTTTTATTTCTATTAATCAATTAGTTTAAGTTAAATTGCTATCGTATACGTCAATCGTCAATTATTACTATTAATGTAATTTACTTACAAAGTTTTTTGTATGTCCTGGTTGTTACACTTCTGATTTAAGTGTAGTGTAAGTTGCCGATACTTCTGATGTTTTAGTTCCTACGTATACTTGTATTCGAACTAAATTTATTGACTGTGATGCTATCAAATTATCTCTAATTGTTATTGATTCAAATTTTAGTTTATTCTTCTCTCTTTAAGTTATTTTTCTAACATTAATTAAAGTACAATTGTTGTTAACCATTTCGTTTCTTTCATCAATTTCTCCACCTTTACGAACCTTAAAATTTTATAGAAGCTTTGGGCCTCCTGTGCTGATCTAGCAAGAGCTATTTCTGCAAAAAGAGATCTGGCGCCCATTAAAATATATGTATCACTTGAACCTCCCCTCTCTCCGATAGGTATTATTTCAATCCTACATCGACTTGGCCGTGCAGGGTTTATTAATTACAAGAAACTTGTAACAAACAATTGTAAACCACCACTTTGTACCTGGCTAGTTACTCGTAACGTTAAAAACCTTTTTATCGTGTGGTGGTTAACGAGTTGTCAAATCGTTTCGTACTATTCTCACTAACCGAATACTGTTGATAAATCAAAAAATTGCTCGCGTATCATTCAGACCTTCGTTACAGGTTATTACATTACTTGTATCTACGTTGTTCTTACAGGTTAGAAAACTTTACATTGAAAATTATATAAATATCCTACAGCTAGCTAAAGAAAATTGAACATTAAGACCTAACCGACTACGTGTTCTCCCCCATAACGTGCCTAACCCTATCAGATAATAAAAATTAGTGTCTAACCAAAAGAAGAAAAGTACTTATAGTATCTATAAACTGTTCACCCATATATAAGAATAATTTCTAGTGAAAGAACGGCGTGACGTTCCTAAATAATCTAAATTTTGTTAGGCGCCTCAAAAACATCTAAACTATTTGCGTGTCACGCCAAAAATAATGGAAGAACATGCGCAAATTCGTTTTGGCTGCGCTGCTAATTTTATTATTACAATACGTATATAAGATATAGAAAAAAATAAAATCAAAAACGTCAAAAACAGAAGCTGCAGTTAAAGCTATAGATTTTTTCAGTATCTAATTTAAAACAAATCAGTGTTTGAACTTAAACACGTCATGTAACCAGTACGTTTACAAAAACTATTTTATAATAAAATATTTTTTTAAGAAAACAGAAAAAACATTAATTAATTCAATTCAGCTAGCATAGACTTAATAATAAATGAAAAAATTAAATACAAAAGCAGTGATTTGCTACAAAAGCTAACCTATTTATTTCGAAAAATAATCAGGACGAAAAACACCAGGCAAAACAACATTACCATCTTTATTTTTAAAAAGGATACAAAACAAAATCTAAATAATTACAGAGAAATAAATCTCCTTTGCACGATATCAAAATAAATGACCCAACTAATCGCAAAAAAATTAACGCAAGAGCTGAAAATAAGTAAAAAAGAACCAAACTTATAAAAACAGATCGACAATAGATGCTATGTTTATATTGCGAACAAACTTTGACAAGAAATATCTATAACTACTGAAATAAGGCAAAGGCAGTTCTACTCTTTTTAATACATCCATATATTAAATTTTAAAAAACGCCAACAAAATCAAAGCAGAGTATAAAATAAAAGAATGTACTAAATATCTTATGCTACGCTGAGGACGTCATAATTATAATTAAAAACAAGAATGCCCTTCAACGCTTCTTTTATGACTTTAAAACAACTACTGAAAGATTTACTATGAAAATATCGAATAAGACGCAATTCATGGTATTATGAAAGGACCCGATACGAAGCAAACTGGTTGTTAATGACAAACCTATCAATCAAGTAATGAAATATCTTGGAACTGATATATGTAGTGACAGAAACATGTCTTAAACTGTACAAGCACAAGCTAACAAAGCATCTGCAGTGTCGAGATATCTACGAGATATAATATGGTAAAACAAGACTATGTCTACCGACAGTAGACCAATCTTGATATAAGCAGAAAAAACAAGGGGTGGAACATCAAAAACTAAGAAATTACTAAAATTCTAATACTATTTAGTACAGAAAAAGAAGCGAAGATATCTGAGAAACATGTAAAATACAAGATGTTGTCAAGTAGGTTCGAGATCAAAGAAGATACTGGAAGAACGATGTAAACATAATGTCTAAACAAAGAATAACAAAATTAGTAAGAATACAAAAACTAACAAAGTTTGTATGCTTTCTAAAAAATGGAAACCACTCTGAACATCAACATCTTAAGGCAGATAAAAAATAAATGGAAAAGAAACCTGGCATTCTCTTATAATAAGTAGGAAAAGAAAAATAATAATTTAAAGTAGTTTTTTGTCACATTAATGTGTTCATTTTTGAAGTACTCATTTTTACCGACAGGAAAAAAATTTAGTTCCGAATGTTGAAAATACAGAACTCTACAAAGCTAAAATTGTTTCGTCTCTATTTTAGAAAATATAACTCCCAATTATTTAGTAAAGTTTCATCTACTAATCAAAATTGAATAAAGTAAAAAACGTCTTCTATTTTGTGTGCAGACAGTTTTTAAAAATCTATTTTTTTAAGGTAAATTGGGGCATGCCGCAAGGTTACAAATAAGGCTAAGTGCCTATCTTTTGTGGATGTTGGCTATCACATTGGACTATATTATTTTGTTCACTGCCACTTTGAATAGACTTGTTGATGTCATTCTAGTCCAAAGCACTCTAGTTTTCTGCGTTTAATATTTGTAAGATATTTTAGTTCTCCGCCGATACGTTGCAAGATGGTTTCGTTTGATACGTGGTGCACCCATGGGACTCTAAGCATTTGGCGGTAACACCACATCTTGAATGTTTCCATGCATTTACATAACGCATCGCTAAGGCGCCACGCTTCTGCCTCATATAGGAGGGTTGAAAGTACATAAGTTCTTAAAAACCTGATTCGATTGGATATTATCCAATAATAGGTTACAAAGTGTTTTGCGCATTTTATTAAATGTACCTCTTGCTTTTTTGATTCGGCATCTTATTTCTTGAGAGTGTTCCCAGTCCGTGTTCAAAATGCAGCCCAGGTATGCGTCTGTCTTGGCCATTGTAAGCGCTATATTGTACGTAGTAAACTGTAAGTTGCAAACGTCGTGTTTATTGATAATTAATATTTGCGTTTCGTTGCAGTTTATCTCTATACCATAACTGTTGCAGGCAGACGTTACACGGTTTATACTTCTGTGAAGTCCCTCTCCAGTATCGAGCATAACAACGGTATCATCCGCATATCTTTGGTTTTCTATTATTTCTCCGTTTATTATTATTCTATTGTGTAGTGGTTTCTTTAAATAAATGTTATTAGTATGCATTAAATAGAAGAGGCGACAGTATACAACTTTGACGTACTCCTTTCCTTATGGCCTTTTGTTGTAAGTATAGATTTGATATTATCTCAAATTTCTGTCGTCGATTCCCGACTGACGATTAATTGGGATGGGTTTAATATGTTGGACTTTGTCAAAATTGCTTTTTATTGTCTTTAACTGGTTTTAATACTCTTTTGTGTAGTTCTTTAAATTTCTCACTATTTCTGTGTTGTTTTCTTTCTTCCATAAGTTCCAGGATGGTATCTGTCATCCATTCTTGTTTTTTGTCATCCTATCAAGCTTCAGTTTTTCTTATGTGACTTTGTTATATGGTTGCTATTTTCTTATATAGTTTTAAGTTCATTGTTTATCCTTTCTTTGGTTTGCTGGAGTGTGGGGGCATTTTCTTTACTACTTTCTTTAGTCGTAGTTTAGCACGAGCTAGCTACAGGTTGTGAACTGATGGAATGTTTGCACTTGGATACATTTTACAAGAGACAACCGCATTGCGATATAGTCTGTTTATCATCACAAAATCAGTTTGATTTCTCACGATTCTGCGGTTGTTATCAGCTGGAGATTTCTATGTGTATAGTCTTCTGGTAGGTAGTTTAAAGAAGGTGTTCATGATTGTAAAGTCAATTTTCTGACATAATTCTAATATCTGTTCTCTATCATTTTTACTCCTAGTTCAAAATCTCCTACCACATGTTCAACCTTTTCTTTTCCAACATTGGCATTCATGTCTGTATTTTTTTTTCTTTGTGTGTTTGAGAGCAGTTTTAAGCTGTTTGTAGAACACTTCGATCTTTGCTTCATTGCTTTTAGACGTCGCGTCGGTGTGTACGTTTGTATAATGTTTAGGTCAAATGGTTTTGCTTTGGTCATAATTAATCCAACTCTACTCCAAATAGAGATTACATTGGTTTGTTTATTGAGAATTATTGCTACTCCGTTTTTGTGTCTAGTAGTATCGACTATGTATGGTGTTTGTTTATAGTGCGGTGACCTGAATTTAACCATCTTGTCTCATTGCATCTTAGTGTATTGATTTGAACTCGTTTTACCTCTCTCAATATATTTGCGGCTTTTCAGGATTGGTACATGCTTTGTACATTTTACGTACCAATTATCTTTTTGTGGTTTATTTTAAAGACATCTTTGGAACACCGGAAGATTCAATTCAATTCAATTTCATACATGTATTTAACTTTTTCAATGTATTACATTTTTAAAGTTTAATCCTATATGTTAACAATATAGCTTACATAACCCCATTGGATCGGTTTTCCACCTCCGAGTTGCTTCTTTGGTTTCTAACTTTTCCGCTGGGTTGACTTTTCATTCTAACTTAATCTAAGATGACATACTTAGGCCGCTTGTGCCTAGGCATGTCATCTCTATCGTATTCCCAGAGCCGCCGGATGAGGGGATTGGGATGGGCCGCAAGGTCTGCATGGAGCGCAGCTGCGGAATGGCGGACGAAGTCAGCGATCTTCGGGATGGCGAGTTCCTGATGGAGCCGGTCTGTTCGGAAGAACCAGGGGGCGTCAGCAATCATTCTGAAGATCTTGTTTTGGAAGATTTGGATCCTGGTGGTGTGAGTTTTGGCAGCGTAGAACCATACTTGTGCTGCGTACGTCGTGGCGGGACCGGAAGATTCTTAGCACCCTCTCCCTATTTAAGGGATACCCGGGACTGAATGCCTTTATTTGGTTTTGTGTATCCATTGTAATATCTTGGGGAAGGTATATAAACTAGGTAGTTTTCCGTTGATTTACTGACTATGGTTTCAGCCGCTTATGCAGACGCTGTTGACAGCCGTCCACTCTGAGTCAGACGCTGTCGGTATTCCCAAAATCTGGATTAATGCAGTTGCCCAGGGTGTGGCATTTGGAGCCATAATTGAGTATTGGGCGACTTGTAAATACCAGTCATCGCTGGCCATTCTCCGACTAAGTCGTTGAATGCGACCGTTCTTGATAAAAGGTACTACCCTATCTTTAAAAAAAAGGCTAGAAAGTAGGAAATACATAGATTATGACAATAATACTTTCTAAATATCTCTGAGGCAGTAGTTAATAGCACTATGTTTTTACGTCAAGCCGAAGCAACATATAACATACCAAAATCTACATTCAACAGAAAATATTTAGGTCGAAATCATCGTAAAATGGTAAACAATTAGTGTTAACAAAAGTAAAAGAAGACAATTGATGTGGTTGCACATTAAGATTGTTCATTTTCTGAGCTAGAAATCAGATAATTAGTTAAAATTGAAAACTATCTTGATCAAAAAAATGTTTTTGCGATTTAAACAACAGTAACTAAGCATTTTTACTTTTCTATAAGGAAAGTATAGCAAGTGTTTTTCAAAAAAATTGCATTGCATAATTTTACGTTTCAAGGTCTCCTGAATCATTAAAATGTATTTTGACAAAAAACATTTGAGTGTCTGTTTGTATGTCTGTGTGTCTGTGTGTAGCGATGCACCCACGATAACTGTCGAACCAAAAATCCTAGTAACTTAAAATTTGGTACGGTGCTGGCTTTTTATATTCTCTCGGCTCTGTCATCAGATGGGTCTAATAAAAAAACCAGAAATGAGTGTATCCGCCATTTTTAACAGTTTTTCTTATATAATTTTGTACGTATGTAAATTATTCAACTTATTTTTACAGTTTCTTATAGAGTTAACAATTCCTAACAATTTATTTGAATAAAAAAAATTTCTAACTACATATAACAGTTTATTAGATATTTGATTTATAATTTAAAGTGAATTCCATATATAATTCTAGGTTCGAACCCTGCCTGTGACGATTTTTTTAGAAAAAAGTTTCATATCTTGAAGGAATAGAAGATACTTTAAAAAATAACAATTTTTCTGTATATTTTGTTGACTTGTTTATATACGGAGTGCTGCATCTTATTTAAATTATCTTTGGATGTACCCCACGATAACTCTGGAACCAAAAGTCCTTGTAACTTGAAGTTTGGTATGGAGCTGGCTTTTTATATTCTCTCTGCTTTGTCGAAAGATGGGTTTGGTAAAGAAACCGGAGGTGGGTGTATCCGCCATTTTTAACAGTTTTTCTTATATAATTTTGTACGTATTAAATTGTTCGAATTATTTTTACAGTTACCATGAACACACGATTATTTTCAGGTAGTTTGATCACAGGAAGCCAGTTGAAAAACGTTTTCTGAAAGTACACCGCTAAATCTTGATAAGTCAATTTTTGATTTTAACTATTCGCTGTCGCTACAGTGCTGCTCATGAATCATATTTACTAATCATGACAAAACGTATAAAATGAACGCCATTTTTAACAGTTTTTCTTATATAATTTTGTACGTATTAAATTGTTCGAATTATTTTTACAGTCTCTTATAGAGATAATTCTTTCTAACAATTTATTCAAATAAAAAAAATTTCAACATTAACAATTTATCAGATATTTAATTTATAATTTAAAATGAATTCACAAATATAATATAGTTAGGAATCCTGCCTGCGACGATTTTATTTTAGTAATTTAGTAAAGGGGTAAGTAATATCGAGGCGCACAAATATAATACATATCACTTCAAAATGGTTTTATGACAACATAATCAAAAAAAAAATATGTAGACATTCTTTCATCATTCCTTATAGGTAAGTCGTGTAGTGACCATACCAGTTTTTTTATTTAAATTTTTGACGTATATTGCCATGAGCTATTCTTAACTTTTAATTTCGTTGCGACACGTGTTTACGAAGCGCTGTTTTGAAATTTTTCTAAAATTTTCAATTAATGTAATTGTTGAGTGAAAATTCTTTAAAAAGTAGAGTGCAGTATAACAAATTTTATAAAAAATAAAAAACATTAATATACAATTGAACAGTGTTTGGTTAATTTAAAATGGCATAGTCCTAGAAACATTTCACTCTCTTGTTGCCGCAACTCAGGTAATTTAGGTAAGAGAAGAGCGCGCTAACAAACAATATAAGAAATCAATCAAACAATTAGAAAAATTGTCAAAATTGGTCAATTAACTTCTGATGTCAGGGATGCCAAATAGTTTCATTTTAAGACTAAACTATTAAAAGTCTTAATCTGCAATAAAAGTTACACAACATAAAATTCATTGAATCACTCTCAAAATATTTAAAATCCTATATTCAAAAACAAAACAAAAACAATAATATAAAATTCAGTAAAGTTACTTAAAACTAAAAATAGAAACTTTTGTCATTTAAATTATTAAACTTAAAATTAAGAGAATACCGGTATTTCTTTACATGTGGTAAGAAAACAATTTTATTTAAGTTACTTGAAATATGCAATTGTAATATTGATATTAATTAGAGAAATTTATCATTTAGTATTTAACAAGTTACGTTAAGATGCAAGTTATTTAACAAGAAGAAAACTCAAGTTGTTGCTAAGGCATTTATCAACGAAAAGGAATGTAGAGATAAGGCAAACTCACGCATACGGATCAAATTTCCAATAGAATGCAAAGTTGATGTCGTCCAACGTTGAGATTGACGGATGATAACCTTGGGAAATTTCCCATAAAAACGATGGTGAAGCGTATTTTCTTTATGAAAATCGATTCGGATCGTTGGTATTTATTGTATTATGCACATACCAAACCCATTTGAATTATTAAGATAATGATAATTTCGTTACAGGTAAAATCGGAATCGGTATATAAAAAAAAAGTCTGTATTATTAACACAGACTTTTTAAATAAAGATATTGTAGATATTAGTTAAGATAAAGAAACTACATCACTTCAACAAATGAAGTACTACTTCTGTACTCGTCAGAGACTCAGTACCGAATGACTGAAGGTTGACAACGCCCTTGAAAAGTAAGAATTCCACAAAATAAAAGTAAAGGAAGGTTTACACGCAAATTTTAATTAAATAATACAAATAATTTAAAATCAAGTAATAACAGTAACGGAAACGTTACACACCCCGTTCGACCAAAAAAAAAATGATAGGTACTATCAAATGAAGTACCAAATACCATGGTGCATCTACGTTAATACTAACGTAAAAATCAACAAAGGCAACGACAACGATAAGGCAAGGCAACGACAAAAGGCAAGGCATCGACAAAGGCAAGGCAAGATGCAACTGGAACTCCATTCTTAGAATAGTATATTTACAGCTTACTCTAACTTATCACTAACCTAAAACTAAAAATCAAAGTAGGGGAAAAGAAGAGAGAAATCTTGAAACTTGGCTTTGACAGCTAAATAATTCTGAAGGAAATGCAAGAGGGCGTGTCTTTGCGTCACGAGATCGGCAAATAACGTTATCCCAAAAACAACTATCCCAACAAAACTACCGACACCTAGGCACAATAAGATCAAGGCAAAGAAGAAAATGGAAATGTTAAAATCACTACTTATCACCTATAGGATCTTCGCCATTATAAGCTTTCAAATCTTTAATATGCCACTTCCCTAAATTGTTTCCAGATATATCGGATAATTCATAAACAAGACGGGAATGAACTTTAACAACTTTACATAAAACAAATTTTGGTGCTAGCTTAGCAGCAAAACTTTTAGTAGCGTCTGAAAGAGCATAATTTCTTTTCCAGACAAAATCGTCAACCTTGAAAACGACAGGACGTTTCCTTAAATCATATCGTTGTTTGCTTTGCTCATAAGCCCTTTTCAAACGAGATCGCACATCTTTATACAGTGCAGGTAAAGATAAGACATCTTCCTCCCATTGTTTACGCTCGATATTAGATATAAAATCATTAGCATGATTTTCAGTTACGGGACCATAGAAAGATCCATCAACAGGTACGGTACGAGCAAACATTAGAAACGAAGGAGAAAATTGAGTCACTTCATGTCTAGATAAATTAATGGCTTGAGCAATCTTGAAAACATTTTCGTCCCAACAACGATGGTTTTCTTTAATAAAGGAAGAGATAGTAGTTAGAACAGTTCGATTTGTTCGTTCGGTAGGGTTTACTTGAGATAAGTGGCGAGCACTATACCAGATATTAACTTTATGATTAGAGATAAAGTCGGTAAATTGTTTAGCCTTAAAAACTTGTGCATTGTCACACAAAATAATTTGAGGTACGCCAAAGATAGTGAAGACATTTTCTTCAAGATATTTAACAACAGATACGGTAGTGGCGTTAGATAAGGGTTTCACCATAACAAATTTCGTAAACCAGTCGGTAATTACTAGTAATTGAGTATTTTCTTTCTTAGAACGAGGAAAGGGACCCATAAAGTCAATAGAAATCATCTGAAACGGAAAGTTAATGTTTTTGTATTTGCCCATCAATCCAGCACGAGCAACATTAGGAGCTTTTTGAGAACCACAAACTAAACAATTAGAGACATATTTCTTAACAGAAGATAATAATTTTGGCCAATAATAAAATTCGGTAATACGAGAGACAGTTTTAAAAACTCCAAAATGACCAGAAGTAACTTCGTCATGGAATTCAGAAATAATTTTATTTCTATTTTCAGTAGGAACGACAATTTTCCAATCAGATAGGTTAGAAACTACGTTATGTTTGCGACGCAAATGTTTATATAAAATACCATCCTTTACGGTAAAATCAGGATAATCAGCGGGATTAGATACAACCTTAGATAACATACTTGTATACCAGTCATCAGGAATTAATTCAAAATTTTGAAGAAGATTAACGGAACGAGAAAGATAGTCAGCAGGAACATTTACAGAACCTTTACGATGTTTAATAGAAAAGTTAAATTGAGACAAGCGAACACACCAACGAGCTAAGCGATTTGTGGGATCTTTGAGTTTAGTTAACCAGAGCAAGGAAGAATGATCGGTAAAGACAGTAAACTTTGTACCTTCAACATAACCTCGAAAATGTTCGCAACCAAACAAAACACCAAGACACTCTTTTTCGGTAACGGTATATTTTCTCTCAGCTTTAGTTAAGGTACGACTTGCATAAGCTACGGGATGTTCAAAACCATCTGCTTCTTGAAAAAGCACAGCACCTAGACCAACGTCAGAGGCATCAGTTTGAATGAAGAAAGGCTTAGAGAAATCGGGACTAGATAAGAGAGGAGCAGAAGTCAATAATTTCTTTAAAGTAGAAAAAGCTTGGTCGGCTTCAGAAGTCCAAACGATAGATTGTCCTTTGGGGTTACCATGCAAGAGAGCATTAATAGGGGCACTGATAGTAGAGAAATCTTTAATAAAACGACGATAATACTGTAACAAACCCATTACTCTACGAACTTCAGTAGTATTTTTAGGAACGGGAGCTTCTAAAATAGACTGAACCTTTTTAGGATCGGTACGCAAACCGTCTTTATCAACTACAAAGCCAAGAAAAACAAGAGAATCACGCATAAATTTGCACTTTTCAAAATTTACAGATAAATTAGCTTCTTTAAGCTTTAAGAAAACCAGATTAAGAACCTCCAAATGTTTCTCAAAGGTAGGAGTGGCGATAATTATATCATCAAGATAGACGAAAACATAGGGGTCAAGTTCTGGACCAAGTACTGCATCCATAAGTCTTTGCATTGACTGAGCACTATTACACAAACCAAAAGGCATTCGTTTGAATTGAAAAAGACCTTTACCATGAACAGTAAACGCAGTCTTAGGACGAGAGTCGATATCAAGAGGAATTTGAAAGAAAGCTTGCTTTAAATCAATTGAGGAAAGAAATTGACTATCACGAAGTTTATTTAAGATAGAGTCAATCCTAGGCAACGGATAGGAATCACGAAGAGTTACTTCATTTAACTTACGACCATCAAAGCACATACGATAAGAGTCATCCTTTTTCTTTACAAGTAAAACAGGCGAGTTCCAAGGACTATTAGATTTTTCGATAACACCTTGTTCTAGAAGACGATCTATTTCACTATTAAGATGAGTCTGCAAGGCAGGACAGAGAGGGTATTGACGTTGCTTTATTGCCCTAGTATTACCAGTATCGATATAGTGAGAAGATAAATGCGTTTCAGGTAAAAAGGTATCAGGAGATAACGACTCAAATTTCTTAACAATATCTTCAAGTTTACTGATATTTTCAGGAACTTGATCAGAGAGACCCTTAACTTTATTTACACTACAAACAGAAATTTCTTTAGGTATAGAGAACGAAGAAGAAAGAAAATCCATAGATATATTAAACAGATGACAGAAATCCATTCCAAAAATAAAGCTAGTAGAAATAGTTGGCACGACATAAAATTTCACATGCTTGGTGATATTATTAATACTAATAGGAATTTCAACAACATGAGATACTGTTTGAGGTTTGCCATCGGCAGTAGATATAAGAATAGAGGGATCATTAAAAACTGTAAAGAAAGAAGAGACGACATGTAAAGCATCTTTACCTAGAACAGAGATATTTGCACCTGTGTCTAAAAGAGCAATATTTTCTTGATTATTCAAGAAAAACTTAATCTAGGGACGATTGTCATTCGGCATAGAGACAAAGAGAGGAGATAATTCAGGTAAACACTGTGAGGTAGAGTTACGATAATACTTAGAAATGGTTTTTAACCAAGCAGACCATTCATTTTTAGAAAAGTAAGTTTTAGATGACCTTACTCTTTCTTTCGGATGGTACGGAAGATATTTTTGTTGAGATGACTTGGGTTTTCGAGACACACTGCACCTCTTCGTGCGCCAGACTCGTTTTTTGGAAGAGAAACGGTTGGTTGACCAGCAGGAATTTCAGAAACCACATTACGTTTCGAGGAACAAGAAGTACACTTTGACTTAACTACATTGGGAGTTCCACACCCATAACAAAAAATTTTCTTAGGTAATTTACAGTCAGAATAGATATGTCCATTATTTTGACAATTCCAACAGGTAACGACAGACAAAGATAATTCCGGAGTTGAATCAGTCATATTGATATCATCAGGATAGGCAAAGTCAGGAGCTAAGAGAACATTCACTTTCTTTGAAGGCGGCGGATGATATTTTTTAATTTGTTGGCGACTATTTTCCAACTTACGACAAATGTCTAAGAGAATAGGAAACGTTGGAGTATCCTGTAAGACTAAATGTGAGATAAAGAAAGGGTGAAGATTTCTTTTTACTATACGAAGTTGTTCTTCAACTGAGGGAGGTGTAGACAATCTATTAAACATGCCTTGCATTATAGCAATAAAGATAGCAACACTCTCGTTTTCTCCTTGAGTACGCTGCTTAATTTCAGATAAAAGATCGTCGTCATAAGAAAATGGAAGAAAAGTTTCTTTCAAAAGTTTTTCCAAATCGTGCCAGTTATTTACGGTATGTCGAACAGAACGATACCAGATAAGAGCTTGTTCTTCAAAAAGATCAACGGCAGAGTCGAATAATTCTTGGAAAGAAATATTACGAGCTAAACGTAGTTCATGAACTTTTTCTAAAAATTGGATCAAGTTACTTTTACTTGAGGAACCAGAAAACTTCACATTCCATTTACAAACAGGCATACTATATGAATGAGATACGGTAGTTTCTTTAATTGAGGTATTCTGTAATTGTGACTCAATGTCAGAGACACTATCCAAACGTAAAGGAAATTCGCCTTCCAAATCAACAAAAGATTCAGTTAATTTAGCAACAATATTTTTCTTTCATCATTTTCGGTAATAATACGAGAAATTCGGTCGATAACATGAGATAAACGGTACTGCAAACGTTTAACTTCAGGACTTCCAGAAGAAAAATCAGAAAGACCATAAATTTTCGAAGTTAAATCATTCAAAGAAGTAGATACTTCGGAGACATCTTGCTCAAAAGCATAGGTAGACACTAGAACTTTAGATTCATCACTAGATTCGCGATGCAGAATAGAACGCAACTGTCTACGACGTTGATCCTGAGTAGACAAACGAGTTTGTCCTCTGATAGAAATTTCATAACTAATTTCTTCAGAAAGTAAGGCATAGATAAGAGACATTTTAGATAAAGATACGATACGAGATAACGAAAATCAATTTAGATAAAGAAACGATATTTCTAATCCAGGCGTGTATTCAAAAGAAGAGAAAAACAATTCGCACAAATTCGCAAACTAAATTATTTTCCATTCAAATTTGTTATTTGATTCGAGTCGATTCATTATTCTCCCCACAAGGGATGCCAAAAATTGTAGCCGCAACTCAGGTAATTTAGGTAAGAGAAGAGCGCGCTAACAAACAATATAAGAAATCAATCAAACAATTAGAAAAATTGTCAAAATTGGTCAATTAACTTCTGATGTCAGGGATGCCAAATAGTTTCATTTTAAGACTAAACTATTAAAAGTCTTAATCTGCAATAAAAGTTACACAACATAAAATTCATTGAATCACTCTCAAAATATTTAAAATCCTATATTCAAAAACAAAACAAAAACAATAATATAAAATTCAGTAAAGTTACTTAAAACTAAAAATAGAAACTTTTGTCATTTAAATTATTAAACTTAAAATTAAGAGAATACCGGTATTTCTTTACATGTGGTAAGAAAACAATTTTATTTAAGTTACTTGAAATATGCAATTGTAATATTGATATTAATTAGAGAAATTTATCATTTAGTATTTAACAAGTTACGTTAAGATGCAAGTTATTTAACAAGAAGAAAACTCAAGTTGTTGCTAAGGCATTTATCAACGAAAAGGAATGTAGAGATAAGGCAAACTCACGCATACGGATCAAATTTCCAATAGAATGCAAAGTTGATGTCGTCCAACGTTGAGATTGACGGATGATAACCTTGGGAAATTTCCCATAAAAACGATGGTGAAGCGTATTTTCTTTATGAAAATCGATTCGGATCGTTGGTATTTATTGTATTATGCACATACCAAACCCATTTGAATTATTAAGATAATGATAATTTCGTTACAGGTAAAATCGGAATCGGTATATAAAAAAAAAGTCTGTATTATTAACACAGACTTTTTAAATAAAGATATTGTAGATATTAGTTAAGATAAAGAAACTACATCACTTCAACAAATGAAGTACTACTTCTGTACTCGTCAGAGACTCAGTACCGAATGACTGAAGGTTGACAACGCCCTTGAAAAGTAAGAATTCCACAAAATAAAAGTAAAGGAAGGTTTACACGCAAATTTTAATTAAATAATACAAATAATTTAAAATCAAGTAATAACAGTAACGGAAACGTTACACTCTCATCAATAAATAAAATTAACAGGAAAATCGACAGCTTGAAGTAATACTTATTTTAATTTAAGTTCAATCTTTTCAGTAATATCTGTCACAAACTTCAAAGAAGTTTTACTGCCTAAAGATAACATGCATTTAATTTTATTTTTAAATAAATTATAATAAACATTAATTTAATCAATTTAAATATTTTGTGTTTTGTAATCTATTTCCAAATCGTTGTTATCAATTTTTGTCTTTTTAAAATGACGCCGGTGTGTATTAAAAATTAAATTGTATAATAAATTTCTGCATATCCAGTTCTTTGTTACTAAAAAAAATTATAAAATTTTACAAATTATAAAAACTCAAGTTTTAGATAAAGTTGTGTTAAACAAAAATAAAACGTAACATTTTCTAATTTACACGAAAATTATACAAGTATTACAAGAATTCCAAAGTTGTGGTTATAAATGAGAAACGACGGCAGAACACATCTTGAGGTAAAATAAATATATCACATGTCATTTATCCAACAAGTACGTGAGCAGGAAGAATAACAAAAATAACCACCGCGTTGTCTTAATGTAGTAACAGATGTTTTGGTAACACAACTAACTGTTTCCTGTGAGTTACTTTACAAAATTGCATAAGTTTAGGGATGTAACTGTATCTATGTAATTTTATATTTCGTTCCAGCTTCTTTAGGTACCTGAGAAAATTTCTGTAAAGTTACACTTTGCAACACATGCTATATTATGTTAGGATATAATCCGACTCGAGCTGTTTTTTATACCTTGTTTAATTTTAAGGAATGTGCAATAGTAGTTAAAGTTTTTTTGTAATTAGATGTAATTTAAAATTTTTGTATTAAACACATTTTAACTCAAGTTTGTTGTTTTAGAGTATTAATTGAATTAATTTTAAAAAAGCGGGTTTCTAACATAAAACTATTTTTGTAACTACAAATGGAAACACTAATATGTTCGTTATTGATAAAGACATTGTAATTTCATAAATAATAATAATAATAATAATAATAATAATAATAATAATAATGCCTTTATTCAATGATCTACATTAATACATTATAATTATATAATGGGTACAACAGGGCGAAGTTCAGTATGGTAGTAAACTACCGACTGCTCTTCCACTTAACCCCGTGTTTATAAACTTAGTTTTATATTAAATACAAGTAGCAAGTACGTTAAAAGAAAAATATATGTAAAGTGATAAAAGTAAACGTTATACTAATACAGTATTAAACATAATATTTAAGTATTTTTTATTATTGTTAGGCCGTTTTGCATCGCTATTTTTAAACTTTTTTTAAAATGGATGATAGCTAGTGATTTTATAGTGCTCGGTACGTTGTTATACAGTGTCACGATTTGATAAGAAAAAGATCGTTTAAATAATTCTGTTTTATGAGAGGGTGGAGTTAGTGACCCCTTATGCCTTAAATTTAATGTATGTACATCTGTTCTATACGATATTTTGCGATACAGGTATTGTGGTTGTTTGTTTACAAGTATATTGTGGTAAAGGCAAGCAGCATGTAATGTTCTTCTACCGTGCATGTTCAACCATCCCAGTTCTTTTAGTTTATGTGTGATTCTGTCATACTTGCGAATTCCAAAAATATACCGCATGCAAGCATTCTGTAGTTTTTGTATCTTATTTACATCCACCTTATCTAAGCAAGGTCCATATACAACATCACAGTGGTTAAGTTTGGAAAGTACAAGAGCATTACAGAGTATGGTTTTTGTTTTTGTATTTAGAACCTTTCTATACGGATAAATTTGTTTGAGTATGCCATAAGCATTTCCAACACATTTAGAAATGTGTTCTTTAAAGCGTAATTTTGAATCCAGCAGTAAGCCAAGGTTTTTGACTGTATCACGAAAAGGTATAGTTTCGTTATTTAATTTTATCTCCATATTTAGAGAAGCTAATATTCTATCTTTATTATTGTCAAATAATATTGCCTGAGACTTTTTTCGTTAACTTGTAGGTAGTGAATTTTTGATATGTTTATTATTTCATTTAAGTCTTTATTTATTAATTCACACGCCCGACCAAGTTCTTTTATAGGAAATGAATAATATAATTGCGTATCATCGGCGTAAAAATGCGCTTTGATGTTTTTAAGTGACTTTACAAAACGACAGGTGTAAATATTAAATAATATAGGTCAAAGTATTGATCCTTGAGGAACTCCTTTTTTTACAGGAAGTGGATTAGACATATTTCCATTTAACACAACTGTTTGACATCGTCCGTTTAAGAAATTAGAAATTAGTTGTAAATCCAATATGTCTAAGAATTGCACATAGTAATTCGTGGTCTATAGTATCAAAAGCTTTTGAATAATCTAACAATACCATGAGCGTGATGTACCCTTTATCAGTTGCATGAAAGATATCATCCGTGATAGTTAACAAAGCTGTACTACAACTATGACCCGATTTAAAACCTGACCGTATACTTGGAATAATTTCGTTAGACCGAAGATAGTTTTGCATCTGAGAAGCCATAATCTTTTCTAATACTTTTGATAACGTAGGCAATATACTTATTGGACGCAAATCTCTAAACTCGATTGGATTGTTTGTTTTTGCTAGTGGCAAAACATGTGCGTGCTTCCATGCATCCGGAAAAACAGCATTCAATAAACAAAAATTCATTATGTGTGTTATTATAGTCAATAAAAAAGGAATGCAAAGTCTTAGTACTTCGATACCAATTTTGTCAGCTCCCACTGATTTTGAAGTAATTTGCTTCAGTATTTTAAATACTTCATTTTCGTTTGTAGAATAAAAAGCAAACATTTTCTGCTTTGACAATAGTAGTGTAGTGTTATAAAACTTATGTGTTGCTTTTGCATCACAATCTACCTTGGGTATAGAGTTGACAAAATAATTATTGATTTCTTGAACATCTGATAAATGTTGCGGAAGTACATTAGTTTTATTTTTTGTGTTGATGTTAATTTGTTTTAATTTTTTCCATAGTAGATTCGGATCATCTAAACCTTGTTGATTAAAGTATACTTTCTTTTCTTGCCTAACAGTTTTAGTAGTCAAATTTCGTAATTGCTTGTAATACATCCAGTGATCTTGAGATCTAGTTTTTTTAAATTTTTTATATGCAACGTTTCGCAGTTTTATCATAAATTTTAAATTGTCGTTCAGCCATGGCGCTGCAGTTTTTGTAAATCTGGAGGTTTTGATTGGTGCATGAATGTCCAAAAGAACCAAAATATTACTATTTAAAAAGTTAATTTTTTCATTGATGTCAGTAAGATCATATATATTTTTCCACGGTAGCGATTGTAAATGATACTTAAATTGTACGTAATCAAAGTTTCTGAAATTTCGGTATGTTTGGAAGACAGGTTCTTGAGCAGCGTTTGTTAATTGCAAAATGCAGTACACTAATTCGTGATCCGAAACTGAGTGTAGAGAAGTAGTGCCATAATCATTTATTATATTTTCATTAGTTGTTAGTATTAAGTCTATTAGAGACGATGAAGTGTTTGTTATACGTGTTGAATAATTATTAATTTGCTTTAACCCTAAGCTTGTACAGAAGAGGCTGAAATCTTTTGTTGGTTTACTTTCAAAATTTATCACGTCGATGTTAAAATCGCCAAAACAAAAAATTTCACTTACAGTAGGTAGTATATTTGAGATAGTGTTTTCTAACTGGTTTAGGAATTCTGTATGATTTAAACGTGGTGGTTTGTAGACAACACCAAAAGCCCAATGTAGCTTATTGATGGAAAAGCCCAATGTAGCTTATTGATGAAAAAGCCCAATGTAGCTTATTGATAAAATGCATTTCTGTATTAAGCAACAGGCATTGTCAAGGCAATAAAATCTACGGTATACTTCCTTAAGAAACAAAATTTTTACATAATTGCAATTCAAGACAAAACAATAAAATTGAACATTAAAATTTTTGTTTTCACAAAAAAATTAATTTGGACTAGCAGAATAACAGCAAGAAAATACTGTTCTGTTTGTACGCTCACAAACAACTATTATTCAACATCTTTTATTAACAAACTTTAAATGTTGTTATGTTGTATCTTAACATTCTCAATGTTAACCTAGAACAAGTTTTGTTAGGTCTCATGTACAACTACTATAAGCTTAACGACATTAGTCGAAATATTGGGCGCGTTTAGCGAGCGCAGCAGCGTAACGTTAGCGGTCAGCAATGATGAGTATGCTGACATCCAGCAACTTAAAATTCGCTAAACCGTGAATTGGCATCTCAACGCTTGTTGTAGACGCCTGTGTAAGTGTGAGGTTAAGTTACATTTGTTTAGTTTCTTTGAATATAAAGGTTTTTCTAAAGCAATCATGGAACAAATGGCTTTTGCTTTAGAATATTTTTTAGAATATTTTGATTTAAATGCTCATTCAAGTTGTTGTAGACGAAGCTAAGCAACATAATAATGTTATACCTGAGAATAGATTAGTACCTGTATACAATCAAGGATACATAGAAATTGTATCAAACTATAGTTTGTCGGAATTCAAAAGCCATTTTAGGATGTCAAGAAGAGCTATGGAAGAACTGTGCACATTGGTCGCACCATATTTACAAGAGCAGCACTTGCGTATCAATTTAGAAACAAAAGTATGCTTTTTTGTGTGGCTATTAGCAAAGCAGGAAAGTTTTCATGCAGTAAGTGACAGGTTTGGGTTTAATAAAGGCACAGGAAACTATATTTTTAAGAAAATTTTATCTTCAATTTCCCAACTTAAGGATGAATACATTAAATGGCCTACTCCAGCTGAATGTGTTCAGATTGCTGCTCGAATTGAAAATCGATGTGCGATGAATTTTTATTTTAACATTGTAGAATTACCAGGAGTAGCAGGCGCAATTGATGGAACTCATATCAAGCAAACAAAAAATAATGCAATTGATTTTTCTAATCGTAAAGGACAAAAAAGCATGATATTACAAGGAGTTTGTGATGATATGAGAGTCTTCACCGATGTATTTATAGGCATGTCTAGTAGATTACATGATGCTAGAGTTTTCAGTAACAGTCCTCTTTTTAATAAGCTAGTGAATGATCCAATTCTTTTACCACCACATCAGCATTTATTAGGCGATGCAGCATACGCATTATTACAATGTTTATTAAAACCATATAGGGACAATGGTTATCTTAACGCTCAACAGGTTAGGTTTAATCAAGTAATGAGTGGTCAAAGATATGAAATAGCATTTGGTTTATTGAAAGGTAAGAACGTATTGTGACTTCGTGTAAGTACTCACATGTTTTATGTAACCGTAGGTAAATAAATTTTTGAAACAATTCAAGTTTTTGTCGATTTAATTTATTGTTTTCAGTAATTTCCATTCGAATTTTTTTTATTGTTGTAACCTCACTTCGACAAGTTCAATTTGCCTCTTGCGATAGGTATCTAGTGTTTTTTGTTTCTTTCTATCATTTGATGGAGTGTTTGAGGTAATTGATACTGAACCTGAAGAGCCACTTCGAGGTGATTCGGGAAAATCTATTCTTCTCGGTTCTTCTGTTGGGATTTCTGGCAATACAATTGTCGATTAAATTACATTGCTGATATTGACAGTCTTATCTTTAGCAAAAATTTCGTTTAATTTTTCAAAATATTTCCAACTGACTCTACCTCGTCCAGTTCGTGTTTTTTTTATTATTGTCTTTTATTTTGTTGAAGGTTGATTTCATGTTTTGCATTTGCGATCTAACATTACTCCATCAACACTATAACCATGATTAATCATTACCTGCGAAATTTCTTCCCATAATGTTTTCTTTTTAATCTTAGAGTTACGAAAACGTGTAACACGCTTGTGATACTCATCTAATAAAAGTAGAGTAGAATTGTGAGTTCAATTAAAGTTATTACATATTTCCTCGTTTTCACAAGTATTATCTACTTCAACAAGCACGTGTGCCGCATTGCGCCCTGCAAGTTCTGTTATTGTATTGTAGTTGTTTCCATCATTCCCGGCATATAATAATTTATTAATAAAGGAATTAACGCAATAATCATATTACTATCTGTAGAAACGTAGTTGTCGTTAATTATAGTGTAGTCGTAATTTTTGAAATCATTAAATTGGTTGTTCATATATCTGAAGTTAGTGTTTTAACTATTGCTGACCGATTCTGCATAAACTTTTTACGCTGAGTAAATTACTAAGCAGTTGTAAGTAAGCATCTACTTAGCGTCCCGTTTAGCGAAACCGCTGTTGAACGCAACCTAGCCGCTGACGTTCGCTAAACGCGTCCATTGTTACTCGAAGTTCATCGTAACGATTAGTGTATGTTAAGAAATAAGAAGTGTAAAATTGCAGAATTTAATTACATGTTTGAATAATAACATTTAGTTTATTTTAGTAGCTCAAAAGATGTTGAAATAACACTTGTTGGAGAAGAAAGGATTGTTTTGGTTAATTTTATAGGTGTACAAGAACAAAGAAAATAGAAAACGTTTTTCAGTGTAGATTTTTTTTTTTAAATACTACAGTGGTTAACAATACTATGCCTTTTTATTTTTTATTTTCCATGCTGCGAGAATGAACATTGTTGGATTTGGCTCATTTTGGTTTGATTGCTGTTTAGTTCTGAGCTCGTAGCAATAAAATCAAGATTTGTTGCCACTGTACATGGTATACATTGCATTTAATGCACCGCCGTTGTATTTTGTTATCATTTCTTTGCACCAATGTACACGAGTCTTTTTTTGATAAATTGTTAAATCGTGTGAAAAAACAAATGTTTTTGACGGTTACATGTTGCAATATCTTATGTATGCTTATCTATCATACTAATACCCAAAAATGCCTCAATCTCACATAGATCACATGACTATCAGTTTCTACCCAGCATCAATATTTTCTGGCACAACCACCGCTTTGAACGATCTTGTTTAAATTCATCCGCCAGCAAAGCACGGTCGTGTTTGAATTTACTAAACCATCTATATAGTGCAGCTATGGATGATGTTTCATTACCAAAACTCGCAGTAAGTTGATTGCCACACTGCTGGTGAGATAATCTAGGTCGAAAATTGTCGCACGAAAAGGTTAACAACTCAAATTATTTTTTTAGCAAAATAAAATGTTTAATTTACTATTAACAATATAAATAGCGTCTGTACAACAAAACGTTCTGATTAGGTATGCAGTCAGAAGTGTTAAACATTGCTAATACGCAGTTGAATTGCACCTAGCAACAGCAGTGTTACTAATTCTGAATAAATGCTTAGTAAAACCTATAAATACCGGCCAAGTACTTTCGCCGATTAGTGCCAAAACAACACAAACGCAAAAGTCAACGCTCGTCTCACTGCGTACTGCTTCTAATATTGGCGGTTTTTGACCGCGAGTCATAGAAACTACACCAAATCATCTTTTGACTTCAAATAAAAAGAATTGTGTAGTTTATTTGAATTATGATTACTTTGTTATGTTCCAATAGAGGAGGTGGAGAAAAAAAAAGAAAAAAAATTATTAAGTTAATTACCAAGATGTCACGCTTACCTTTCGGCTAGCCTTACCGTAGATGGTCGTCGGGTAAAAGAAAATCGAAAGGAACAGAATCTTCTTTGGTAAGCGAAATGCCCAAATGCGCCACCTCTTCTCGAATTTTAGTCGCAGATAATAAGTCTAGGCAGGAGAAAAGGAGATCCTAGACCCGAGGTCCGCCAAAAGAAATAGAGCGAGAATAAACAATAATCATTTATTGAGTATATATATAGATTAAAAAAAAATTCCGGAAAGGAAAGAGCCATTCGACGGTTACGCCACTGGTATAATCACAAGATCAAATAACTTACACAACACAAAAAAAATGTAAAACAGAATATAAGATTAAAGCAGGTCTAAAATAGACTCTGGAAGCAAACAATTATGCGCTAAATATATTTCCGCGGCTACCGTAACCGGTAGCATATCCACCCGTGATCGCGCGTGAGAATTAGAAAAAAAACAACACCGCCCGTGGTCTTTGACGTCAAGTTCACGACCGGTAGTAAAATTGTCATTCAATTAGGTTACGACAAATAATACGTTGCGAGCTCCCAAATTTCTACCATTTACAATTCCCGCACATTCTAGATTGAAATTTTTCTTTTACCTTAAAAATAGTAAGTTACGTTAAATATAGTAATTAAATATATAGGCAGTTACATTAAGATTTACGTTAAATATAGTAATTAAACCTAGTTAATTCGAGAAAAATTTACGTTAAATATAGTACTCAAACATAATTACGCAGATCAAAATTTACGTTAAATATAGTAATTAAACAGAATTAAATGCAGTAAAATAGGCGTACAGGATGTACAAAAGACAAAGTTCAAGACAAAATTATTTCAATTACGAAGTCCGTATTGATTTCCTTTCATTTAATCCGTAGTGTGAGTTGCACTATTTATTACTCGTGATGCAGCGCAAGCAGCAGTCATGACCCCGAAGCGCCTGGACAAAAGTGAGTCGATGTCTCAAACGTACGCTTAAAGATACTTATAAATACCTTTACGTTCCGAGTTTTTTTGTTTTTGGTATAAATCCTTCACCAGGTCACCTCGCTTTTAAACCCCAAGCTATAGAAAAGCGCCATCAAGCCACTGGGATCCTTTGCTCCGCTACGTTCATTACTTCATAGTTATAGTGATACAAAGAAAACTCAGCCAGAAAGCTTCGAAAGAGCTCGGAAGAAAACTCCGACAAACACGAAGAAAACAAAAGAGCTAAAACAGCAAATATTAGTTGGTACGTCTCCCCCATTAACCACGTGCGAATACTAACGTACTTTACGATTTTACGTCAAAATACGTGGATATTTTGTTTGATAAATAGGACATTTGATCGGATTCATTAAGGATTTCCATCCGTCTTTGCCACGTCTATTACACCGCAAACCACCAAATAAAGGGAATTTCGTAGATGGCCGACTACTCTCGAGCGCCCTCTGCGAGCATAACTTGAAGAATATAGCTTGAGGTCAAGTATTTCACACGATTAAAGGCAAGGTTGCCTAACTATCAGGCGAATTTATGCCCAAATACGAATTTACACGTTACAACTTTTATTATTTAAAAATTACATATAAGTTAATCTAGAAAAAAGTTAAATGCAAGGTTGCTTAACTATCAGGCGAATTTATGCCCAAATACGAATTTTGTCGACAAATTTTTTATTTTGTGCAAGCATTGGTTGGTTTGCTAAAATCTACAAAAACAAATTTGACTTTGAAATACCATTCAGCTTTTTGTATAGAAAACAATGTCTTTTAAACATATTCAAGCACCCACAAATTAGCTTTACAAATATAGTTTATAACTGAAACTTTGGCTCAGTCTATGCAATGTTTTTGTAACAAATTACGAATGTTTATTACTAGACTAAAGGACAGTTCTGTTAAAACTCATGGTGTTTCTCTTTTTGCATTTACCTCGTATTACTTCAAATTTTGGAATTTTTCGATACATTTTTGTTACCATTTCTAATGTAGTTTTAAATAAATAGCGGTCTGATGACTTAAACATATCTATAGCACGAAACGTTGCTTTAAAAATGACTAGAAATGATTTCATTGCTCCTTCTGAAAAAAGGACTTAAACGGTAACAAAAAGATTTCTCAGTTTTAGTGTTTCTAATTTAGTCAATTGCTTAATAGCGGTAGATCTCTTATTTTTTAAGAATTTTTTCACGCGTCTCGGCTATCAGACAAAGAAAAATAATCTAAACAATTTGATTCGTGTGCAACGTTTCGACTTAAAGATGAATGTTCTCAAATTTGTTTGACAATTAAGAAAAATCGTCTCTGTTTAAGCGTTTTGTGCTAAATTGTTCTAAAGTGATCTGCACTTTTTAAACGCAAATTTTGCAATCAGCTTAAACATAAAATTTAGTATACAAATGCAAATACAAATGTAAGTTTTGAGTATCATTGTTAAAATTTACATTATTACTATGTTTTGTTATGAAAATAATTTCCGCTGTTAATCTTTTTCTGTAATTTGGTTCAACATCTAAAATTGTGTCCCGTTTCAACATGGTGTAGTGCTAATGCTGATTCAGTTTTTTTCTTTTCACAATTATATTTGTGTTTTTTATTCGGTTAAGTGTTTTTTGTTTTATTTGTCCTACATAACATTTACTGCAGTTTAAACAATCGATCTTATAGGCAACACTATATCGGTCAAGCATGTTAGTTTTATCTTTGATTTTTGTGTACAGTATGTTGTAGATGTTATTTCTGTTATAAGTAGCTAATGGCATGTTGGTTGTTTTTAATATTTAAATGATTTTTTTAGTTAGTAGTGGTAAGCGTGAAGTAAACTTGAATTAGAGGCGTTTGGTGGTGGTGGAATAGTGTTAATTACGTTACTGTTAAATAGTATTGGGTTAATCATGTGGTTAGAGTAGTTGTTATTGCGGAGTATCCTTTTTAGAATGTGAAAGTTTTTATTGTGGAATTGTGGACTACTAAGTTTAATTATTTTCATTGATTTAATAATATTAATTTTCTGGTGGTGAGGATGTTTTAATAAGTAATTAATAGTCTTATTAGACACCATTGGTTTGGTGTACCATTCCGTAAATAAACCGTTTGTGTTGGGATCTTTGCAAAGTTTAACATCTAAAAAGGGTACTTAAACAACCACCTTTTTCTAATTCAAACGTAAATTTAAGGTATAGCCATTGAAAATGTTTAGAGTATAGTCAATTTCACTGTTAGGAATACATGTTATAATGTCATCAACATAACATCGTAAGAATGTTAGTTGGTAATTAAAGTTTTTAAGACATCCATTACCTACCTTAATTTGCAGTATCAAGCTATTCGTACCGTACGTCGTTCTAGAAGTTTTAGCAACAGTTTTGTCTAATTTTTGCGGAAAAGCTTATAGATTCGGTAAAACTCTTGTTCTTAATTCTAACGGAAGAAATGGATACCTAAACATTAATTTGGCTTTCGAAAATTACACTACAATACAAGTCACTGAGTCTGTCATATAGTTAATAAAATTTTTGGAATTGATCTAGAAGGAGTAGAGGAAAGCTAGTGGAATTGGCAAACCAGAAGAAATCAAAAATACCGGGTCCGAAGAAATACCTGAAATAGATATGACAGTTAAAAATAGCACTAACACAAATGAAGACATACAAAACCCCAAAAGAAGACAATATTACTACCAAAATGCTTAAAGCGCGAGGAAGAACTCTAGAAAAGGCAATGCTGTAACTGATAAATCAATGCGTTACAGAAGGGAGCATACTCAAATCGTGGCAAAACGCGGAAGTACTTCTGATTTACAAAAAGGGCGATAGCGCAAATCTAAAAAATTACCGACGTATCTGCTTTTTGTCGGTATACTATAAACTACTCACCAATCGATCCAGGCTAAGCTCAACTTCTATCAATTATTTGAACAAGCAGGCTTCAGAAAAGGTTACAGCGCAAACAACCTCATACAAATAACTCAAACGCTTATTGAAAGATGTACTAAATATAACATCCCACTTCACATTGCATTTATTGACTACCATAAACATTTGGATTCTGTTGAAACCTGGGCAGTACTAGAAGGAATGGCAAAAACGCTGATCGATTAACGATATATTAGGCTTATCAAGCATATATAGATACGAGCGATAAAATATCAGTAGAGAGAAAAGTGCGACAAAGACCTGTAACAAATAACATGTTTTTCAACATCACTAAAATGTGTAATGATGTTTAATATTTTTTAATCAATTAGTAACACTTGTACTTGTTGAGTTACAACAACATCAACATAGAAACCTTAGTCTGAGACACGTGGAAGTGAAAACTAAAAATATTTTTAACATAATATAATATTCAATGTTTGGAATGTAAATATATAATGCATATTGTACTATAAATTAAACTATAAAACCCAAAATAACATTTTATTTTTGTACCCTATATGGACGTCAGATATGAGGTCCAGTCCTTCCATTCCTTTCGGTTCTTTGTGTCCAGCGCTTTCTGGGTCTGCTTTTTTTCTCTTTCGTTCTTTTGATGTCTCTATGATCTTTTTTAGTAACGATTGTTTGATTCTTATCATATGTCTATATCATTTTAGTTGTTTTATTTTTATGAAGTCTATTATTCATTCTTCTCTTAAAGTAGGTCTTATTTCTTCATTTGTCTTCTTTCATTTTATAACTTCCTCAATTTTTTTCAGAAACTGCATTTTTGCTGAATTGATCATGTTTTCGTGCTTTTTGTTTATAGTCCGTGCCTCACTGCCGTAAGTTAGTGTTCGTCTTGCTATGTTATTGTATACTTTTAGCTTCACTTCTTTGTCTATTTTTTGTTTCTGTAGTATTAATTTGTTTATAGCATAGTTCATCGTTTTCTTTTTTCTTTGTTTAATGTCAATTTCTATTCTTCTATCATCTGTTATTACTGAGGCGTGATATTCTATTGCTGTAACTACTTCTATTGTATTCCCATTTATTTCTACATTTCTTATCTTTCCAGTTTTTTGTTATTTATAATCAGTATTTTTGTTTTGTTAGTATTTACCTCCATTCCCATGTTCTCAATTTTTTTCTATCTGCTATAAATATTGTATCGTATGCATTGATTATCTACTTTGATTGGCCTTAGTTGGTGATGTCCAATTTGTGATTGTAGATGCTTTGATTTCTTTCTTGTGTTTAATAAAATTTTGTGCATTATAGTTATGAATAGTAGTGGGCTAAAACTATCTCTTTGTTGTAATTATTTTGTCATAAAAAATGCGTCAGATACTTCTTCGTTCATCTGTACTTTTTCTTTAACTGCCTGGGAAATGTTCTTAATACTGCTTATAATAATGAAGTTTTTTTGACATCTGTAATTCTAACATATATCTACATATGTTGCTTTTTTTATATTATCGAAAACAACTTTCAGATCTATTGAATGTAACAAACATTTTACGTCCTATTTATATTGTTTTTTCTATTGTATTATTATTATTATTATTATTATATGTAAATTGTCTTCTGTTTGTTTACCTTGTCTGTACGCTGATTGTTCCTCGGCCAGTTTATGTACTATGTAGTGTGTAAGTTTTTTTTTTGTAGAATCTTCGTATACATTTTGAAAACTGTAGAAGGCAGACAAATTGCTATATAATTATCGCAATTCCTCGTTTCTCTTTTTTAATAGATAGGTATGATTAAGTTGTTTTTCCAATACTTTAGATTTTGCTTACTTTCCAATAGTTTTCTGAATATTTAATGTAACCATATCTTTCCGTTCAGCCCCATGAATTTTATTATTTCTGTCTCAACACCATCTACTCTCTTTTTTCTGCTTTTTCTAGTTTAAGTGACCTTATTGCCTCACCCACTTCTGACATTTAAATTTAAATTTTGTTTTCGTGTAGTTTTTCATCTGTTTCCTCATATTCGTCTTGCGCTTGCTGTTAATTACGATTCTCTTTAAACTTTTCGTTGTAGTATTCTTTCCATACTTGTAGGATTTCATATCTTTACGTTTTCAATTTGTTGTTTTTGTTTCTTATTCTTTTTATTTCTTCTTAACTTTTTTACTAATCCCCAAGAATGCTTATTATTTTTTATATACAATTCATCTATTTCCCGTTCAAAGTGTTTCCAGCATTGACTTATTGCTTTTCTTATTTCTATTTTAGCCTTTTTTATGTATTTTTCTCTGCTCTGCATTATTATTTTGTATCCATTCGCCGAATTTTTCCAAGCTGTGTTTGCAGTGCTCCCTACTCATCGGAGATTGTTCTATATCTGCGTTTGCTAGTTTTTTGAGAATCTACTTGCCTTCATTATCTTGAGTAGCTTTTCCTGTAATTTGATTTCTTCATTGCGTTGTGAATCTTTCGTCTATCTAGGTTAGTCTTCATTTAAGCCTTTTTCCGTTTCCTTTTGTTTTCTTTTAATCGTACCTTTTTCACTCTGTTTCCTTCTCAAAGGTGTTTCTTCTGTCCTTGTTATTCAGTTGTTTTAGTTTTTGTAGTAAAACTGTCACTCCGTTTATCAGCAGTTTATTATATCTTAATATAACACGGTGTACGTTTTTTCTGTATTGTTTCATATATGTTATCAATTCTTTTCTTTTTTCCTTAATTTATTTTGAATAGTCTTCCTCTACGAATGTTTTGGTGCTTTTTAGTTTTTTTAATGATTTTAAAATCTGTCTTTTTATTTCAATCTCTTAACTCTATACTTATTGTTTTTCCCCCTGCTGTTCATTTCTTATTCTTTTTATCTCTGTTATCTCTTTCCTCCTACTTTCTCTTTCAGTAGTATGCGATTCAAGTCAGTTGACTCTTCTACGCCGTAGATAATTATTTTATTTTTCTTATTTCTGTTTCTAATCTGTTTATCTTGTTTTCTTGCAGTTCTAGACTTTGTTTCATTATATTATTTTTTGTAATTAGATTGCATTATCCTTTTCTAATTTATTGGAAATTATCATACTTTATTTACATTCTTCTATATTTTTTAGTTTACTGTTTATTTCTTTTAAAAGTTCTATCATACTCTGCGGTTTCACTATGTTTTATTCCATTTTGAATAAAGTCATTTACATGTGATAGTTGAAAGAGTGTAAATCTGATTTTATTTCCGTAGGCTAATTCGACACGATAATGGGCTGACCCGGAACGAATTCCGAAGAGGTTCTCGCCCACTTCTTGCCGTCTTTTGAAAGTTGGTATAAAAGGTTTTGAATCTATTAATCACTTATTTATTATTCTTAATATTGGTTCATAATTATTAATTAAAACAAAGATTTATTTTTTTACACTACAAGTTTCTTATTATATTGTTATGCTTCTATTTTTGTTTGCCCTTATTTTTGTTTATTTAGAATTTACATTTGTTAAGTTTTTTTTTAAATACTTTAATGAACTATTTCTCTACTTAATTCTAATCCTACCTTATTTATTACACTTCTTACTCCTGTCCACTTGTTTTTTTTTCAATTTCCTTCCTTCTTAAATTCTTAATTCATAAATCACCCGCAAATAGCAATTGTTTCCCACCTCTAACACGTAGACATCACCTTTTGAACCTTCAAAAATCATAATTTTTTAACAATGTTTTTTTACGTTATTGCAAATTAAATAATATCAACTTTTAAAATATTTAATACTTATTAAATTTTTTTTTCTTATTTACTTAACTATTGAAAATGCAATAAACTGTATGTAATTTTACAGAAACATGCTGTTATTTTTTTATTACATTTATAACAATTATAAAAGTAAAAATTGTTTGCATTTATTAAATTCTTGACTTTTCATTTATGGGTATCCTACTTTAAAATACAAAAGTATTTTATTTATTAAACTATTATATTGTCATTTATAAAATTATTTTTGATATACTTCAATTTCATAAATTTTTAATGTAATTTGTGTATTATAATTATTACCAAGAACCTAAGTTTGTATGTTTTTTTATGGTTTCTGTAAATATTAAATTGTTTACGCAATACTTTGCATCTACGCTTTTTCAAGAAATTCGTTGGAAACTTTTACGGCATCCACCTTAATGTTCGTGCCTACAACCACTTTACGCATTAAATATTTTAGAATGTTAGTAAAACATTTTTGCAATTTGCGTTTTACAAAAAAAGGTTTAAGTAAAATAAACGTTTTTTTTGTGACGCTTGCGAGGAAATAAAATGCACGTTATGGCTATCAAATTAATCCAAAAAAGGTTATATGTGTATACATACATAGAAAATGAAAAACCAAGTATGTTTGAGATAAACAGGCCCGCAACGTTTCCTTTACGCAATACAACGAATGGATTTATGGGATATAAGGGTTCAACAGAATGGAACTGATCATCTCCTGCTGAAGGGGATTTGAAGCACATCCATGTTGATCATTTAATACACCTAGTAGGGATGCCTGATGGCAACATTGATCTGTCACTGCCGAATAGTGTCTGAATACAACAATATTGAATTGTAAAGGAAACATCACGGAATAGAATTTATCGTGCCAGCGTTCTTTTTACAAGAAAACGTTGTTGGTAATTAAACAAGAAAATAAACCGTTGTAAGCGTTGATTTACGACACCGAAATTAATTTTAAGGAAAACAATAAGATTATCCTTAATTGTATAATCCTACTTACCTAACGCACAATTTTAATTGTATTTAAATCTCAAGTAATGTGCTTCATTTATTTTGTATAACGGTAGCAACGTTAAATAAGAAAATTAACGCACTTCTACAACGCGGCTTCCTTAATTAAATGAACTTCTTTTATTTTCTTTTGTTTAACCTGCATCATTAGAAACATAATTAACCTTAATTACTTTATTATGATTATTACTGTACTTTACGTAATAGAGCTTTAGTTTACTGTTACTTGCAATTAAATTATAGATTACAAAGTACTAACACATTAACTGGCTAAAGAAATTGAAATGTTTACTACAAAATTGGGCAGACTAGAATAAATTATTATATTTTTATAAATGATCTTTTAAATAATTATTGTATAATTTATTTGAAAAGTACAATAATGACAAACAAAAAAATTTGTAATTATAAAGTTGTTTAAAATATTTTGATTCGGATTTCTAAGGTTTTTGTTACAATAAAGTTTGCCTTTTCTCCATAAAAATCTATAAGTTGTAAACTAATTTAATGGATTTTTTGTATTCTATTTATTTTCATGAGTTTTATTTGCACTACTCTATATTTCTTTTTACAAATTGTTTGTTTTTTAAAATTTAAATGTTCATGTTTATATGTCTTGTTTTTATAAAGTAGAGTAAATTTTTTTTGTGTTTTTTGTTTTCAATTATTTACTACCCTAGTAGCACAAAATTTATGTACGATATTCTAATGATCTTGGTACAATATTTAAAGTCGGTTAAATATTGCTTGGTGTAATAGATATATTCCTGATATTGTTAAAGTGTATAATACTGATATTCTAAAAATATATACGTACAATATCATTGATATATGTATTATAAAACATTACAAATTTTTTCCAACGTTTACATGACATCAGGTAAATATTTTAATGGTAAAGTAGCTTATCCTTCTGTTTGTTAAGTTGTAGTTAGTACTAGATCTTGTCTTCTTTAGGAGGGGCAATACCACTCTAAACTATTTTTCTGGCTACGTTTCGTGCTTCTAGTGGCACTTCTTCAGGCCACTGAACATTTATTTACGGTAAGTAAACAACATTACACACGATATAACAACTAACTGAATTTGTTAACAGGTAAAGCATAAAGACAAAAAAAAACTTACAAGAAAAGATTATAAGTGGAGACAGTCCACTGCTCCAACAAGCATACCCTCTAATAATGTCTAGTTAACATAAAATTATTAAGTCAATGAATGAAATTAAAATTTAAATGTATATACAAAGAAAAACGACGGACATTAAAGTTAAACAAGCAATATACACTGAATGTAAATTCAAAAATAATTGTAAGTATGATAAAGTTAATAGATAAAAATGACCATGAAATCGCATTCACCTACAAAGCTTATCTTGCAATTTTTGAAATTAAATTATTGTAAATATTGCTTAAATTGTTGGTGTCGTTATTAAAATTAATGTTGTTTTTATTTATGTTGATGTATATCATTTCCGAAACTAACCTTTTTTTGAAATAATTTTCAACATCTAAAATTGTAGGATTGTTGAAATCGAAGGTATGTCCAGTGTTAATGTGATGGACTGCTAATACTGAGTCTGCTTTTTTTGTTTTGCAATCATAACGATAGTTATTAATCCGATTTTTTACTTTTTGTTTGGTTTGGCCGATATAACATACATTACAATTGGTACAGTCTAGTTTGTATATTACATCGTGCTTTTCTATTGTGTTTGTTTTATCTTTAGTTTTGCTGTACAGTGTATTATAGATGGTATTATTGTTGTATATTGCTATTTTGATGTTATTTGTTTTTAAAATCGGAATGATTCTATTTGTTAGATTTGGGTAATTAATTATTTTCATATAAGTGATGTTAGTATTAAGGTTAGTGGTAGGATTGGTGTTAGGGATCGTATTAAGATTAGTTGTAGGTAGGATAGTTGGCGGCCGAATTACGATAGTTATGTTAGTATTAGAAAGTATTTTGTTTAATATATTTTTTGGATAGTTGTTCTTCTTTAATATGTTATTTAAGATTGTGAAACAGAGAGCTACTCAAATTTATAATTTTATTTTTTTAGCCTTGATGACACTGATTTTTTGGTGGTGTGGGTGTCTCGATAAAAAGTTAATTGTTCTATTAGAGGCAATTGGTTTAGTATACCATTCTGTAACTAACATAATAGTGCTAACATCCTTACTGAGTCTAACATCTAGATGTAACAAATTCAGTTAGTTGTTATATCGTGTGTAATGTTGTTCACTTACCGCAAATAAATTTTCAGTGGCCTGAAAAATTGCACAATAGAGGCACGAAACGTAGCCATAAAAATAGTTTAGAGTGGTTTTTATTGCCCTTCCTAAGGAAGACAAGATCTAGTAAATATTTTAATTCTAGATACTTATTGCAAGATTTAGAAAATGTATTCTTAATATTGTAAAACTAGATAAAAACAATGTTATAAAAATATGTACCAACAATATCGTTCGTGTATTCTAAAGTCACAAATGTTTTTCAAAGTTTGACTGACATAAAATATATATTATAATTATATATAAAGCGAATATTTATGTTTAATCAGTATCTAGCTTTTTTAAGTTTATTTTTAACCGTGCTTTTAAATTTACGTATTTATAGATTTTAAACGTTTTTCTTAAACTTTTTTTTTATTTTTGCTAACAACCCTAACACGATGTTCTTACGATTTAAATATGCTTATTACTAAAAATTATTTTTATGTGCGTATATTTTACTAAAAAGTAATCCAAAATCATAGTATGTAATCTGTTAAAAATTTTATGAGAAACGCAATTTAATTATTAAAAAATTACACAAGCAGAATATGAAATCCAGACATCTGCGTTTGAATTGAATTGAAAAACCAATTGCGTTATAACTAAAACTATAGTAATTTTTCAACAATAAAATACATTTGCTGCAAAATTTTAGACGAGGTATTGTAATTTTCCTGTAAAATTACTATTAATGTTAGTAGGTATTTATGATTTTAAAGGTAATCTTTTCTAAATATTATTATGGCATTTTAAACGGGTTTATACAAAGCACCTCTTAGTAAACTTTGTAGAATTTTTTGCGACATTGAAAATGTTTATTATTTATCTGCTTTTGGGTACCGAGGTCAGAAACAGTTATATAGACCCTGAACAAGAATAAGGAAAGCTTTTATTACTAATATGGATTTGGTCTTTGTGTTTGCAGTTGGTAAAATTTAAATTTTTATATCGAGTTTTAGTGCAACGTAATTGTATAATCAGGTAAGTGCCTATATCATGTTTTCTAGATATAGAAAAGCAAAAAATAATTTTGCAAATAATTTAGTTTAACGCAGCGAGTACACCTTAAATTCGATATTTGCTTAATTGGCTGTTCAACGTTTACAAAACATAATTCAAAGACATTTTAACGGTCATCAATAATAAGAAACATAAATTAAAGAAATGCTTTTATTTACGTAACTATAGTCAATAGCTAATAAATAACACATTTTAAAAAATATATATAAGTAAATATATGCAAAAAACAGTTTCTAAAATTTAAATTTAAATATTATCCTTATTTTTTGAATAGCAGTCTCAAGAAAATGTTTTTGTGCACTTTTAAAACTAATCATGTTTGAATTTTTTTGTAATTTCAATAATTTATACTAATCGGTAAAAAGATAAACATTACAAAATATATATAGTAGATGTTTTATTGAAGTGATTAAATAAATAGAAATAATAATGCTGTTGAAATTTCTGTAAGCCATATTTAAAAAAAAATATATATGTCTACATAGAGTTTCTTTATTGAAGAATTCAAACTACAACCATTTGTCGGTATATTTCATACCATTTAAAACAGCTTTAATACATTTTAATGCATTTCATAATTATTGTTTTAAAATGTAGATTTTTTAATACAACTTGCTACAGTAAATCTTAATTGTGTGTTTTTTTTAGATGCCATCACAATAAGACGACATCCTAATGTAACGGATGTTACATACGTAAATCCGTTGCGTGATATTTGGCAAAATTTAAAACATTTATGTAGTACCTATGTAATATATGATGATAGTAATAAGTAATTTTAAGATAAAATTATATGTGTACTTATTTTTAAAGGTGTTTAAAATTTATACAGGTTTTATATTTATGTTTTATTCATCATTTATAACTTCATTTTTATAAATAAACTTATTTTTACAGAACATCTGCAGTGTTTCAATGCGGTTTAATAAAAACTGTACAATGCGTAGCAAAAATAACCAGATTAAATATAATTTGTAAACATACATATATGTAGTAGGTATATATTTGACAAATATCTCACAAATAATAGTGAGATAGATCTAGAACAGATTAAAAAGTAATATTTACAATATATTGGAAACAAATATTGAGACGATATTTACATCTTATGTCTACCATATATTGAAAACATATTGTAGCGAATTTATTTATTAAACACTAATTTATTTAAACGACTAAAAATACGTTTACTTATTCTAGAAATATGTACACTTTTAAATTAACCGAACTAATTAAATCTAATAATATTTAATGAAAACACTTACACTAATTTATGTATAACCGTTGTATAACACTATCACTAAAGATAAGATAACGTCTGCGGATAGCTTCACACTTATGTACACTAAAAATCACGTACACGATTATTCTCGGTATATTTATCTAGACACACGCGTGCTAACGATTTATTTCCACTTTAATAATCTTCTCAACACTGCTGTATTCGCATTCCAGCAATAACTGACCTACGATTTCTCTCTTCGGTATTTATACATATCTGCGAATCCTTCTCGAGTGTTCCATATCATTCGATGGGTAACAACTTCCAGAAGGCTCTTGAATTTGCAGATAATTTCTCGAACGTTTCAATATATTTAGAAGATTTTTATAAATTATTGGTATAACATTACAATAAATGTCCAATATAAAAAAAATGTGACATTTAAATATTTATCAGATGTTATTTACTAATATATTACGTATATTTTGTGCTACTAGAGTAGTTTTAATGATATGAATGATAATAAGAGAATTCAGGTTTCCACATGTTGCATTTGTAATACAATTTTACATTCTGGATAGTTTCCATCTTGGCGTTATCACACAAGCTGAGATTTGGTTACACGTCGCAGTGGACATCTTCAAAGCCAGAAACAAACTGATTGATTACGCCGTAAAGTTTTGCTTTTATGTATCGGTCTCCAATCGATAAAACTAAATCCCAAATCTCCGATGAAAAAAATTAGAATCTCGGTTAATATTAAAACAGTTTTTAATTATATTAATGGATTCTCTAATTTTTTGCTTATAGTAACTAGATACATTCGCCAAAATTGTAGTGGATTTTAACATAATTTGACAAACCGTATCTAGTACGTGTTCCGCAAAAAAAGAAAATCCATTAAAATAATTAAAAATTATAAAATTCGTAAGTTTAATATTCCTCTTCGACCTATTGTCAGCGCCATAAACTTACCTATTTATAAAATCTCTAAATACCTTGCAAGTTTATTAAAACCTTTAACAGCAAAGACTAATAATTTTTTTTCTCAATTCCATGGATTTTGTTCAGAAGTTGCATAACTTTGGTTTGCAACCGACTGACATTCTCGTTAGCTTTGACGCCGAGTTTTTGTTTACTAACATGCCGGTATCTGATTTAATTAACATTATTAGATCTTTATTCAACGGAAACAATATTTCAAACGACATAGTACAATTATTCAAAAATGTTTAACCTTTGCATATTTCACTTTTCGAGAAAAGTTTTACTCACAAACATCAAAAACCACCATGGGTTCTCCGCGTTCACTGATTGTTGTGAATATATTTATGGAAGATTTAAAGAAAAGATTTATTGACATTTTATTTAAAACTCAAATGTTGGTATAGATACGTTAATGACAACTTTGTCATTTAGCAATATGAACTTTCTACACTCTACGAGCTTCTATGTCATTTAAACTCTTTTTATCAAAATGGTAGTTTTATTATGGAATTAGGAAAGAATTTAAATAGATCGTCTATCACTCTTTGCTGAAATTATCAGTAATGAATTCTTAGTGTACAGAGCAGTTTTCTTAAATCAACCCCAAAATTTTCAAAAAGAGTTGAATGATTTAGCTAAAGTGTTAGTTGCAAACAATTACAATAGAAAAAATATTAACAAATCTATTACAATATTTAGTCTGCCAAACCAAGAGTAACAGCGGAATCTATGTTTCAATCAGTTTTACTGCTTAGCTACCATATGTCAAAAGTACCATCGACCGTATAAAAAAATGTTGCTTAAACACAACGTTGTTACTTGGTTTTCTGCTCTTCCTAAATTAGGTAAACTTTTCAATCTGTCAAAAAACGTTATTCCTTTTTAATCTGACGGTTATTATAGCATTTAAAACTTTTGACAAATGTTTCCAATTACTATGAGCGGTAAATTAAGGAATCCATTAAAATAATATAAATTTTTTTTAATATTAACCGAAATTCTAGTTTTCTTTTACCGGAGATTTGGAAACCAGTTTTATCGATCGGAAGCCAGTCTATAAAAACGAGACTTTACAGCACAATCAATCAGTTTGTTCTGGGTTTTGAAGAGGTCCACTGTGACGAAAACCAACCTTGTGTGATAACGGCAACACGAGAATTATCCAGAATGGTAAATTGTATTGTGAATGTTACTGTTTATAAATATATTTGGACAATATAGTCTTGTTTCTAAATAATTCAATTGCGTAATAGAATTAAGGCGACGGTAATCTCCGCAAGGTCGCGATTCACCCGACTTCTTTTCAACTAAGTGTAATGGGCTAGACCATAGACTGCTAGACGACCTGCAGATCCCTTGCTGTAGCATAAAGTCGAATTGTGCCTTTGCTGCTTTGACTTTCTCTGGAGTGAGGCGACGTGGGCGTTCTGCTACAAGTAGTCCCGTAGTGATGATCATCATCATCACGATGTGGTACTACCATGTGCTTTTTGCCACGGTTGTTACGGTTACGACATTGCAATAAACTACCATGGCTATTGTTGAGAATCGGGCAACATTGTCGATTAAACGGCAATTTAGTAAGTCTACTAGGAGCCCGTGATTTCTCAGGAAGTCGGCGTCTAAAATTAATTGGGACACATCGGCTTCTATAAATTTCCACCGAAAAGCACGTCATAGCCCAAGGTTTAAGCTTAGTAATTTTTCACCGTACGTATTTATCGTTGAGCCGTTAGCAGCAAATAACTTGAATGCGGTTGGCGCTTTTTGTTCTGATTTTCTTGGAAGGATAACCAAAATGTCAGCTCCTGTGTCAATTAAGAAAGACAACCTTGTTTCCCGATCGTATATACATAGGCGGTTTTGTTGGTGATTGCCGTCGCTTACCGCCTTTACTAACGACGGTCCGTCTCGTTTCTCGATTTTCATGCGGTGCAAAAATTGCACGGTGATGTACACTTTTTTGCATTATTTCCGAATTTTTGATGACAATAGCACCGACCGTCGCAATTCGCACTTTGTCCTCACGAAGATAAACGGGGTCGTCTGTTCGATTTTGACAACCGTTCGATTTTTTGCGTAAGTTTTGCTATTTGTCTTTCTAATGAGGCGACACTAGTTGTAGATAAGTCGTTTGGTGCCTGTTGTAGGTGGGTTGATTTACTAATTCGATCACCGTTGTAACTACCGATTTCCAAAATTTTATCTGCCATTTCTGCTAGTTTCTCTAACTTTTTGTCTTTACTCACTGATAATACAATTTGAATTTGGGATGGCATTCTTTGCAACTATAGCGTGTGTAACACTTTTTCGTCTATTTTATTACCTGCTAAGGCTTTCATTTCGCGTAAAAGTTGCGATGGCTGTTTGTCTTCCAACTCTAAGTCGGTTAACAATGTCTTTAGTTGCTTCTCTTGTGAGTCTGTAAACCTGACTATTAGTTGGCATTTCAGGGCTTCGTATTTATCTGTAGCGGGTAGGTTTTCGATGACGTCTGCGACTTGCTGGAGGAAGTTAGAATCCAACGCTGCTACAACCGTATAATACTTGGTGGTGACAGTTCGAACCCCAAATTGGTAAAACTGCGCGTCTACTTGGGCAAACCACAACGATGGCCGCTTCTGCCAAAAACATGGTAGTTTAATGTGTCGGATTTCGCTGACTTCTATTGAAGTTTTTGGTTCTTAGTTAACCAAATTGTCGTTTGAATTGTCCATCCTCTTCTTATTTGTTGCAAAAGTCACTTTGGCACTTTACACTCTACGCCTAGTGTTCAGTCAAAATTTATTTAACTTTTATTTAAATCGGCGCGAGTCACCAATTTTAGCGTATTTGTCGTTAGTCAAAATAAACAAGACCAAAATAAACATTTAATTATAAAGTAAACAACCGAACCGGAATCCCTTGCCTCGTTTAAAATAAAGATTTTTTTTTGCACAATAACGACAATTTTGGTTGTTGATTGTATTAAAATAAAAAGTCGCTTCGTTTAAAAAAAATATCTTTTTTTTTCTTTTTTTTTGCACAAACCAGCTTTCGATATTAAAAATATAAAAGGTAGTAAAAGTATTTTATTAAATCTTACTACCAGTATGTAGGTTGTTCTGTTGATAGATAAAAGAATAGAATAAACAATTAAAAAAATTTGATAGTTTACGTAAGCCATTTTAAAATTGTACTTGAAAACCAAAATGTTTCCCCTTTGCAGTATTGCATTTTGTTTTGTTACATAGAATAAATTATGCAAAATTTAAATGAAACAATAACAAGTTACGTACAGTATTAACTTTGTAAATACACATATTTTTTCTTAAGTGAGTGAAGAAACGTTTTACGTAGTGAAAAAGATTGTTATTGTAAACATGTAAACATAATTTTACATAAACGTAACATTACAAAAATTTTTGTAATGTAATAATAAAAGTAATATTACAAATATATATACATGATTTATATTATAAACAATAATTAATTTAAAAAATAACTTAAACAATAAACAAATGCGATGGTTCAAAAACAATGAAACAAAATTTTAATTAACAAAAATTTGTTTACGTTTACAAACTATAAAACAAAATTATTGTTATATAAAATATGGTCAAACAAAGTTGGTGCGTTCATAATTTTTACTTAAGATTGTAGCGTACGCAAATTTAACAAAACTAATTATAAACTTTATTAATTATTTAAATTAAAAGCTACAACTCTCAGTTTTTCATTTCGTTTAATGCATTTCAATGTTTCGGTTCGTTAGATAACATTTTTCAAAAGTTGTAACAACAAGGTATTTCGATATTAATTAATTTTTACGCAAAAGTGATTTCGGTGGCTCAACTCGTCTTTTACGATAGGTTTAAATTAACAATTTTGAGCTGATAAATCGATTACACAATTAGGGTTTCCTAGATACCTTGGTTTCGTATAGATTATGGTCATTATTCACCTCTCTAATTATACGAAGGTATTTCTACTGTTGTTATAGTTACTGAGCACCGTCATTAGTTTGCAGTAATTATTTTGATGATATTCCAATAACTTTGTGGATGCTATAAAGACCTAATTAAACAAAACTGTCAATGGTCCTGTTTTATTTAAACTTTAAGTTTGAGAACGTAAAATAAATACGAAAATCTAGTCGTTATTCTAAAGTTGCATTTGACGTGTTTATAAAATCTATATGTACGTATTCTATGTCTGTGTGCTGGGATTTTACTAGAAACCCAAAACTTGTTTACTCAACTTTAGATTCAGTCCATTTCCCTTTGTTATTTTAACATTTCAAAGAACTCAGTGGTTGCTGCTGCATCTTTGGGCTAAGTGAATTGGTCACCACTGCTTTTAGTTTTATCATAACGAACAAATCCCTGTGCTTTTACAAGTGCATCTGTAGTGGTTCTAGTTCAATCCGATAAACTCCATCTGGTTGAAGGAAATTTCCCAAGGGATACTGTCTCATAAAAAAGCGTGTCTACGTAATTGATCTAAATAAAATTTCCATCATATTAATTTTTACTTGCTCTACTTTTGCCTTGAATTTTGTTTGTAAATAATTTATTACTTTTAAGTTTTAAGCAATACTGGTCAAAAATTACAATTCGACAGTTTAAGTTATACTAATTATTTGGTTGTAATTGTATTTTAGTATTTCTTTTAATTACATTTTATAAATGTTTTAGTTTTCATTTTTATATTGTGTTATTTTTATTTATACGCAATTATCAATTTAAAATAAAAAATAAGTATAACTACCGGCAGTGTTTCAAAAGAATAACCAACGAAGTACAAAAACTAGAACATTTAAGCAACGCCGGTTGTGTCTTAGAAATAGAATATGTTAGATGGAATAACAGACTTTGAATCTCAAGCACAATTGCTTAATTGACTTTGATTGAAAGTAACATTTTATGACAGTCTGTAATAGATATTTTTAATCAGTAAATAATTCAAATAATAGCATTAAGCGGGTTTTAAAGGTACATCGTCAGAGCACATAATTACTAAGAACCAGTGATGGCGACTATATGGGTGTCTAGAAGCTGAGCACCCTTTAAAATTATCGCTTACTTTGTATATCAGTATGTACTTATTTTTGTTAACTAATAAAACATAGATGCTATTTGTTTCTAAAAAATCCACCATTCCTCAAAATTTTTAAAATTTGCCGCCGCTGCTAAGAATACAAACGTACATACATGCATAACATAGTATCTACTAATAAGTTAATTATTGTTAGCAATAGATTGAGCCATCTCATAGTAAAGGGTACTATGTATGAGCGATAACTGTAAATAGCTATAATGGTGGTAAACGTTGTAAGTCGATTTTACAACCGCGTAATCCAAAATAGCTTTAAATAAAACAGGGATAAAACCACAACGTGAAGGACATTGGAGTTAAAGCAATATCAATGCGATTGTGCAAATTCACTCTTATTCACTTATCCCATAGTTTTGCCTAAAACTATTTTGAATTACGCAAGTGTTAAATCGACTTTCAACGTTTACCACCTTTGTAGCTATTTACAGTAAATTATTGTGCTTACATAAACCGTCCTTAACTTTAAGCTAATTAATCACATTTAAAGCAAATGTTAAATGCAATACAGGTAACATGCTTAATTATTCTATTGTGTGTAACAAGTTAGATTTGACTCATATGGTTCAAATGTATACAGTCTGATGTCAAAATAGGTTTTTTGTCGTCTTTGGCTTTTTTTGCAGCGAAAAAGCGCACACTGGTAACTGAAACAATTATGTTTGTCCGTGAACCGTGAAAAATCTTTATAAAATTTTATCGCAACTTTTTTGAAACTTGCACAGAAGGAACTGCTCTACTATGTGAGATATCGTTGGGTTTTGAGCTGTGCAGTCAAAGCTGACATAGTCAGAAAACTTCTGCTTATTGAGCATTGAGTTGCATGTGTCGTAGCTGTTTTAAACAATTTCGTATTTTTCGGACACATGGCTTTTCGGCAAAATGTTAGTTGGAGTCATTAAACCATTATTTTATAATCATTTTTTTAAGTCATAGTGTGAGTAGTCAGATACTGTTGCATCTGACCATATTTTTTTTCAGAAATTCTTTTATTTTGTTTAGTTACACGATAGCGGTATGCTGTTTCCTCATTTCCAGCAATGTTTCTATTGTAATTCTTAACATATGTTAACATGTTTAGAAATCTTAGGTGTGTAAACACTGCTATACCATACTTGTTTGTAGTATCTTGTTGTGGAGATGACTTAAACTTGTGCCGAGATTTTTAGTGTATCAGTAGTCCAATAATGTTATTCCTAGTTTAACTAATTTATTATAACTTTAGAAGCAATCGAACGTAAGTCTCAAATATTTTAGTTAAACATTATATATCAGCTTTTTACCGCAGAATGTAACGTTGAGATTATCTATTTTTGAGATAGAAGTAGCTAACCCTAGATTTTGTGGGGTTCGACTATAACCTCCATTTCTTGTAGTATTGGTTAAGCTATTTCAGAGGCATCAGTACTTCTTTCTTGTTTTGCATATTTTCACTTTGTGTGGTAATGACGGCGTACCACAACTTTTAGGATTTGGTATTGGTATGTGATGATTAGCTCATTATTTGTAAAATGTGTATTTGTAAGCATATTGCTTGTTTTATTTTTAATATTAATCCGCTTAGTTAAACAGTGTCATAAGTTTTGGTTAGGTCTAGAAAAACTACTGATTTTATGACTCTCTTCAGTATTCAGTTTTGTGTAAAAGCATCACTTGTTCATCATCATAAATTACAGTATAACATTTATTGTATGGCTCTTCTATTAAATCCTTCCAATTTTCTCGATATCTCTCCAGCGTCTGCGAAGTCTGCCGCGTAATTTTTTCCAGTTCTAATCCTTTATTTGGCGACTTTCTTATACCATCGTCTTGTCATACCCTTAGTTTATTGCTATTTTAATTTTGTTATTCGTACAACCATAATTTTAACTTTAGCCTTGTTTTTTATCTATCCGTTTGTTTTTTCTATTTTATAGTCTTAATGAACATCAATGGTTACATTAACTCTATTGTGTTTAGTATTAGGAGAGTGTGAGCAATTTTGAATTAGTGGAAAATTGATCTTTAGTTAACATGTCTGTGTCAAATTCGTTCTATAGTTATTGTCTTAAAGTGTTTATTAACTAAGACTGTGTCAGCTTATTAAATGATTAAAGTAATAACTTTGAGGTGTCCTAAAAAACCATCTGTTTTTGTCGAAATCCAATGTATGTTTTTTGTCACGGTTTCTCATTTATTTCTTTTTGCGTTGTTGAATGATTCGGAAAACAGATTAGCCAAATTTTTCTTCCTTGTTGTTTTATATTTAATATAGAAGATTTCTCTATCTTTGCTTAAGCACCGTACATATTCTTTTTTAGAAACTTATAGATATTTTTTCTAGCTCAATTATGACGCCACAGAAGTGGTTGTAATACAAAGTTTAAGGTGGGATTCATCGTTAATGATTTTTGGCGTAAGTAATACGGTTTTTTTTTTAAATTTGAGCTGATTTTTTTTATGTATTTACTATAGGTGTTGGTTATTTTTAGAAAGTTGTTGCAGTACTCTTGCACTTTCTTCTTCATTTTATTCTAAAAACCTGATTTGTAGTTACAAGAAACGAATTATGCCATTTATCTTAAATTGATTTATAAACAACAGCAATTAAAGACATTAGTGTAAGAACCGGGTAATTCCATTTTACAAAAAAATTTGTTCTGACTCAAAACAGGCAAAATTTATTTATAAAGTAATGATGTAATTTTTTTTAAATTACGGTTACAAACAATTATTTTTATGTTTGGTTTTTATTCTTGTTGGAGTTTATGAAAATAAAGTCTGTAAAAAAGCTTTTCAGACTATTCATAGAATAACTAAACGTTGTGTAGAACTCATTGTTTTTTATTTAAGAACAGAGATTTCTGCACCGGGTGTACGGCTAATCTTCACAGATATAACACCTGAAAACAAGTATAAGAACCCCAACTTTATAAGTAATACTCTTACTTTGAGAAGAGCGCTCACTTCCAGACTCATTTTGAGAAGAACTCTAAGTTTGTGCCGCGGAAACTTCTACATCCTGTACAAACCTGTCAAACTTCTAGTAATGTAGACCGCAAATGTTCTCTTTGCCACTTCGATAGTAGTAGAACGTTAGAGCATACATAGCAAAAACGTTTATTCTTTATTTGACACTGTCAACCTAGTAATTAAATAACTCTTCGCGCAAAACAATTGCGTTTTGGTAGTCGTTAAACGTTAGCGTAAGCATAGCGAAAATTTTTACTTCTTCATATTTTTTTGTCATATCCTTGGTGACTGTAGACCGTAAACGACTGCTCAACAAACGCAGTTATCTTCCACCATAGAGTCTAGCTAATGGAAAACTTATATTCATTTTGCACTTACTTGTAATTGCCTACAAATTAATAAAATAAATCGTAGTTTCACTGTAGAAATATTTTGTTAAATTCCAAAAGAAGAAGATAGCTCCAACGAGCTAATCTGTGCTAAACACACCGTATATTTTACCAAAAATCACCAAACGTTATAAACATTTAATTACACGCACAGATCTTGTTAGCGCAAGGCAAAGGTGTGCCCAGTACAATCAAAAAGAAGATCACGATCCAAAAGAAATAAATTTAAATTTCATTAAATTTTTTTATTTATTTTAGTATAATTTTTTTGGGAAGATTTTAGATAGACTAAAATTTCTAAACATTAACGTTTATGAACAGTATATAACTACGTTAATAGATACTTGAGCCGCTAAGTATTATATTGGGGAAAAAATAAGATTTTTTTTTGAATAGCAGCGTGATACCTACTAGTCATTTCCGAAAGTGTTCAATTTCCAAATAGATCCGTAACTGCAACGCAAGGTATGTTTAAATTTCTCATACGCATTAATCAACAGAATATGCATCTTACCACGCTACCTGAGCTAACCACCGACCTTTTTTTAGTATTAGATTTCTCCCATAATCAATACGCCATCCTAAATTTAGAGTTCAACCAACTGCAACCGCAAATTTCCAATGTTAAATGTCGTCAATCTTGGCATTAGAGGCATCCACATCCTAAATCAGGAGCAGTTTTGGCAGATTAATTTAAGTTTTTAAGCCTAGAAATTGCAAAGTTTAATAATGCTTTAGAACCTACTACAGTAAGTACTCGTAAGATTTAAAACCCGATGTAGAGCTTAAGAGACAAAATTATTATTCTTGTAATCCCGCTATGCAGCAAGTAATTAGTACCAAATTGGAACTAAGCGTTCTCCAGCAAGTTCACATAAAAATTTTCAAATCAGTCGAAAATAAAAATACGCTCCTTCTTGTAGCGGTGATAAGTTCACAATATAAAATAAAGACGGACGATCCAAAAGAGCAGTCAAGATCTAAAATGGCTCCCGTCAACGTTAAACCCCGACGACCAATCAAGCGTCAAAGCGAACAATGAACACGCTTTATAAAAGCCGTGACAAAATCCAAAAAATTAATTTACACATCGTACAACAAGATCGAACTAGCGGCAAAGTTCAGACTATCTTTTAACTCGCTATCCATACCGGCTCACATACAACCCCGTACGTTTTTAGAATCGGCTGACACTACGTTTTCTCGTATTGTTAAATCTTGTAAAAGTATAGAAAATATCCCTCCAAATAAGCTATTCTTGTATTGTTGTCTGACTAGATGTGTCAGCTTCTTCAGAAGATTTCTAAACACTGATGTTATTGTCTTGCGTTTCTCGTTATATACCGTCTTTTGGCTCTGCTTCGCTAAACCGTAACGATTACATCAGTCTTTAGAAATCTTCTGAAGAAGCTGACAGCATGATTAGCGAAACGTTAAGTAAAAGTTTTGTGACGCGGCAGATCTAAGCTCAATATGCCTTTAAAAGCGTTACTGTTTCGACGTCTTGTCTTACAAAGAATACAAAGACTTTGACTATACCACAACTTCTAGTACGCCCGTTTTTTGCAAATTTAAGAATGCCATCTAAATATATGATTCCTTATAATTATTTTTCATGCATGGTTCTTACAAACACATTTTGTATTTCGATAAAGATATGCATAAATGTGTCAACATGAGGTGTTGTCAATGTGCCCATGAGAACTTGAAATTAATATGCCCATTGGGCATATTATCTTCAACAAATTTTTTTAAATGAATACAGCCATAATTATTATATTTTAATGGCATATAGCGCCTTCTAAACGAGCACAGTGGACAGAAGAAAATTTACATCTTGCCTTACAAGCAACTAACACAAATCCAAAAATTCACCGTCTAAACAATTTAATATACCAAGAAGAATACTCAATAGGCATTTAATTAAGAGAAACAACAAAACAGCAAAAATGGGAAGAAAAACTATATTTGTTCATCAACAAGAATCTGAATTAGTGACTAGAATTATTAGATTAGCAGCTGTGGGGTACCCTATGACTAAGAAAATTCTTAGAAGATGTGTTTTTAATTACTCTAAACAAAATAGTATACCTCATCCTTTTTCACTTAAAAAACGGTCAGCGAAACAATATTTTTTAGAAGCATTTCTAAGAAGACATTTTTTGTCGCCGCGTTCAGAGTATGAACACAGCCAGGGCACAAAAACTGAATAAATTCATAGTTACCGATTATTTTGAAAAGCTCAAGAACGTTCTCTTAGACCTCGACCTAATCGACAAGTCAAAAAGAATTTATAATGTTGACGAGATAGGGTGCAGGTTAACATTTCATAACCAATAGACTATTTCGACCCAAAAGGGAACCAAACAAGTACATCTTAATTTAAATCTTTTGAGCATTACTGGGACGAAGAGGTACGATTATATTAGACTCTTTACAAAGACTAAACTATTACTAAACAAAAGTTTGGTAAACTTTTCTCCTCTGTCTAAGACAAATCCGTTACACCACAAAATATAAAATCTGGTTTTGCGGCGACACGCATTTATCTATTTAATTCCAATGCTATAGCCGAAATTGCATTTGTACCCAGTATTTTAACTGAAAGGCAGAAAATAAACAAAAAGTAAATAGCCGACAACAAGAACGTCTAGGGCAGAGAAACTCTTCGCCACAGCCTGGGCCGTCTGGATTCCAACAAAGTATGGAAAACACATCTCCAATGTCTGTAAAACCTTCCAAATCATTAGAACACAAACGAATTTGTATATAGTGACACGTTGTTAGGAGCTTTTACATCTGAAGAAGATAGACAAGCGCAAGTAGCAGATAGAAAAACTGTCCAAGAAGTGAAAGTACAAAAGGTGGCAAAAATAATTTCTAATGACAACACAATACAAGAGGAAAAAATAATAAACAAGATCTGCAGTACTTTAATGGAGACTAAAAAGAGGCCGTGTGACAAAGAACAAGAAAACAACAAAAATGAATCGAATGTGCAATTGAACATCAGTTTCACTGAAACGATGCAGATACCGTATAAGGATTACGACAAAAAAATGAACAGAAGAAAAACCATTAAGAGTAAAGCGTTGGTAGTAAAAAAAACTATAATATATTCCATACTTTTCGGACACACTGTATATTTAAATGTAAAGAAATTATATTATTGCAAAATTTCTTTCAGAAATAGCTAGTACAAAGTACTAAACCAAATTATTCAAAACATAATTAAACTTACTAGGAGTTTTCAAGGAAAAATTAAAAAAAAATGAAAGAACAACCTATCTGTCAGCAAAATTAAATACTTCAAAAATGCATTTTCTGTATTTAGAAAAATAATAGACTGATACAGGAAGAAAAATAATCCGTCCTAAAGTTTATCGTCTTTTCATGTGCGACCACAACATAACTTTTGAATGGCCAACGTCGACAATTGCCAAACTTGCAACAAAATACAAAATTTTATAACAGCTGCACTAAATTTAGACAAGAGAAGAAAATTTGAAACCAAAAAAATACAAGTAATAAAATCTGAACTATTGTGCTTTGACAACAACAAAAATTTGCTTTGTCACATGTATCAGTAGGAGATGTTTTCTACAAAAAGCAAGTTTGACAGTATTACTTCTGCGTATGTTTTTCAAAAACAGGTGTTTATATATATGACGAGACAACGGCCAAGAAAGGCAGTAACAAAGTGATAAGTTTTTTAATCCATTAGAAACACTAAGTATTGTTCAGACAATATATTATATCTTTTTTCCGACAACTCATTCGTACAATACAAGAATTAAATGTTGGTTGAAAAAATGCAAAAATTATCAATTTTTTTTAATTATTGTTTTTTAATCTACACTATATTCTGCAAAGAATGCAAAAAAATCTGATGTCTCTATAAAGTTGAGAAGTTACTTAAATTTAAGTGTAAACTTGGAACGACTCTTCTAGCTATGCACATACCTTTTCAACCCCAATAACATTTTATACCATTAGTTAACAAGTATTATGAAATACAATTTTTTTGTTTTTTTCTGTTTTTTTTTATTATTTTATTTTTATTTTACGCAATACAATTAAAATAGCCCAGGTCCTTTATTTGAAACGAGTAAAATAAAATCTTTACAATAAAAACAAGTAAAACAATAACATATAAAAGTGTTGTGGCTGTCGCCATCTCGTGGTTAACGAGCCCACGTATAAAATATAAACAAATTGGTGCTATAGAGATCTTAGCATGTTGGTAATTGGATTTGCTAACCGCGAAAATTTGAAAATCGTATCGAATATTAACACGATTGCAATCCACCAACGAATATAGTGAAAAGTAACTATATCAGTACAATTGCAAAAATTACCACCAGAGAGAACCAGTGTACGGCCGTTTCACCCTTTTGGGGATCATCAGCACTGTGAAATACTCTCTGATGTATTTCCACAATTATACTGATATATTTCTATAGCTTTATGTCGTGTAGACATTACCAACATATTTTAAATGTTTTTGGAACGCCATCTAGTGGTAAAAATACCACGTATGGTAATATAGAAAATTATAAACTAGTACGGAGGGTAGAAAAGTTGTCATTAGATTTAGTTTTGAATTAGTCATTAAATGTTCTCAAACATGCATCAGTAGAATTATCATCTTTGCAATTATATGACAGATTTTATGTTTGCGTTGATAACAGGTTTTAAAAATAGATAGATAGAAGTTTTTTGCTGTAAGGGATGTAGGCTGAATTCCATGGCTACGTACTCTTCCAAATAAATTGTTAATGGGTCTTAACTTAAACTTTTATTTAATAAATATTAAAAACCTTCTTTTTTGACAACATTCCAAATATTCATAAAAAGTTGTCAATATCGAGTTCTTTAAGCTAGGTGGTTTTGGATGATCCCTAAGGTTCTTAACCTTAAAAGCAATTGAAGATAAAATAAGAATTGCTTCTTCTGTTCAAAGACGTCTTAAAATATTCAACACCTCATTTTTTTCCCATTTGATGCTTCTTTTGTGCTACCGTTTATGTATAGAATCAGCTTATCAAAAAACAGCAACACTTCAGAAGTATACCCTGTACCATCTCTCAGGAATTTTGAATAATCTTTAAAAAAAATTATTACCAACAAAAACAATTACAAAGTAAAAAAATTATCTAATTTTTCGGCGAGATTAAGTGTTACTGCTCACCTATGGCTGAATATTTGTACGGTGTTTTTTTTTTAATTTGATCTTTGCAGACATGTTGATCTGTTAGGTGGTTTAATGCTCGGGGTGCGTCTATCACGTTTGGTAGCGTTGTCAATTTCTAACACAACACTTTACTCCAACCATTATCTAATAAATAAAAAACTCTTCAAATATTTTACTTTTTAACAAAAATAATTTACTATCAGCTGCAAATCTCAAACAACTTCAATCAGATTATTAAGAATTCATTGTATTCGGTAGTGTTCGGTCTTGCCGAAATGTATGTATGGGTATTTTACCCCTTCTTATGTTGTAAGCGGAACGTACCCTAAGATTGTTCATGGTACCTTCGTAGTAAAGACACTTCAAGCTGAATTATATTTGAATAAATCTAATATAAAGTTTATCCACTTCTATTTTAGTTTGTTGGACACTTCAAAGTGCCACGAAGTTTAATGAGCTACTAGATGCTGCAAAATCTAGATTGAAAATTGCAGTTTACAAGATACAGTTCCTGCATCATACGATCCACAGATTCAATTGCGTTTTCAATTTTTAAATTGTTTAAAAGATAAAGTCGAGTCTTGAACACACACTAACACTAAATTAATAATAAGTCTTAAACGAACAACAACATTACTAGCTGTAAGTGAAAATGTCTTGCATACAGGGTAAACACTAACACTAAAGTAACACTTAAATCTTAAAGGAGGAAGTATATTATGAGCTGTAAATCTCAAACAAATGTCAATCACAGATTCAATTGTATTGGCAGTTTTTAAATTGTTTATCAGAAAATGTCTTAAATACACACTAACACTCGTTTTAAACAAAGACATCGGGAAACTGTAAAAGTGTCTTGTAAAAACGCGATTGTAGCGTTCCTGTTTCTTACATTGATTAGATAAATTATGCTTTCTTGCCGATTGGCGTTTGGTTTAAAACTGTTGGTAAAAAATGAAGCAACTTTAAGCAGAATTGATTTCAGTGACATCTCTCGGATCGGAGATAAATATAAACAGAATCACGTGACTTTCCCAAGTCTACTTATTGGGGTTAAACGTCTAAAAATGAGTGGTTTGTGTACGAAATGTTAAATTCCTAATAACTAACTTCACTTTACGGATTAAACTTTTGATGTGTTCCTGAAAAGCAATTTTAGGTTAGACAGATTTAAATACTACACAGAGAGAAATGCTGTATCACAATTTTGCACAACATTGTGCATAACTGTATTGTTGATGATATTACTACAATTGTTTATATTTATACCATAGGCTTGCACGATTTTATTTAATACGTTTGGATAAATAGGTTATGAAGTTTTATTTGACAAATTGTTTGAAAAATATTATAAACTTTAGTATGTTTTGTATTCGACAACAATGTGCTAGTATTTTGCACAATTTTGTTTTAGTTTCTCGTACAGCTTTGATAATTACAATAAGATTATGCAATTCTTTTAAACTCGGAACAAAGAAAAAAATTGAACGATAACGATAAGCGATAACGCGTTGTATGTAAAGACGCTGATGTTGACACTTACAGATTACAGACCGCATGCAGAGCGTTGAAGTAAACAAAGTTCTCGGAAAATATGTGAACTAACTTTAAAAATTTGAAGCGATAAATGTTTCAACCAATCACAATTAGCAAGTATATCCGCTTGAAAAAATGTCTACAATCAAAATTCCTTGATTGCGTTGGGTTTGTTTACATCTTTACCTCCTGTTTTCTGAAAAATTCGTAGTTATTCAGTCGGTTTCTGTCAAGACTTTTAAACGCTGTTATTTGAACCAGGTAAGTGTATTTATAACATTTTTTAAGTATAACCTTTGCATAACCTCATTCATCGCTTTAAAATCTGTATTTAATTCCAGTGTTAACTTAATTCTACGAACAACAGCTAATTTTTGCTGGAGATTTTCACATTACTTACTTTCTGTATTGTTTCAGCTGTTATTTATCAACATGAAATCGAAATTGAAGAAAACCATCATTTCGAAGCAAAAAACATTATTAAAAATGTGACTGCTAACTGCTGTAGCTGTAGCGGGCAAATCAACCACATTTATAAAAAAATCTGTGTGAATCGATAACAACAAGTAATGAAATTTTAAGATATCCCTCGACGAAAAGAATAAGTATATAAAATAAGTATACCATTTAAATGTAAATAAATAATGCTTTTAAGATTTGTAATGTTTTATTGACAATTTACCCAATATATGTTATTTTTAAGTAAACAACATTTAACCAAGATGCATAAAGTTGTACAATAAGAAGCTAAACGAAATAATAATAATTTGCACAATATTGTGCAAAATTAACCAAAGAGAATATGGGTCTAGATAACGTAACGCTGTTAGACATTTAACATACCATTGGGTAAAAATACTTCAAGCATAGTTTTAAAAAGGGTATCACAACATTGTGCAAAACTTTACTGCAAATTGTTAAAAAAACTGTACAATTTATTCTACACAAATGAATGCAATAAAACTGCACAAATTGGTCTTGTCACTTTTTCAGACCCAATTTGTGTACTTTTGATTAACAATTGTAGATAAAATATACAAAGATTTCTCTCTGTGTAGCAGTGTATTTTTATTTATACCGAGCCGATTTGCATTGTAGGAAATAAGCCACTATTTAGTTACTGTAACTTAAAAGTGGATTTCAGAAGTAAATGTCACTATGTAGTGGCTTTAATCTAAAATGTCTCGTGAAAATCACTTATGGAAGTGGCTAAAACGTTACAACAACGGCAACATACCACTCTAGAGTGCACCTACATTTTAGGTATATCTTAAGTTTCCAAAACGTGGCCAAAACTTTCACAGCCACTTTAAAGTGGTTATTACTTTAAAGTAAGATTTTAGTGATTCGATTTAGTAGTCGCCACTTTAATTTGCTACTCTAAAGTTAAAACAACTTATAAGTGATTTTACTTAGTGAAAATAACGTTGAAAAAACTTTACTTTTCACCACAAAGAAGCAAAACTACAAAGGTTAAGAAAAAATGTATCCACGTAATTTCCACTATAAATCAAATATATAAAGTTAAACACGTAATAATCACTAAACTGAAGTGGCAATATAAGTTATCCTCACTTTAATGCTACTTGGGTATTCTTCTGTATTTGATGTTTTATAATTTAAAAATAATTGAAAAAATTATTTTTTCTTCATTTCTCAACATTTTACAAAAACGGTTCGGTTCTTGCAGCAGTCTCCATATTATTGTTCACGCTTCATCAACAGTTATAGTCTCAATGTTGTGTTCAAAATTTAAGGATGGTATGTTGCAATATACACATAACTCTGAAGACAAAATATAATTTAGAAAACATGCATGAAACCAGTTTTATACCAATATAAACCGTTGTTAGTTCAAAGGCAAAACAACACGAATTATTAAGTTAACATTCTGCTAGTGATCATTAAATTATTATCTTTAATAAAGTAAAAACTAAAACTAGCTGTGAAAATCGATTGACAATCGAATACAAAGCAAAAAACCTTTAATTAAACAACCAATAGAAAAGTTTTTAATGAACGGAAGGAATCGTAAACGTTTTTGTTTTAAAAGCACTTAAAAAATGTCCAATACACACAGTGTTGCTAATTGTAGTTGAATTACACAAAATTTGGAGATTTTGTGTAGTTGTGGGCGTTTGCTGTACAAATTGTAGAATCTTGTGGAAAATCTTGTATGAACCTACATTTTACAATATATATATGTATCAGTTTCCTAGAGGAATGTGGCCTGTTAGCATTTATAACAACAAACTTTGCACTGATATTTTAAGGAATCTAATCTAAATAATTGTACTTTTTGTCAATATATTGTGTTTTAACGATAATTTAATTACACATGGTAATTAATAAATCTTGATATAAAACAAAATCTATAAAATAAAGTAAGTTAAATACCAAAGATAAGCTTTAAACTCATTGACAATTAGAAGTACGTTCAAAGAAAAAAGAAATATAAAACTGGTTCTTACTTCTGTTAATTTACTCGAATACTTTAAAATTTTTAAGTTGCTTGCTACTTCACGTTTAAAGTACTTAATTGAGAAGATAAACAGATTATTAAAATTTATTTGTATAAAATCTAACTTTGAAATCTTAAATAATTTGCATTCGTTTAGATAAATTATGCATCCCACAAGCATATGTTTCTATGAATTTTTAAGAATTAGACAAAAAACGTTTAAATTATTAAAGATTATGCAGGTTTTGATTAAGAAATATTGTGCTGCAGTCGTGTATACATACATTAAGTACATTATTGTAATCGATAAGTGTTGTGTTGTGTGACAACAACTTACCGAACTACTTGTATGCTATCGAGAAATATAAAATTACCTACTGACACTTAAGATAACTAAAATAGATGTCAGCGTTTCAAGTTATATACGAGTACGGCGTTTTTTTTCTTTTGTAACAATAAAACGTAATTCCATTGAACGTGATGGTTTATTAACGAAACGTAATGTGTCATTATTTTAACCCTACAATTAACCCAATCGCATTTTGCGCTTTGCCCCTTCGTAAAGTTTCTCTACGAGCAAAGTCAGCAATTTCACTGTCTCAAAACTTTCCCTTTACCAATCAAATTACACTTAATATATTACTTCAGTATGACAATTAGCGTAAAAGATTAATGTTCCGCTACAATTACTATTCATATTAGTCTTGGCGTAAAACAAACAAAACAATAAATTACCATATCCACCCTAATAAGTTTTGTAAGAATAGATGGCGTTACGGTGCGTTTTTCCGTTTTTATCTCTTATGTGTACATTATGAAAATAGTAGGAAACAAAAACTGAAATTTCAAACCATCATCAATCAATTTTAATGTCCAGGAGAATTTTTAAGTGGACGGCTACATGCATTCTTGGAAACCAATTTTAAGAGTACTTCATCATTTTCTACCCGCAGTATTGTAACAGACAGGTGATGTATTGAGTTCTCCGTTCTTCTGCTTCACTGTGACAACTAAACGATGGGGTTGGTTGCACGCCGGGGTAACATATTGATTGTGCGTATAATGATTCTGATGCCACGATAATACATCTAAGAGATTTATAATGCGTTTGAAACTAAATCAATTAGCGTTACCCGATTGAATAATTAAGATCGTTCTTAGAGTATTAACTGCAAGTGCTCTAAAACCTTTTGTGGTTTAAAGATAAAATTTTTCTATATTATAGAACGTGGTTGTGCAAAGAAACTTGAACGACAACATATTCTTTGTCACTTTGTATAGTGTAATAGATATGATAGCCAACCCCCTTTTTTACGGAAGTAGAAGTAGTAGTTGTCCCCGCTTTGGCTTAAGGGTATGTTGACCGATATGGGGTTATATCCGATCTAAAAATAGCTAGAAGGTGCGAGAAGCCTCTATAAATAACCGAAGAGCAATATTTAACCTAGTTGATATTCCTCCCGCGTCGTGGAATAGGAAATTATTTTTCCGTTGTACAATATCCCAGCCACGTATACGAGTTGCATCATAAATAGATTGGATTTCGTGTATTCATGATTTTGCTCACTTTATTTAGATGAAGGTAAATCCTAAAAGGGGAATGAAAATATTTCGGTTAATGTGCCACGGAAATTAGAAATGTTACGTTTAATCGATATTTATTATTGCCCGAATAATATTTCAAATCCTATCGATAAATTTGTGTGTATAAAATTTTTCAAAATTACGTAATTTGCAATTATGAATATTAAATTCACACTTTGCTACTTAGAGCATCGATAAATAATAAATGCAGTAATTTACATATTTGAATATTTATAAGGAAAAGCACTTAAGAGTACCCGAATAAAGTTACTCCTTGGAGGGGAGTGTTATAATTTGCAACTGCTTAAAATAATAACAACAGATTAAAAACAAAATAAATAATGTTTGTTTGTAACTGCAATTTTAGAGATGTATTAAATAAGTATCTGCACTTTTATTAACTAATTTGCATGCAAGATAACTCCATAGCGCAAATTAGCAATTGATCAAATGAATTCAAAAAACAGTTAAACTAACAAGCTATAGAAATTTTTTAATCAAGCATAAATTACAACATTGTGTAAATTTCGAATAAATGAAAACGTTCACAGTAACATTAGGTACTTTTAAACGTACATAATAAATCTTCATTTTTAAACAAACGCACATTGATTTGTTATTCAACATTAAACTAAAAAAATAGTCAATAATTACTCAAGTAACGGTACACGTGAGAAATGTTAAATAATTCTAGCAAAGATATAAGCGACAAAGTTTTTTAAGCAAAAAAAATTTGAATTACTCTTAAAATTTTTAAACAAATAACTTATCTAGAACAAACACATAAAAATTGACGCAAATTTATACCAAGTTTGACCCCTGTATGTAAAGACTTTGGTACTATGCAGTAATCGACGTAAAACTGTTATCAATAATTGCAACTTGCAACATATACATTAAAAATTTAAATATCATAGTTGTTTACGTATTTAGGGCGTAAAGGGGCTTTTATGGTGTTAGACGTAAAAAATACGCCAAAGGCCATAAAAGTAAGTTACGTCCTTGGTTCATACACAGCTTTATGCGCAAATGAAATTTTTTAATTTAAAAATATTTCTCAAGTAAATTAAATTTTGAACACAAATCTGTTGTTGCATGTTGCTTTGATTACATTTGAGTTTTGAAACGTCTCTATGGTAGCAAGTATAAACAGTGGTAACCATATTGTCGTGAATCTTAGATTCATTTTGTGTCCGGTGTTTGAGGTGGAAAATGAACGAAGTTAATGACGCTACAGAAAGAGCATGAAACAGTATCTTAGTTCTCAAAAAAAAGTGTATAGAGAAACATATAATGAATATCTTAAATGGTGCGACATACAAAATAATTCCATCAAAAACTCTTATTGTGAAAAGAGTCCTTTGGTTTATTTTTGGTATTTATCAAAAGAAAGAAAACCCTCTTTGATGTAGTCTTCCTATTCAATGCTTAAGACCACTATCAAAGCTAACCACAACATAGATATAAGCAGTTACAAAAGCTTATTCGAGTTTTTAAAGAGAAAATCAGATGGATTCAAATAAAAAAAAGTCAGAAGTTCTCACCATGAAAGAGATAGTCTTTATATACCAAGCTCCAAATGAAATATATGTAATGAACAAGGTAAATGAAGTTATAGTAATTTAGAAATGTTTAATGATTTTTAAGATCAGCTTTTAATATTTGGGATAACTGGAGCATGCCGTAAATAAGAACTAGCTCGTTCAGTTAGAAGTTGATGATATTCAGGATCTGGAATCTTCATTACTGATCACGATTCGAGAAACTAAAACCAGAAGAAATCGAATGTTTAGTGTAGTTGACAACCTTGGATTACCAGGTTTTGTAGCAATTTCTAAAAAGTATGCTGCTCTACTTCCGATAAATATAGATAGTTGCCATTTTTTCTTGGTTTCTAAGAATGGGAAATGCGTCCGGCAGGTTGTCCAGAAAAATATTTTTGGTAGAATTACGAAAAAATAGCTGTTTATCTGAAATTGCTGAATCCTGAATTATATACTAGACACTCATTTCGTCGTTTATCGGTGACGTTGTTGGCAAACGCTGGAGAAGGAATGATTTGTGTAAAACAACTAGGAGGCCGGAAATCAAATTTAGTTGCAAAACAGTATATAGAACATTCTGTACAAAACAAAATTAGCTTAGCTGAAAATGTATTGATTAGAATAAAAACTTATGGTCTATTAATACTGAATTAGGAGCTACCAAGATCTTCGATCACATAGCAACTAGCAATAATTCCAATTTAATTTGGCATTTTTAGTAGAATAGGTGCATCTCCAAATATTAATATGGGTAATTGTTCTAATCGTATTGTTAAAATAAATTACCCACAATGAATTTTCAATAAAAAGTACAATTCTCGATTTCTAATTAATTTTGTTAATTGTTCTAATAATTTTGTTATCATAAATTTCCCACAAGAAATTTTCAATATAAAGTACATTTTTGATTTCTAATGAAAACTTTTCATTTTGCAAGTATTTAGTTTATTAAGTACTTATGATATCGTTGTTTGACGTTTCATTATAGTCCGTGAGAATAAAGAAGTCAGTGGACTATAAGAAGACGTTTATGACATATAACTTTGTGTATAATGTAATATCGAAGGCTTCCACGGTCGGAATCGATACTATGATAAGAATGTCTTTCGTGTCATTGTTGTTGTAACCGAAGATGCCAACGTTTCGCTCACTTTTGTAAAGGGCTTCATCAGGGCGTGAGATTAATTGCAAAACTCAAACAAGCAACCGAAATCTAACTAAGAACTTCTCAAAAGTTAGGTTATCTACTTGTAAAACAAGCCATAACCTAAACTCTAAAAATGTAAGAAAAAAAACGATAACTTGAAAAAGCAAACGAACATCTAACAAAGTAACTTAAGAAGAAATAGTCTCCGTATATAAAAGAGAAGGATCGTCACAGATGGTTAATCTCGACTCTGATTCGGTTACGGTTGCTAAGAGGCTTGTTTTCGATAAATGACTAATGACCAGGAACCAAAGAGAGGATAGCTCGAAACCATGATCGCGATTGAAGTTATTGGGGTGTTTGATGATTTCTATGCTCTCTCGGAATTTCTTGTTGAAAAAGAATGGAGATTTGGCAATCAACGAAACATTATCAAAATCTATCTTGTGACCTATAGTGAAATGATGTTCACCGACCGCAGACTGATTTGGAAATATACCGTTTCCTTATACAACGATCATGTTCTGAAATGCGAGTAATGATGGAACGACCGGTTTCACCAATGTAGACTAAACCCCATGAACAAGGAATTTGGTATACATCTTGAGATGAAAGTGTAGGAAATTTGTCTTTGGGAATCTGAGAGATTTTGCCTATCGATACCATTCTTACGAAGAAGTTTCTCTATATGATCCTGTAACCTTGTGAATGTAGGATAAAAACGCTAGTTTCGGATTGGATTCGGGAGTAGAAATGTCCTTAGGTGATCGAGTACGTGGATGTAGACGACGATTAATAACTCTATAAATATCTCGCTTCACATAACCATTGTTCACTAAGGTTCTAGTAAGATGACGGAGTTTCGAGTCTAGATTCTCAGGTTGGCAAATAGAAAAGGCACGATGAACCAAATATTCAATAACAGAACGTTTCTGTGCAGGATGATGATGAGACGAAGCATGAAGGTATCTGTCCGTATGAGTGGTTTGCGATAAACAGAATGGCTCAAAAGTCCGTCGGGCTTACGAGTCACAAGAACGTCAAGAAATGGAAGAGAACCATTACTTTCGATTTCCATAGTAAATTTGATATCTAAGTGTTGATTGTTAAGATGATCAAGAAACTTAGACAATTTGAGATGACCATGAGGCCAAACAATAAACGTGTCGTCAACATACCTAAACCACACTTTAGGTTTTAATATTGATGATTCCAAAGCAACCGTTTCAAAGGATTCCATAAAAATGTTAGCTACAACCGATAATAGAGAACCCATAGCAGCACCAGATACCTGTTCGTAAAACTTGTTATCAAATTGGAAGTAAGTCTTCTTAAGTCACTTTGTTAGATGTTTGTTTGCTTTTTCAAGGTATCGTTTTCTTTCATACTTTTTCAGAATTTAGATTATGGTTTGTTTCACAAATTGATAAGCTAACTTTTGAGAAGTTCTTAGTTAGATTTCGGTTGCTTGTTTGAGTTTTGCGATTTATCTCACGCCCTTACGAAAGTAGGCAAAACGTTGGCAACTTCGATTACAACAACAGTGACACGGTCCAAACCCGGAAGACATTCTTATCATAGTATATTTGTGTATAATTGTCAATTTATGATACATCCGTGCATAAACATTTGTTATATGCATTTCCGAGCATCTGTCGGCTTACAAAAATTGTTGAAAATGAGAATTAGAACTTTTCTGTGTACTTGATAAAAAATAGTACGTTGTTTAACAAAAGTTCATGAAGAAAAGTGGGACTTTTCTTGGAAGCCACACTTTTCTTCACTATTTTACTTACCAATTTTTTTTGTATTCAACTTATTTATTAGCGTAAATTGTAAATAAACAATTTCCTAAATTATTAACCTTTCAGTGGACGGGTTAAAAAGTTCATGCGCATACGGTTTAATTTTCACAGACCCAGAATTAAAATGACCTAAATAGTATTAAGCAGGATTGTTAGTCTTGTAGACAAAAAACGCGTAAATTGCGGCAACGTTCAATAAGCTAAAGAAGATGATCGTTGGCCAGCATCTTGTGTTCCGTAAAACATCATACCTCGCTATTATTCTATCTACAACGTCTGCGCCACTTTTTGTTAAATTTAAAAAAAATATATTTTTGGTTTATCTTTTCTTTTGTGATGCCGTCTATTTTATCGTCTCGGTGCACTGTAGATACAACCAGTACAATTTTTTCTTTTCTTGCGTATGTACGAGACTACCGAACAGGCATGATTGTAGAGGTCTATCTTTTGTAGAAGTTATTTCCAAGATCAACTGTTTTTTATTGAAACGAATGGCTGCAACAATGGTGAGTCGATGTTCTAACAAACGCAATACTTCATCACTGACCAACGGTCCATGGTAATATTTCTACCAGAGTCAAAAAAATGTTTACACATTCTCTGTATTATCGTCGTAGAGTTTGTCAACTTTGTATTGTCAGGTTGCACTCCTCCGTAAATTATTAAATGGGACATAAAAAACGTCCTTGTGCCAACTACAGAAAATACTTTTACTCTGTGTCTGTTTGGTTTGTTTGTTTGCTAAGAATGTAAATCTTAAATCTACATTTCCCTCTAAAACATTTTGTCTAAAGTAACATACTCTCCTACACTATGTAATGATTTAAAATCATTTTGCTAGATTTCAACTGATGTTTAGGCAACTTTGCCAACGTCGTCGTCGCGTGGATTTGTCAAGTTTGTAGCCGTAAGGCGGAGCAGTCTGGTTTGACTTTTGACAAAATATAAGTCATTTCATTTGTTAGTTACGTACAGTGCGTGTCACTAGTGGTAGGGCACAAAGAATTAGCAAGCGATACAATTTTGTCATTCTTCAACATCTACCTTATGGATATGTTTTGCTTTTAAATTCTTCCAGCAGCATCGCACTTAAGTGATTAAAAGTGGCGTCGGGCACATATTTTGCAAGTTACATGTTCGATGGTTGTTTTGGAGGTTAGTAGTTACTTCATTCACACGTGATAGCGTTTCACAACTTTTTTTAATTTTTTTTACTACCATGTCCATCAGTGATTAGTGTAACCGTAGCTACTCGCAAAAAAACAACGGTGTAATCCTTAATCAAGAAGGAGATGCTAACACCGAGAGATAGTTTTCTGCGTGATATCAAATTATTACTTACTAATAATAGTTAGTGAACCAAGCGGGGACACGCTTACATGTATACCACTACGACGGCGTTGCTTTAGCGTAACGCATATGAAAACCTGCCTTTAACACGGTGAAGTTTTTTTTGTTGAATAAACATTCTTGTATTAGTCTAACGTATTTACCTGAAATTTTATGTATCGTTAATATCCTGTAAATTTTTGAATGGTTTATAACTGTTTAATTACGTATAAAAATATAAACTAATTTTAAGTCGACTATCATTGTACTGCAATATCTGCGTTTTGTAAGGGAATTGGAAATGGCGCGGCGTTTGTGAAATGGGATTGCGGGTTCTGGAGATTTACTTTCTCTACCGCAAATTATTTTTTTTTCTACACGCAAGCGAAGTTGCGCAGAGCACCGACTCACCTGAACAAATTCTGTATCTACAATCCGACTCACGACCATCTACGACGAAAACTAGCCAAAATAAAAATTTAAATTGTCTAAACGCCATTGCTGGCTGTATGATATAATATTATCAAAGTACTATTATTACCGAGGTTTCATTGGTTGGACGGATGAAATGAGGAATAGAAAATTAACAGCATTTTCAATATTATTCTTCAATATTATACGTTATAAATATTCTTGAAACACCAGCCACAACAGAAACAATTCCAGCAGAATATGAATCCTTCTCTTGAGTCTTAAACTAAATTACTTATGAACGAATAGTTCTTATTTAAGTCTGACAGTTATTGGTTTGTAGGTTTCTCAATGAAGACGAAGCGGCACTGAATAACTGGGCAATCATAAAAATTATTTTAAATAAATAAAACATATGAAATGATAACATTGTAGCTTTTACAATGAATTCAGGAGCTAATGTAGCAGCGATAAATTGCCAATTTTGTTAACATATGTATGTCAAGCATTTTCTAAAATTATAAACTTTTTAAGCAATAAAAAGGCATTGAAAAATCAAAACGGTTTAGAGTTGTTTTACTCATTGTTCTAAAATCTAAAGCAAATTGGTAAAAATTCAATAAACCAACAAAAGAAAAGATGGTGATTTATGTTTAAATTAATAATGCGCGGAAGAACGCGCATGAATTAAATAATTTGAAAAAAAAACATAGAAAAAACATATTCAAACATTTAGCATCTGAACAAACTATTACCTGAACAGCGATAATTCTAATTTTAGAAAATACTGTAAGTTTATATACCAATCATAGAAGCCTGTGGGATGAAAAAAATGAAGACGATGATGATAATAATTTAGTTTAAAAAATAATAACTTATTTTTAAAGAGTTACTGAAGCAAGAAATTTTTAACATTTATTAGAACACTGAAAAAAGATACGGTGAAAAAGACAACAGACCTCAATCCCAAACATATTTCCTTAAATTAAATACAGGTTCTGAAAATGTGGAAAAAGGAATTAAACAACTTTCTGGCATTTTTAAGTTGGTAAGTTCAAACCAACAACAAGTTGAAGCAAAAAAAGTTAGTGTCATAATTTAGTTCAAGTTTGTTCTTAAGTATTATGTAATTTACATTAAGTGCGTATTGTTATTTATTAGGTTTTATTGAATGACGTTGTTTGACAGACCACACTACTTGTTTTTATGTTTTTCATTAGCCTGTGTAACGTGCACATTTTTTTCGATTGAAGACGTCTAATTTTAATTAACATTTTTGTGTTCACTGTTTATGTAAATTCTTTTGCGCAATGCATTTGACGCACTGCACATGCGTTATGAGCCTTTTTCTTAAGTACTAAGTCATCCTCCGGCATCTTACGTTTCGCAATGAGGCGAAGCGGACATTTTTTTGCGTGCTGCAAAAAGTGGAATGACCACTTGTTGAATTTGTGTTTGTGATTTTTTTGCCTTAATGGTGAAAATTATGTAAGCCGGCGTTCGTTGTAGCGTCTGCGGTTCGTTGTAGCGTCTGCGTTTCGTTATAGCACCTGCGTTCGTTGTATTTGCGAAATTTAGAAAGATAAAACCCGATAATTCGAAAGGGTAAGTCATTTTTGTTTTGATCCGCATTGTGTAATTCATCGCAGTTTACGTTTTAGTTTGTTTTTTTTTATTATTCTTGGTTTCAAATCTTCGTAAATGAATTAAGTATACGATTTACGGGAATTGCATCATATTACGTCATCCCAATGAGTCGCATGATGACCACACCCAAATAGAAAGCTGCGCAATTTTTTTGTACGTCCGAACTGGAAGTTTTTGCTTTTGATATACGACTACGCTTTCTGATTTATTCGATGTTTTTTGATTTGTATTCGTTTATGGTTACAAAAATTTGGTTTGGATACGTACGCCTTTTTACGATTTTGATGTTTGAAATGCGATATTAAGATATGGTTTACGCAGCACGTTTGATGTTAGTCACAACGTCGCTTTTACGAGGAATTTCCGTTACGAATTATGATTTTTATGAGTAAAAATCGATAATTATTCATGTGTTACGTCTGTTGAAATTTGAGTTGGATGTTGCGAATGAAGATTATCATACGCTACATTTGTTTTACGATGTTCTGGTTAATGGATCTGTACGAATATTAGATCAATCAGGATAAATACGGACAATTTGGAAATTTAAATATGCATTTTAAGAATTCCGTAATGTTGCGTCATCGCATGAATCAGATAAGAAACGCGTAATTGACCCCACCAATTTGACTTGCGCATTAAAGTTTAAAATCAGGTAACTTTAATTTTATACTTAACCTTCGATACTTTCAAATATGTAAATATGTTTTTTGTTATTATGTTAATGTGATAATCTTTTGGTTTCAATATTTAACCCTTCGTAGATAAAAAAAATTAGGGCGTGTACTAGTGTACACATGTAAGAAGTGAAACTTCTTTATGGCCTTATTTTTCGCAAAATGATCTACATGCAACTTTTCAGAAATTGGTTAAATAAAGTGAAATTAGATAAAGTTTAAACAAAAGGATTTTATTATCATAGACATGAATACAAATAACCGATTGCGCCACGAAGGCTGATATTTGATGATTTTGTAGAATTTGTGGAGTATTACAACAACAATTGATCGTATCTTATAGCAACGTTTTGACCGTGTACCTTATAACCATCCGTTTTGTGACCTATAGTATGTGCCTCAGTGGCGCAATCGACTAGCGCGTTCGGCTGTTAACCGAAAGGTTGGTGGTTCGAGCCCACCCGGGGGCGAACTTTTTATTTATTTTACTACCTTTGAACACCTTGTACAATTTGTATTTATTTAAAAATATTTTAGAATTTTATAATAAAAAATTAGTTAATTGATTTACAAAAATTAATAACATATTTCAGAATTTATACTCTATGCCAATTAATTGATGTTCATTAAATTAGCAGTCGTATTAATTAAAAATGTGAGGCGTAACGAAATAAGCGACATGCTCTCCCTACTGCGTTGGAGAAACTGAAAATACTCTTCGTCTGAACCAACCGTGGTAGGGGCAAGAAAAAAATGTGACGATAAAAATGTGACGATAAAAATGTGACGATAAAAATGTGACGTGACGCGTAAAATGTGACGGTAAATTTTTTTCTAACGCCGATAAAGAAGTTTCACTTCAAAAATATTATGGCGTCCAATTTATAAAACTTTTGTGATTATTAAGTTAAAAATTTTTAATCTTAAGAAACGTTAGAATTCCCACGAATCTAATTTAATAAATATGAAAATTTCTCATTGCTTTTATTTAGTTTATGTCTTTAATGTGTGTTTTAAATAAATATTTTTGTGAGCTGGCTGGTGCATTAATTCATTTATTTGTTATGCGTTTGTTTTATGTTAAGTAAATTTTGTCGTAACTGTTGAAGTTACGGGGAACCTTACACCTGATGAAGTAGACACTCGTTTTCCACGTAACGTCGCTTTAAGAAAACACACGCCGTAGTTTTTTTGTCTCTCTTACTACTAAAGGATTTACTGATATTATTAAACCTCAAAAGAAACTACGATGCCTCAAAGTCTCATAATTGTTTATGTAGACAAGTGCACAAAAAATGTTCAAGGCAGTTGTAAAAAACCGCCTATAGTTTGACTGGCGCACGAGTTACCGCACATAATACAAAACCGACAAGGTAAGAAAAACCAAAACTTCGGAAACCAACGTTTGTGTAAGTTGAGTTTATCCGCTTAATAAATCTGAACTGACAGCAACTGACTTTGTTTCGGCACCGTTAAAGTGTTACAGTTCCGTCTAGTGCACTGTTTTCGTGTCGGAGAAGGTTCATTTGTTTCTGAAGTGAATACCTGTTTGCTTCCGATAAATTCAAGACAAGTCTTAGTTGGTCTCTCGATTAAAAACCAATAACCATATCTTTTTCTGTAGGCGCACAAATTTGCGATCGGGTGCCACAAGTGGGGCTTACGTTTTGATGGCCATAACGACCCTATATGCTAAAACGTTAAAAAAAACTAAACAATGTTATCAAATCGACGGTCAAAAACTGCTACCGGAACTTTTCAAAGATGGGGTGTTATTATAGTAACGAAATAACAGAAACAATTGGACGTCTAGGTACGGCTAACTTTATGAATATCAAATTCCTACCATACCGCTACTAACATCCGCTCAAAGACACCATTCAGAACAAAATGCAAACCGCCCGAGAAAATGCGCCCGAGTTCGTGACCGAGATGTTAACTTTAATAAGACGCTATGGAAACGTTTTTTTAAAGTTAATTGGAACATAATTAGGATAATCTTTAGACAGAATACAAATTTTACATCCGAAGGTAAAATTTCTCGAACCTAGAAGAGCTAGTCGAGTTAACCGACTACTACAAAGCACCTTTAAAAGACAAACCACTATATCACCATTCTCGTCAGGTGCAATTCTCCGAAACCAAACCCATGGCGGCAATACAGGAAACAACCCAACCGTCGTTTCCTAGGTCTTCAATTCTTACTGCTTAATATTGCTTAGGCGTACGACTCTTTTAACGCCTCGCCAAGAAGTTTTCTGGAGATATGACAAACAAGGACACTTTAAAAAAACTGTAGAAACAAATTTAAGAAGTTTTGTTTTAGATGTGGAAGATCAGAGATACTGTTCTAAGACTACCCTTGACATCGTCATCCTAAACGACCATCTCCATAAGTAATACTTCTGTGAAAGAATAGTCTGGAGGTTATTAAAAAGTTTCTTAAGTCAAAACAAACATCAGTTACCTGGAACTCCGTAATCCACTTTCGCTTGTTTGTAGAAGCCACCGTCTGCAACCAAATAGGCACTAATAGATACTAAAGCAGCAGAATATAGATTACACAACTCTTACGTAAGAACCACAGCTCGCTACGTTTTACCCGCATTAAACCAGTACAAATAGCCGATGGCAACCATCATTATGTCTATTGGAGTTGACCCTATAAATATGAGTTTTTACATTTTTTTTATTAAAGTATTATGTAACAGCATAACCGGACTTATTGGTGATATTATACTGGGTCTAGACTTTCTTACCCAAAATGAAGCATGCCTAGATCTAAAAAACCTTTGGTTGTCGTCTAGAGTGTCTCTGTAATCCTCAAGAAATTCAATTAGTTATTAGAATTCGAATTGTCACAGTTTGATAAGATCTAAAAAAATACTGACCTTATTTGTCACAATATCAAGTTCAAACCTAGGGCGGAATCAGTAAAACAACGATACGTTATCAATGCAAAAGTTGACACCTTGCTAAAAAATGATAGCTTTAAACCTTCCCAAAACCCGTGTTAGTAAAGAAATTTTCAAGTGAGTATTAGTTTTACGTAATACGTCTAGAAAATCTTAGACAAATTATAAAAAACCTATTACGTAAGTAAGTTAGATTTAAAGCAAGCTTATGGCAAATACTTTTCGATCCGGCTACGACTTCCATTCCACGCCAGCCACGTTTCAAAAACTTCTAGACTATGTCATCAGTTCCGAATTCACTTATTTGGACGTTATCGTCATTATAACTAAGACGTTTGAACAACACTTGTCCAATATCCAAAAAATGTTCCAACGTCTACGACATTGTAACTTGCAGTTACAGCCGGAAAAATGTTATTTCAACAAAACAGAAGTTAAATACTTAAAACATATTGTAACCAAGAAAGGAATCAAACCGACACCAGAAAAGATAAATACAAGGATGCCGACTCCCGGAACTACAGGCTTGGTAAGAAAGTTTCTTGGTATGGTCTCCTAGTATCAAAAATGTATCCCACAGTTCTTTTAGGTAGTTTAACCCCTTACAAGGTTACTTAAGAAGAAGAAGCGTTTTGAATTAGGCATATCCCAAACAAACGCCTTTGAAAAGGTAAAGAGTTTATTAACCATCTTTTTTATTTCAGCTTGTCCCAATTTTAACCTTCTGTTCACGTTGCACCACCAACTTAAAAACCGTCCTTACCCAGGTTTGCAACACAGAAGAGATGGTTATAGCTTACATTAGCAGAGCTCTTTCACCACCTGAAACAAATTACTCTACCGTAAAACAAGAATGCCTACCTGTGATCTAGGCTATCCAAAAGTTTAAAGAGTGTTTAGAAAGTTACAAATTTATAGTCAAAAGCAACCACTGTAGTCTAAAGTTGCTTCGGACATTAGAAATACCTTTGGCCTGCTTGGCTGGATGGATCCTTGATCTGCAACAATTTGATTTTGTTATAGAATACCGTAGCGAAGCTCAAAACAAAGTCGTAGACCCACGTTTTAGCATGTTTGAAAAACTTCCCCAAAAAACTGCTCTGGCAAATCTAGGAACAAACCCTACCGTTTTATCACCTTATCCTTGGTAAACAAAAGTTACAAAAAAAGTTACCGAAAACCCTAGCTAACTACCCAAAATATAAAATTGAAGACGAAAAATTCTATTAGCGTATTCCAGGCGTTTCTCTTGCCGTTACTGATGGTTTTAACACCGCCTGGAAATTTTGTGTAGCAACAAACGTTCGGAAAAGGTAATCAGCAAATCTACCTTATAAAGGACACCAAAGGGTGTCTAAAGCAATGAACCAAATCTACCAAAAATAATACTGGTTTGGCATATTTTGAGAAACTGCTAAACATGTACGAGAATGTAAAACGTCCCTGAAATACAAATTGTCTACACAACTAACGCTAAGGGAAATGTATTTTTTAGAAACGAATCGATCATAAGAAATCGTAAACGTTGACATTATAGGCTCCTTTCTCATGTCATCAAAAAGAAATTGTTACATTTTAATGTGTCATTAGTAGTTCAATTCGCAAGTATGAAAAAATTTCTCAAGTATGAAATTTGCTCATCCCTACCTTTTTCTTCGTAGCTAGTTGTCAAAACGAATTCATTTTCTGCTAACATTTGCTAAAGTACGGATCGTACGTAACCATCTTTTTGGCCCAACAAAAAGCTGCATGGTGGACACCCATTCTGGTGTTTTATGTGAAAGTGTCCTGGCGCCCAAGGTTTCTCTTATTTTGCTAGTTAATTGTTCTTGTATGGTTCGTTATACTAGATCCTTCCGGATTTAGAGTAAAGGTATAGTTTTAGTCTGGCATTTACCGTATTTATTTCTTTCTCCTACCCACCCCACTCTCTGGCGGTTGTGAGTAGCCTGGCATACGGTTTGTCAGCTTCGGTTTGCGTTGAACAAGTTATAGCGTAACAGGTTATTAACGTGTTTAAAGAGATAATTTTGTTTTGCTTTGGTAAGCCTCAGATAGTAGTCTGCCAACGGAGCTCTATTTGTAAACCAAGTTTTCCAAGGTCTCTTACGCGTGTGTGAAGCTTAACTCCCTCAAGACAATTTAGTTTACTCCGGAAAACCAGCAGAAATGGAATTTAGGATAACCCAAAATAACTTTTGCTATAGATTCAGTTGTTAATAAATAAACCGAATTCAGCCCTGGTATGCTACATTTTAGGAGACAAAAGCACCTGGATCCGTAAAACCGTACTTTCCGAACAGCAAGCCTAATAACTACAGCTACTAGAAGGGTTACGTCTTTTTGCTCGGACACTTCTAGCCACTGCTTTTGTGGCTCAAAAACCATATCGCGGAATGACGAAAGAAGTAGTGTACACAAAACTCACTGCCTACCAGACACAACTAAATTTTTTTTTTAAATTAGAGCCGAAGTTTGCTGGACCATACCGAATACACGAAATCCTATTCCCGACTATAGTAGAACTAAAAGACACTGAGACCCAGAAGGATGTATAGATAGTACATGTACAAGCATTAAAAATCTTTTCATACGAAGAACATCCTACTATCGCCGAAAAGCCGTTGACGGGGGAACTATAATTTTTACATTACAAATTACAAAATTGAAAAATTAAAATTTATGACAGTTGCAAATAATTTAAAATAATTTAAACGTTTGTTAACATATCATTTGCACTGTGCATAAACTGTATAATCAACTTATTAAAAACTAAGTTTTTTTGCGAAAAAAGTTTTACAGTTTTGCTTAACCCGTCAGCACGCGGGCGTTAGTAAAATTTACCCAAAGCATATTGTTTTTGATCCTCCTTTTCTTAATTGAGAGGAACTGTAAGTTCACCCCTATAAATTCTAAGAGTGGACTCGTCTGGGTTCATTTGCGATAGAAATTACTTACATATGACACTTGAGCCGTCACAGTTGAAGCTTAAACATTGTCTGGGTATTTTATGCCCACGCGCGCCTACTAACGGAAGTGCTTTCAATTCTTTCTCAGGAACATATTTTGCTACGCGCAGAGGTAAGTAGTTTGTAAAAACGTTGTTTTATTTATTAAATTTTGAATGCAATATGTTCTTTTAGGTGCAAAATGAATTCTGGTTTATCTACATCGCGTTGTGATTGGAAACGGCCATTATCTGAGCATGAATTTCGTGAAGTAGTAGCCAATATGTTTACTCAAGACGACGACGTTGATGATGAGGTAATAGTGAATGAAACTGATGATTCTGAGGTAGATGAGCTGTATGAAAGTGACCATCAGACTGATAGTAATCAAACTGTAGTTAGTGACCTTGCAGCTGATTCTGATTCCGAAAGCAATTTGCAAATTAGTCAGTTGTTATTACCTGGTTACAAAGGAAAAGATGATACAATATGGAGCAAAACTTCACCAAGATGTGGTCGCACTACTTCATATAATATTATTCGTTCAGCAGCTGGTCCACAAGGAAACGCAAGAAATGCAAATACTCCAATTGATGCATGGAATTGCATGATAGATAAAAAAATATTAGACGTTGTTGTGAAATGCACAAATATATATTGAAAAAATAAGACACCGGTTTTCAAGACAACGAGATGCGGAACTAACTAATGTAACTGAAACTGAAGCCTGGATGGGACTTTTATATTTTGCAGGTGTACTAAAAGGATGTAAACTGTATGTAAAGGATTTGTGATCGATTGATGGGAGCGGTATCAAAATATTTATTACAACAATGTTTATGAAGCGATTTCTTTTTCTGTCAAGAACCCTGAGATTTGACAATGTCCACGACAGGTCAGAAAGAAAGAAAATCGATAAGTTGGCACCAATCAGGGAAGTTTCTAATTTGTTCCAGAGAAATTTTCAAGCGAATTATACGATGGGCGCATACGTAACTATCGATGTAAAATGGAATATGGAATCAAAATTCTCTTGTTGTCTGATGCAAACACATATTATACTGCAAACTTTGAAATATATGCCGGAAAGCAACCGGAAGGCCCACATGTATGTAGTAATAAATCCTCTGATATTGTGCTACGTATGACAAATTACATAAGTCAATTCGGAAGAAATCTAACCATGCACAACTGGTTCAATAGTATTCCTTTATTTCAAATTTTACTGAAGGATCACAAAATAACTTGTGTCGGAACACTTAGAAAAAATAAAGCCGAAATACCCAAGGAATTCATTGTTACAAAAGGAAGAGAAGTCAGTTCAAGCTTGTTTGGATTCACCAAAGAAATGACACTTGTATCATATATTCCCAAAAAAGAAAAAGTAGTTATACTGCTCTCAACGATGCATCATGATGCCACAATTGATCCCGACACAGGAGACATAAAGAAACCAGAGATGATTTCATTTTACTAAAATCGGAGTAAATACTGTAGATGAGTTATGCGGCAATTATCCTGTATCTAGAAAATGTCGTCGATGGCCTCTTACCGTCTTTTTTGGGTTTATGAGTATGGCAGCAATAAATGCCTTAGTTATATATAGATCCAATATGAATGACGATAAACCTATATCACGCAGACATTTTTTGAAGGATATAGCTTTGAAACTCACTTATGACCAGTTGCAAAATCGTAGATTGATAGATACACTGCCGTCTAATCTAAAGTTAATTATCAGATGATTAGTTCTAAAGATGAGACCAGTGAGGAGCCTGCACAAAAACGTCCAAAAGTTCAAAAAGGACGATGCGAACATTGTCCGAAAAAGAATGACCCCAAAACTCAAACTTCGTGTATGCATTGTGACAAACTAATTTCCAAAGAGCACGTCAATCCTTTGTGCAAAACATGTTTGGAAAAATCACAGAACTATCTGCAATCGATAGAACCAAAGGAAGTTAATGATTGATATTGAGTAGTACTCGTGATTCTTTGTTTCATTTAATTTTTATTAATTTTTTTTGTACTTGTCTAAGTTTTTTAATTAAATTTGAGTTCTTGCGTACATAGCAATATATCATTTAATTAATTGTGAACCATTTCAAGCCTATTCCTTGCTCTTTTGCATAGTGGGTAAAATTTACCCTGCGCGCGAGCTTGCACCAGAAATAGAGGCGCGCGTGCTGACGGGTTAATTATCTGTTGCCGGAGTCTCTGTATATAAAACCACGTTTGAGACAAAATGACTTGGTCGATCCATCGCTTGACGTGAGTTTAATTCTTTGTTTTGTAGTTAATTTTATTTATTTTAACTTTTATAATTAAATCTGGAAATTTCTTGTACTGATGCTACTGGAACGAGCACTGCGTATTTTTGTGTTTTTTATTTTTTGTCATTTAGTAAAAGTTATTTAAATAATAATTATTAATAACATACTATTTACGTTATATATTTCTAATATTTTATAAATTTTCTTCTCGTGCTAAACGTTTACAAGTATAGAAAGAAAATTGATGAACAATTGTGAAGTGGCTACAATAAAAGAATTATTAAAAAAAAAGTTTTTTGTTGCAATGCTAGTAAATAAATGTGTTTGTTCGGTGTCTTAAAAGTATTCAGTCTTCGAAATTTATAACTTTGATTTCGTGTGCGAATCAAGAAGAATAAACTCACTGAAGTAAAAACGACTTTTGTTAGAAACTACATTATTATTCTAGTAATCCTGACAATCTATTAAACGGTCTACTGCAATTTTCAATATTTCACATTTTATCAAAGTTCATTATTAAAATTTAATAGCAAAAGTTTTCGTAATAACGTGCTCGAAAGTGATGTAAATATTCAAAGATGCGGTTCAATATCCGGCTCTCCATCGTTTGTAATTTCTACCTTGTCACACAGGAGCATTACGTCTGTAATATTTTGGTAAAAGTTGACAAAACCTTTGAAATTTATTAGAGTTGAGTTTTGAGAAACATTAACATAATTTTCGTTTTTTAAAACTCGAACACATTTTTGGCACGCTCCGAAATTAAGTACAAAGGATAAAAATGCATTAATCAGAAAATACGTACGATATAAAAAAGAAACGTAACCATAATTCTTGTCGTTCAAAATTCATTTTCGCGTGCTTTAAATATTTTAACAAGCTGTTTAACTATCGTTTGAAACTATTTTTGTACAAATAAAAAAAGCTTCGTTTAAGCGTGTTAAACAATTTAGTAGATATTTACTGCAGTAGTACTTCCCGTGTTCTCATTTTCTTCTGTTATTCAAACATTGCTCACATACTTGAACGTAAAATGCTGCTGACGAAAGAGTGTATTTTAAAGTAATGTGAGTAATCTTTTTGATAAATTACTTGTTCTTATAATAAATTAAACTTTACTTTATTATGAAGAACTTTTGTGCATTGTTAGGTAACGGAGTTGACGTTTTATTTGGGTATTTATGGAGATTAGTTGAGACATTTATTAAGAGGGTAGCTTATGTGAAAATCGGGCGCTGGTGCTTGTGATAATGTCAAAACAACTGTGTTTGCACCGTTTGCTAATTTTAGCTTTTTTTTAATGGGACAATAATCTTTAATTAATTTTAGTGCGTTTTTTATTGCCGAAATAAGTATTCTTTTATACTACCAATGAGAAAAAATAAATAATAAAATAAGAAGAAGTGTTTATTGTTCACACAATTAGTTTTACACGTACAAGAAGATTTACTTTTCAGCGTGTCGATATATATTTTCTTTGATAAGATTATTTAAAAATGCATGTTTTATTACACATATCTTTACGTGTAGTGACATTTTGCTGTCATTAAATTTATTAGCGTTTTACGTTTATTTTTTTAACATTAACTTGAAGTGCTGTTTTATTACCTTTTTATATCTCATTTATTACTAAAAAAATCTTAATCAAAAACTTGGATTTCTAACAGAATACAAAAAAAATATATAAAACACAAAAGAAACAAACATACAATTTTATATATTGCAAATTTTTTTGTTGCGTTTTAACAAAAAAATATTGGTTTATATACCGATGACTTATCTAAAACTATCACATTGTTTATGTCATTTAGTGGCGACCCTCTGCAAATATTTAAAGCAAAAGGTGACTAACGTCAAATTCATTATTTTACAGTAACATCAACTTGAATGACAATTTAAATAGTAATTAATTTAGACTGGGCCAAAAAAAAACAAACAATTTTTTTTACGGTACTATAAAAATATTGTTCATGATGTCAAAAAAAAAATTATTCTGAAAGTTTGAGCCCTTAATACAACTACCGCACTTTTTACTCAATACTCGGAAAACATTAGTTTTAAAAATTTTTCCATTACAAATTCTTAAAGAAAATTGAATTCCCTACAAAAAAACTTTCTTAGTGAATTTCCGTAGGACGACCCGTTTCCGTGTAATCGAGCCTCAAACATTGAATTATTTTTTCAATTTTTCTATTTGCATTTTGGATTTTTTTGACTACCAAAAATATCAATATTTTTGTAAAGTAAATTATTATTCTTTAGTAAAATTTAATGCTCTAAAAAAAGGTCTCTTAACATTTTTCATTAAATTTACTCCTTTTAAAGTTATTCGACGTTTAAATTAAATTCAAAAGTAATTAACCGTTTATTTTGCGTTTAACATAACTGTTTTCACTTGTTTGAAAAATTTAGGACTTAAATATTAAAAATACTTTTTTTTCGGCCGATCGCCAAATTTTTTTTCAAAAAATCAAAATTTATCTATTTATTACTTTATTAAAACCACCGTTTATTCACATAAAATTAGGAGGGACTCCTTGCCTAAATCACTCTGAACTCCACTGTAAAAATTACAACGTAACACTATTCCGTTTAGTTTAACCAATATGTACAGTTTGGCTGATAGAATTTTTGGAGAAATGTAGACTTCTAAACATTACCATAAATCCGTTTTTACTCATGTATTTCTATAAATTATAGAATTGCAAATAATTTGTCCTGTTTCTGGTAATCTTAATTCCGCACCTTACCCGTCTGTAACCAAATTCTCAAAAAAAAACGTTGAGTTTTTCTAGGGTGACGTCTTTCCAACGGGTAATTCTATATTTGTTGTAATAGAGTTCTCAAAGAAAACTGTTTTGCGTATATATTACTTTGCTCGACAATTATAGACAAGAATTCATCAGTGACTAATAGAAAAAATAAAGTCATATGGTTTAGTACCAGAATGAGACACGCGTAGAATAGGATTTCCAGAGAATGGGATTATTTCTATGCGTGGAATATCACTTTATGCTAAATTATACGATTTAACAATACCCTCATTGTCTCGTAAAACGAGATACGATTATCAATTCTACCATCAGAATTATATCACTCGTCATCTGCTCCACGCCAAAAATTGTCAGAATCTACAAATTCTTTGTCGAAAGTGTCAATAAAATTGTCCGCAATTTTCCGCAAATTTTGCATATAAAAGTGTACTTTAACTGCCCTTACTATACCGCCCGATACTAAACGGCATGCAATAGCACAATGCTTACCGCAAAAACAGACTGAATACTCACGTAAATTAGCATACCACAGTATAGAAGCATTTCAGTAGTTACTTACGTGCATAAATTTCAAAATGTAATAGCCTGTATATTCATTGCATTAAAGTTAGATTTCTACTTTTGACGCCCTCTAACAAGTTTCGTTATTCCTGTCAAGACGGTAAACCGTCAACTACTTAAAATCGTGCTTGTGATCTTTAAATTTTAATTTTCTAACATTATCTGCGTATGTAGTAACTATAATATAAATCGAAAACGCATTTCTATTAGTTTATTCATCACAGGGTAAGCTTTTCTTATTAATTTTTAGAATTCTCTAGCACTACCCGACACGTGTTAGTGCACATGTTTTGGTGTATTCTCGGCCGATCAGAGGTTAATATCGACTAAATACCTTCATGGAAAGATTATAATTTTGGAAAGCCTACGTTAAAGCTAAAAACGAAGCTTCGATATAAATTTTTTTCCGATGTACTGTTCCTTATAATCAATCGACTGTGATATCAATCTTTAACTTAATGTGTGCAACAGAATTCAATAACCGGTTTTCATGTCTAATTTTTTTTAGCGTTAATTAATAATTTTGTAGATTTTTGCTTTCGTGAGTCATTGTGTTGACATGATTTGCTTGATCATAAATATTCCAGATTAACTCAACAAGAAAAACGTTTTTCGGCATTTATTGATGGAATAGTTTACGATAAATTTCTTGTACTCGTTAATAATCTACGATATTAAATTAAAGTTGTTATACATATTTATCTTTCTTTTTTTGATCCGTTTAGGATTACGAATCTGATTTTGTTACAAGCTTGGACCTTCTGTCTTGATCGAAACAAAAGTTTTACTTAGTAAGATATGGCGCCCTTTAAATACTATTTATATGAACTTCTCCTATCTCCGACTAGTATGAGTTAGCCGTGCAAGGTTTGTAAGACGTATATGCTTGTAGCAAGTTTCAATCAATTTGTGTAACATAATTGTCTTTGCGCAGTTTAACTCATAGCATAATGCGCAGAAATTGATTGATTTTACAAACGTTTTTAAAACAGGCGGTGTAATTTTGTCGAATTTCTTTGTTTCAATTGACTCTCAGCGTAATACGCATTGGCTAAAACTGCTACACAAACATCAAAGTGCAGCCTGCTGATTTAAACTATTGAATTGTTTCTATACGGTAGTAATACTTGTAGCGCACGGTGTGTGCTGTTAGCTCAACACGGTAACAAGCGATGTCACACTAAATGTTTTGTAAGAAAAAAATTTTCAACTTAAAAATTGTTTAAATTTTATATTTATTTGTTTCAATAATAGTATCTATTTTCAGTCAATAAAAATCATTCTACAAAAAATTGTCACTGTTTAAATACAGTACTTTCAAAAATTTTTTTCCTCTTAGTACTAGAGAGGTTTGCTAAAATTAAAACAGGTACACAAATATATTGCAGTGGTATCAGAAATACAAGTAGTTAGTTTACAAACGAGTTGCTAATATTTCTAGACTGTTCATGCATGCCATAATCAGTTTGGATTTTATTACTGGTGGTCTTAGCGCCAGTAGTGCTGCTTGACTGTCAGACATGATCGATATCCGACTATTTGCGTATGATTTTGAGTCAATAATGTTCCTGACACACCAGTCAATAGCAACAACTTCAGCTTAAAAACCGGGCGCATATTTACCTAAGGTCAGAGAAAATTGATTCTCATTGTGCCGGTATCGTTGCGATTTTTAGCCCCATCTGTGTACCAGATGGTTTCTCTAACCGCGCCCGGGTAAATGTTTATTATTATTAGGGTATTATCACTTTAAACTTCTTTAAAATGTGATAATTTTTTGTGTAGTTGAATCTCATAGTTAAGACTGTTTCTTCACGCAGCACGTTGTATATAGCCGGTTGCTTTTTCTCGGTAATTGACGTGTGTTCATTAATTTGCAGTTTGTATGCTGCTTGTCTTGCTTTTATCATTACAATGAAGTGTAATGGTGCTGTGGACGTAGTTATAATTGCTTCTGTTCATTGTGGGTTTTAATCCCCATATGTGTCCGACCATCCGTTTGGTTGTATTAATATCCCTGGTGACCTTGGTTGTGACTTTTTCTAGATGAGCATTGAAAGTCAGTTTAATATCAAGAGTGAATTCCAGATATTTTACTTCTTTTGTCATCAAAAGCGTGACTTCGTACATCGTAGGTTTGGGTTTACTGATAATCCCTCTTTTTTGCACCATTTTTTGAAAGTGTTTAATGCACTTTGCATTAGGTTTATTACAATTGCCCCAAATTTTTCGTTTGTAATAAGTAATAATAGTGAAATATTCGGCGTATTAGAAAGCAAATACCCCGCCGTCTTCTAACTCTTGTAGTAGGCCATGCATGACGAGGCACCACAATATAGGTGACAGCATCTTACTTTGTAAGTAACCGCCAGCCTCTTTGGCTCCTACAATGCTACCGTATAGAGCAGCTGTTTCCGCCCGATTCCTGAGCATTGAGTTGACCCTGTTTTGGACTAGAGGTGTGATTTCTTCTTCCTTCTCCGTTGCTCTTGCAACTGAGGAAAAGGTAGTGTTATGTTCCAATGGGGGAGGTGGAGAAAAAAAAAAGAAAGAACAAATTATTTAAATTAATTACCAAGATGTCATGCTTACCTTTCGGCTAGCCTCACCGTAGATGGTCGTCGGGTAAAAGAAAATCGCAAGACACAGAGTTTTCTTTAGGTAAGCGAAATGCCCGAGTGCGCCACCTCTTCTCGAATTTTTGTCGTAGATAAATAGTCTAGGTAGGAGAAAAGGAGATCCTAGACCCGAGGTCCCCTAAAAGAAATATAGTACGAAGCAACAATAACGATCTATTGATTATCTATCTATTAAATAGCCAATTCCGGAACGGAAAGAACCAATTGACGGTTACGCCACTGGTATGATCAGAGAATCAATTACCTTACATAACACACAACAAAATTTGTGACATATAAATTTAAGATTAAAACAGGTCCAGAATAGACTCTGGAAGCAATAAGTAAAGCGCTAATATTTAAAGGATATCTCCGCGGCTACCGTAACCCGTAGCATAAACTAATCGCGTTAAAACAAATCAACACCGCCCGTGATCCTTGACGTCAAGTTCATCACGACCGGTAGTAAAAGTGTCATTCAATTTGGTTTACGACAAAACGTCTTGAGCTCCCAAAACTCTACCCTTGACAATTGAAATTTTCTTTTATGTTAACAACAAAAAAAAGTGTAAGTTACGTTAAATAATCATTAAATAGATCAACCGTTTCATTAAGGCGTCTGTTGAACCTCGTAATTAACCCTATTTGAATTTTAGTACAATTGACGTTAAAAATTATTCAACATAATTACGCATGTCCAAAAGTTCGTTAAATATTTTAATTAAAACAGAAGTAAATGTAGTAGACTAGGTGTACAGGATGTACAAAGACAAAGTTCGACGAAAAATGCATTTACATTCAAAGTCCGCACTGATTTCACTTAAATCAAATCGCAGCGTATGTAGCGATAGCAGCAGCCATGACCCCGAAGCGCGTGGACGAAAATGAGTCGAGGTCTGGTGGTCCCTCGCGGTTCCAAGCTTAACGATACTATAAATACCTCGTTTACTTCAATCCCCCAACCTGTATGCACAGCGCCATCAATCCCCTGGGATCCGTTACTCTGCGACTTCGATTACTGCATAAGTACAGCGATTCCAAGATAACTCAGACCGACAGCTTCGACATAGCTCGGAAGAAAATTCCAACAGATATTGAGAAACCAAAAGCAAGAAAGAGAAAAGAGCTACTTTACGATTTTTGCATCAAAATACATAGATATTTTGGTTGGATGCATCGGACGTTTAATCGGATTCATTAGTGATTTCCATCCGACTTTGTCACGTCCCTTACACAGCAAAACGACAAAAAAAATAATTTTGTAGATGGCCGACTACTCTCGAGCGCCTTCTGCGAGCATAACTTGACAATTATAACTCGAGGTCGAGTATTCCCCACTTTTTTTAAAGGTAAGTTGCCTAACTATTAGGCGGATTTTCGCTCAATTACGAATTTACACGTTACAGTAGTATTGTGAAATGCTCTTTTAATATCTAGAAAAACACAGAATGAAATACCTTTGTATTGAATTGCATTTTTGCATCTGCTTGCTACTTGGTGAATTGCTAGCTCGCAAAATTTTCCGGACTGGTTTTGATGCAGAGGCAAAGCCTTTAATGCCCCGTACCGTATATACCTGTTGGCTACTTTTTTAACTAGTTCTAAGATGAAGGAAGTCAAGCTGATTGGTCTGTAAGATTTTGCTTGAGCGTATGTACATCTCCCTAGCTTTGGTTTAAATACTACCTTGACATTCCGCCAGCTGTTTGGTATATGCGAAAGTGCTAAGCTGGCTCTGAGAATTTGGCATACTGCGTTTCGAAGAGCAGCAAATTTCTTTTGCAGCACGATGAAATAAATTCCATTGGCTCCTGGAGACTGAAAGGATTTAAACGTATTGATTCTCCATTCTAGGTTTTCAAGATTAATTATTTTTTTCGCTACGTTCCAGTTTCTTTTGGGTGCCTGTTTGTTTGGTACCTTTAGGTCCTGGTGCTTAAGAACTTTAGTTAACGATGAACTAGGAAAGTGCTTTTGCAGTAGTTCTTGCAAAGTACTTTTAACCGAGTCTGCAAAGTTTCCGCTTTTGGTCAGCAATAAACCGATGTTTCCAGTGCGGTCTTTGCTCAGAGGTTTTTGAAGTCGATAACTTGTAGGTTCGTTTTCTACGTTCCTACAGTCTATTTTTGTCTTTTTAATGGCGTTGTTGTATGTTGTGAGGTTTGTCAAGCTCTCGGTTTTACCAAGTTATCCTGTTGGGGGTTTGTTTGACAGTTTCTGGGCAGCTTACTTCAAATGCGGATTTTAATAAATTAACAATAGTGTCGACCATTAGTTCTAGCTAATGCGTTGATTTTGCAACTGTGAGACAGTACCTGATTTAGGTCGCTAAAGTTTCGTTGAACAAATCCCAGTCGCTTTTTTTTGGGTTTCTGTATTTCATTACGAGTTTCTCGTCTGATCTAATGTTGAATCGAATTAATCTATGATCAGATAAAGAAGGTTCATTTGATACATGCCACATTTTTATCGCTCTTTTTGCTTTTGGGCTAGCAAGCGTAAGGTTAATAACTTGACTGCGCGACACAGTTATAAACGTAGGAACATCTCCATTATTTATTATGTCTAAATGTCCTTATAAATTCTAAATTTTTTTTACTCCTTGGATTTGTGTTTGTGCTCCCCCACAAGGTGTGGTGTGCATTGGCATTGCATCCGAGAATTGTCGTTTTGCTGGTTCCACTGTTAATCAACCTGTGGATTTTCTCCGGCGACGGTGATCCTGTCTGGTTGCAGGGGCGTTGTGCACAAGTTCGGCAGCCATCTACCTAGACAGTTTAACCTTGTTATTGTTCTTTTGTGGCACCTGGACAAGGGCAGTATCAATATCGTCACGATATAAACACTGAGAGCTTCTGAGGCTGCTCTACAGTGATGTATATTTATCTAAACGAATTTGAGTATTAGATTTGCCGTCAGCATGTCAGTAATCCTCGAAAATCGGTAATTGACCGGTCAACGCTTCCATCTTCTCCAGGAACTCTTGTCTATGAACAGGACGTATTGAGTTCTTTTAGAATCAGGTTTAGTGTTAACCACTCGCCACGTTTCTTTTCAGTAGGGTGGCCGGTTCCAGTGCTGTTCCCGGGGCCCAAATGATAACTTTCTTGAGTGCAGGAAGGTCTTTGAGATAAATAATATCTAATTCCTTATTTTGCCTCAGTGGTTTCTTAATGTTTGACGTGCTGACTAGCCACTCTCCGGTTGCCTCGTTTGCGCACGTTATTTTCAGGAATATCCCTTTATGGGTACATTCCTGAAAACGCGGAGAAGCATGTCCCTTCTCCAATTCGTCAATTCATCCGAATATCAAAGTATCTATGACTTCGGATTCTTCAGGACTGATGCTGTTTTTAGGAAACCCTTATGGTATGATTGCAAAAGCAATTCCCGTCAGAGTGTCCCTGAATGCTTTTTTGGGTTTCTTTGGCCCCTCGACTTTGCTTTACCGGTCGTTTTTGTAACGCCGTTGTGCAGGAAAAGTTGCGTTTTTGCATCTTTGTTATTCCGGCTGTTAGTACAATTGCGTGCGCCGTATGGTGTCGCTGTTGCGTTTTTCACGTGTCCGTCTTTGTTTCTTGTATAAGTAGGTTTTGTTCTTGCGTCCCCGTCATTGGAGTAAACACCGGTTGCCTAACTCCACATTCTCTTTGTTTTTTAAACTTTGTTCTTGACCCAGACAATTAAGCCAAGACCTTCCAGCACTGCTTGCTCGTGAGACATGTCTACAGCAGCAAGAGGTTTGGGTTTGGCTGCCGTGCCTGCTGATTAAAGTCAGCAGAGTAACGACAAACATCGTTACCATAGTGTTAGCTCTTGCCACGACACTACAGCTTGAGCTAGAAAAGCTGGTTTACGTGACAGTAGTATTGGAGTACGTACGAAAGGTAGCGACTCCAACACCTGCAAGGGAAACAGGATTGTTCCGGCTCAGCTAGTGAACTGGCGTAGCGTTACATCGTATTTACTCTTTTATCCGCCACCTAGAGACGCGCCCAATAGGTAGCTTAACTCAGGGAAATTCTATCTTAAACTAGTTGTTGATCACGTGATTTAATTAATAATAATTTATGAAGAAAATATTTTTTTTTAAACAAATGCAAAGTTTATAAACGAATTTATTAATTTCAAAATCGAAGTAAGTAATAAAGGTGAATTTGTGCTATTGCATTATTTATAAATTTTTACACGTTTAAAGTATACAAGATACAGGTACATGAGTTTAATTTAAAACTCTCTTTCGGAATATTTTAACAATCCCAACAAGTGAGACAGTTAAAGTGCTGCTATAATTACGGAAAAATATAATGATAAAGGATATAAGTGAGTTTATTTTCAATACTTTTTGTAGAAGTTTTTTACATCTTTGTAAATTTTATATAAAGCCATAAGGTTTTATTAGTTATTATTTCAAAAAATAAAATTTTATCAGCTTATACAATTAATTGCTTTAAAACTATATCGAATACAGACTTTGTAATGAAAGCATGCTATATTAAGAAATAATATGTCGTAATTTCTTTCAACTTGGATACGGTTTACTTAATTTACCAATGTTTAAAATTAATACGACTTACTAAATAATCAATATCAAAGTCTATGGCTGTTCAAAAAACTTATAATAAATTTATAAGTAACTTTTAAAGACTTTTGAAAAGAACCAGTTGTTCACCAACGCACTCAAACAAATTACATTAAAGTAATTATTACCGTATTACACATTGATACAAATTTTTAACGAACCAAAGCAATTGTTCGATTGCGTGGTAGAAATATCGTATATTTAATTTTGACAAATTTTTTATAACAGATATTTAATAAAAAGCAAAATTTGTAAAATTAAATTTATTAAAAATAATAGCAAATTTAATTTCTTCAAACAATTGTACCTTGAGTTGAATAACATAAAGAAAATAGCACAATTAATAATTACGCATAAATGTTCTTCTTAAATGCATTAAAAAATCAATAGGTAATCTCGATTAAGATCGCAGCGCCACTGTGGTGTAAATAGAAACCTGATTTACTGAGATACAGTTTCAAGTTTTTGTAGTTTTTTGATGTTTATAAGTGGTTATAAAGTTGAATTAAAAGTATTTCTATTCTCTTTAACGTTAAGTTTTTTAGAATTAAGAGTAATAAGTTTAATTAAAATGGGTAATGTAAGTAAAATGTACCGGTTAATTTATTTAAGTATGATTCTGTTGTATTAATTGCAATATAGGTTTATCCAATATTACTCATCTATCGTCACAATCAAGCATTACAATTGAATATTATGATTATCATTTTAAATACAAAATTTTTAGGTTTTTCTTCGTCGGTTGCTGTTTGTTTCTGGAGCAATATAAATCACTTGGGTTAGTTACCGTAAACTGCTTTAAAATGTACATGCTCTAGTGCAAATATGCAATCAATTGATTATTCTCACTTCTCGCTGTAACACAACAATAAGTAAACGATTATTGCAGTATTCAACGTCATGTTGTAGCAACTTCAAATTTTACAAAAATTGAATTACTACGACGTAAAATGTAATTTAATGTTAAATAATGTCAGTCAATCGATGGCAACGATGCAGTTATCATTTATCTTCTATGGAAGCTGTAATTAAAAACCGTTGCAAAGAAATTTTTATTAAAATTTAAAATGAGGTTGTGTTTGTATCCCGTTATTTCTGTTTATCAAAAACGCCACCAGATAGCGTATCGCTTAGGAAGGATTGCCTATATCAGTACTCAAATTTTGAAAGGTAAGTACAATTTGATTACATTGCTTAAATATTATTTTATAACATGTTTTCCTAACTGTATTTGTGTCCAACGTAACGGTTAGAAAATGTAATTTTGTCAAAAACTAGAACGTATACTTACGGAGATGTAGCAAAATAAAACTGACATTTTTGTTTATTGTAATACAAAATGCAATATACCTAATGTCAACTACTGTTGTAATATGCTGTCAGCTGTCATTTAAATGTCTAATAAACATAGATAATAAAAACCATTCCGTAAAAATCTTGATAAAAAAAAATAATGTACAATAATTATTGTTATTACAGCAGTAACCACATTTTTGAAATTAATCATGACTAAATTTAGAAATATGTTGTTATTTTAAAATTATAAGATTTGTATAATTACTTATTATTCGGAAGCAAAAATTGCTCAATATAAAAAAGAAAACTAATGATTATGTTTACTATAAATATTAAAACTGTCAGTTTGAGCAAATCTTGATCCATCTATAATACAACTCTATCTAAGATTAAAATACGCAAGTTGTAGAAAATAAAAAAATTGTTTTATTGTACTCTTCGTCGTTTGTATTGTAACGAATAAACTTTTACTTAAGGTGTCATTTATAACGTCAAAAACTTAATGAATAATCGTGCCAAATATGTAACATAATCATAATTAAAATAATAATAATGCACCGTGCTAGCTCTATGATTTTATTAAATATAAACAACACACAAACATTAGAGCGATGAGAAATATTTCTAATTATAATCAGGGACGGGGTATTCTACTCGTACACTAATATTTACAATTGTAATTTGAATAATAATTTGGACGCCACAATATTTTTTAAATTAAATTTATAACGGGTAAATATTGAAACCAAAAACGAACATATAAACAAATCTTAAAACTAACACTTAATTAGGTTAATTAGGTACATACGTGTCATTTGAAGGTTAATTACTTGTTGCTGTTCGTAGCTTTAGCGCATGGGCATCATGTGACTTAAATGAATTACGCAATATTTGGAAATCTTCCGGAATTTACTTTCTATTGTTTTCGTATAATTTGATTTATCTTATCACCTTGGATCGATGATCATTAACCATAACTCCATAAACGTATAGGGAAACGTACGTATCAGAAATTTTCCATAATCATATCGTACATAAATCGTAATATTCGTATTCAAAAACGTAACGTAAAACCATCGAAATTGTACGTATCCAAACAAATCAAATCGAACGTATCAACCAGAGTATATCGTACGTACAAAAAAATAAAGAAAGAAACTAAAACGCAAAATCGAAAGGTTACACAACACGTGTACAGAACAAAGAAATCACTTACCCCTTTCAGATTACGGGTTTCTTTAATTAAACAAAGGCGAATATAAAACGGACGAAAGCGAAAATACTGCGACAAAAGCGGATATTTTCATTGCATACTACAAAAGCAGATTTCCACAGTTCAAATTTAACATGAGGAAATTTTCTGCACGTTATGCAGGACGTCCGCGTCCTTTCGCAATTCAACGGAAGATGGGTTAAGACAATATGGCTACGAATCACGCATGAGTAATGTGCATCAGCGATTTGCGCACGCAGAGACTCCAAAAATGTTAAATTAAGTCAGAAGTATTCAATCGAAAAAATGTAAACGTTACAGTATAAAAATACAAACATTAAAATAAAAACAAAGAACAAATAAATGCAGTTGCCAAAGATGTAATAAATACAATATCTAAATTAAAAGTAGAAGTAATAAACCTAAAAAAGAAACGCTGAAGCACAAACACTTTAACAGAAAACTGAAACGAAAAATAAACAAAACGTGATTAAAAACAGTATATACTTTTGTTTTTTTATGAGTGACACACTAAACGTATGCTAAATAAAATCAAAATAAAGTTTTTAGTATTTGTTTAAAAGTTTGTAGATTGTAGTGAAGGGGTTCTAATTCCTGTCCGGTAATTACCTGTCTCAACCAATTTTTATCGACTCAATCAACAGTTAGAGCCTGAGAACCTTTTTTATCAGCTTATAAAAACCCAATCCTGTTATCATTAACCGTTCTCCACCCACTCTTACAAACGTCTGTCAAAGATTAGAAACCAACTTCCAAAAATTTAATTTGTCAGTACTCACTCTCAGTTACTGAGTGACCCTCTAACACCTCCTCACTAACTGCTTATTCAAAATCCTAAATCATGTACTTTGAACTTAGTATCATTCACACATTTGCCCGTTGACATAGTAAGTATTGTCATTTTACGCTCTAGCTTGTTTGTAGGTTGATTCCGGAAACGACGCGAAAGAGTGGGAGTTTTTCTGAGCGGGAAGAATTAAAACCCCAGCCTATAAAAATTGGTTACTACAATTTCCAGTGTAAATATTAGATTTATTATATTATATTTAAACCGTCCAATTTATTCTCGGCAGCAGCTACTCGGGGTTAGTAAACCGCATTCTGCTGCACCCGAGGACGGCTTGCAAAATTAGGAAGTCCTAGTTAGTTTCAAATGTTGTCCTTGTCTAAAGAAGTTATTAACTACACTAAATGATTAGTCTGCGTGATATAAGTAGATCATTAAGAACATCTCTTAATAACAAAAATGTAGATTTTTTCGAAATTAATAATTTATTAATGGAAAGCATGAATAGATTCGTCAAACGATCTTGCGACATTGAATTTTGAAAATAAGTCTAGATTCTTTTTAAAGTTGAAAAGCATCTTTTGGCTTAGGATGTTGACATAAGTGTTATTGCCACAAATTCTAATATTTTTCCCTGAGTATTTTGTCTAAATTATTTTGTGTTTTAAGATGGTTAATTTAACTCACTACATTTGTTTTTTTAAATAAATAATAGAAATTGTAGTTTTGTTTTAAGTTTTTCAAGAGTAGTGTAAGCTAGGCAGGAAGTGGTTAACTGGTCGTCGAGAAACTTAGCACAGTACTCTCCAAAATGCTCATAATAAAAAAGAGATACAGCTAATATGATGACATAAATCTGTCTTGCACAGAATCTGTTGTTGTGGGTGCGTTTTCTTTTTTTTTTTATTTGATACTTGTGCAGTCATTTGAAGTTTTAGTAACTATGGCATCAATGTTATTACGAACGTGAGTGAGACTTTTCTCTAAATTATCGATAGCGTTCTTTACTTGAATTAGATCAGTTTTTAATTAACCAAAACAAAACATACGACGGATGGAGAAAGCTGTACTGCATAAGTTTGCATTATTGAATGGTTTTTTTATTTCTTCCATGCATTCAATACGCGAATCTCTGTTTTTAAATATGACATTGATGGTCCTTATATTAAAATTCCAACTAGTCAAAACTCCTCGAGAAGTTTTTCTCCCTACAATTGTATTTAGCACTTATACTCGTGAACTACAGTAAACAAAATAAACACAAGGATATTTCTGTGCGTGTTTTCGTGTGCCTGTACTCATTACCGCTGCTCTGTCGTAACTTTGCAAAATTAGCTTGTACCGCGAGTTTTGTATTAAAGAGTCTATAACATATAAGACAATTTTGTAAGATTTAAGTATTTTCAAAAACGTTTAATCGGTTCACCATCTAGGATTGAGTTTTTGCATACACATCGGTAGTATTGCCCGTTATAACTGCCAGACATTAAGTTTTCTTAATTTCTGAAATTGTTTCTTCTTATTGGCATACTTCTAGTATGCAATCTCAAAGGTGCTTTTGTATTTCTTTTAAAATCTTAAAAGGAAACTGAAAACAACGTAAAAAATTTGGCTGTATCGTTGACCAAAAATTGCAAAATTGTGAGTTCATTTGCATTTTTATATTGTGGTATAATATTACTATATTAAAGTTAACATTGTTAGTAAAATTATTCAAAAACCGAACCTTGATGTTGCTCAGTGTTGTAATCATTTAAATAATTTGAATAATTTTTTGAACGCTTATCGCCCCGATAAAGTTTTTAATGATCTATTGATTGATGCTATAGAAATAATAGCATCCAGTTTAGAGATAGAACCTAAATTCAAAAAACAATGACGTCTAAGACCGCGAAAAATAAAAAACATTTTGATTATCAATGTGATGATCAACCGATCCACGACGAAACTTTAAAGTTCAAAGTTCATTGTTTTTTTAATGCTCTAGATGTAATCATAACATCAGTGGATAAGAGGTTCAAATTACTTTCTTCTTACTCTAATAATTTTGCGTTTTTATGGAATATTAATGAATTTAAAAATAATTCTGAAAATAAACAATAATTAGAATTATGTCAAAAAGTTGAAAATTTATTAAACGACAAAATCGTAATGAACGAGACATAACAGCCGTGGAACTTGTTAAAGAATTGCAATATTTATAAAATCTTGATGAAAAAGTTATTACGTCTTAAATTATATAACAATTAACAACTTAGTAGATTCTTTTCCTAATACGAGCATAATACTTCGTATTTTATTACCAATGCCGGTTTCTGTTGCTACCGCAGAATGATCTTTTTCAAAACTCAAAATAATAAAGAATTATTTAAGATCAACCATGGGACAAAACCGACTAAGTAATCTTGCTATCATTTCAATAGAAACGGACTCAATGAAAAAATACTTGTATGGCTTATGGCCTTGTACTTCTAAAATATAAAAATGAAAATAAACTAATGAAAACTTTTTAAAATTATTTGTCAATAGTGGAGACAATAATGCCTAACTTAACCCGTATCTGTACTCATATATCAACGTAATACAAATTTGGGGCGTTATTTTAAATTTGCACAAAGGCGCCAAAAGTGCTAGGCGCGGGAGCCTCTTTCTGTATCATTTACAGTACTGATATAAAGCTATAACAGTCGCAAAATAGTAAAATTAAATTATCTGTAAACAAATTTAGTTCAAGTTTTTACATTATTTTATTTGGTTTGTTAGTCACGCAAAGTACCACAAAGTTTTGCTTAGCTACTAGATGCTAAAAAATTCAATAGTAGTGCTACATAATTCTTATTGGCAGGTTTAGATATTATTATAATTTTTAGTTTTATTTTTTATTTCTTTTGCGGTTACGCGAATGACTCAGTAGTTTTCTGTATGCACTGTTAGAATAAATTTTAGTTAAATATGTTCTCGGACAAAAACATAAGATCTTCAACGTTGAAGTTTTTTTGGGAACGTTATAGTTTTAACAGTACGTTATCATCAACTGTTAAACTACAATTCTAAAAACTTCTTTTTCTAGGCAATACAATTGCATTAGCGTAAAGAAAAATAATTTATAAACAATAATTCTGTTCCTATTAAAAATAACAAATTTTTCGGAAGTTCTAACTTTAATGTTAATCAACGTTACAATGTACATCTTTTAAAAAATCAGTTTTGTTTTTATTATGATTCTTTTTTAAAAGCGTTTTGAATAAAAGAAACCAATAATTTTTTTGACTCAGCTTGTACTGTTTAGATGATCTAAATTCTAAAGCTTATATTTAAATAAATGTAATACTTTTGATACGTTTAATTAAAATAAGTTTATTAAAATAATTTAATTCAAAAAATAATTTAAAAAATCTAATAATTTTTTTTTTAGTAATACTAATTATGTATATTCAAATTTATTAAAACAAATTTAATCAAAAAAATTTTTTTTAGTTCCAAAAATGTTTATTTGAATTGAATTAATCTATAAAGAATGATTTAATAACACGTAAGCATTTGAGAAATGTTTTTGTTATAAAACATTTTGTTGCTATTAAAGACAGACGTATTTTTCAAGATAGTGAAAAGCGTATATTGGTTGTAACTAAAAGTACAATGGATATTATGAAAAGCTATATTCAGCCGGTTACTAAAGTCGGTCTTTGCTAATCCTCTTATTGTCGACTGCCACTTCAGCAACTGATGTGGGATTATCCCTTCTGAACGTTCCTGTAATGTGGTTCGTGCTGTGGTATGTGATAATTACTGTGTTTCTATTCTCTACATCTGTAATGTACATCGACTCTAACCGATCTTAATTGAGCTAAATATTTTTTTATATTATTTCACAAGTTTTGGGAAATTAAATCTAGAATAAATCTTAAACAATTTTAATTAAATAAGTAAACACGTAAGTCATCGACAATAAAACAGTAAATGTGCTTGCGTTTATTCACCAGATGTTACAATGTCTACGTTTTTTGTTCGGTACTATAAATTTTAATTAAAAAAATTATTATAATTAACCATAAATCACTCACAAGACAATTTATAACTATGAAAAATTTTGCAATACTATATTTGGAAATATATCGCGTTACATTCATTAAAATGTAACTGTATACCACAAGTCTGTGGTTTGAAAAATTTTGTGTGGTTAAATTTCGCATAACCTTCTGTTGATTTACCTACGTATTTTCTTTATTAATTTATTAAAGACGTAAATTCTTTTGTCTTTGCTTCTCCGCGCCCATGTATCGTTTCTACAAGTATTATTGTTTTTCTTACACTAATAGCCAGTGTAAAGCTTTGTTTTGCTGGTAGAATTAATTTCTAAGCGTTACATAGTTCTTTCGTTTTAGGAATTATTGAGCGTGTATTAGTTTTTTGTCATAAAATGCCTAATTGTCAGTAGCGTAACTATATATGTAATTGGAAAAATTTATTTTTATTTTAGTGGTGATATGAATTTTTCTCAATAATGCTAGGTATTAATTATGTTATGTTTTATTCAATTTTAATTGTGTAGCATATTGATTTTTATTTAACACATTCAGCGTCAGGGCGGACACCGTTGTCCACTTGTAGTATTGTTAATAGGACCACGGGGTTTATCTTTAAATTGCAATTAGTGAAAAGGGGAGCAGTTATACAGATCAAACAGAAAAAGCTGCATAGAAAGCATAGCTTTATTGAGCATTAGTATTCTTAGATCCAATCGTTTGACAAAATTAGGAACTGTTATATAAAAAAAATTCTCTATCTAATTTTTGCAGCCGGTCTTTTAACAAACAAAACTGCACTGCAATTCAATATAAAAAAAGTATTATTAATAATTTAACAGATAGAGCAATTAGTTTATCATCACCTAAATTTCATTTTGAAAATGTAAAAACAATTAAAAAAATTTTATGCCAAAATAATTTTCCCTTAAAATTTATTAACACTAACAACACAAAAAAATTAATATATTAAAAAAGAAAAAAGAACATGAACCAAATGTAAATCTAAGTTTAGCCAATTATGATCTAAACAGTAGGAAAAAAAATACGTGTCATTGCCATTTATACCTAAATTATCTTATCAATTAAAAAAAGAACTACTTAAATATAATTTAACAACTTTGTTTAAAAATCATTTAACTTTGGAAAAAAAATTATTTAATAACTTAAAAGATAAAACAGACAAATTTTCATTATCTAATGTAGTATACCAGTTGGATTGTGCGATTTGTAATGGAATTTATATAGGACAAACAAAACAAAATTTAAATAAAGGAATTAATCAGCATAAAAAAATATATAAAAACAAAAAAAGCTTCACCACATCTTCCGAATACTATACATTGTCGGACCATACTGTTGAGAAAAAACATATAATTTCAATTTTAAATCACCAACAATATTACGTATAGAAAATATAAAAAAAAGGTTACTTTATGAAATAAATGAAATTAAAAAGTTCAACCGGTAATTATAAAACAGATATTGACAATCGAAATTCAATTTATAATTTTGTCATTACTAAATCAAAATAAAACTAGTTTATTTAAATAATTAAAATATTAATAATAAACAAATTTAAGTAAATACATAAATTTTAAAGTTAAAATATTTCTTGAATACTAAATTCTCACATGTACAAAATAATCTATTGATATCAAATTTGCGATTTGTGGGTTAAACTTTGATCCATTTACACGTTATAGTAATTGACGACATTTTATTAATATATTTGTGGATATAAAATCTTTCATAAAGTTAAAGTTTATATAATTATTGAATAATATTTAATTAAAAATTGTTCTATCATAAGGTAAGGTAAAAAAACTTTATCTTGTCACATATCTATTAATTTATTAATCTGTATTGTAGAAATAATGTTACACTTAATAATGAATGAAAGAAGAAAGTTGTATAATTAACATCTGAAGAAGCCATTATAATAATTGGCGAAACGATGGTAAAATGTTACTACTGTGATTTCAAATAAATATAAGAAAATATGAATTTTATGGCTGTTATCTAATTCCTACAATATTTGGCAAACAATTAGTAAATATAATTCAAACAAATAATTTAGATGGATTTTGTATCAATCATATAGACGATATTTTGATCTTTTCTCGATCCTGGGAGGAGCATATTTAGCATATTGAAAAATTTTTACAAGTGACAAATTCTGGTTTCAAACTAAAGGTAGTTAAATGTTTGTTTGTTGCGAAATCTGTAAAGTATTTAAGCCATACAATTTTGCTAGCTCAAGAGAATTTGGTCACCATTAAAAATCTTTAATGCCCGCTTGATAAGTCTGGTGTTTACAGTATTTTGAACTCTATAAACTTTTATTTAAAATATATTGAAAACAGCTCCCAAAAATATGAACCCCTTTATAAGCTACTAAGAAAGGATGTTAACTTTTTAATGGACTGATGATTGTAAAGAAGCTTTCACTATGGTCAAAGAATATTTATGTTCTAAACCTATCCTCGCAATTTACGATATTGATAAACTCGTTTTTATACAGTTATAAAGGAATTGGCGCTACACCTAAACAGCCACAAGAAGCTGAAATATTACATCCTGTCGCATTCTTCTCAAGAAAGCTTTAAAATAGAAAGAAGCGCTTTATATCATTCATTTAAAGTGCAAAAAAGTATGCGATAAAGTTTTGGCAAACAAACCCTTAGAGAATCTTAAAACAAAAATTTCAGACTATCTTAATTTAAGTTTAATATTATATATATATATATATATATAGAGATATAAACGGTCATTGTGGAGCCCGTCGGTTATATAAACCGTACGTTCCCGAGCCCGAAAAAACGTTACGGAGCCCGTTTGCGGGCTTCATAGCGTACCCCAGTGTATATCATCATAATACGATGGTATATGCCATAAAACGCGTAAATTCAAAGTTTTTGGTGGGCTCTACAACGTACCATTACCATAACCATTATATACAGATTAGTGCTAAGCATTTCGTTGTAGGGGGCGCATTTTTATACAACTGCTGTGGTGAGACTAAGCGGGCGTTGTTTAGCCCACCTCATGGCAACAATGTTCGGGCTTTATAAGGGCTGCTTGGTATATTATGAACTTTGGATTAAAGTTTGAACGCATTACAATGACTTAATTTACTATTTTTTCGCTCTCTTGCAGAAAAATATCAATGACTGCGATTCTATTTTGTATTTGAACTGCATTAAAATAAAATGAACTATTTATAGATGAATTAAATTATATTAATTAATTAATATATTAATTAATAATAATTAAACATTACATTATTTTTGTCTATATAAATTATAAACATAAGCTTTAACGACTATCCATGTTCTCCCTACAAATACTGGATCATGGTTTCGAATAAATTTTTCTACTTCGTCTTTTTTGGGGGAAATTTTTTTTTTACATGATGACGGAAGTGTTCCGTTATTAATCGTTTTTGTTCTTCCGTCCATCTTTCTCTTACAATTTTTTTTGATTTTTCTTTATTGGTTTTAGATGTTTTTTCTGCATTCTCTGAAGCTGAACTTGCACTCGTGTCTGAAATTTAGAATAGACTGCAAAAATTATTATTGCGGAGAGATATACAAAATATACCTATTGTACAGTTTTGTATAATCTATATATATTTAAATTATTTGAATTTTTACCGCTTGCTAAGTTTTGTGTTGTTAGCGCCTGCGGGTTGCTTACGTTGAACGTGTGGCGTTGCTAAATAAGGCAGTGTATTGTTAAGGGTGCTAAGGTACATAGTTGATACCTCCTTGTATGCCCAAGTATCGGCACAATTATAATTATTACAATCTGTTTTATACTGCGTTTTTGTATTACCAGTGTACAGTTTAGTGCATTAAAATTTATAAGTTATTTTCTTTGATTCGAGGCGTTTACATTTATTTTGAACTCCAGCATTTACGGCAACGTTTTCCTTCTTGAAGACGTTGAAATTTATTTTTTCTTGAACTTTTGTATCGACAAATTCTACAACGATACAAAGTATGGTCCTTCGTCAGCCGAATTTATGGTTTTCGCTTCGAATTTTCAAAAAAAGAACATTAATTCATCGACCAATGTGTTGGAGGAAGAACGCAACATAGTGTTACCTCTGCAACAAAGAGAGATAGTAGCAAGAGCATTTTCCCGGCATTTCGCAGGTGTGACTTAAGGGTGCGGTTCCTTTTGAGCTGTCTCCGTCCATCCACAAAAGCGTGAGTAAGCCTTTCCTTCTTTATCTTTCACCTATTGTTACGGCGTATAAAATAATTTCGTTATTAATTTTGTTTGTAAATGTAACACGTATTCGCATAGTGTTTCAGCATTTTTAACAGCAAATTCGATAATTATCATCGATTATTATAATAATTCAATCATTCGCAAATTAAAATTTTGCATTTTACATTTGATATACAGTTTTGTGTAATTATTATCGAACGGTTTAAATACGAATTTAATTTAACGTTCACACCTTGTGTTATCAGTCTATAATTAATTTAGTTAAAGAGATTTAGTTATTTAGCCATTAGTAATTACAATGACCTCAAAGAAAGAAATAATATTACTTTTTGTAAATGCCAAGGGCATTATCCTACAATTAGAAGAATTTAAAGATCTGCTTGATTCTATCAATGAAAATATTTCAGAAACTAATTTAAAACGACTCAAATTCGAGCTTGATATTTTTAAACCTTTATTGGATGAATACAAAAAAACTATTAATTCAATAATAGCTAACAATTCTGATATCGGTGACTTACTAAGTCTCACTGAATTCCGTAAGCAATACGTTTTTTACTCAATTAATGCCGAAGGTTTATTAGAGCATAATAATAAACAAAAACTTTTTTCCCGTAGCAGTTCAAGCGAATCCATTGCAAGTAATCGTGGTACAAAAGATAATATTAAGCTGCCTACAATTTCTCTACCTATTTTCGATGGTAGTTACCAAAACTTTAGGAGTTTTTTCGAAACCTTTGAAGCCCTTGTCGGCTACAACCCTGACTTGTCCCAGACAGAAAAATTTTTATATTTAAAAAATTGTTTAAAGGGTCCTGCTGGCGAAATGATAAATGAACTTAAATCTACAGAATCAAATTACAATGTAGCGATTCAATTACTAAAGGAACGTTACGATAATAGAAAACTACTAATTTTCAGTCATTTTGATTCACTGTTTGAACACCCTAGATTAACAAAAGACTCAAGCTTAAGGAAATTTTACGACAATCTTATTAAACATTTACGGGCTGTGGAAAATGAAAACACGACGGACGCCGAATACAAAGACGCCGTCATAGCATATATAGTAAAAAACAAGACTGATTCTCGCACGTCGGCTGAGTTTGCCAAAAACTTTCCCAAAAGAATTCCTACAATTCACGAAATTTCTCAGTTTTTATCAGACAAATGTAACGTTATTGACGACACAATAAATCTCGCGGAATCTTTAAATTCCGCTAAGAAAAGTATTTCTAAGGGTTCTTATACACTAGCCCAAACATCATATGCTTGCATCTTATGTAAAGAGCAGCATTTTTTAAATCATTGTCCATCATTTTTGGCCTTATCTACCAAAGCTCGTTTTCACAAGGCAAAATCTTCAAAATTATGCCTAGTTTGTCTTCGCCACGGCACCAATTCAAAGTGTACGTCTACATTTAATTGTAAGTTTTGCAATCAACGTCATAATACGTTGCTGTGTTTTAAAAATACGAAGTCTTCTGGCCAAAATGATACACGACCCCGCTCAAATGACTCGAGCGCATCTCATCTTGTTCCGGAAACATCTCAAACAGCTGAAACTCCCACAAACGTTTCTGTCTGCAATTTTTCTAGATTCTCTGAGGTTATATTAGCTACGGTTCAGGTTAAGGTCAGCTACGGTGACACGATTTTTACTATACGTGGTTTGTTAGACCCAGGTTCACAACATAATCTTATTACAGAAAGCTTGCACAATAGATTAAATTCTCCTTGCAAGCCCATTAATCTTATTTTAAGAGGAGTAAACGACATTACTTCGTCTTGCTCCAATTACACTTCGGTGAAATTAGAATCCACTACCGGACGTTTTAAGACGGGTATCGATTGTCTAATCGTGCCTACAATTACTGATCAGCTCCCTCGAGTTCGATTCAGCAGGGATCTTCTAGACATCCCACCTCATTGTCGTCTTGCGGACAATTCTTATCACGAACCCGGAGCCATCGATATTTTACTCGGTTCTGCTTTGTTTTACAAAATCCTCTTACCCCAAAAACTTTCCTTGGGCACTTCCTTGCCAACTCTACAAGGCACTTTATTAGGTTGGGTTGTTGCAGGTGATCTACCAAATAATTTTACTTCGTCTTCAGACCGAGAAATTTCGGCAATAACATGCCATACCACAACTCAGAGCAGTGACTCGGATTTTGATCTACGCCACTCGCTAACTAAATTCTGGGAATTAGAAAATCCTGTTCCTATCTGCAAACGATCTTTACTTTCTAGAGAAGAAAGATTTTGCGAAGATCATTTCGCAAATACAATCCGTCGTGATGACACTGGTCATCTCGTGGTTTCAATACCATTTAACTCGAAATTACTATTGTTAGGTGATTCTAAGCAAATAGCTGAATCCCGTTTCTTTAATTTGGAGAAACGTCTCCAAAATTCAACTACGCTTCTCAAGGAATATTGTCAATTTATGGCTGAATACGAATCCATGGGTCACATGACCAAAATTTCTGAATTTGAAGTACATAATCCTTCCGAACTTGTATCGATAGAAACAATGAATGGCTCTATTGACATCGCGGACATTCCTCCGCAATATTTTCCTCATCATGCTGTAATCAAACAGTCATCTCTAACAACAAAACTGCGTGTAGTTTTCGACGCTAGCGCAAAATCATCTACTAACGTGTCAGTCAATGATACACAAATTACCGGACCTCAAGTGCAGGATAATTTATTCGATATCTTACTTCGTTTCCAAATCCATCCAGTCGCCCTCTGTGGTGACATTGCAAAAATGTACCGGATGATCAATGTCGATTCTTCTTGTCGCAAATTTCAACACATTCTTTGGAGAGATAGCCCTGCTAAACCTCTCGCAACTTAGCGTTTAAATACCGTTACCTACGGTACCGCTTCGGCCAGTTACTTGGCTACGCGTTGCTTGAAGTACCTCGCCGAGTCGCATAAAGATTCTTTTCCAGACGCCTGTCAGGTGCTTTCCAAACATTTCTACATGGACGATCTATTATTTTCTACAGACTGCGTGGAGAATGCAATAAAAATCATGAAAGACCTCTCCTTCATACTCTCTTCGTCAGGATTTACAATTCGTAAATTTCTCTCAAACATAGCGGAGGTTTTCGATGCTTCGAGTTCCGAAAACGTTGAATTAGCTATTCTACCCATGGAAGAACGTTCTGATTCAAAAACTCTAGGTATTCATTGGAATGCTTTAAACGATTACTTATTTTGTAAAATCAATTTGCCCAACGACAATTCAGTGCCTACCAAAAGGCAAATTTTATCTATCGTTTCTAAAATTTTTGACCCTTTAGGGTTCTTTTCTCCGCTTGTCGTTCGAGGCAAGCTATCGATTCAAAGGCTATGGCAACTCGGTCTTGGATGGGACCATCCGATTCCAGAGGATGTTATGTCCCAATGGCCCGACTTTAAAGGTCAACTCGAGTTCTTGGGCAACATTCACATTCCACGTTGGACCGCGTCGGCATCTTCGAATCCGTCTTATTCTTGCACGTGTTCTCAGTCAGGCACATTTCCTGTTTCGTATTTGCAGTTCGAATTGCACGGCTTTTGCGATAGCAGTTCGGTGGCATATGGTTGTTGTTTTTATCTGCGCTACGTCCTCTCAGATGGCTGCGTTCGCAACAATTTATTATTTTCCAAATCAAAGGTCGCTCCCTTGCGCACAATCACTATTCCGCGGTTAGAGCTTTGTGCCGCCGTATTAATGGCACAATGGTGTTTTAAAACACTCAATACTCTAGATATAATTTTTAATAAGGTTTTTCTGTGGACGGATTCAAAAATCGTCTTAAGTTGGATCAATTCTGTTCCAAATAAATATAATGTTTTTGTCGCCAATCGCATCGCAGTTATTCAAGAATGTACTAACATTCAGGATTGGTATCACGTTGCCACGTCCAATAATCCTGCAGATTTAGTGTCACGCGGGACAAGTATTTCTGATTTAACCTCTAATCAGTTATGGTTTCAAGGCCCAGAATTTCTTCTTAACAAAGAATTTGAATGGGACATCAACCCTAATATCATTGACTTGGATGAATATACTGAAAGAAAGGGCACGATTTTAATAAATGCGACCGTAACTCAACCAAGAAATTCAATTTTCGAATTATATTCATCCCTAGGTAAGTTACAAAGAGTTTTTTCCTACGTCCGCAGATTTATTTACAATTGTCGCAGTCCTAACAAACTAACTGGCCCATTAAAGATCAATGAACTCAATGGTTCTTTATTAACGTTGACTAAGTTATGTCAACACGAGTCTTTCGCTACAGAAATTAATCACATAAAAAATAATCGTAACTTAAGGTCTTCTAATATACAATCATTGAATCCCTTTTTGGATACCAACGGATGCCTCCGTGTAGGGGGTCGATTAATTAATTCGGACTTTAAGTACGACAAAAAACATCCATTATTATTGCCCAAGTCTCACAAATTTACTGAACTAATCGTTCGAAACTATCATCAGGAGCTACTACACGGTGGTGCTCAACAATTGCTCTATAATATTAGAGAGCGTTTCTGGCCAATCGGTGGCCTAGCTCACATTAAAAAACTTTTAAAGGATTGCATTCGGTGCTTCAAAACCAAACCACTTATTCGGCATCCCATGATGGGAAATTTGCCAGTTTCACGGTTAAATCCTGTTTACCCTTTTTATAACGTCGGCCTAGACTATGCAGGCCCGATAATGATAAAAGACAGAGTCACAAGGGGTGCGCGTCTTACAAAATGCTATATTTGCGTATTTGTCTGTATGGTGACTCGTGCCATACATTTAGAGCTTGTTACTTCTTTGTCTACGGACGCTTTTTTAAATACTCTTAAAAGGTTTATTGCCCGTAGAGGCATTCCTAACTGTATATCAAGTGATAATGCAACTAATTTTCGCGGTGCTAAGACTAAGATTGATAATTTGTACTCATTATTACATACAAAAGAATCTCATGACAAAATTACTAGTTATTTGTATAAAAGCTCAATTAAATGGGATTTTATAAACCCAAGGTCTCCCCATGAAGGCGGCCTTTGGGAAGGAGCTGTTAAATCTGTTAAAACACATCTAAGACGAGTCCTCGGTAACGCGAATTTAACTTTCGAACAATTGTATACGTCTCTAACAATGATAGAGTCGATTCTAAATTCGAGGCCGTTATCCCGAATTTCATCAGATCCTGATGACCTTACTCCTCTGTCTCCTGGTCACTTCCTCATAGGCCGTCCTTTAAATTCTTTACCCGAACCCGATCTTACTCACATTATGGACAATCGCTTGCGAACGTACCAACGATCGCAAAAATTAGTTCAACATTTCTGGAGACGGTGGAGTAAAGAAGTAGTCACTGATTTTCAACGACGTCAGAAATGGTTCAAGCATCTGCCTGATCTTCTCTGTCTCGATTCCTGCGTCTTGCTCCAAGATGACAACTTACCACCACTTCAGTGGCATCTTGGACGTGTCGTTCAGCTTCATCATGGGCACGACAACGTGCTTCGTGCTGCTTCTGTGAAACTATCCAACGGAAGTGTCGTGCGGCGTTCAGTGCATCGGTTGTGTGTGTTGCCTACCTAGTTTAACTTCGCTCGCCATTTACTAGGTCTCGCAATAATTCAAGTAGACGCTTGCGCTCAAGACTTGAGCTTAAACGTATTATTATTTTGAGTTCAGCCTTTCTTTTATTTTGAATATTGAAGTTTAGATTTATTGTACTTATACTTATTTTTATTACGTTAATCTAACTTGTATGTTACTTATTTGAAGTTGTCACACGTAGTTTTATTTAAGTTGTTGAAATCTGAGTGATTTCAAGGCGGGGAGTGTACAGTTTTGTATAATCTATATATATTTAAATTATTTGAATTTTTACCGCTTGCTAAGTTTTGTGTTGTTAGCGCCTGCGGGTTGCTTACGTTGAACGTGTGGCGTTGCTAAATAAGGCAGTGTATTGTTAAGGGTGCTAAGGTACATAGTTGATACCTCCTTGTATGCCCAAGTATCGGCACAATTATAATTATTACAATCTGTTTTATACTGCGTTTTTGTATTACCAGTGTACAGTTTAGTGCATTAAAATTTATAAGTTATTTTCTTTGATTCGAGGCGTTTACATTTATTTTGAACTCCAGCATTTACGGCAACGTTTTCCTTCTTGAAGACGTTGAAATTTATTTTTTCTTGAACTTTTGTATCGACAAATTCTACAACGATACACCTATCTTTGACTAAATCTGCGTTTTTTTCCCTTTTTTTTGATTTTCCAATTAAACGTATATTTACAAACATAAACGTTGAAAATGTACCTGTGTTATTTTTTGTTTGATTTTTTTTACATGTTTTTTTTTGTTTTTTCACGGTTTCGTGCACATTATCGGAACTGGAATTGCTTGTTTCATTATTTTGTTTCTTTCGTTTTTCTAGTTTTGTGGTCATAACTCGTCTATTTTCATTATCGTTAACGCAGGGACCGAAACCCGACGTATAATAATAATTAGAACTCGAAGGTGAATGATGCAAGTTATCTGGGTTTTTCTCTTCATCTCCGTCAGATCTTTCAGCCTCATCATTTTCAGATAACTCAATTTTTTACAAACTTTTTCCTTTATACTTGGTCCCTTCTCCTTTATTGATCGTCAACAATAGTTTCGACACCTTTACTGTTTGATAAATGCCCTGAGGTAATCTAAAACAATATAATTACTAAGTAGCAAGAATAAGAACTATGACCTTTGTTGCGATTTAATATTAAATCGTAATTCTATTACCTACCTATAATATGATTCATGTGTTTTTTTGGTGTGACCCATAAAAGTAGCAAATTGTTCCATTTCCGCATTTGTTACATTCAGTACTTGAATAACAGATGCAATTTGCTTCCGAAGGCGGGTGGATGTAAATAATTCTTGGTTCTTAACCTGCGATTGCTTGGCCAACTTTTGAAGTGTATGATACCCGCTGATCCATTTATTTGGAGTTTTTGGATTAGCAAATAGGTATTCGTTAGTTCGAGGAACGCAATTCTTTCTAACACCTAGCATTACATCGATCCAGTTTTGAACCGCTTTGGAAAAGAGTATCGGCACTGGCTTACTTCCTTTCCCCCCAGTTACAACACGTTTAAAGTTTTTCACCAATATTTGTTCGCTTTTGGTTAAGGCGGCGGAAAATTCCTCTTGTTGAACTTGCGCGTCGTTTTTACAATATGTTTCTACTTTTAGAAATTGAACTTTCTCTATACGTTTTCTGTTTAACAAAACCACCATAGCCAAGACATTTTCTGATAATCGTCTATATTCCTTGACCAATTTATGTTTTTTTAAGATATTTTCGCTTGCTTCCTTGGCTTCTTTTACAAGATACTTTTGAAATTTCATTACATCGCTTGTTAATGGCAACAGTTTTGGTTTCTCCCATTTTTTTTTCGTTTAAATCTTTTAAGGCTAAGCTTGATACTTCCGAAGTCCATTGGTTTTCGATTAGATGTTTTAATCGCTTAATATTTGTAAGACATTCCTCTTGGTTGTGACAAATAATCAAATTACTTTTTTTAATAATCATTTTTGTAGCAATGTGGCATACCTGTTTTAGGGTTGTACCCATATGTGCAGCTAAACTAGCAGCGGAAAACGTACGGGAAGATGGTTCATATCCACTGATTATCTTCGTAGCTGATACTAAATTATCAAAAAACTCTGGTTTTAAAGTTTTGAATAGAGTCTTTACTCCCATCATTTCGCGAAGAGATATTAGAAGTCTGCCTAGTTCTCTTAATTTATTTGAAATTGTGTTTCTAATTTGGATTCATTTGTGTTTTTTTAATAAACTTTCACCATAACTGCAAATAAGTACATCTTTTATGGCCACTTGGGATATGTCGTCGGTTCTCATAATTTTGAACACTTCCTCTTTTAATCATAATAAATCATAAAATTCCCGATTTACTCCCGAACATATACTGAATCATTTTTAGTTGTTTCATTCTGCGCTTTTGGTCTCCTGACTGGCCGCACGTGACTTATTTTTTTCAGAAATGGCATAATTTCCTTGCCTGCGAATAAGATTGATCATTTGTTTTCTTACTCTCAGTTCTTTGACAAAATATTAGGAAATAAAAAAACAAAAATCGAAGCAAGAAAAAACTTTAGAATGTACTTACCGCTACTGTTAACAGCCATTTTGCATATTTTTTTAGCTCTAGAACTCATTTATCACTTGAAAATTAACGATGTACACACTACAAATTAAATTTATAAACTGAATGGTAACATTTTTAAAGTTAACCACGAAGACATTGTAATGAATAGAACAAAAGTCTTATAGGAATAATCAATTTCCTGTGTCATTAAAATGGGTACCGCAATTAGAAACTACCTGGGTTTTGTTTGGGGAATTTCAAATAGAATTGCAATCGTTAATAGTACAATAGTTAATTACGTTAATCTGCAATCCATAGGTATGCACATTAAAGGAAAAATAAAATTTTAAAGGGGGATCCATACTTATTGTTATCCTTTTGTTTTTCTAAATGAAGGCAATTGTTTCTTTAAAAATAGCTTTTGATTTGGCTCAAAATATTTTTGCAAGTAATCTAAGGTCAATGTTATGAAAGCTTATATTGTCTAATTAAATTGGATTTTCTAGAGCAAACAAAATAATGAAATTACAACTAATTTAAGTTCACTATTCTTTTTAAAATATAATTTCTATTAAACAATTAAATAAGCAGTTCTTTAAAATAAAGTTCTAAGAACACATAACAGGCGTTTTTATCTTCATGAATGTTAAATGTAAATGCTTTGCTGGAAAGTCCATTTTAAGTTAGTACAAACTCAATTGAATATATTTAATCTAAATTTGATCAATTCATAATAAATTACAAAACCGCATCCTGTTTGATCGGCAACAAAAAGTATTAAACCTAATATTTTGTTTTGTTTAAAGCAGATACAGTTTTTTGAACTTCGCTTAATAATTTTTTATGAACTATCATTTTTCCGGAAATTGTGTACTGGGTACTAAGTTGCCCAAAAAATTAAAAGTAAGTTGTTTATTTAAAAATATATTGCCAGATGGCAAATGTTATAACAAAAAAGTCTTAATTTAATGAAATCGCGCAAAACTCGAATAGTCGTGGCTTGCAGGAAAAATCCCTTCAAATAGTATAAAAGGTTCGTTTAACATATACACCATAAGTACCTTGATGAGCCCAAGTAGACTGGCAACGTTGGCGGGCTCACGAAGGAACGCTTAAGATATATTCTGTATATAATCGGGCTTCACAACGTTCTGTATATACTTGCGAGGTACCGGGCTCAACAGCGGCCCGTTAACGTATCGGGCTCCACAACATACCGTTTATAGCTATATATATATATATATAAAAGGGAATGGGCAACATTATTGCCGATTTCTTATCTAGAAATTCAGTCCTCAAATATTTCGAAAATTATGCTGTTTTTACCGAAGTTAATTTAATAGTGTTGGCTAAACTACTGAATGATCAGTCCAAACATCTTTCTGAAATAAAAGCAGTAAAAAAATATTGAATTTAGCAGAGGTTAATACTAAAAAGATTGAGAAATCAAGAATTTTTGTTTCTCCTACATTTGGAAATTATATTACTGTTTTAAAAATCTTGACAAAGCGATACACAGCTTTTGTAAAAATTGTAATATTTGTATTAAAAACAAAACTCGTCGTAGTCGTACAATAGGACTAGTTTCTGAATATTGTCATGCTAAACGACCGTTTCGGATCATGTCATGATAGTGTTGGGGAATTTGCACTTTACTAGATATGCATGGATATCTGCAACAAAAGGTCAAAATGCTCAGGAGTTTATTAATCTTATTAAACCAATCGCAAAAAAATTTATTAGCTCAATACTGGAATTAATTCTACTGATTTAAAAAACTATATAGAAAAAAACTGAAATACAGATTGTTTTTACTTGTATTGATCATCCAGAACCAAACGGCCTTAACGAACGATTAAATCAAACAGCAATGCAAAATAAACAGTGCTAACAGTAGTGCTAGCATAAGAATGCGTAAACGGATACGACTATACTATTTATTGAAGACACTAATCGTATTACGACTTTACTAGAAATTAAAATCAGAGAATGACTTGAATTGTAACAGAGTAGCGTCCGCGTATCTGAAATTTGTAACTAACAGCAGTAATATCTAAAGTAAATCAGAAAGACTTGGTTTACTCAATTGATGTTTGTTATTCAAATAAATATATTCTTTCATTTTAAAGTCAATTTCTTTTGATTTTGACTAGATACCATATTTAATTTCTTGATCGATATTATTGATGTCAACCATTCAGAATAACGTAACAATTGTTGTCTATTCCTTTGATTTTTATAATAAACTGAGCCAAGGTTTCTAGATGTCAAAACTATCTTGGCATATATTTTTAGGTTTAAGATAAAATCGTTTTTATCTAAAATTTGATAATCTAGAAACACAAAAAAAGATAAATGTATCTTAATTTTGTAGAATTATTGGTATCACCAATCGAACGAGAGAAAATAATGTTTTACTTAGAAGAACCGAAGCAGACACCGGTGTCCGATTTAGTTTTGCTTGCATAATTTTTGTAAACGCAAAAAAAAAACAAACTTTGCTATCTTAATTCTACAGTAAAAAGTAAAGGTAACGCAGTGATGGTCTTATGAAGTATTTGTAAAAATTTGGCTTGGCACTGGATGTGTTAAAAACGATTTTGTAGTAACAGAAAACAACATACATTATTTTATAACTTGCTATAGATATTTGTTTTTGACAATATGTTTAAAATATCAATGAATTTTTGTTTGTATTAATAAAGGTTATTTGTTTTTTTTTAGTTTTTCTTTCAGCACACTATAGGCAGCGACAGTCGTAACATTCTAAACTTATGTAAGCGATGTTTCAGTGTTATTGTTTTTTAAGTTAAAAGTAAACTTATAATTGTCAAGATAAAAACCAAAATAAACATAAAGTCATATAAAACCGAATAGCCCATGACTTAAAGACACCATATTTTGTTTTTCTTTGAAGAATCGTATCAAAAGTAACACTAATACTAATCGTCTATGACCAAACCAAAACGAATCAATGTAGTTAGAATTTGGTAGTATTTTTACTTGTAAAAAGTACGTTGAAAATGTCGCCACGTAATTTATACAAATTTTGGCACTAAACAAACTAATTTAAATATTCCAAAAGAGACAACAGTATTACAGAATTAGCCTTACAATTGCTAATACTTTTTTAATAAGTTGGTTGATAATCCTTGTCTCGAAACGGTTTATGAAAAATTGAAACAAACAATTACGAAATTATGTGAAAAGTAATGGTAACATTCGCCAGATGCTAAATCTGCAACTTTTAGATTAACATAGTTAAGCCTAAATTGATTAGACAGCAATTCAATCTGTCTTAAGATATTAATAGAATTAAAACCACCACAAACTTTATTAATTAAGAATGGAGATATTTACAACAATCTTTACACAAAAATTCGAAAAAGGTTACTAAAAGCCATTAACCATGTAGTTCTTACACGAATAACGTCTTCGCTTGAAAAGGAATCATTAAAAAAGATGTAAGCGTAAGTACATAAATACGTGTAGTTTATACTAACTTATCAAAACGTACCATAATGTACCAGTAGAGGTAATAGTAATGACAAATATGCTGTATATTACTTATTTTGTTTGAAATACATGTAGCACAAGAACTAGTAAGATAGAAAAGAAAATGTAAAACAATAAACATTAAACTTTTCTAAACGTTTTCATACGTCAAAACCGTATTTTTAGGTATTCGTTTTACAAAACGTATACCAGCTTCCTAAAACCCACCAAACTGTACACTCTGACAATTTTTGTTTGCTAATCCACAGATAGATTGTCATTTATTTTTGCTCTAACAAAATTACTGCCATTATTAAAGTATATGTGTGCGGTGGAGCTGAGAAGGACTATACTGCTGAAATGTTGTGAAAACATTATTTCATGATTCTATGATTTCATGTTTCTAACCATAACTGTGTAATTGTGCAAGACAAAATTATCTAGGAATAGTCAAATATTTCTGATAATCGAAACAGCACTGATTGTTTGGAATTCTTTCTTTCTAGTGATTTACAGATAAATAACAAAAAATTATTGGATTAAAATGACAAAATTAACACTAATGTGTTTAAGAGTCATGAGAACAAAATTTGAGAATGCTGGGATTGAAGTAATTTTTTGAAATGCTAGAAAGAACTTAGAGATCGTTACTACAATCAATTTTTGCAACTTAAAACAGTCAATGTTTAATACGTTTAACAGTTCAGTGCAGATTTGTTGAGCTTGTTAGAAATCAGCACTACATGTCAACAAATCATCGACTTAAAAATTAATTTTTATAGCATTAAAAATTTAGATAAGTATTTTTCGTTAGATTTCCAAAGCATACGTTGCAAATGCCTTTGGTTTCCGTTGATTAATATTTGTTGATACATTTTATTCATGTTGGTTGTTATTGTTATTGCTTAAGTAATTAAAACTATTTGAATGCTATTGATCAAATGTTTTAATACTGTAACACAAAAAAAATAATGGAATTTACGGATTTAAGCACTTTATAATAAGGAAGGAGAAACAGATTTTTTTTAAGTTTGCGTTATTTTGAAGACGCCGTTCTAACGGAAAAAATTGTCAAAAAGTTAAGTTGACTTCTTTAGAGGTAACAACAGCCCCGTCCTTGTTCATATCAGAGTTTTTGGTAAAATTTTCCTAACAATGAATTTTTCTTCTGATTTATCCATTTTCTAGAAACGTTAAGTTGATTAGACAAATCAATTAAATTGTTAAGCTGACAGTAAACTACAATCCAATCTAAGCGCGTTTACTGCTGTATTTTTTTCTGACGGATACATATGTTAATCTTAAAGAACGTCAGACAACGTATATGCAAGTTTTAAAATTTTTTTAAATCGACTGGAAAATTTTGAATAGTAACAAAAAGTTCTTCTTGCCGGATGCTTTCTTGTCAGACACTGACAGTAACTTTGTCGATGAGGTGACAAAAAAAGAGAAGCGGTCAGCGCCCCGTGTTGTTCGCGCAGTAACGTACGCTTGCTATAATTTACCTATTTAGGGTTGTTCCAGTAATATGCGCGTTAACCAAGACAAATCTATACGGCCAAAACTTGAACGTATATAAACGCTTTAATCATCGCAGCTTCTGTGTGAAACTTGACTGTCTATAATAGACTTGACTTTTTTCTAGAAACATCGTAATAAGTTTCTCAAAAGATCGTAGAAGTGAATCTAAACCGAATGTATGCAACATTCTTCAACCAAACATTCTAAAGTAGCTGATAATCCGTTGGATTTCTTTGAACGAAAAATAAAACCCTTAATCAGTATTATTTGGTAATTAAAACCAATATTTTGTAGTTGACGGATTTATTAGTGTTTCAAATTGTGCGCAGTTTGTGGTATTTGTGCATTTGAAACAGACGAAACCATCACAGAAGACATTTTATTTTGCAAAGTACTTTCTCAAAGTACTACAAGCCAGTGTTTGTACATATTTCTAGAAAACACTACTACAAGATTGATTAGAGAAAATGTAACGCCATTTGTAACGATGACTGTTCAGAATCCTTTGTGAAGACATTGGTTTTCTCTAACATAATCTTTTTTATCATACATAAGTTAGGTGGCTATCTAAAGAAGAGGCACTGATAAGGGTTCTAGAACTAAAAACTGAATTGTTAATGTTCTTACAAGATGCTAAAACTGTTTATGCAAATTAGTTATGTGACTCTGTTTAGCTCTTAAAATTTGTATTTTTTGCTGATTGTTTAAACTATCTAAATAAAATACATTAAACAAAAACGTCCAAAGGAAAGAAGAAAACATTTTAACAGGTAAAGATAAAATCAAAGGATTCCTTGCAAAACTTTGTTTTTGGTCAATCTTTTTTTTTGTTTAGGTGATTGTCAAAGAAACTGCAACGGACTAATCGTTGGTAGTAAAATCCCACATTCCTTGCATAATAACGAGTTTGCATAAATTACTCCACTGTATATTCTTGTTTGAATTAAAGTTACTCTTTTATTTTCTCGACGCCATCTATCGAGCATCGTTGGTCCCTTCCGGCCTAGTAAACGAAAAGTCATTTTACTTTTACGTCGTTCGCTACATAACAATATGCTTGCGTGAATTAAACTTGATTTTTTAAAACATCCACGTGTTGTGACACGATGTATAATAAAAACATCTATAATTAGTTAATTTATTCAAGTGTCTTTTATTCTTTTTTGGATTAAAAGTAATTTCTATGTCGTTTCCTTAGCGCCACGTGCTACCTTACAAATGTGGGTTGTCTTGTCTGTACATGTTTAAACATCGACGATGGAAAAGTTCTAAAAAGAAGGATTGGACCTACGATCACTGCGACACAAGGACAGATAAGATTAATATTTATATTCGGAAGCAATTGACGTTTAAGTAATACCATCTTGAACAAAAGTGCATATGTAACAGCATACGATACGTTTCGTTTCACTTCTGTTTCATAAATGTTACTGTTTACCTGTTGTAGAGTTTGTGAGTCACCAGGTAGACACGATTCTTCAGGTAGTTTGATTATAGAAAGCCAGTAAGAAAACGTTTTTTGAAAGTAAACCTGAATTTTGGTAAGTCGATTTTAAATTTTAACTATTCGCTGTCACCACGGTGCTGCTCATGAATCATATTTACAAATCGTATTAAAACGTTTAAAATGATTTGATTCTTATTACTATTATTCAATAGTTTAAATTAAATTGCTATTGCATGCTGATTACGTCAACTGTCAATTATTATTGTTAATGTACAAGGATTTTTGTATGTCCTGGCTGTTACACTTACGATTGGAGTGTATTGTAAGTTGCCGAAACTTTCGGTGTTTTAGAACCAACGTATACTTGTACTCAAACTAAATTTATTTTACTGTGATCCTATTTAATTACTAATTGTTATTGATCCTAATTTTAATCATTAAGTTATCCTTCTAAAATAAAGTACAATTGTGGTTAACGATTTGGTTTCTTTCTTCGATTCCTCCAGCCTTACGAACCTTAAAAATTTAATACAAGCTTCGGGCCTCCTGTGCTGATCTAGCAGGAGCTATATCTGCAAAACGAGATTTGGCGCCTATTAAAATAAACTTATCACTTGGACCTCCTCTCTTTCTGATAGATATTGTTTCAATATCACAGCGAGGTAGCCGTGCAGTAGTTGCCATGTGCATGCATTACATTATCGTTAACCCAAAAAGGTTATCAATACTAACTGTAAACTTCGCTGGGTTTAAATAATATACTTAACAACTTTTAATAGAATTTTTTTAAATTGTGCATTACAGATAAAACTAAATATGTTGTTTACAATACACTTTTAAATAAAAACGTTAGTTAATCTTAAAAACCATGTAACAAATAAAATGTTTTTGAGTTTGTTATTTAAATTTCTAAAGTATATACTTTATTTTAAATAAAATGTATTAATGGGGGCAAGCCATAAATTATTATATATATTATATTAAAAAGCGCGATCTTAATAAAGTATGATTATCTAAAAGACTAAATCCTACACCCTGTTGAAACTGTAATAAATTTAGATTATTTGAATGTTAGGGATTACAAAATACAATGTAAGTTTCATTACAACGGATAATCTAGATTTGTTACAAATTTATTGGGATCCAAACGGTTAGCGTTTAATTAAAATCCCTCTTTGAAAAAAGTCTTATGCTAAATCGCAAACATAAACATTGCAAAATTAATTTTCTTTTTTTAATATCGCTCTTATAAGAATAGAAAATGCACTCGTACCGCCCACGGTTATTAGAGCGAAACTCTGCCGACACGATGAAAAGGTCCAAATCGTATGTCCTACACCCTAGTAAAAGACTCGAGGGATTGATACAATAGGCAGATATTTTATAAAGGTCTTTAGGTCATTTAATTTTTTAATGCGAACGTCTAAGTTAAGGAAAATTTTTCAAAAAATGCTCGTTTGGTATAAATTTACCATCATTAGTTTTAAGTCGCTAATGATCTAGAAGAATCAAATAACACCAATGGTAATTAATATTAGTGAACCGAAAAATGCGTCTGTAATGAAAACCATTAATAAAATTTAAATTCCGAGTATTAACTTCAGAAAACTTTATCCTTACGAATAAATTTCCAACGAAGCAACATTAATTTCATTATATAATAATAATTATCTTTATTAAACGTGTATAATTTTTAACGTAATTAAAACTAATTGAACCATTCATTTTACATGACCGCATGGGTTGTAAAGATAAAAAGAATGAGTATGGATGTGCTATTACAAGCCTACTATCAATATTAATTATCAAGATTTAAACTTTCTCCACAAAAATAATAATTAATTTGCTTAAATGATTCTTAATTTTATAGATGACTTGTGCGTTAGGATTTGAATACGGAATTGCTAACAACATATGGTGCTACTGCTCTGTTGTACATTATTGTATCCATTAATTATGGACATCTGATGTAGGATATCCCATGACAGACCCCTATTATCGGATTAATTAATGCAGGTACTGTACAGTAGATCAAGGTGCGTGTGTTTTATCCCTTTCAGATTTTCATTCGAGAACAAAGCACCCCTATAACTTTATGTTTGGTAAGTTTCAGATTTATTTAAAATTCACGTACGCTTTTCAATTTAAATTTTATAAATACGGAAGGAATTTTAACAGCAGTTTACCAAAAACACAATAACGTTACATGATATTAATTAAAAATTTTCAACCAAATAAAATTAGACAGTATACAGGCGTGTACTACGTATTAAACTCATTCGTAGTAAAGGTTTTCATAAAATCGATTAAATTAGGTCAGCGAAGGGCAAATAGAGTTAAAATCTTTAATTTTATTTTACGAACCTTTCTTTTATTAAATTAGTTTAAGAATTGGTATGGAATAAAACGGTTGTATAACAAGTTGCAGTAAAGTAATTTCTTTTGGGAATTGACAGAATAGGGTTTTACATTGTTTTGTAATAGTATTTTGTAACTATTGTTCACTTCTACTATGTTTTATTTTTTTATATGCATTTAGAAATTTAGTTTAAAAGCAATTTTTTATTAAACATTCTTATACTACTTAAGGTCTACATATGTCAACCTATTTAAAACTATTTCCAACTGTCAGTTAATACTGTCAACTAATGGCTGACTATTAATTCAAATACATTTGATCTTATTTACATTTAATTTATTTTTTTAATTATTCTTTAAGTTGTCATAGATTATAATTTAATTTATCAATGACTTTATTAACATCGCTTCTTGATAAATCAAAGTATCATCTGGAAACATATGTATGTACACTGCCTCAAAAAACTTTTCGACACTTTTAAACGCAATTGCAGGTAGGCAACCAAACTTACGTTATAACAGAACGACCAGTTAAATTTGACAACATTGGCATTATAAACATTATTTGCAGCAATATTACGAGGTTACTAACTATCGTTCAGAAGCACCGCCTCAAGCGTTCAAAGAACGTTTTTCTTACCTGCAAATATGTGTCTAAATTGTACCCTTAAGCTTTAAATTCTTCTTTACCGAGATTTTTTTTAATTTATGTATTCTGCTTAAGTAATTAAAAAAAATTGAATTGTTATTTATAATAATATAAGTTCCATCCATAGCTTGCATAATGATAAACTGTATGTCCAAATGTAAAACTACTGTTCTAATTAGCCTACAAGTCTTAATATATCTGGATTAAATTAAAGTCAACATTCAGATTTGCAAAGGAATGTGGACGAAGAATTGCAGTATAAATTCCCTTTACTCCCTTTAAGTTACCTCTATAAAAAATTAAAAGATACATAAATGTCCCTTTATAAAATCAAGTCTAATTTCTTATACAGAACGCTAAAAAAATTCCAAATAAAATACTGTAAATAAAAACATAACAAAATTAGAAAAGTGCATTTTTCAATCTCTCGTAACATTTAATTTAAGTATTACAAATTTGCAATTTCGTAGTTTGTATTTTTTTATGTTTTACGTTACCATAGTACCTACTAGATTTTGATAGAAATAATACCTTCGATTTTATTAAAAACTATATATAAACTCTACTTACAAGATCAAATCTAGATACAGAAAATCCTAATAAAAAACATGATTTAAAAATTATTTAATATATCATTTAAATATTTGTATTTTACATGCTAATAATGTGTCTAATATCCATTATTGATTAAACATTTCCATAGACGGTTTGGCACTAAATTGATTAAATTGGCACATACATTAGCTTCTTGAAATGTTTCCAACACGGTATTAATATGGCGATGCAAGTTCAAATCTGGTGACTTAGATGGGCAACGGATTCTTTTCACTTCTGGATGTTGTAAGAACCATTCTTGAACTACCGCTGCCATATGTATAAGAAAATTGTCATGAACAAACAAAATTGGTCTTTCGAGATAAACTGCTCATACGGAGGGTAACATAACGTCTTCCAAAATCGTCAAGTAGTTTTGAGCAGTTAAGGGTCCATTGACACGTGTTAGTTCCTTTAGACCAACATTACTCATCCATCTCCAATATGCAGCACTAATTCTCAAACTTTGTTGGATTGCACATGTTTTGACTCATATCTAGAATTACGTAGCTTCCAAAGAACTTTTTTACTAGCTTGGTAAATGCAGAAGGTTTTTTCATCTAAAAAACAACACCTTTCCAATTTAAATATAATGTTCTTCTAGCTAGTTCTTCTCGTGAGCTTTGATGTTACTTCACTTTTTACTTTTTACTAAAGTTCCTATTAAGGATTCGCTTATTATCATCAAACAGATTCTGTCTCAACATAGCAAGGACTTGAGTTTGGTTGCCCTTATTGATAAGTGTCTATCGTCTATTTACTTCCAATTTGATAACAAGTTTTACGAACAGGTTTCTGGTGCTGCTATGGGTTCTCCTCTATCACTTGTTGTAGCTCACATTTTTATGGAATCCTTTGAAATGTTTGGTTTGGAATTATCAATATTGAAACCTAAAGTATGGTTTAGGTAAGTGGACGACGCGTTTATTGTTTGGTTTCATGGTCATCTTGAATTGTCTAAGTTTCTTGATCATCTTAATAATCAACACTTAGATATCAAATTTACTATGGAAATCGAAAGTAACGGTTCTCTTCCATTTCTTGACGTTCTTGTGACTCGTAAACCCGACGGACTTTTGGGCCATTCTGTTTATCGCAAACCCACCTATACGGACAAATACCTTCATGCCTCGTCTCATCATCATCCTGCACAGAAACATTCTGTTATTAAATCTTTGGTTCATCGTGCCTTTTCTATTAGCCAACCTGAGAATCTAGACTCAGAACTCCGTCATCTTACTAGAACCTTAGTAAACAATGGTTATGTAAAGCGAGATATTCATAGAGTTATTAATCGTCGTTTATATCCACGTACTCAATTACCTAAGGATATTTCTACTCTCAAATCCAACCCGAAATTGGCCTTTCTACCCTACATTCACAAGGTTACAGATCAAATAGGGAAACTTCTTCGTAAGAATGGTATTAAACCCATATTTAACTCGACAGGCAAAATCTCTCAGATTCTTCCTTCTCCCAAAGACAAAATTTCCTACACTTTCATCTCAAGGTGTATATCAAATTCCTTGTTCATGTGGTTTAGTTTACATTGGTGAAACCGGTCGTTCCGTCATTACTGGCATTTCAGAACATAATTGTTGTATAAGAAAAAGGTATCTTTCCAAGTCTGCGGTTGCTGAACATCATTTTACTACAGGTCACAAGATAGATTTTGGTAATATTTCGTTGATTGCCAAATCTCCATTCTCTTTCAACAGGAAATTCCGAGAAAGCATAGAAATCATCAAACACCCCAATAACTTCAATCGCGATCATGGTTTCGAGCTATTTCTTCTTTGGTTCCCGGTCATTATTAATTTATCGAAAATACGCCCCCTAGCAACCGTAACCCAATCAGGGTCGAGCTTAACCATCCGCGACGATCTTTTTCTTTTAAATACGCAGCCTATTTCTTCTTAAGTCACTTCTACGGAGTTTAGAATCTGGCTTGGTTCACAAGTTGATTACCTAACTCGGTAGTGGTGTTTTGTTAAGTTTTCGTTTGCTTTTTCCAGTTATACTTTGTTTCTTACCTTTTCAGAGTTAGATTATGGCTTGTTTCACTTCGCTTCTCACTGACTTTTGAGAAGTTCTGAGTTAGATTTCGGTTACTTGTTTGAGTTTTGCGATTTATCTCACGCCCTGATGAAGCCCCTTACGAAATTGGGCGGAAACGTTGGCAACTTCGGTTACAACAACAATGACACGGTCCAAACCCGGAAGACATTCTTATTTTTTGGATATTGTTGTCCCTTTCAACTTTGGATAAGAAAGATGTTCTTCGCGTTGAACCCAATAATGAACCAAAAGTTTCTAATGAAATAAGTAATAGTTAATTAAAACTGTGCAAAAAGTTTTACGTTTAGTGAAAGGCACCGATAAAGTAATGTTATTGATTTAAGTAAAAAAGTTACGTCTTTCAAGTTAACAATACAAAGTTAGCAGAATCAATTAAAATATAATAAGGAATTTGTTGCGAAAGAAAGAAAATTGTAGCTTTTTTAGTTATACGTTTTTCTGCTAACTTGAGACAAGTTAACAATACATCATTTTAAAAAATGTTTTAATGAAGCTATTTCTTGTTTAAAATGTGTGTAGAATAATAATTAAGCTATCAGCTTTTTCTTTACAATTAATTAACAACAATTTAGCCATAAACTTAACATACATTTTAAACCGGATATCGATTTATTAAAAAACACTGCTTAAAACGGTGTACTACTAACTTGCCTCAATTTGAACGCATAATTAAAAAATTTAAAAAAAATCAGTAACAAATTTCTAATTATATTTTATTTGGTTTTGCTAACTTTGTACTGCTAATTTGAGGGACGTGAAAAATTTCATACCCAATTGCTATCTGAACTAAAACTTTTATAATTTCATTGTAAACAAGTGCCTGTAAGGTAGGCAAATAATTGTGCAACCTGAATTATACATCATATCATTCATTAACTTAAGAATTACATTAGCATATGGTTTTTTCTCTAGTTTTTAGTGAAAACTCTGCTTGTCCAGGAACACGTGGCATTTTGCACAAAATTGACACTTAAAGTAACACTAAATATTATACATTACAAAATGAATTTTAAGTATTGCCTTATATACCCTATACTAACATTAGAATGTCTTTCGCTATTACATTAAATACCCTACTTATCAATGACGGTCCTAAACTTTGCGGAGCCTTTAGCAGAAAAGGTTTAGTTTTATAATCAACCATACAAGATTTTCCAAAATAATTGAGATGTAATGAACCAAATCCAAATGATTACAAAATTCCTTACGTTTTCCAAATGTAATGTTTTTCACCTTATGTAGACTTATTAACAATATCAAAAAAAGCAAAATAATGGATAAAAGTAAAGGAAAAAAGTATATAATAATATACATTTAAAACGAGCTTAAACACTTTAAGTTGTTAATGTTTTGTAATTATTTGGTGAAAAAGTTATACTTTTTTTATTATTACATTTTGTTGATAGGTTATTGTACTTGTTTTATTATTATTTATTGTTTAACGCAAGATGCAATATTATTTCTTTATTTTGGGATGTTTGCATTTTCTCAACTGATTTTTACACGATTTTTCCTTAAAGCGGGAGTCCCGCCCGCGCCTGGAACCGCCCCGTCTACTTAGAATTTCTGCATTACCTTGAAGTTTGATAGGGCAACTATTGCAACACATAATTTTTTTTCTAATAGTATAGACCACGATTAAAGTTTTTAAATTTTTATTGAACATTCTTAACCACAAGTAAAAATTTTTATACTTTTCCATGTGCCCAATAATTTTTTTTACCATTGCGTACTTTACATGTAGTACAATTATGAATAAAAATTTAAGAAAAAAAAATTAAAAAAACTTCAAAATGCAAAAATATAAAAAAATCATGTTACTTGGGTGCGGTTCATAAGCCCGTTCTCGGTTCAAGAGAAAAATGATCATAGAAAGGTTTAGTGTTCAAGAAAACAAATAACCATGTTTGAAAACACTTTTTTATAATATGTAAAACCCTACTCCTATTATTTAATAAAAGTTTAATTTTTCAAATTTTGTCATTTTTCTTATATTCAAATTTAAAAGAATAACAAGCAATGTAAACAAAGCACAAAAAATGCAAACTACGTATAAATCTTGAGAATTTGTAATGGAAATTAAGATTGCAATCGTTCAATCACTAATTACGTTTTAACGATCATAATACTTCCTTTACAAAGAAAACCGGAATGTTGACTTTAATTTAATCCGGATATATTAAAACTTTTAGACTAATTAACACAGCAATTTTATATTTGGGCATGCAATTTAAATTTATTATAGCTATTAACTTATTTGGTTATAAATAACAATTAGAATTTTTTTAATTAAGAGTTATAGCATTTATTTAAAACTTAAGCAGAGAACACATAAATAGAAAGTTCGGCAAAAAAAATTTAAACTTTAGTCACGACGTTCTCGCATCAAGCGCACCCCGCGGGATTAGTAGCCGATCGCGCAAATGGAGTCGTCGCGTTCAGGGCGCGGCTTCGGCTCGCGCTTGGCGGCACGGCGTCGTGTGCGGCAATGTCGTAGTGGTTTGTCGACAAGCGCGTCTCTGCGCGCGTCGTCGAAAATCGTAACTATGCTCGGTCGCGATCCGATTCGAGGACACCGCTAGGCGGAAAGTTTGATTGGGACGGTACATCTGTCAAAAAATAACGCAGGTGTCCCAAGGCCAGCTCAGCGAGGACAGAAACCTCGCGTAGAGCAAAAGGGCAAATGCTGGCTTGATCCCGATGCTCAGTAAGCATAGGGACTGCGAAAGCATGGCCTATCGATCCTTTTGGCTTTTAAGCGTTTGAAGCAAGAGGTGTCAGAAAAGTTACCTCAGGGATAACTGGCTTGTGGCTGCCAAGCGTTCATAGCGACGTCGCTTTTTGATCTTTTGATGTCGGCTCTTCCTATCATTGCGAAGCAGAATTTGCCAAGTGTTAGATTGTTCACCTAGGAATAGGGAACGTGTGTTGGTTTAGACCGTCGTGAGACAGGTTAGTTTTACCCTACTGATGACGTCATCGTTGCGATATTAATCCTGCTCAGTACGAAAGGAACCGCAGGGTCGGATATTTGATTAAGCACTCGCCCGAGCGGGCGTTGGTGCAAAGCTACCATCCACGGGATTAGGCCTGAACGCCTCTAAGTCCGCATCCTATCTAGACAAAGGATGCAACGATACCGCTAGGAGTTTCGCGAGTCGAAAGGCTTGATAACCTTCTTAGGCCGATCGTTTCTCGCGGACGGTGGTCGCCAGTGCCCATTCGCCGCGTGAAGAACTCTCAAAATCTTTTTGCCTAATTAGTTTGACATCTTTTATGCTAAAGACTATTGAAAAAATAATGACGAAGCTCTAGGTATAGTACTTTGGCATCAACACCAATATGTTTACCAAACGGATAAATTGTGTGAACACAGCATACATAAGCTCATACACATAATTAAAAGTTCTTTAAGCAACCAAGCAATTCTACTGAAAGCTTTTTTAGATGTAGAGAAAGCATTTAAAAACACTTCTTTTGACTCTATTAGAAAAGCTGTCAAAAGTTGTGGTGTTTCCGGATCCGTAAAAAAATAGTTTAACTATGCGATACAGAAATTAAAAGTTCGCACTAAAAAAGTAGTTACTAATAAAAAATACTCGCAAAGAAAGGTGTCGCCTCTATTGTAGAGCTTAGTACTAGACAATCTCTTACAGGAACTTGGCTAATACAGAATACATGCGCAAGGATATCCAGATGATATCACTAAATTGATATGTGGCAAGTTCAAAGGAGTTGTTTCAAATTTTATAAAAAAAGACCTATAATTAGTAAAAAAACTGGTGTACGGCAATTGAGATAACAGTAAACCTTGTCAATAAAACAATACTAAACTTTACAAGAAGAAGAAAAGTTCAGGATTAGAAGAAACTTCAATTGTGGAAGAAAAAACTTTAACAGAGCAATAAGGGTAAATATTTGAGACTCACTTTAGACACTAAATTAACCTTTAACGTTCATTTACAAAAAAAAAACAATTAACAAAGTTACTCGAGCCAGTAGATGTCTGCTGAGTAAAACATGGAGATTAAAATCGGAAATAATTCTTTGGATATATTCTGGGGCAATAATTCCCACAGTAACATATGGATCTCTAATTTAGTAGTATAAATCCTAAAGGAAAATCATAACAAAACTCAGCAAGTTACTAAAACTTGCATGTCTAAGAATCACAGGGGCAATGTTAACGACACCCACTGCAACAATAAAAACTTTGGTAAGCAGCGTACCGGTTAAAATCTAACGGATATGAGAACACTCGTGCTAGAGTAGGATACCTTACCGAAATTTTTGATAAGATAAACAATGACTAGTGATTGGTTCAGTTTACTTTTACAAGTCTTAGTAGTTATAGCGACAAAGAAAGAGGTAGCTAAACAACCGAGAAAGCAACAAGCAATCATCTGATGACAGTTCCTGGACTAAATCAGTCTATAATGGTTATAACGGGACCAATTCGACTGTCGGACTCTTCACAAAACAACGTCCACTTTTTGTAGAGTCTACGTTTTGGTTTCATACAAAAGTACTATGAATACGTAGCAGCGTAGTATCTTCATTCCAAGTCTTATGTTAATATTCTGACTAAATAATATTTTTTTTCATTTTAATAAATGTTGGTCTGGCTGTTTCTGTTCTTGTTCTTATTTTTTTTGTTTCATTGCCTGATTGTTCTACTCAAGTTTCTAGATATCTATAAGACTTTTTATGACGGTGTTTACTATTGTCAGGTTTATATTGTTTTGAGTGCTTGGGGAATTTTGAGACCGTAATCGTTACGTTTCTAGAAGGTCTTTAACATTGTTTGTTAGCAAAATGGTAGCATCAGGATATGAGGTATGTTGCTAATAGTTTTTTCCCTTTATAATTATTCTTAATAACTTTTGCTCCAAGGTGTCTTTAAAGATGGTTTTACTGTAAAAGTAGTAATAGAATGCATCCTTGTTTTACTTCACGGCGTATTTTTATTTATTTTGTTAATTGATTCTAACTTTTGCATTAACTTTTTGACTTCAATATAGATTATCAAATATGCTTACGTATTCTCGATCTATTTTTTTATAGTAATAGTGAACGTGACTTATGTTTCACTTTATAGAAAACTTTTTTTATAATCTATGTAACACGTAAGCACATTCTATGTTATATCGTGGCATCGTTAATCCAAAAGAAAGCTTCTCTTATTCTCAGTCCTTCACGGAATCCAAACAAAACATTTAGAATGTTATTAAACAAAACCGGTTTTGTGTTATATAGACAGGCACAATTTTTCGTTTGAATGACTTGTTAATAATATAGTAATCTAGTACTTAGCTACTAATTCTATCCACTTGCCTATGTATTGCATAATTTCATAACAATTTTTTAAACATTATTTACAGACAAACATTACATTATTCAAAAACACTATTAAGTCTTACATTATGTACATTAGCAATATTTATAGTATTACAACCACAACCAAAATCCAAATCCAAAACTGCTAAAATATCTTCATTCGACCTATATGAAATTTTTGTTATAGTTTTAATCAAGTAATTATTATCAGACATCACTAGATTGCTTACAATTTTTTACCTTTCACATTTTAGCCAGAGAGAAGAAAGTTGTTTTTAATACTAAGATCTACTTTCAATTTGAGATTATACTTTTCTGATGTATTTACACAATTTTGGCATTTTCTTTACAATCAGGTGATTACTTTATCTTTATTTTTTTTTCTTTGATGATAATAGTATCCCCATTTTTTATATTGTTTTACTCTAGTTTAGTGAAAATTGCTCGAAACGAATTGCTCGAAAAAAGTTCATCAAAAGCCTAGTTACTCGAATAAACATTTCTTAAAATAATAGAATAAGATAATTTATTAAATTTATACAAAATCATAAAATGTAAAAATAAGTTGTTTACATTTGGTTACATACACTCAAAATTAATATACTTAACATTTATAAATACATACATGCACACATAATAACCAATGTTGTAAGCAAAGACTGCAAAAATAGTTTTCAATATTTACATTGTAGTGAAAATTTTGCACTATGCGCACTATTGTTCCCGCACAATCGCAATATTTACGGCTACCCGTTGGAGGGTCAACAGCAGACAAAAATTGTTTTCGTCTAATAGCATCTATAAATTTCCTAATGAGTGATTCGCCGATAGTAAGTCCTGGAAACCTCTTTCAGCTTTTGACGATGTTGTTAGTTTTTGGTTCACTTTCAAGAGTACCTTTGTAACAACTCCACATCCTTAAAGGAAAACGCGGTGGACGGAAACGCTTTCGATTTCAATTTGGGCGACCAACCCAAGTGTCCTTAAGATAATCAATTACGGGTTGTGCTTTTTCAGAAAACACATTTTCGTTGCAACAAATATCAAAATATTCAATTACATGTTGTTCAGGTACAAAGCTTAATGCAGGGAGCGTTTTTGTTTTTAGTGCAAAGTTTGCATTTATTTCATATTGTTTTTCAAACCATTTGATTGAATATGTCGGAAATTTGCCTGACAGAAAAAAAACATCCCCTGTATCTTGTTTTAAGATAATCATGTACAACATGGATTACCGCACTTTCAAAATTGGTCTTTATGGTTTGTGGATTTGCATTAAGTGTAAACAATGTACGGTATACAATTGCGCAAAAAGAAGAAGAATAGTAGTTTGGAAAATTCCATCAGCGCATCAATGTGCCGATGATTCCAACAGACGTAATTTTCTTCTGGTAGAAAAATAATGAGCCGATACTATATAATAAGAAATCTTCTTCATTTGCAGTGATCGTAAACAGCATCAGCTATGTATGTAATTGTGCACATTATTAATTTTGTTGCATTGCCGTCGATTGTTGTCACCCGAGCAGAGCACTCAAATTTTCTAAAAATTTCACATTTATAATAAACTTTATTATAAATAACTTTGTTCTCAATAAACAAATAACCTTCAATTAATAACTTGTTTTTGCCTTTTTCACTTTTAATAAACTCCATATTGTTACCGTTGCCGTACCGATGACTGTAATAAACTAAAAATTTTATAAACATTTTTGTTATCTATAAGAACTTCTTATCATAAAATACCATTAACAAAAAAATTAATAACAAGATTAATTCAAGGTAATAAGTGTTTAAGAATTGTACTCGTAAAAGATAGCTTTTATTATTTCGTATAATACATAAATTTGATGAATTTGCCATAACTTATATTTTTGCAAGAAATTATTTTTCTAACACATCCTTTTGAGCAATTTTGTATTTCAAGCAATTGTTTGGTTCAATTTACTGCTACCCGTTTCCTTATAGCCACTTTCTTGTCAGCTGTTATTCCTACAATAATTTTTTGCAATATTTGATATATGTTTGTTGCTTATCTATGTATATTTGTTTATTGACTTTTATTTTTATATACATTCATTTTTTTTTATTAAATTGAAAAAAAAACATATATACTTACTGAAGAAAATATTTTGTGATTTACTGCACGACGCTGGCGATCTCAATACCACATGCAGGTTTGAACAGGAGTTTTCGACAGGCTTGAACTTGCATTACTCTTCTCATTATATGATAGTATATTACATTGTTTGCTTAACTGCTTCGATCAGTACATCTATAGCTGTTGCAGAGTTAACTTGTCGACGTTTTAACTGTGCTGGATTTTGTGTTCATTTTTGTTGTGATCTGTGGTTAATGTCGGGAGTTGAATTACTGTTTAATTATGCCACGCGAGTATAAAAATCATCCCGATAGCTTCTGCTATGTCTGCGGGGAATTAACTTTAAAAGCGCAACGAAAACCCCTTTCTCCGCTTGTTAAAACAGCTTATAAATTGTACTTTGATTGTCAAGTTGGCGACCAGGACAAGACTTGGACTCCATCAGTTTGCTGCACTACTTGTTACAGTAGTTTGATCAAATGGCTCAAAGGTACCCGTAAATCAATGCCATTTGCTGTGCCCATGGTTTGGCGTGAACCTCGCTGTCATCTTACAGATTGTTACTCTTGTATGACTTCCACCGTCGGGTTTTCGAGCAAAAGTAAGCATACAATTTAGTATCCCAATATTCCGTCAGCTCTAAGACCTGTTCCTCATAACGATACTTTGCCAATCCCAGAGCCCCCAAACACTTATACTCTAGAGCCGGAAATTGATTTAAAAGACTCTGAGGCACAACCTGGGGCTTCGAATGATACGTTCAATGATGATGAAGAGTATTCCGCAGATTTAGTTTTTTGGCAACCTCACTTCCTCACTCAATTGGAATTAAATAATCTTGTCAGGGATTTGCAGTTACTCAAGACTAAATCTCAGCTCCTAGGATCGCGACTTCAACAGTGGAATCTCTAAAAAAGGGAGTAAAAATATCTTCTTACAGGACCAGACAAGCAACCCTAAAATGTCTTTTCTCAGAAGATAAAGGTTTAGTGTTCTGTCCTAATGCAAATTTATTGATGACAGAGCTACAGATGCCATGTGACCCAGCCAAATGGAGACTGTTTATAGACTCATCAAAAACAAGTTTAAAAGTTGTCCTGTTAGCAAATGGAAATGACTTCTTATCAGTTCCAGTTGCATACTCTGTTGATATGAAGGAAACGCACGAAAACACTTTCAGAATCCTTGATAAAATTAGTTATCATGATTATAAGTGGAAACTTTGCGGTGACTTAACAGTTGTTGCTCTACTCACGGGCCTGTAATCAAGATTCACAAAATATTGCTGCTTCCTTTGTGAATGGGATAGCCGAGCCCGAGATAAACATTACATCGTACGGGACTGGCCTCTGCGAAAAAATCTTATTCCTGGTCAGAAAAATGTCGCCCACAATCTTTTGGTTTCGAAGAAAAATATTTACTTACCACCTTTACACATCAAACTTGGATTGATCACGCAGTTTGTGAAAGCATTGGACAAGACAGGTGGCGCATTTCAATTTTTGAAAACTAAATTTCCTCGTCTTAGCGAAGCTAAAATCAAAGAAGGCGTTTTTGTTGGTCCCCAGATTAGACAACTCTTCCAAGATTCGACGTTTATTGAACACCTAAATCGAAAACAAAAACTTTACTTGCATTTTAAAGCGTTTGTAAGAACTTCCTGGGTAACCACAAAAGTGAAGATTATGTCGCTCACGTCGAGGAACTGCTTTTAGCGTATAAGGACATAGGATGTAACATGTCCCTTAAAGATCACTTCCTTCACTCGCATCTGGACTTTTCCCCTGAAAATTTAGGAGCAGTCTAGGATGAACACGAGGAACGGTTCCATCAAGACATCGCTAAGCTGGAAAAGACATTTTCAGGGAAGTGGAATGCAAGCATGTTGGCGGAGTACTGCTAGTTTTTGAAACGAGAGACCTTAGGGTATAAAAGGAAAGCAAGCACCAAGTAACGATGAATATCTTTTTATTTATTACTGTTTATAGCTAAAATAGTTCTTTTTCCCATTTAAATTAAATTCATGTCCATATATTTATTATTATAATAATTATTATTATCGTTTGATAAATAAATTATAATTAATTTATCGAAAAGTGGTAAAATTAGAGATTTGGGGCTCCCTTGAAAATGGTGGGTGATGGAAGAAAACGGAAAACATATTTGGATTCAGGACGTCATTTTACATAAGAATCACCCGAAATAGTGCCAGGGCTGGATAAAAAATATTTTTTTGCAGACCAGTGTAATTTTCAATTCTAAGTTTAGCCTGATAATAGCTGAATGTACATTTTTATCAGTAATTGATACAAGGGTATCGTTTGCAAACAAATTAATATTACGGCACTTAAGATTAAGTTTCAAACTGATACTTGAGGTACACCTAAATTATTCTGATTTAGAATAGATTCGTAATTTTGATACGTAGTAGTCTAAGTACGACATTCCAGGTAAGTTTCGAACCATTGAAGTTCGGTGCTTCTTATTCCATGTTGGTAAAGTTTATTTATAATTCTTTCTCTGTCGATAGTTTCAAAAACTCTTTTATAGTTTAAAAACACTGCTACTGATTCTAGTATTTGTTCCGACATTGGTAATATATTGATAGGTCAAAATTCTTCGTTTTTTGTATTTTTAACTTTAGGCTTTGGTATGATTTTTGATTGCTTCCATCAATTAGGAAATTTTCCACTTATTAAAGATTTGTTTATTAGGTCTACCATTGCATTACAAATTCCTGTCAATGCATCTGTAATAACTTGTAATGTGATCCGTTTCTCCTTTTCGCTTCATATTACTTAAGATTTTCTTCAGATCTGACAAATAGCTTAAATTTGAAATTAGGGATTGGTTTTAATATTGGAGCCTTTTTGAAGTTTGCTGAGGGCTGGTTTATTCTATTATTTATGTGTTTAATGCTGTTTACAAAATATTCGTTAAATTTATTTGATATTTCCTCTAAGTTACTAATTTCTACTTCGTCAAATATTATACTTTTTGGTTCATTATTTTGTCCATTGATTAAATGTTTAATCATTTTTCACATATTTTAAGGTAGTCCGCTATTTTGCAGTATTTTATTTACGTAATGTTTATTTTTGCTTATCCTAATTATGTTACTAAAATTATTTCTTATGTTTTTGTAAAGCATCCAGTCATTTGTACTTCCTGTTAATTTAGTAACTTTATAAAGTCTGTTCCTTTCGTTTTGGAGATTACGTAAATCCATTGTAAACCAGGTGTTACTTGTTCGTGTTTTTATAGTTTTTTTTTATAATTAGGTCATTTACTGCATAAGAAAGCGTTTGAACTATATGTCATTTGCTATTTGACTATCTGTCGATTTTGCATAGTTCAATTGTGATGGCTCAGTAGATTAAGTAGGTTTTGTTGTGAATATTTTTTATAGTAATTTATAGTTTTTGTTTTGTAATCCATTTTTTTATGTAATGTACCTAAATTTATGTCTATTATATCATGATCAGTTATTTTTGGTTCATTTAATACAACAGATCTTAATTCATCTAGGTCTGTAATTAGTATTGTACGGCTATATTCTGTTGTATGCGTAAATTCGTCAACAATTTATTTCATCCCTAGGCTTCTAATAACTTGTATTCATTTCGACCCATAAAAACTTTGCTTGGGTACATCTGTATTAAAATCCTCTATAATTATATGTCGACTGTTATCCGGAATTGTATCTTCACGCCACATTTCAAAATGTTCTATAAAAATAGCATCACTTGCACTTGGTGAGTGATAGAGCACTGTATAGTATCCTGTTTGGAATTTTCCTATTAGTTTGATACATATTAACCAATGGATATTGTCTAATGCAAAATTAGAGATTACAGTATATCGGATTCTATTACTTATAACTATTACAACCCCTCCAGTCCTTCTCGTTTGTGAATTTCACCAAATTAATACATATTCTAAAAAAATAATTTCACAGTCTTGTATGTCTTCAGTTACACGACTTTCACTTAATAATAACAAATTTGGTTTCCTATCTTAAATTAAGATTTCTAGTTCTGGAAATGTTTTAGCATGCTTTGTGCATTCAAATATAATATGTTCGCACTTTGTTTACTTATTCTAAAAAATCAATTTTTTTTCTTTACATTTTTTGTTTAAATACAGCACATTCTTGGCTCCAGACAGGATGGTTAATGTCCAATTTCATTTTTAATTTTTTGGCCATTCGAATACGATTCAAACATTTGTGATTTTCTTCTTCATCAATAGCATTCTTGCAACCCATGTGAGCCAGTACATTTTGGACAGGTTTTTTGTGCTTTACACTCCGAGGCTTTATGGTTACATCCATTACATTGATAGCATCTTCTGATTTCAATAGCGTTATAGACTATGCATCTATCCCAACCTACGTTTATCTTTTCTTCTTTCATTATAGTCCGATTCCGCATAAGCTATGTAACTTTTCCGATTTCTACCTTCTTTTGTGTGTACAATATTTAAAAACGATTTCTCTGAATTTAGATGACTGTTCTGCATTTTGATTTTTCCCTCGATAATTTCTGGCAACAAATTTTTAGACAACCCAACTATTTTTATTCTTGGCAACTTTTTCTTTGGTAATTGTATTTTGTAGGATTCTCCCATTTTAGTTTCCGCTTACTTTTTTAATTTACATATATTATCCTTATTTTTACATTCTATAAGTATACCACCATTACTCACCCGTCGTATTTCGATTATATTCATATACGTAGGGTTAATACATTTCTTAATGTCATTCTTGGTATCCACACCTTTCTGTTCTACGTTTTTAGGTTTTATTATTGAAGCTGGTTTATGTTTTTTAATTTCAATTTATCTACATATGTTGGTTGTGATCGTTCTTCAATTATTTCAGTTATATCACTTTTTAATTTATCTTGATTTACTATGATTTGTTGATTAACATTATCAATCTTTTCATTCTGCTTATGAACACTATCCTTTAGTTGTTTTAATGCTTTCATACCATCCAAAATAATTGCCATGTAACTTTTTCTATCTACACAGTGTTTACAAAACCAACCAAAATTACGTTACGTAGCCATCAATAGACCGTATTCGTCGGTAGTAATGTTACCGCATTTGTAGTGATACATCCTATCACAAAACCCTGCGCAACAAACAATTTTATCACTTTTAACTAGGTCAGAATTACATTTTGCACAACTTGCTGCTTTAGACCATTTTATAGTTAACTCTAGCAATGCCCTTTAGTTTCAAATAATTTTTCAACTTAATTTGATCACTACTTTCAGAGCACACATAAACACGTCTGCACTCCGCGCGCGTTTCTGAGCAAAGTAAATAAAAGAAAGATATTTTACTGTACATACTTGTAAAAGTAAATAAATATACACAATTTTTAGAAGAACGAATTTGTCAAGTACTTTAATTAAAAAAACTTGTTTACGCATGAATCGGTATGTACAACAAAGATTAGAGTCATACCAATTCAACTTTTACAAACAGCAAGAATTGTGTCAGAGAACGTATTTCAATTCTCTCACAAAATATAATAAATCGATGATTATATTTTATACACGTTTATAAAACAAAGACCTTTTCAGAAACCTTTATAAACAAAAAGTTATAAAGCGCTTAGAGCCAGAAAAACAAATTTTGTTTATAAAACAAGCATTTCGTTCGATATAAAAATAGTTTTCCAACAAACTTTCTAATTACGCAAAATAAATTGAAGTGCGTCTATAAAAAGTTTTCTTTAAAGTCCAACGTAGTAGAAAATATGCCCGAAACGTTGAAAACAAACTTCTAATATAATAGGACCGTTTAAAATAAGTTTGAAATCCTAGGAGGTCGTGTTTCGAGGACATAATTCTCGATTAACCGGGTCCTCCCAAAAGACCTAAGAGCCTACTCGTTTGTTCCTGACTAAAAGCAAAAGCGTGTATTGTTCGTATAAGATTCGGCTAGCACATGTACTCATTCGTTACCACAAAAGAACCTACGATCACAAACCTTAAACACTACTTTATTTTAGAAGTCACGTACGAATGGAACACAACTACCACAGTTTTATCCTGTTATTACTTCTTATTATCGGTTTCGGTAAAGCGACATAGATATAGGATTATTTTCTTATCTCAATTTGTTCCAGTATTTAGGTGTAAACATTTGTGGTCTTAATTGCTGTGTTTTTTACGGACAGTCGTTAACAGCAAAGATAAGAAAATCGCTCGTTTTCGATCACAATGCGTTATGTTCCTGTTAAACGTTTAGCGTCAGATTAATGGAGCGATTGTTTCCAGAATGTTAGGCTGTGTTAGTCGCTTTTCAATCAGATGATTTCCCTAAGGACAAATTCGTAGATACGTGCGTGCGATCAGGTGTGTGGATTGTTCCCAAGTTATTTGCCACGTATGTTCTTCACATATTTTAGCACAAGTATGCATATCTACAGTTGCTTATTGAAATATTTATTTCAATTTCAGAATAACAGCAGTCTTGAAATTGGAAAACAAAGTATGCTTCTAAATAAGAAAAAAATGAATTTTGCGAATTTGGAGTAGCGCCAGTAAGCATATTACGTGCGAAAAGTTTAAACGGAAATAAGTAGGTAAATAAATTAAAAACAGTTGTCCGTTCACGAGCTTAAAACAAAAGTGCCCTCAGTAACTTTGTTTTCTAAATTTAAGTAGTTTTAAAAGTTTACGAAAAAGTTGTTACGGTGCATTAGCTTTTTTCGTCGCGATTTATTCACGATAATACTACATAAAAATACACTAAAAAATTCAAGTCAACATTTTTTTCAAATTTGTTTAAAGTTAAACCAAAGCATCTAATTATATGATTTAAATGATTGTTTATTAGAGTTGTTTTAAAATTATTGTTACAGAAATCAATTATTTGTAGATAATTACATACAACACTTTGCCGAATATTGTTCTTGATATTTTGCTATGGCAAAAATCTGTTTGGGCCGTAAATCCAATAGGTATTTTGATTTCATATAGCACAGTTAACATAAGATTAATTCTGCTATAAAATCGACAAAATTAATAATACTAATTATTCTTAAAAAACTAAGATAGAGTTTTTACTAAGATAAGAACATCTTCTGGGTTTGGATCGTTCTAATGTTGTAACTGAAGTTGCCAACGTCGTCAAGGCGTGAAAAAGACCGAAGAACTTAAAACAAAACTAATCTAACTAACAGTTAAGTAATCGACATGTAAACCAAGCCAGTTTTTAAACTCAAAAAGGTAAGAGAAAACCGATAAACTTGAAAAAGCAAACGATTATCTAACAAGAAACCACTGCAGAGTAAGGTAATCAACTTGTAAACCAAGCCAGATTCTAAACTCTGTAGAAGTGACTTAAGAAAAAGTCTTATTATATAAATGCACGGTTGCAGTTGGTTTGGCGCGACTCTGACTGGGTTCGGTGGTAAACAGCTGTAAAGCAAAGTAGGAATAGTTGAATCGTGTTGTCACAATTAAGGTTATTGGGGTGTTTAATAATTTCTATGCTCTCTTGGATTAAAATCTATATTATCACTAGTAGCAAAATCATGTTCAGCAACAGCAGATTTAAAAATATGAAATTCTTGTGATGAAGGAACGAACAGCTCTACCAATGTAGATTAAACCACATCAACAAGGAATTTAGTGTATACCTTCAGATAAAAGTGAAGATAATTTGTCGAGAGAAAGAAAAAACTGACATATTTTGTGTATACAGTAAACATTTTTGGAAATAAGTCTTTGCCGTTTACCTGTCAAAACGTTTTTATATAAGAACTTGTTGGAGTACCACTAGTTTACAATTTTTTAATTACCTCTAGTAGTTAGTAAAAAGTTGCTTTGACGTAGTTTAATTTTGTTATATCTTTTTACTTTGGACATTTGATGAGAGGAGAAAAATATAAACTGCTGCGACTAATAGCTGAAGGCAAAATAGTAGAAAAAAAGCCTTAGCAAAAAACAACTTTTCTGGCTGTGGAATATCAAATACTGAACTGGAGTGATAACAGCATCAGGATTAATTTATCTTGCAACAAACACAATACAATACACAAGCACCATTTTAAGCATTGTTTAGACTTTAAAAATTGATTAAATAAACGTGTGGTTGCTTATAGGACGCAGCGTAGAAAAATAACTTCTTTTGCAATTATTGCTTTTGGCGCTAATTTTAATCAAAAGAAGATATACTTATATTAATAACAGAAAAGTTATCTGGATAAAATAAAACTTTGTTTACACACGTTATACATCTAGTTAAGACAGGTTTTGGTGAAAGCGACAAATTACATGCATATTTATAAAATTTTAACTGCAGTGTTGTTTGCAAAAACATTTTTTTAACGTTGCTAATTATCTAATTAATGTCTAGTAAAAATATTATTTATATGTAAAATACTTGTAACGCCCCTGCTACTTTCAGTATATATGGAACATATAATACATAATTAGCACTTTCCCTTCTTTATTTTTTTCTGTTACCAACATTTTTTCCAAGTAGTCTTGTTGGTAACAACCACAATGAACCACATTACTACGGCTAGCTGAAAAGTCGTGGGCGTAGTTAGGAATGCTATAATATATCAAGAAAAATTAAGAAAAAAGATGATGCTACTCCGTGAGTACTTGTAGAATTCTTGGCTAGAAGATACCAAGAGTACATATAAACCCACTGTCAAAGAAATTAGGATAAAAGCAGATAACTATCAACGAGAAAACGTAAAAGGAGTTAATAGATAACAAAATAAATTAAATACATACACAATTAATTAAAAACACGGCCGTTTTTGTTGCAATAGATAAAAATGAATGCAGTAAATATTAGGCACAATTAACTAAAACCACGGTCACATAAGACAAATCGATTAAACAGTAACAATTGTATATGACTACTCTTGTTTTTTAAAGCGATAAGGAAATTTAGTAAATTTTAATCCTGAGCAATTAATAACAGAATCAAAAATATAAAACTAAATAGATCAAATATTAAGTTACATGAAGTTGCGAAAATATAGTGCCTAACTATCGAGACGTGATCATTCAATAATTAAAACAATAACGTCGGACTTACCCCTAGCTTAAAATTATTTAGGTTTATAGCTATTTACTACTTAAGTAAATTATCCTCAACCACTTAAGAGAAGTGCATACGAATTATGAAAACTTAATGACTAACCACACGTAACACTTTAGTCAAGGTATACAAAAACTAAAACAAGATAGCAATCGGAACCCGCAAAATAAAAAGGAGATCTACAACGGTACACAAGTATGTCAGTTAATTAACAGGAAGAAAGAAAATGCTTTGATAAGGTTTTAAACACGTCAATAATCACTGCTCAACTTAAGAAAATAATCTAATAGTACGCAGTATATGCAAGACGTCGTACTATGATGCCTGTACTAAGATATGTAATATAATTTTTTTACAATTATTAAATTAATTACGAAGTGTATTTAATGAAAAACGTAATAATATAAGTACCATGCATACTATCTCTAGTCAAAATTAAATACATATAAATACTGACTCAACAATATGTATGAAATTTGTGATAACACGCACACTTGCTACAAACATTTAATTATAAAAAACAATAAAAGTACTTATGGTAGATACTAATGCATTCTAGAACTAGATTGTGTTTTAAACATATACCGAGTGTTCTAGAAATTTTAAAGCATGCAGATTAACATGGAGAATTTGAAAATTTTGGTTTATATGTCCCCAAAGTGTTTTTAAGATATTTCCAGTATCAGAACATATGACAATGTGTACCAAAGAACGTTTTGCGTAATAATTTTTAAAATTTAATAACAAATATCAAAAATATTTACAAAAATGTATCGCGTGGTAAAAAGCTTAGTTAAAACACAGATTTAAAAAACGTATCAGTAATAAGTCACTTTGGTCTAGTAACATAAATGGTACGACTGAGGTAATGTTGCCGTTACGTACGAAGGTTCAAATCCAATGCGGTTCATGATTTTTGGCAATTATATTATTATTTTAAATGAGCGAAGATTAATTTTTCTCAGTACAGACATAATTAAACGTGTTAATTGTTTTTATTAAACTCATAATAAATTTATTAAAATATTATTTAAAATTCTTTACAATAAAATGATATCTGCTATTTTTATAGTTATTTATTTGCTTAAAAAAATTTATAACTTTTTTGGTAGGTACATTTTAACTTATAACAATAAATGAATTTAATTTTTAACATTAATAACAACAGATACTAAGATACTAATAGGCAATCATCATCGTGTTTGAATCAACCCCCGGATAAGTATTTATGGTGGTCCTGAAAATAACCGATTGGAAAAGTTTGCTTAAATCTAGTGTTCAAAAAGCTCTTCATTTTGTATCGACTCACATTTGCGTAAAGTTCCATTATTTCTTATTGTAGGTATGACATAAAAAATCAGAAATGACGTCTACCTACAATTTAACAAAACGTAAGGCGGCGGCGACAAGCCTCGAAAAACAATGGAACATCCGAAATATCTGATAGTAGACTTCGTGTAAAACTTTTCCTGTTCATTGTTTAAATAGTAGTATGCACTTTGCAATTAGTTTCAATATTTTGTTGTACATTTGTTTAAATAACGGAGAGTATATCTTTGGAGCAGCAAATATTTGTTATTCGTCTGCATTTTGGCGGAAGTAGTTGCTGTGAAATACAACAAACATTTGCAGGAATGCTTGAAGATGTGCCGAGTTATTCGACTTTCTAAAGAATCGTGGATAAGTTTTTAAGAATCCGTAGTTATAATGTGCCTAAACCACCACGGGAATTGGAAGTCAGGAACACCACAGTTGTTTAGGGTATCCTTAGTCATAAAAAAGACCCATACAGTATGGTCAATAAACGGTGCTAGTAGGAGGTGATAAACTCTTTTTGACTTTTAGATTCGTTGCTCTTTTTTAAGCGTTTTGGATCTTTTTGAACCCGTATCCATTTTGTTGTAGGAACTTTAACAGTGTTTCCTTTTCTTTTTGTAGGTTTTCATTATCTGACACGTATAGCTCTTTTGGCTAAAGTATGCAACACAGTACTGTACGGTACTGTATGGTGGTGAGATTCGGCGTTTAAGTATCTATTAGTGAGCGTTTTCTTTCTATAAACGGAATGCCCCAATTTTTCGTTATTTTTTTTATCACCAGTGCATCAAGAAAAGCTAGACTGCTGTTGTGTTCTAACTCCATAGCAAATTTAATGCTGTTATGTTATGTTGTTTAGATGTTGAAAGAACAGATTTAGTTTATCTTATCTATCATACAACAAACCTATCATCAACATATCTAAACCAATTTTTTGGTTTTAACTCAACATTTTTCATAATTTCAGTTTCAAAATATTCCATGTAAATATTGGCTATAACTGGAGAGAGCGGTGAACCCATAGCCGCTCCTTCTACTTGTTTAAACAAGTTGTCGTTATAACTGAAATTAGTTCGATGAGCAGAACTTCTTCTTCAGTAATTCTCTCCTTGAGCAAAAACAACACTTCGTCGACCGGGACTTTAATAAAAAGAGAAACCACGTCAAAGCTGACTAGGATATCTTCTTTTGTTATATGCAAGTTCCTAATTTTCTCTACAAAGTCTGTAGAATCTTTAATGTGAGTTTCTGTATTTCCTGTCAATGACAAGAGTTTTGCAGCTAGATAACGTGCTAACGATTGGGTTGGTGAATCGATGGTGCTCACTATCAGTCAAAGGGGGACTCCTTCTTTGTGTATCTTGGGAAGACCATAGATTCGTGGCATAACTCGATTCCTTTCTTCCACCGCCGTAAGCAGCACTTTGTGATGAAAAAACAGTTTTACACACTTCTTTAAAGTTTCAATGTTTTTGGCCACAGGTTTTAGCGTCACGTTGCACAGTGCATCGAGCTTAACCCAAAAGTAAAAAAAATAATTTTAATTCGTTGGAAACCAAAGTAGGCGTTGATAAGACAATTGAGTGCGCTGTCATGATGACCAATTGTAACAACGCCTTCCGCTTCGATTGACTTGTCACGAGCTGTCAATTTCTCAATTTGAAGTTGCATCTATAATCATTATATAATTTCCAACTATTGTTACTTAGGGAAGTTGATCAAAAGTGAAAAATAGTGAGTGTTCATCAACAACAAATTATGGAGAACATAGATCAAGGTATGTACTTTGAAATATTTGGTTTTGTATGCCTCTGACTCATTTGTATTTTTTTCTGCATGTTCTATATTCTATATTCTATTCCAAAATCATGCAAATGTTTAAGTTACCAAATTTCACGGAAGGTTAAAAAAACATGTCATATCATTTTGTAGTTGTAGCTTTGTATTACTGCCTAATGAATAAACATTAATATTAAGTAGAGTTCATTTCCTTCTGATCGCGATTTATCTTATGGTATTTTTGCAGAGCGAGTCAAATCGATAAAAAATGTTTATCTATTGGATGTATGGTGTCAGAGCAAAAAATCAAACAAAACTTTAGTCGTGTTCGAGAAAATGTATTTCCTCCTAACGCTAGATGAATGTCCTGACGATTTTCGTAAAGAACTGATGACAACTAACTTGCTGTTCTGTCTTAACATAAATAATAAATGGAAAGAAGTTAGTCGAAGCAGAAAAAGACTTTTAGAACGTCACGAGGCTTGGCTACAGCAACAAGTACGATATTCATCCACTGAAATAAGCAAACCCGGACCGAAACGTTCACGTAGAAGACCCATGAAGCCCTTTAATGAAGCTTTACTCAAGACGAAAAAAAGGCGGTTAGCAGAACTCGCAGCTAGCAGGACATTTGATGAGCTGCAATTCGCCGCGGAAATGACTCGTGGCACAACAGAGATCAAAGCTGAAACTTTTTCACTAACTCCTTCTCAAGCTCTAGCTCTGTATTTAGATCTAGTTTAGTTGAAAAATAAATACAAAGTGTTAAGGTCTGTAGTAAATGCTATTCGCTCAAACTGCTTTCCAAGTCTTCTTCTTTCCTAACAGGAAAAATCATTCATTTTTTTGCAATGGTAATGAAACACGAATGAATATGTTGCCTAGATTTTGATTCCAGTATGGTTTAAACTACTCACTCTGTATACTGATTTGAACGAAAATTACGCGTTATCTCATGCGCCCAACTTATATCAACTAATATGTATCAAAAAATTGTTTTTCTGCCGTATCTAAACGAACTTATGATTTTTGTCCCATTCCCCATATACTGTAATGCACTGTGCGTTGTATCGTAATTTTAGAATATTTTAACGTGGGTAAACAACATTAACATAGTACATATATAAATTCACGCATATGTCAAAATTCGGGTTGTGTCTCCACTACCAGTACCGGTTACACGTCATGTTATTCTATTTTTAACGCATGGTTGTGTTGCCGGTTTCAAGAACTTTCCTTACCTGAGACTTCTTTTCTTTTCTACTCACAAGAAAATGTCACGCAGGACACCAATTCGCCAGTCTAATTTGGGTACTACCATATCAAACTACGACCATCTCCGATTGAAAACTAGCCAAAACAGTTTAATAGACAAATTTATTTTTTTAATTTTTACAATTCGTGTGTTACAGTCCATTAAAAAAACTACCTATTATTTGAAAATAAAAACGAATAAACAACGTAAATATAACTTTGAAAATAAAACAAATTTATTCTCAAAACTCACATTCTTTATATAAACGTAAAAACAAACAGCTCTATTCTACTCTTAAGGTAAAGTTAATCAAAACTAAATATAAATGCTTACTTTTAATTTTTTCCTTTAAAAATACACCGATCATTCACTGCACAAACTATTCCTTATGGCTTAACTTTTTTAAGTGTTTTTTTAGTGTTGACATGTAATCGGTGATAAGCATTTACACGTAGCCAAAATAGGTAAAAAATGTGTATATAAAGTAAAAAACGTAAAAAATGTAAATAATAGCGTAGAGATTATTGCAATTTTTAAAACCCTTGCATGTTGACATTTGTTAAAATTAGAATTTAACTGTTTTATTTGAAACAAAATCAGTACCAATTAAAAATGATTCAACTCGTCGGTTTGGAAGAACACCGTCACAAGTCAAAAATCATTAATTTTCAGGAGAAGCATTTTAAAGTCTTCATTTTTTATTTGACACGATATAATAATACTTGAAAAATTACAGACAGTAACTAGTTTGTGGTTTGAAAAGTACAATACAAGTACTACACTTAGACCTAAAATGTTAATATTTTGACTGACCTGTAAAGGTTTTTTTTTAAATTAAATTAACTTTTGTGACTGTTTTTCTCAAAAGATTAAAAGATATTAATAACTTATTTTCTGGACTAAAATGAAACTGTGCAATAGTTATAGACACAAGATGGAGTTTATTTTAGAATAATAACATTACAACTACAGTCTATTATAATAATCAAAGTAAAATTCAGGCATAACTCTTTTTTCTGGTTTTTCGTTATTGAACAGTGATAGCCGTCCTTTTTTTTTCTTCTCCGTGATACCTATTTTTTGTTTGTAAGCCTTCTTTAAGGTAAAAAAAAATCTGTTTTTTGACGTCTCACATTTATAATATTTACCTCATAAAACTCTGTTTCTTCGTACGATGTTTTATAGAAAAGTATTCCAGGTGATTCTTTTTTTACCATTAAGATTTTAATATCCGACGTTTTAACTGTATAATCTTTTAAATTCTTAAAGATATTTTTTATGCCAATCTGTGTGGAAAGATCTTTAAAAATCAATAATATCTTTGTGGCAAAATTCATGCACAGAAAATGGTTTACCAGTTTTTTTGGCTTGCCTGATGATTGTGACATACTGATCGGGAACAGATATAGGGCTAGATTTTTTGCTTTTGCTAACACCTTTTTCAATAACGGCATGAACATGGTTTCTTTCATTCTGGGTGTGACCAGTAATTAAAAATTTATAAGTGACTGATTGAATTGACTCCAGTTTTGAAACCGCGTACACGTATAGAGAGATAATAAATTTGTTTTTAGTTTGTCCCGAACATCTGTATAATCTGTATAAAAAATAACATTTAATGTTTTTGGCTTGTCTGTTGATTTGGACGTATTTTCCTCTAAATTCTTGAAATAATTCCATACACACGAATCAATTTTGTTGGCTCTTCTGTTAGTCTCTGCCTCATGCAAACAAGACGCCTTATTCGGTTGTAATTCATACATTGTCAAGTTGAATACGTTCAATTTTGATACATAGTAAAACGATTATGCATTCCCTGTAAGGCATGGCAATACGGCCTGAAGATCAAATACTGCAACTATACTATTTGATGCTTTCTCGCGTTGTTTTTCTATTCGTGACAGCTCTTTTTCTAACAGATGACTCTCATACTTAGTGTATTTGATTGATATTTTTCTTCTTCATTGCCATCAGCGTATGCGAGACAAAGTTCGCATTGATCCTTTTTGGACTGAAAAATGCAATATTGAACTTTTTGTTAAATATTGTATAATACATTAAATAGTTGGAATAAGGAACATTGTTTTCCTGGCACAACGTCTTGTAATCTCTATGGAGATCGGCAACCGACTTTCCTCCTTCTATATATTCTTTTTTGCTTTGGGTGCGACAATAGTGGTTTGGGATCTTTGGTATTGAATTTATATGGTTACCTATATTTTGGCTTAACAGATTGCATACAGCTTGAAATAAAATTCCGTTGCCTTTGAAGTTTGCGCATTGCCCAAAATTCCTGAAAAATTTTGCCATTTACCTTTGTCACGTTTCTGTTTACTAGTTGTTTTCTCTGCTTGAGATGGAAATTGCAGTGAGCGACGCTTTGGATCCGTTCGAGCATCCATTTTATTTTGAGATTCATCGACGTCTGAATCGCTTGAAGACGAGAAGCTTAGATCGTTTGGAAAAAAGTTTGGATCTGCATCAGAACCGCCAGAGCCAAAAGGATCGGATACATCACTTTCATCGCTATCTGAGTCACTACTGGAAGTACAGAGTCCTTACTTTTGTTCGAACGATTATTAACAAAAACACTGAATGATGTAGCTTCTAAAAAAGAAAACAACAGATAATAGAAATAATTGTTTCAATTAATTTCTCAAAATACGCTAACCTCCTTCGAATACATTTTCTGCACTAACAGAGACGTTAATTGCAGAACTAATAGAAATAATTTTTTTTTCCTATAGGATCTCCTGCAATGGAAAAGCAGTCTTGGTTTTCCTTTGAACTATCATAACTAATACAGTCTTTTGGGTTATGACATCGAGTTCGAGGAATGTTTCTTTTTTCTTGTCTGCCAACCTGGCTTATTATTTCTAAAACACAAAAAGTTATCTATATAGTTTCTGTCCAGCAATTATATTATATCCAGCTATTATATTACCAATATTATCCTCTACAGCAAAATTGTTAGGAGTATTTAATACGTCTCTAAAAACTTCAGGTAAAACTTTGTTATTAATTTTTGTCATTGAATTATTAACAAAGATATTTGAAGTACCCAGTGAATCGTTTTCTTTGTCATCTTCTGAAATTTTCCGCATTTTTGCGGTTTGCTCCCCGCTACTTGAAACATCTCGCGATCTGGCTAGTTTTAATATTAGATGCGTCCGCTGTTGGCTCATTATTACAGTAACAATAAAACAAAGTGTCGTACGATAAAGTACAATATTCAGTGTTTGTTTGAAGAAAACTGTCATAACTTAAAATAACGCATGTAATGTTTATCACATTCCAATAAGGATTTATGCTGAAAACTGACTCATACCGAAATAGTATAATCGGTGATAAAATAATCACTCAAATTAATATCGGTTTTTAGAGAATACCGTTTCAAGTCAAAATGAGACGATATCCCACAAAGCAATTGATACAAAATAATTCTACTCTATAAAGAAAACTGTTCTAAGTCAAAATGTGACAGTATGGCACCAAATAATAAACATTAATCAAACCTATTTTGTGACAAATAATACTGTTAAATATCAAGATTTTTTTTTTCCACAAAAACACGAAACGACTTTCACAACTGCTTAAACACAACTCACCTTGTGCCGGTCTACCACATAAACATACACCATACTTGACAAAATCAAACCGTCACATCGCGCCATCTAGCGGTTACCAAATGAGTTTAAGAAGTGATGCTTTTCCTAGTATAAATATACATAATTTGAAGCTAGTTGGTTGTAAAAACTAAAATACGACAATTTTTGATTTGTGACGGTGTTCTTCCAAACCGACGAACTATGTTTTTATCTTTTCTTTTTTGAAGAAAGATTATTTTAATTAACTTGCACACTAGTACATCCAAATCAGATTGTTATTACTATTATATTTGTTATTATTCTTATGATTTACTTAAAATAGTATATTTCATTACTAGGCTTGAAAGAAGGCATGCGCAGGCTCGCACGGGAAAAGCCCTTTCTGCCGTGTAATGAACGATATTTTTCATTATACCTGTCTATAAAACTAGAATAAAACATATAAAAATTAAAATACATATGTCTGAATCACCCTTCATTAAAACAATGTATATCTAGAATGCATTGAAAATATCATGCATAATTGTTTTGACGTGGGCCAATATTTTAAAAAATGGATTCTGTAGAACATAACTTTGAAATATCAGAAAATATTACTTAGCTAGCAGCAAAAGTATAAGCAGAATTACTTTCTAAAAAATCTCGAGACAGATATGAAAAAGAATATCGCTTGTTCTATGAATGGCGCGAACAAAAAAATGTAAAATCTGTGAGTGATGATGTTTTTCTTGTTTATTTGTGGGAGAAAGCTAAACTTTTGAAACCATCTACCCTGTAGAGTCGATTCTCTATGATAAAAAGTTGTTTATCTATTAATGAAATTGTAGACATTAGCAAGTAAGTACAATTCACATAGTATACTTGCGTAATACTTCTATTTTTTACTTATGCACTGATGCATTCATTCGTACAGATTTTCACAAACAATCGCATTTCTCAAACGTCAAGGTGTTGGTTACGTACCTTAAAAAGCCAAAGTATTAACAGCAGAACAAGTAACCAAATTCATTTGTGAAGCATCAGATGAGAAATGGTTATTGACAAAGGTTTGTGTTTGACTTATACGTAAAAAATGTTCCTGCCGATAGTAATACTAACCATTTTCGTACATTTATGGAGCATGTCGACACGTCAGACAAAAGCATCGGAGAGTTCGACTAAACTATAAATATCAGTAACAATTCAAATTGTACCAGTAATGTTACATTTAATTAATTTATTGTTAAAAATAAAAGCTGTTTGGTTAGTTCTTCTTCTACTATATACATTCCTAGAAAGCAATGTGCCATAATTGGCTGTTTACAAGGAATACTTATATCTTACATCTCACTCGATCCAGTAAACTTGAAATATAATTTACTACAAAAATTTTACAATAAAGAATGTGATTCAACTTTGAAAACAAATAAAAATTTTGACAGATGTCAAAAATTTAGTGTAAAAATGCAGATCGCCAACATTAATTTCATGGCGCGAAAATTTGACTTCCTTAAAAATGTTATTATAAGAGCCGAATAAGACCGAAAACTGTAAAAATTACATTGAAACTATACTTTAGGAAAGAATTAACTCTAGCTGAAGTATCTAAAAATTATTGTTATAAAATTAGTCGTTAGTATTGTTACCTACAATTAAAGTCACTAGTGTAATGTTATTCTTAAAACAATGGAGCACGGGAAAAATTTTTCCCGTGCAGTGCACGGAAAAGATGACCTTTCATAGCTCATAAACAAGTACGGAATACATATGTTTTCATTGTGGTATAATGAAAAATATATTTACAACATTGTTTAGAAGTTTTAAAGTGTTCTATAAATTGATTATATGACTTGATGAACCAAAGTCGAAGATTTCAAACCGAAAATTTGTAATTTCAACTACAAGTATTTTGGACTAGCAAAATAATTCTTTTTATGTTTGTATGCAGTAATAAACACGCATTTATTTATGAGGTCAAGGTTTTAAATAGAAACTTGATTTAAAAAACGCAATTTATAGGTACTACCGTTCAATTTACATAAGATTCAACTATTAGATACGGATTTGTGTTTCCATCAATAACAAAAAAATTAACATTTGGTTACAAATCCATCGAAGACAAAGTTTATTTTCTAAATAACTTATGCTTATGGCACATTTTTTTATAAAAATAATATTTCAACAGAAATTATTTTTATGATTGAGAGACAAAAAAGATAGACGTCAGAAAACAAACAAAGTAGATCGATTGAGATATTAGCTGCATTCAATTTAAAAACACCTGCTTTAAAAGCATATTTGCATAAAAAATTGTAATAATTTATATGTAAATTATAGAGATTGCTTTGAAGATATCCCACAAATTTGTCTTATATAAACGATCCAATTAAAACATAAAAATAATAGCGTTTTAAGTGTGTACTGTTCGTAAAAAAGTAAACTAATAAAAATTTAATTTTCCCATTTAAATTTTCTTACTAAGGAGTAGCATCCTTAAAAACACAGTGTTTGTAATAATAACCAAAGGAAGTACTTATGTGGAATATTGCTCTATAAACCTTACAAGTTGTAATAGCGTTGTCATAAATTATATAAACGTACATTTACATCTATAAAAGAATATATAATACAAGCACATTCGACGACTATAAAATAATTTAATAGTCGATAAAAATACAATTTTCTTAAAAATAATTGTTTTCAATTTAAAAAACAATTTTCTTCTTTATTTGTTGGCGCGAAAGCAATAATTTAGAAAATTCGAGTTGACAAATAATATATTTTAAAAATATGTAAATTGTACATTTTTTTAAATTTTATAATTCAAGTGGAAGTAAATTTATCACTGGCACTGCCGTAAGTATTTTTGAGAGAATGACTTTCTCACTTACTTCCTACGTGAAATTCCGCATAAGTTGTCTTACATTTTATAGTTTGTTATTCAAACTCAAAGCACCGATTCTTAATAATTTATAGTCGCTACATTTTAAGTTGCGCTTTAAAATACATTCAAGTACAAAATTTAGAAATACGTTTGTGTGTATAAAATCGTTAAGCAGCAGCAAAGTTACAATTAAAATGGACACTAATGACTAATCAACCATCAAAAGGCCGTTTCTCTTGCCTGCTGCCATGTTATCTGTTAATTCCGTGAGCAATGATTTCCAGCTGTTGAAGTTCACGCCGCTCATGGCTCGGTGAAAATATAGAAGAACTTCCTTTCTTTACCGAGCTTTTCTTTAGTTACTCCTTATAGAAATTCGAACATAAACCGGCGCCTCGTGTTTGGCTTCATGTGGTAAACACGTGGAGATTTTTTAAATTTTTGGAGTTTTTGATATATGAATATGAAAAGACAACGTAGAACGGTGTCATATTTTTGTGTATATGTGTCAACTGGTAATTATAAATCTTGTTTCTACCTACCGCAGTTAATATTAAATTCAGTGTTATTAACAGATTTTTAAATATAATAGAATGATGTAACTGTTACATATTAATCTTTGTTTACGTTTAATATTTAATGGTTTTTTTATGAAGTAGAACATATATTTTTATAGTTTTCGTTTCTGCACCTGACAGATGATATACTGCATCGTAAAGATTATTTATAAACAGAATTCGGTTGCAGTAAAAACTGTATACTAACAATTGACTGATACGTGCCTAATTCAACCTGCTTGGTAATTATTGCTAACAAAATATATTTTTAAATTTGTTAAATGGCTTTGCAACAATTTGTTTGGTAAACAATAAAGGACGATTTTTTAAAAAAATGATTAAATTTTTTTTCAGAAGTAACTTCATTTCATGCAATTACTTGCTGCCTTGAATTTAAATGATGAATCATAACTGTTAAAATTTCGTACCATCCTTGTTGATAAAACTTTGATTGTAATTTATCTTAGTTTTCTTTTAAATTCAGACACCGCAACTAATTTTGAAATTTATTATTAATACTTGAACTTGCCCACGTCGTGCCCCCCATCAGATTCATAAGACATTTGAAGTGGCACGATATTCACCATCACGAACACGTTACTCTTGGTTTAATTAAACTTCCACCCTCCGTTTCATGAGTAATTATGCGTTGAAGGTTCGTCTAATTTAAGCACATTAAAACTCATAACATGATTGCAACACCAGTAAAACAAAGTTAAAAAAGAATGCTACGTATACATTTCCTTTTCTAAAAGCTTTACATCTATTATAAAGAAGACGTAAGATTAGACATCTGCCAATTGAATAAATACATTTTTACATCTAAACATTTTCAGACTAAAACATATTCTGTTAAAAAATATGTTTTCAGATTAATGGTTCTCTTTAGACCTGTCAAGGATAGATGAATAATCACTAAAATTTTGTTGTAGCTAAAAGCAACGAAGAAAACTAACTCGAGAAAATTGCCTGTCAACCTATCAGCTAAATCAAATTTATTTTTTATTTTAGATTTATAAATTTATCTTTATTATAAAATTTGCCAGATACGTTAAAAAACAAATTCTATTAATTCTTTTAAAAATTCAATCATTTTGACTGAAAAACAAAATTATTAAACCTATATAATTTAAAAACATTGGTATTTTAAAGATACGATTAAAATAACCTGTCACGACATTACGTTTATAATTCTATACAATATTAAATATCTAAAACATATAAACTTGTGTAAAGTTTGTTTGAAATTGTGATTGCAAATTGCTACTGTAATAAACAGACTTTAAACTTTTGTTATGGAAAAACAAAACATATTAACTTTACAAAAAGAATTAGTTACAAAATTAAAAATTTACGTGTTTAGCATTTGATTAAATTTTACCTCACAACAACTTGCTTACAGTCATTTAAAAAAAAGGTTGATAGTATTGTAAAGAACGTTATGTTTAAAAAAACTTTATGCAGAAAGTATACCCTAAAATTTTTTACTCATAAAACAATTAGAAATAATAAAAATAACTTTTTCTTTGTAGTCAAAAATAGCAATAAGTCAAAAATAATTTAGCAAGTACTTTTCTAAAATCAGAAAAGTGTTAATGTTTATAGTTGTCTAGCTTGAGGAAGTCAATTTTACACATAAAACATTAAAAACATAAAGCATTAATAAATAGTAACTTACGTAACAGAGGTCGAAACTAAGCATAACGAACGCGTCGCGAGGCCACACGGCCGATCGTTGCATGTGAGTGAGTTATTCTATAATACTTTCGATGATAGTTACGTACATTATTTTTCGTGTTGCTTCTTGTAAAATTACATTTTTTTTTAAATAAAAATCACTAAAAATATAATGTTTGTACACATTTATTACCAAATCTGTTAAATTTTACATTAACTTTAACATCGTTTTTTTTCAATTACAGCTTAATTTCAAGATTTTTTTAATTAGATTTTTACTTGTCGCATACTTCTTCTGATATAATAATTAACTTTGCACACTTATTTTTGTGTGACTTTTTAGTTTTCATTTTGCCACCCTAGAGCTTTTTTCGCACATTACGTAATTACACTAACGAACGAATGTTTTTGTTTTCAATGTTAACAGCATCAAATAGTAATTTTCGTAACAAACGTCAAAAATACTTTCGACAACAGTAACGTACATTTTTTGCCCTTAGTGAAATTATATTCTTTTTTGAAAAAGTTTTAAAAAAACACCAGAAATTTAATGTTGGTACTACATTCATTATTAAGTCCGTCAAATTTGACATTACTTTAACTGAATTTCAAGATTTATTTAATAACTTTTCTACTTGTCGCATACTCATTCTAATATAATAATTGACTTTGAACACTTAACTTTATGTGAACTTCTAGTTTCCCTTTCGCCACACTAGAGTTTTTTTTCTTATTACTCAACTTCTACTCTAACAGCTCTAATAAATAGAAAGCACACTGGTGGTGATATTTGGGAATTATCGTTGATAACAGCGCCACTGTCGTGTGTGTACCCGTTTATATTTCTGTGTTTTGTGTTTATTTTTGTTAATGTGATTGTTCATGTTCTATGTTATCATTGTTTAAGTATTTGCCAACAGGCGTTTCCCATTACACTATTGCTTTCTCTTTCCGAGTTAGACAAACTACTGCCTTCAGCATAATTAGAAAACTTTGTATGAAGATTTGGAAACCTCTACAACCGTTACGTTTGCCTAACCTGACGGTGGGGGTTAAGTGAAAATCAAAATTTTGATATAAAAAACGATGGAACTATCCCAACTGCATTGATACTATAGATGGAAAACACGTGTAAATTAAATTGTCTAATAACAGTAGCTTACATTATTTTTGTTATAAAAATGGTTTTTTATTTTTATTAAAACGTTCTCAACGTAATTGTTAACTTTGAAACAATAACCGAAAAATGTGGAACATTTTTGGCACAGATAACCGAAATATATAAAAAGTATTCAAAGAAAGCTAAGGTCAGTTTTTCAAATTGAATCGGAAAAAATGTTAAGAAGACTTTGTCGGATTAACCAAGTAACTGATTAACGTATGTGCTAAGAAAAATAAGTAAAGTGCCCGTGCTAGTTAAAAATAAATACGGCGGGTAAGTGTACGTGCTTTTATTATAAACAAATACCGGTTTAGATAAACTAAAATTATACGCGAGCATAATTTTTGTAGTGATAGTAATATAGTATAAATTAATGTTAATGTAACTCTTTTTTTAAAATGCCGTTAGCTTTAATAAGTTACGTGGAGCTCTAATTGTGTAAATATTTAGTATAGAAATAAATTATATTTAAAATTTGTTACAGTGATGTCACGTGCGGGGTCGCGGTTTTAATGTGTAAATATAAGTAATTTAATATCGCTCCCGTAATATAAAGATTGTGTAAACAAGTCATTGGCTCGTGTTCTGTATGTGTTTACAAACTTAGCTCAGTAGTTTTTATCAGTGCATATTATTTAATTATTTAATAATAAAGGATTGTTTGTTATTAAAATTTAGTGTTACACAAAAATTGCATTTTAAAAGTGACTGCATATCTTATTAAACTTTTTGAATTTTTTGAATCAATATAAAATGGTCAAAAATAAATGAATAAAAATATGAAATAAAAACTGTTCAGAAATTTTAAAAAAACATTTTCAGAAAATGGAGGTATTTTCTAGAATTTCTTGCACAATTTCTTGCAAAATTTTTTGCACCATTGTTTGCACAATTTCTTGTAAAATTTCTTGCACAATTTTTTGCACAATTTCTTGCACATATTCTTGCACAATTTCTTTCTTTCTTTCTCACAGAGATTTTAGAAAAACATTTTCAGAAAATGGAGGTATTTTCTAAAATTTCTTGCACAATTTCTTGCACAATTTTTTGCATCATTTTTTGCACAATTTCTTGCACAATTTTTTGCCCAATTTTTGCACAATTTCTTGCACAATTTTTGGCACAATTTTTGGCACAATTCCTTGCACTATTTCTTACACAATTTCTTGCACAATTTTTTGCACAATTTTTTGCACAATTTCTTGCACAAATTCTTGCACAATTTCTTGCACAATTTTTTCCTCACAGAAATTTATCAAGAAATTGTGCAAGAAATTGTGCAATAAATTGTGCAAAAAATTGTGCAAGAAATTGTGCAAGAAATTGGGCAATAAATTGTGACTGACTTATCTAACGGAAATATTTTCTAAATTAAATAAGGTTAATCTGTCTCTACAATGAAAAAATTAGAATTTTGGTTTAGTAGCGTAAAAAATGGAAACTTTAAAAAAAATTTAGTGAAGAGTTGGAAACATTAAGGTATCTAAAAAACTATCAAATGAGATTATTAAGCATCTTACACACCCATGTAGTTCTGTAAGTAATACTCTGAAAAACTATTTTTAGGTGAAAGATCCTTTTACTGTTGAAGAAAAACTCCATGGTTTTTTATCACAGAGGCATAAAAAATTTATAGATATGGTTTCAGACCATTAAAAACCGACCACTGTCAGAATTTTGGTGTAACCTTAATCACAAATATCCATATCGGCCAAGAAATGCTATTTTGTTCTTCTTCCATTTGTCAGCACATACCTTTGCGAAACTAAGTTTTCTTTGTACGTCGCCATTAAATCGAAATATTGAAATCGTTTGGATGCAGACCTTGATATAAGACTCCAACTTTCTTCTATAAAACCGAACATTACAGAAATTTGCGCAAATAAGTCTCAATATCACACACCACACTAATATACCAACACTTTGTAACAATTAACAATAGAAATCAACTTTTAAAATTGTTTTTATTAATTTTCCATTAAAATTTACTTACTATTTTCTTAAAATTAAAAGTTTCGATAACAGTTGTTTAGTTAATTAATCAGTTGAGTTAATACACTTAAAAAAGTTGATTAAACAGCACATCAAAAAAAAACCACTACGTTTTGGGTACGAGTGTTTTTGCTGAAATCAAACATGTAAATATCTTATAGATTTCCAGGTTCATCAAAAAACAAAAAGTTTGCAAAATCATTATAGAATGGAATTTGGTCTTGTTGGTGAAATTATCTTACAGTTTGCTGACCGTATACCTAAAACTTACAATAAAGTAATACTGCAGTATTTACTCGTAGGCAATTACTTTATTTTTATAAGACTAATTGACTATTTGACGATAAATCGTGACTGAAAATGACAATTTAGTGTCGTTACAAAGAAATTCGGACTAGCAAGGAATGTGTTTGCAGAATATTGCAAAAGAAATACTAACAAGCTATATTTGTAACGCCACATAAGTTAATTGTTGTAGGTTTGACTAAACACTGCACTGTATTTTATTTTTTTCTATTTCTTATTATAATTACGATTACATTAACTGGCAACGCACATCTATTACATTAAATAATATTTAACTGTTAACTATCTAACAAAACTGTCTATTAGAAACTGTAACCTAACTGACCCACTTATTTTATTTATGCGTAATGGAATTGCTAACGCTGCTCACTTGTCACTATTGCTCAAAACTGTTTGTCGCACCTGTTATTGCATCTATGCTAACGCTTAATAATCGTTTCTTAATAAGTCAAGTGCAATCACCATTCCAATTGCTATTATTTTTTTTACAGGTTCAATCTAATAGAAAATGACATTACATACTAAGTATGATAACTTTAGACGTCGCATATGCTAAGACAAAAGAACCCGGTGTATGCTATGGCGTTCCACAACCAGCAATAACGTATTAAGTGTAACGAAAATTTTTTGTCATTTCATTTTTCCATTTCAACTATTTCAACTTCAGCTGCGTAATAAAATAAAAATAAACATTATTGGGTTAATGTTAGGATTGAATTTTTTTGTTCATGAAATATATAATATATTAGTGGTATATAAAACTTACACATTTTATTACAGTCTACCATGTTTTTAATATATAAATACAATTTGTGTTTTATATATAGTAAATATTATATTCATTTCTCATATTAGATAAAATTGTTGTATTCCTGGACTAGTTAACTATGAACCAATATTTATAGCATATTTTAGTATTTTTTACCTCTACAATAATCTGATTTTTCAATGTTTCAAATAAGAATTTTTAAAACGGATTATTTTTGAACATCCAGCGACTATTCTTTTGTTTACTTAAACATAGAAATTAAAACATGTATTTGATAATTGATTTTTTTTATATTGCTGTTAATTTACTCACAACCGTTTTATCTACGAACCTTCTTAGATTCTTTGTTGTTTTGTGAATGACTAATTAAATGTATAGGTCTTCTTTATTTACTCAATTTTTTTAAGTATTTTCTTATAGATTTTTGTAGATAAACTTTTGATGGTAAATTTGCTAAGAATATGTTTATTGACGTGTTTCTTTAAAACTATCTTGTCTTTACCTACCACTTCCAATTTCAATTCTAATTCCTGAAATTAAAACTGAACTTTCCTTAATCTGTAGCGTTTCTAAAAAATTATATAAAACCACTCAACCTTATTATAGTATAGCAACATTTCGTACAGAACTTTATTCTGCCACGGTAATTAGCAAAGTAAGTTTAAGTCTATATACAGTATGCTACGTGTCGTTAGTAATAAATTTTTGGATTTTTGTATTTTGACAAAATTCTTTGTACTGCACTGTAAGCAAGCCGCTGGCGGTACGATATCAGCATTTTTTTCCCGACATTTGCACGAAACAATTTCTCATTTGACGTCCAACACAAGATGATTTTGGTAGAAACTTTCCATTGTAAGTAGTTTCCTTTTTTTTAAATCAATTTCACGTCGTGTTACTATTACGTTTTAAGCTATGGGTTAGAGTGTTGTTTTATTGAAGGAGTTAGATCGATGTTGTTTCTACTCAACTACTCGCAGGTAATTGGTTACCTACGTCATTTTTTTGCCAACTTAAAACTCATAACAGGGTAGTTGGCAGTGTCTTATACCTACAGAATCAATTCATCCCGGTATAATCCACGTGGGATTGATAACCTTACATGTCACACTCGAATTGTACTTTGATCAGCTGTGGTTACCTGTTAAGTTTTTTTTTCTATATGTCAAAGGTAATAATTATTATTAGCGGCTATGCTAAGAAACTAGGGATAAATATTACGTTCTTATACTAATTTAACGATCACGTCTCGCTATTCAAAAACTAAATTTTCGTAACTACATGTAATTGTTAATGCTTGATCGGTTTTGCTGTATATAATTTTGTTGTTGATTATTCGTGATTAAAATCTACTAAATCTTTCTATCTATTTGAACGAAAATTGTAGATTATAATTGTTAACGTCTAATGGATTTGTCTTATGTGACTTTGTCTTTGAGTAATTGTGCCTAGCGTTTACTGATTCTGTTTTGTTATTATTTGGAAAATATGCAATCAATTTGTTACGTTCTTTTGTTTATAGTAGTTTGCTTTTCTCTTAATTTTTTCGACCGCGGGTTGTTATGTACCCTTGCGGTCTCCAAACCAAGGATTCTACAAGTATGCTCGAAGTGGCGCCTGTTGTTTTCTTTTTTTTTAATAAAGCAATCTTAAGTACGCTCATTCACTAATTTCTCAGTTACCTGTGCTGACGTGGATGTTACTAACAAAATCCGCTGAAAAAAGTTGGTAACAAGTAGCTAAAAGCATAGTCAGTGCTATATTTTACAGATTTATTTATTTCTTGGTCAATACGTTTAATCGTGTTGTGTGGTTTTTTTTTTGAAAATTGGTATGTAAAACTGTAAAACTTTTGTGTATCTATGATTGTACACGAGACTATATACTTTTTTAACTAAACCACCAAATCATTTTTAATATTTTTCTTATTGTCAGTTTTTTGTTACTCACACCGACGGTGTTTGGTGTAACACTGAGGTGCCACACGATTATTTTTTTATATGTAGCTTACTTACTCACTACAAGTTTTTAGTGTTGAAAACACTTATAGAGAGCTTAATTCGAAGGCTCGTGTAACGAAACGATGAAACGCTTAGATGAAACGAACCTGGAACTTGCGGTGGTGCCCAATTTCACTTTATTTTTTGTATTTTTCGAATGCAATGTTTATGATTATTAAACAAGATATTCCTTATGATTCGTTTTATGTTTTAAAAATATAATAAGTCTTAATTTCACTTAGCAGTGATAAAAAATGATTATAGTAATTGCAGAATTAGATCTGCGCGAGCTTCCGCCTTGTACGCTGCAAAAACGATACAACATAGATAAAAATTGCACATAAACAGTTTATTGAGCACAAAATTTACTACAAAAAAGTCCGCGGGAGTGTATAATTATATCTAATAGTTTAAGAGTTACAGAATTTTAATGTAATTTTCGTGCAACTTTGCACACTTGTATCTTCTAAACTATTGAACGTAATTGTACCCTTCCGCCGACTTTTTTATAGTATTCTCGTTTAATATGTACCTAGAATACTAGTTATTTGTGTTTTTTCATTTCTTATTATTTATGTATGCATTCTTATTTTTGAAAATTGTAATAAACCTTGTTTATTATATTACGTAGGTAATATTGAACACCTGATAATTTCAAAATTTGCGTAATCTGTGATTTTTTTTAATGTTTACGTTAATATGGTTTTTTATTTTTTTGTCGTTTTTGACTTGTATGTTATTTAGATTATTTTTTAAATGTTTTATACATATTTTAACAGTGTTTACTATTATAACTATTTTTAATTCTATATTAACTCTTGGTTTATATTTTCTTCAGTATTTTCGTCTTTAGTTTTTTTTATTTCTTGTTAGTTTTTATAATAAATGTTATGTAATTTAGGTGTTTTTGGTTTTCTATTAATTCTAAACTTTTTAATTTTTTATACTGAGTGTTGCTTTTTGGTTCAAATTATTTTTTTTTAATTAATTTTGTAACAAACAAGAGTTTTTCCTTTACACTTTAAATGCAATGTTTTTAAGTGATAGATTTTTTTTAAGTATTTTTTTATCTTATTTTTTGCAGATTGATTATAGTGGTTTTTTTTGGCCAAATTCATTATCACCCTTTAACATTTAAAATATCAAATTTTAACTTTTTATATTGATAGAGCAAATACAAATAAATTTTATTTTAAGAAAGTACTCAGTAAAACTATTATTACGATCTTATTTTAAGGTGTTAGAGAAACTTTCTTAGATTCCAAATAAGTTATTATTAATTTCGGCTTGTGTTTTATTTAAATAGTTTCAATATAGTTAAACTCATTTAGTTTTACAAGAATACTCTAGTTATAATTGAACATATTGTATTGTTCTATATTATAAACTACAGTCAACAATTTTTTTATGCAATTGCATAAATATAAAGAAACAAATAAGTAAATAAAAAAAATTAATAATTAATAGCAAAATAAAGAACACATTTTAAATAACATAAACTAAACAGAAAAAACTGTAAACAATATTTCTAAAAATATCAATTTAGATTTTCTTTTTTTTTACTTTTGATTTATTTTGTAAAGATATTACGGCGGTGTCTTGTACTATATCATTCATTAAATAAAGCAGTAATCCTTTCAATACTTCAGTGTACGTAGATGCAGTTTTCCTTAGTTAATAACGAATTTAAAATATAGAAGCTTACCCCAAAGAACGTCATTCGTTTCGCTGTTGGAAACAGATCTTGTAGGACTAATTGAACGGAACACTCGCCGTGCTACGTAATTTGAGTATACCTAATTTTATATTAGTGTTCATAAATCTTTAAAAGTAAGAGTGTTCCTACTATAAACAATTTATGACTGAGGTTGTATATCTGGGTTAACAAGATGGCATAAATGGCGTTTTTATATCCAACATCAAAAACCGACCGTGATTACTTTTGCAAGAATGTTTTAAGAGTACCAATAAAAGTGACGTTTAATTTATAAAGATATGAAAGAAATCGCACAGACAGACGTTATTTTGCAATAACCACGCCGGCATAACTTTTTTAGTGATTTATGTAGTTTTATTACAATTTCACATCTGCTCTAGTTATTTCCATTGTCGGTTATCTTTTATCCTAATTTCGTAGAAAGTAAAACATACAAATGTAATTTTCACATGGCTGAACTTGAAGCTCAGGAGTCATTTAAACTTTACGCAGCATTTAACTATCGATTTTTTTAATAAACGTTAAAACTGGAGCAAGATTCATTAAAGCACTAAAATAAATATGAAACGTTCTTGTACAACTGGAAATCTATAGGAGTTTTTCTATTCAGTTTTTAATGAAGTTCTTTTCAAATATACGCCACTACAACTTTACGTATCTGAATGTAAGTCATGCTCGTTAATTTCATTTACACTGTGCCACGCAATACAGAAATGAAAACAAGCTGTATTATGAAATACTCTTCATGATTATTGCAATCGCATTATAAAACAAATGCTTACAATAAAAGTCTATGTATATATGTTGTTTTACGGTACGGTTAATGTTCATTACATAAATAGAAGCTTTTAACTCTAGTAGCACAAAATATACGTAATATATTAGTAAATAACATCTGGTAAATACTTAAATGTCACACTTCTTCATAATTGCCATTTATTGAAATGTTATATCAATAATTTAAATAAAATAATTATTTTCTAAATATTAATTATTAATATCTTTTAAATATATATAGCAGACATTAGATGTAAATGTCGTCTCAATATTTCTTTCCAAAATATGTAAAATATTTCTTTTTAATGTGTTCTAGATGTATCTCACTATTATTTGTGAGATATTTGTAAAATATATACCTGCTACTTATGTGTATGTTTGCAAATGATATTTAATCTGGGTTTTATTGCTACCCCTTGTACAATTTATATTAAATCGTATTGAAACACTACAGATATTCTGTAAAAACACGTTTAAATATAAAAAATGACACTAACAAAATAAAATTATAAATAGCAAATAAAATATAAATTTAAAATCTGTTTATATTTTAAACATCTTTAAAAAGTAAGTACACAAAAAAAATGCATTTAAAAATTATTGTAAAATTATTATAGTTTTAGTTATAACGCAATTAGTTTTTCAGTTCAAGTCAAAAGCAGATGCCTCGATTTCATATTCTCCTTGTGTAATTTGTTAATAATTAAATTGCGTTCCTTATATAATTTTTAACAGATTATATTGTGTTAGGGTTTCTGGCAAAAATAAAAAAAAAGTTTAAGCAAAACGTTTAAAATCTATGAATACGTAAATTTAAAAGCACAGGTAAAAATAAGCACAAAAAAGTTAGATACTGATTAAACATAAATATTAGCTCTATGTATAATTATAATATACATTTTATGTCAGTCAAGCTTTGAAAAACATTTGTGACTTTAGAATACACGAACGATATTGTTGGTACATATTTTTATAACATTGTTTTTATCTAGTTTTACAATATTTAGAATACATTTTCTACATCTTGCAATAATAAGTATTTAGAATTAAAATATTTACCTGATGTCATGTAAACTTTTAAAAAATTTGTAAGGTTTTAAAATATATCAATGATATTGTACGTATATATTTTTAGAATATTAGTATTATACACTTTAACAATATCAATAGTATATCTATTACAGCAAGCAATATTTAACCGACTTTAAATATTGTACCAAGGTCATTAGAATACCGTACATATATTTTGTGCTACTAGGGTCCTTAAAATGTAAAGTCTGTAATTGATTTTTCTTTATATAATACAGTACAATATAGATATTCGTTAAGTACAAAAACTTACTTTGTACAAAATAAAAAAAACGTGCTTCCTATACATTAAAATAAATTTCTTAGCAATATTCCTTGGTACACATTCTTATTCTTTATAAATCTTATAACTAGTTCAATGTCTCAATATACTTTCAACAGGTATTTTACTTTAAATAATTTTGTAGTCAAAGTATTCAATAGTTTGCAATATTAAAAAAAGCAAATTGTTTTAATTAAAACTTATCTATATTATTTAGAGTTCATTGCTTTGTATATATTTTGCTTATTTTGAATTCAGTTTTTTCTTGCTTCCCGTAGAATATAAGCGGTTGCATTTTACAAGCAAACTTCAAAGTAAGCACGTGTGAATTTAAATGCTCAGCAACATTTTAAAAAAGAATCGTGGAAATTCGCTTGTTTTATGGTGTAAATGAAATAAAAAATCAATTGATGCTTGTGAAAAAAATCGAGTATGAGGTCAACGCGTAGTATTGACTTCTTTGTAAGTCGAATCTTTAATATCCTTTTTAGTAAAATTATTGTTTGTAAAACATTTCGTGTAAACTGAAAATATTGTAGAGTTGTAACCAGTCCTCTACACTAAATATGTCAAGCCTGGTGTGTTAATAGGATAGATAACGAAACCTTGCTTATTAAGTTTCTACTAACGCATCCGTACAGTACTCAACGGTAATTTCAAAATCGGAAAAAATCTAGCGCACGTCGGGTTTCAGTATTGAACTACCACGGCGATACATTTGTTACTTATTTTTTAAATTTTAAGGATAATTACACCGTTACTAGTACTAGCAGCAGAGAGTTAGCTGTTAGTCCTTTATATTTTTAATCACTTTTTACTGTAGATCGTATGTATGAAGACTAAGAATGCAAGTAATTTATGTCTTATTTAACTTAATTCTTTTCTATTTGGTTTAATTCTATATTTTATTGTTATAATTTTTTTATACTAACATTAGAATGTCTTCCATACCAGACATACCAGAGCTCTCGTTGTCTTTCTTTACTGTGAGTTAAGTTTAAAAGTAATTAATCGTATTGCAGTTAAGTGCACGTTACAAACTGTACGTTTACATAATTAAAACTTAAGAAATATGAACTTCAAGAACACCTGAAAACTTTTGGAGAAGTTTTGATGTGGAATCGTTTTCAGAATAGCCGTCCTATGGTTCTGAACCTCTTCGACTTTTGCACAACGTGATCTCTTAAAGGTCTGTTTAAGACGTGAAAACAAAAAAAAATCAGCAGGCGTCAGATCTGGAGAGTACGGTAGATGTTGCACTGCAACTGTCACGCCACGCCTAGTCAAAAATTGTTGTACCATGACGCTGGTATGCGCTGCTGCATTGTTATGCAGTAACATTTAATTTTGTTAGCATTTTATAGGTTTCTGTTGCTGTTTTACGCAATTTGAAGCAGAACTTAATGTTGTGTCGTTGCTTCATGACGTCTCGACGCGTATTACTCGGAAACTCAATTAGACGAAATGCAATAGCACTGCTGTAGAAGCTTCGAACTAGTTCCGACTGAGGGCAGGTTCAGACATTTTCGTGCGTGTCTACGCATGCACGTGCCATTGTTTCAAACTTTGAATAACCAGATTTGCTGATTCATAAACCATCTTTTCGGTTATATTACACGGATGTTTTTCTATTTCCACATTTTCACGGATTAGTCTGGGAAAGTACAAAAGAGTTCTAGCCAACACTTTAGTTTAGTCAAAGTTTAGCGTGTGTTCTTGGTTTTATACGTTTTCCGCCACTGCTGATATTGTAACTCTGCGGTGTTTGCAGTCAGCGATATGTTCATTTACTCCAGGTTTAATAGAGCGTCCCGTTTATCCTATATAACTTGATCCACAGGAACAAGGAACTTTGTAAATTTTGGCATGTTTTAGAGCCCCTTGTTTGTCTTTAGCAGGTGTAAACCAAGTGTTCAGGGTATCCTTAGTCGTAAAGATAGTTTTGATATTATGTTTATTTAGCACCCTGCTTATTGTGTCTGTCGAACCCTTACAGTATGGTAATTAAGCAGTGCTAGTAAGGAATGATATGTCTTCCCTAACTTTTCGATTTATTGCTCTTTTCCATGCGTTTTGGATACCTTTAAACGCGTATCCATTTTGTTGTAGAAACTCCAACAGTGTTTCCTTTTCTTTTTGTAGATTTACATTATCTGACACACGTATAGCTCTTTTAGCTAAAATATGTAAAACAGTATTCTTCTGTGCTGGAAAACAGTATTCTACTGAGTTGTCAACTGCAACATTTACTTTGCCTACAACTTTTTAGTTGTAGTTAAGTTTTACCTTAAAACATATTTTGTACACATGACCATCCCGATTACCAACTGCAACTGTAACACCATTTTTGAGAATTTTACACTTCCTATTATTAAAAATCATCGTGAGCACTAATTGAAAACAGATTTAATTTTGTTTTAAGTACATATAATAGATCTAATAATTGTTTTTGAACTTATTTTTGTACGTTAAACACTAAAATTTTTATAGTTCTTTTACCAAATGACTTAATTTTGGTTCCATCACTAATTCGGTCAAACAATAGACTCTGAAATTTTTCAAAAACCACAAAGAGTTGTTTCTGTGATGTCATATGGTAGTTCGCACCTGAGTCCCATACACCAATCACTTATTTTAAGCAACATAACATTTGTCACAAGTTCACCCACAAACGCATCACCTGATACACCCTGCTTGGATACCTTTTTTTTGCTCCTTGTTCATGAATTTGTTTTCTATAATCTCTCTTTGTGTGATCTATTTTTTTACAATAAAAAGAGGCCATAGATTTTCGTTTATAACCTGAAGGATTTACAGCAAAATTTTCAACTTTCTTAGCCATAACAGCTACTTTTTCATTACTGTCCTAAATATAAATTGTTGACTCCTCCACTAGCAGACAAGAAGTCAAGTCAGCCAACGTTTCCTTATCAGTTGATGTAGATTTCTAGACACTAAAAAAATTATTATATTCTGCTGGTAATGTCATAAGCACTTTTGTGGTAACCATTAGGTCTGGAATTGGTTCACCAAATCGTTTTAGTTGTTGACTCAATTCTTTTATCTTAGAAATGTGTACTATCAAATAGATACTTCGTGTAAATGTAGAATCTTTGTTGTGCTAAATGCAACCCTGGCTCGGATTTTTCTTCATAAATGCTCAATAACTTTCTCCATATATGATCCGATGATTCACCATTCATTATGTGAAAAACGACGGAATCCAAGCGAAATTACTTTTGCCTTTTGTGCCTATTTGTCAAGCTTGTCCCATTGAGCTATGCACTCTGTATAGGTTCTGCTGGTTTAAGACTTTTACCAAAAACCACACTAAAACAATTATACAAATTTAGAATAAGCCGCATCGTAAATTTTCATTTAACCCAATCTTTGACATCTTAAAGTTCTTACCTTTTCAGGTAGTTTTTACACTAATGCATTTTGCGTAGATCTGTGCTTATAACCTGTAACTTGCTATTTAATAAAAACACTACTCAAGTAATTAAACCAAAAACAAAATTTTATTTATTCCATCAAAAGAGGATACTTTTGGTTACTGGTGAAAAAACACAACTTGAAAAAGTAAAAGTAAACATCTACTCTATCTCTTAAAACTAAAATAATACTAGTGTAGGTTTAGTTGTCTACACTTCATCATTGTTTAATATCTCCAACAAAATTAAAATCTATAAATCTATAAAAACAGACGACCGAACTTAGAATCAAATTTGTTTCTTCTGAGATCTTGTAATAAAAAATTTAAAAACTTACAATAAAAATATGAAAATACATTTATCGAAAGCAAAAATACTTATTTTGCCACGGCACCAGTCGGAACACAAACCTCTGGGTGTGAGCCTAAATGAAAATAAAATACACAGGCGTGAGTTTCTTTAATTTATTTGCAATTATAACATATTACACTAAAGAAAAAATGAACATTATTTGGATTAAAACGATATTTGAGCGCCAATCACCTTGAAATTGGGGATAAATAAACAGCATAAAGTTTTATACCTAATTATTAATCGATATCAAATTCAAAAGTAATAAACGTTTAATTTGTTACGGAGTATGTATTCCGAAAAGTTTTAAAACACAATTAATTTAACTTGAATTTAAAATGTAATAAGTAGTACCATAAATTCCTGTTGACTCACCATATATGATATGACCTTATCTGATATCTTCTATTTTTAGCACATTTTTTGTTGAATTGATAAGATTCTTCCAGCACGAAATAACGAATCAAACGAAGGTAGATTTGAAAACACAACAGCAGGCATAAAACCAAAGGATATAAATCCAGTAAATAAAAACTCTATAAAAAAAATCCAGTAATTAAAAGAAAAGACCCTAAATATCAATAATTAGAATGGTTTTTAATCGACATGAAATTACTTACGTTGCTTTAGATACAACGGTCTTGAAATCAATTCTTTTGTCTAAATATATTGCGTAACATGGTGAAATCACTAAAAATGTTGAATTCAATAGAAAAATTATATCGAAATAAAGATAAACTCACCAGCAATTAGTTGGAATGAATAAAAATTAATTTGTATGCTTTTTTTACGCCATAAGTAATAAAATTTGTCTTCCTTGAATCACTTCGTGAAAGCCTCAAGATGGCTCAAACGGAAGTGCGAACCAAACTCGATTGCTCGGTCGATTCGAAAACGACGCGACGTTGCCAAACTGAATAAATTTAAGTGCAATATTAGTTGCAGAAAATAAACGAAAGCAAAATAAGATTTTAAATGTAATGAACTCTAACGGAACGTTACAATCTGTTCTTAGTAGAACTTTTTATAGATCTTTTACAACCGTAAATAGCATTTGTGAACCACTGTTTTGTACCTGGCCAACTCTCTGTTTTTAACTGTTTTATTTTCAAACGTTCACTATTGGAGATTGTTATTGCCTGTTTAAACTAAATAACGACTACTCGCTGTGCTTCGGCTTTTCTAACGTGTTGCGACTTGCCGTCTTAAAATTTTTCGTAACTTCAAAAAACCTTTTTATCATGTGCTCAACACATCCAAATCTAAATTTTGTGCTTTGTGCACAAACCAAACCAAGATAACTTAACAAATTAATAAATTGCTCAAGGCAGAGTGACTTAGAATTCGTTAAAACGTTGGCTTACATCATTTACCAGTTTGTGAATTATCACGATAATTAAGTTAAATTCTTCACTTAGAAAGAACATACAAAACTAATTTAGTCTTTTTTATAGCTACGTTACAGCAATTTTATACGACCTATCGCGGGTAAATTTTTCTGTTTTAGCTGTTATTTCTTATCTTTTCGTTGACTTTCAACAATTTTTTATTACACATTATTTATCAATTATTTTTTGAACGGTTATGTCTACTGTTACATATAAAAATCTTAATTATTAACATTTCCATTTATTTTTTTTTGTAATTATAAGAAAGTCTACTCAAAAAATTGCTCATGTTCTTGGTCCGATAGACTGTTCTGTCTTAAACATTTCTTTGGCTTGTTAAAGTGTACACTTGAGGCAGAAAACGTAACTACAAAAAAAATGAAAGTGGTTTTGTATGCTCCTTTTAAGTGAAGAAATTAAATTATTTATTATTAATCGTAATAGAATATAGAAGGATAAGGAATTTTACTAAGTACTACATGTTTCTAAATCATTATTTAAATCTCTAACGTAAGTGAGTTAAAGTTATAATAAATGGTTCGAACCAAAGTACTTTAGAATTTGTTTAAACGTTTGACACCTTTACGAGTTAAATTTGTTTCTAGACATGTTTTCTGTAAATAATAATATAATGACGTAATTTAATTTTAACAGGACATCTCAAATCAATCTAGTAAAAACTCGATTTGTCATCAAAAACAATTTTGCAACTACCCGTATATTGCTGCCATTGTAATTAAAATTGCACCGTGATTTTTTTTGCAAACTTTTATTGTAAATATATACCAGTAGTCAACACCCGCCGTAACTTTGTAATTAAAATTTAATTAAAAAAGCATGTGTTTACTAACCTGTAATCATTAATTACTTTTAAGGAAGTTATCGACCTTTGCGATTGCAATAAAGACTTGAATGATTTAAATAAACTTCCTAATTAATAATATTTTTGCTCGTCTTGTGGGTACGTTAATTAACACAGTTTTAAAACATAATCATTAACATAAAATTCTTACACGCCATTTTACCGTTGCTAAAAATGTATTTAGGGAAATAACTCGTATTGTTAGAACTTTTAAACGTAGTCCAAACGTAACAAAAGCTATTATAACGTTTATTATAGTGCATAATTGTTAGTTTGCATAATAAAAAAGTATGTTAATTATTCTTAATTATTTAATGCTTTAAATCAACATCTGCCGATATGTGTTATCGGTACCGTTACAACTCAACTTTGAGTGACATTTTTTAGGTTCTTTTCAGACTTGGGTGTTATTATTTCTAAAAATGTTAGTTTTTGTAGCCACTTTTGAAGTCTTACTACTGCATTAAATATATATGTTAGCTTAGCCACTCCTTGTTTAAAAAAAAACTATTTGCGCGTTTTAATAGTAACTTAAATTTTATTTAAACGACACAATATTTTTCAATAAAATTAGGGTGTATATTGTAACCAATAAAAAGGAAATTTAACCTAATAATCAAAACTATTTACATGCGTTTAAGATTACTTATTTTTATGCGTTTTTAAATCAGTGAAATTTTTATTATTGGTATTCATTGTTCATTGTTCACTCTTCGTGCTTTTTAAGGAACTCTATCTGTCAACAAAGTTAATTCTGGTTGCAAAATTTTGGTTAATAAAAATTTTTTGCTTGTCTATATCGATTTGTATTTGAAAAAAAAATTAATATACATTGATTTTTAGTTGACTAACCTGAATACTGATTGACTGGTACATCGAGAATGTGTTAAACATATTTCTATGGTTCTGTAAGATTAACTTTGAAAGTAACTGTGTCACTGAAAGTGCATATGTGTTTTTAGTGATTTACAGTACTTAAACGTGCAGATAAAGTTGTAAGAACGGAAAACGTTTTTGTTATAAATAAACAAGCTATCAATATATAAAAGTAAATAATAATTTTTATATCATATATCAAACATGTTTTTTGCTGGCATTTGTTTTTAAATTTAGAAATTTAAATATCCTTATAAATACCGGTAAAATTTTAAGAGCTAAATGCGAATAAATTTATTATTACCTGAAACTTACTAAAAAACGCTGTAATTCTTTGAAAAAAACGTGATGTTAAAAATGTTTGAAAAATACCTAATAAATAAATTTAAACCGTACAGTGTCACTATCTACATTTTAAGCATTCTTCCACCAAAATAAATGTATTTTGAAATAAATTTCTTTTAAACTAACGTTGTTTATAATTTTTGTGACAGTTTTACAGTTTACGTATACAAATATAACAAATTTTACATAAAACTTATGTGTTCATTAAATTTTAACATGCTTCTTATCTGAACCAACGAGCTAGACACCTAAAAATATGTCCTTTAAAGTTTCGACCGCAAAACTACAACTACACGTAACTATCCTATAAACGTCAGCGTTATTTTACTTGTGGTCGTGTTAAAATTACACTGAACACTCGTAATATTGGCGGTAGCTGAAAAGTTTCCGCAGCCACTTTAAGATTTCTTTTTAAAGCTTTAACTTTAGAGTTAGCGCAACATCTCAAATGTCAATTCTTACTTAATTTTTTTGTTATTTATTTAAAGAACTTAAAAGCATTTCATTGTTGGTTGTAGTACTAATGGTAGTACGTAATTGAATATCAATTTATATAAAGTTTTTTCGATTTTATATTGCAATTATTAAACGTTTTTAGCTATTTATTGAAAATGCACATGAGTCAGTCATAGTAATAAATTAACTGTAAATCTTGTGAGAATTAGTGTTTGTTTTAAAATTATTAAGTTTATTTACTTAATTATATCACACATTAATTTCTTACTTCGAGATAATGTTCTCCGATATTTTTTGATTTGTGCTTGCATCAACTATCTTAAATTTTTAATTTGCGGCTACTATGGCTAGTAATATAATACTATAAAAGCCATTGTAAATATAATTTAAAAAATTCTCCATGGTTTTGTAATGCGCACGTGCTTCTCATCAACAGTTCCCAAATCACAAAAAAAGTTCAATTTTTTATGAAAGATGTGCTATAACTTTTCACTTTACTTCAGTACTTGGAAACTGCAGAATAAACAGTGACAGTTACTTAATAAGCCATTATATTTAATAGTGACACACATTTATAAATTTCTTTAAATCACTAAATATTGCTAATCATGTCTTACGAATTATAAATGCTAAAATCTGCAGATATATTAACCGAAAACATCAGATCTTTATAACTTCTGTTATGTTAAAAGTGTCTTGGTGTGATTTTCGTACCGTATAAGTTTCGCTCTCTTTTCGCTACATTCAGAACCATGCGCTGTGAAGTGGTTACTTCTTGAGAGTTAGCATTTTTTGAAAAAGAAAAATTATTTTTTCGGTGACTATGGTCCGCTTCGCATATATGCTCTTGCGTAAGTACCCAGCGAAGTTTCCACTTCTAAATTTTTACACTCATCTGTGTTATAAATGAGTGTAATTTTTTTGCTGCTTTTGTAAAAGTTTTCGTGAGATAAGCATTAATTCATATTTTTGTGATTTACTTTGGTTTTCCCGTAATTGTAATAGCGATTTGGAATACCACCACGTGTTGATCAATTTGGAATGATTTATGTCAATCCATTACTTTCCGCTGGAAACTATAATTAGAAAGACGTAGCAATCGTTGTTATATTTCATGTGTTGTTTGAATAACGTTGGACGCATTTGATTACGACGATTTATTGTTTATCGACAAGTAACTTACTTGTTACACGATCTTATAGCTAATTTTTACTTTATCTTTTAGCGACTGTAAGAGATGATTGAAGCATCCATATAGCTGTTCGCATGTCTGAAATACTCGTGGGTACATTTTTTCTTGCTATTCATTTGTCTATGTGCCAAACGTAAAATACGTGCGATTTAGATATTATATAAATTAACGCAAGCAGATTTTTGTTTGTACGATTTCATTTTAGGGTAAATGCGATTTGGAACGGGTTGAGAATTTACTAGTTTTGCATTGAATTGGCATTTAACTCTGAGATTACATATTACTTGATTTTTTTATATTGTACTATGATAAATGTATGTGTGGAGTGTTGCCTACCCTTCAGGATTTTTTTAACCTCTTCTGCTCTCATTGTTAGAAATAAATATTATTTATTAAATAATATTTGTCGTTATAACCAGTGTTTTGTTATTAATTCTACTTCAATGTTGGATAGATTCAAACGGTGTCTTCCATTCTAGGTTCCAACTGTTTTGGCGCTTTTTTAATCTTAAGTTACAATTATTACATCGATACTTTTAAACCGCTTGCCGATTTAACTGACTTAATCGCTAGCAATTATGTTACAAGAAAATTATCGTAACACTTGTACCCGTTGCTAGAAATCATAGCGTGGCTGATAATCGTTTATGTTGTAAATCGGAATTAATTTTGATGATCGTCGGATTCCAAACGTAACTGCTTTAATAAATTTACGGGAGTAAAGTTAGGTCGCTTCTTTAATAGACATGTCATCTATTTTTAAATACTGGGTTGCCGATTAGCAGTTCGGGATTTTGCTCGCGTTGGAGAATTTACATAAAGAAGCAACACCGTTACATCCAAAGTCAAATAGAATGATCAAAGAGATAAATTATACAAGTCCATTGTTATTAATGAAAGAAGTATACTGCAAGTAATATTAGTTAGAATTTGTTAGTTTGCATTACGATTGGTGCCAATTAAGCAACACCAAAAAAACTATAAGCAGCGATTTCGTTCTTTTGAGATTCTTTGGCACCGTGATAAATTTCATGTGTTTTTACTAAGAACTACATATATAGGGTAACGGGTACAGTCATTGGCCACTTAAAGATTTATCAGCTGAATTTTTAATGTACGGTGTACATTTTTTATTAAAGTATTTTTCTGATAATTTTTTAATGTTAATAAAACATCAAACTTAAAAATAATATGTTTATTTTAAAAGTTTTAAGCATAAAGTGGTAAATGTTGTCACTAATATAATATACAAACTTACACAGTTATTGGCCATTTGAATATAGTTATTGGCACATTGGATTACAGTCATTGGCCGACCTTTCCTAAAAATCTTTAGTTTACGCTTTTTTGTTCTTACAGCTATTGCACACAAAAAATTCGACGTTTTCGGTTTCCTGGGATTTCTCTGCACAAACAATATGATAGCTTCTAGTACAAAACTGACATTTTACTCCAATTTTTAATTTAGTTATATTTAACAAACAAGAATAACATAATCCTATGTCTAGCCGTTTTTTTGCATATAAATTGGTGCTTTGAGATGGATTAATCAATATATTTAAGATAACAAAGAGTTTCTTACTGTCTGGATACTCTTAGTTTTCAGAAAATAACGTTCTTTTAGTAGATTCAGGTATTTTTTTTAATTTCTATTTTCACTACATGCAGTATTTCTGCTGTTAGATGCATTGTTTATATTTAGAAAATTTGCAATGTAGTGATCAGCAGAAAATACATTGAGTGATCTATTATTATGAACAATTTCGGGCAAATAAACGTTTCCTTTTACAGAATCTAGAATTTGGTCGCTCAACTCTTCTTGCTTTTCTTTGGCAATATTTATTTCTGGTATGTGTACTCTGGCTCTACCTTTTAATGTAATGCTTTTAACTATGTCTTCTTTAGAAATATCTGCATCGACAGTGACAGTATCTGCTGTATTTACCTCTTTTAAGTCTAGGCAATCATCATTTAAATTGTTATAAACATTTTAATCGGCGTTTCCAATTTTTTTAATTTGTTCGACAGTGAGTAGGACAAAGGATTTTTTCTTGTTGACGTCAGTCTCGTTCTCGTTGTCTCCTGTTTTTCCTCCTTTAACTTTTTTCTTTATTACTTTTACTTTGGCTTGTTTATTCTGTTTTACATCAATGATTGATTTCGTTTCTATTCGCTTTCGCTTTCTTTCTTCTTTTAATCTTTTTTGTTCTAATTTTTCCTCAATTTTACGTCTTTCTGCATTTTGACGATCTGAAGAGGTTAGCACGAAAGGCAATCTTTCTGTTTGTTTTTTACCTTTTCTTTCCGGAGATTTTGGCCAAAAAAGGAACTTGTCAATACAGGTGTTGATTCCTTCGGTGGATACATTCTTTTTAATGTAGTTCTTTTCTGAAGTCTCCGCAAACGAGTCTACTTCTTGAATAAAAGTAGGTATATCTTCTATGTTAAATGTGATTTCATCATTCTCTGGAGGCTGAAGTGTCGGTAAATTAACAATACAAGGTCTGTTTTTAAAAGTTTTGAAAACATTGTAAAGCAATCTTGAATCTCCAGTAAGGTTTTCGGAATTATCTAAATTTTCTAATTCTAATATTTTTGCAGCTTCAATTGTCTGGACAAAATCATTATATGTTATTGATTTTTCTTCACAAGTTGTTTCATTTAAATTTCTATTTGTATGGTTGACCTTTCCTAAACATTTTGAATAATCTATTGCTTCAGGATTCTATAGATACAATCCAGATGCTTTAAATCAATTGGCAATTAAATCAACTTTCAGTTTACTGATTGCTGTGTTTAATACCACAGCAAAGTTTTCTTTAGTAACAACTGAGTTTGGGTTTTCTCGTCTAAATTTCAAAACTGATTGATTCCAATAGATTTTTAACGGTTTAAATGCTGCAACATCTGCTGGCTGCATAATTCTAGTGGCGTTAGGATATAATGCGAATAGGATGATTTCTAACTTTGAACATAATTCACTAGTTTGGAGAGTTAGGTGAGTCTTGTGTCTGTCGACAAATAAAATAACAGGAAATTTAGTGTTTTTAGCAACTAGCTGTTTATACAAAACGTTTCCTATGTACTCATCAAAACTCTCATTTTTTATGCACCCTGTATTGCTACATCCTATATCTCACCTTTGCGGAACTGAATTTACAACATTAGATGGAATTATTTTATAAGGGTAGATAATCATTGGTTCTGTTATTTCTCCAGATGCTGCAAACGTAAACATAACCGTCAAATTAACTTTTGGGTTATGTTCTATCTAATAAACATTTTTACTTCCTTTTACAGCCAGCACTCGTTTGTTCTTGGGGCTTAAAAGAAAACAAGTTTCATCGCCATTTAATATACGTGACGGATCTTGAAGAACATGACTGTATCCTTTACGGTGCAAATATTCTTGAACACAGGCGAACCACTTTTTGATGTTGTTTTCAGAAACAACGGAACTTGCTGATGTTATGGCTTCTGGAGTTCTTACACTTAAATCTGAGTGTCGTTTCAAAAAGGATCTATACCAACCTCTTCCAGGCTTATTCTCGATAAATGGATTAGCACGAGGATTTTTGTCTAAAAAACCTTTGAATGAGTCTTGTACATCGTCTATTCTCACTGGAAAACCTTTTTTCTGACACGTAAAAATCCAATTTTTGAGACAATTCTCTTCTTCCAAAGAGAGAACAGGACTTGGTTCAAGGGTAGTTTTTTCTTGAAAATTATCGCTTGCTCTGAATTGCAGTGTTGCTCTCGGCACTTTAAATTGCGCGGCAGCTTTTCGTTGAGTCATGCCATTTTCAATAGTTTGCAAAGCCAACTGAAGATCTCCTTCTCTATATTTTTTGTCGTACTTTTTGGCGTTCTTACTATTTGGCATTTTTAAATCTGAAAATAAAAATAATTTCTAGCTATTTTGCATCAACCCAGGCAAAAAAAGTAGTCTGACCGGACGTTACAGTAATTGGCCATCCTATGGATTAGTGATTGGCAGTCGGCCAACAACTGGTAATTTACGTAAAAATGTAAAAAAAATAAGTGCAATTTTTTAATTCAACAGAAAATAGTCTAAAAACTTAAATTACATATAAAATAATTTTGTTTAATATTGTAACAGTAATGGGTCGGGTAGGCCAATCACTGTAACGCGGATATATATTGGTCACAGTTGTTGGCCGCTAAAAATTACCGCCAAAATTCATAATTTAACCTATAAAATCACAAACAATATAAGGATAACCTCAATAAATTACTATAAAACATCAATATATTAAGCTAAAACAAGATTCTTAAACAAAATAGATTACAAGTGTTTGATGGCAGAGCCATCTCATAGTATAAATTTACTATGTGATTAAAATTAACTGTAGATAGCTATAAACGGTGGTAAATACGTTGAGTTGGTTTAACACCCGCGAATTTCAAAATATGCTTTGAATTATTCGTCGGGATAAAACCGCAACGTAAAAGGACATTGGGGGTGAGCAATATCAATGCAATTGTGTAAACGCCACCAGAGTGAACTACTAGACAGCTGTTTCGCCCTTTTGGGGCTCATCAGTAGTAGAAGATACACTCTAATGTTGTTCCCACAATTGCATTGACGCCCCTTATAGCTTTATAATTAAACCAACTCAACGTATTTACCACCGTTTATAGCTATCTACAGTTAAAATAGATTACCTTGTCATCGGCCTTAAAAAATCCTTTGTAATGCACCTAAAACTTAATAGAGGCTGTAATAAAATTACACTGTTAATAAAAAACGTATAATAAAAAAATGTGAAAATACATTTAATAAAAGTAAAAATAATAATTTAACCACGGCAGCAATCGTAGACACAGACCTTTGGGCGTGAGCTTGAATGAAAATAAATACAAAGACGTGAACTCCTTTAATTTATTAACTATAACATAATACACTATTTACATTAAAGAAAAATGAACAATATTTGAATTAAACATATTTGGAATAAAATATAGGGCGCCAACCACCTTTAAATTGGTGATGAATAAAAAACGTAAAATCTTACACCTAATAAGTATTTAATCTTAAATGAAAAAAATAGTAAACGGTTAATTTGTTATCGAGTATGATTCCCGAAAAGTTTTAATAACTGAATTTAATTAATGTGAATGTAAGATGTAGTAACTTAATTCCAGTTGACTCACCATATTTAATATAACGTTATCGGATATCTTTTATTTTTAGCACATTCTTGGTCGAAGTGATAAGATTCGTCCAAACGAATGTAGATTTCCAAACACAACAGCAAGCAAAAACCAATGTATAATAAACTCCAATAACGAAAAATCCAGTAAATAATAAGACAAAACCAAAATAAAAGATCTAGTAAAAGAAAAGATCCAGAAAATCCAAAAAGTAAAAGACCCTAAATATAAATAATTAGAATGGTTTTTTAAATGACATTATGTACTCACGCTGCTTAGCAACGGCCTTGAAACAACTTCCTTTGTCTAAATATTGCGTAACATTGTGAAATAACTAAAAATGTTGAATTCAATAGAAAAATTATATCAAAATAAACGTAAACTCACCAACAATTAGATGGAATGTAGAAAAATTAAATTGTATGCGTATTTACGCCATAATCAAGAAAATTTGTCTTCCCCGCATCACTACGACACGCACGGCCAAGGGTGGCCCAAGCGGAAGTGCCAGCTTAAGCTATTACTCAGTAGTTTCGACACCACGCGACGTTGCCAAACTGAATAAATTTACGTGCAATATTAGTTGCAGAAAATAAATGAATGCAAAATTGAATTTTAATTGTAATGAACTCTAACGGGACGTTACAAGGCTAAGACACACCTATCGTAACTTTAAACTACTAGTAACTGAAACAATAACAGTTATAGAAAAGAATAACCAACGTTGCCAAAGTGCAATACAAAACAATTTATTTCATTATTCTTTTAAGAAATCTTAATATTTAGGATTAATATTAAAGTGGTCAATCATTAGTGAGCGGCCAATGACTGTACCCGTTACCCTATGTGAATAAAAAATAGTGTTTTTACCTTGTATCGTTTTCACGTACTAAATATTGAAGAAAGAAGTATACTGCAGTGTAATTAAAAGTCAGAAGTAGATAATAAGACGCTACTTTATACTAAAAAAACAATATAAGACCTCAGTATTTAGTGAAAAAACAAAAGATCATAATATTTTCTCTGTATATAAAGAGAGAAATAATTTGTTGAAACAGTCAATTCTTACGATGTTAAAGTGTTACAAGGCTAGCGAAAACACTCGTCTATACATTAAAAAACTTACATATTATAAATAAAAACCACCTTTAGCTTTACCTCGGTAGTCGATGTCTTGTTTTTGGTATAACTTTCTTAAATAACAAGATTTCTAAACAGTTAACGAGTCTGTGGTAGCTCAGGTCCGCAGATGTCCATTTAATAAACATTAAATAATTATAGACGATGAAAACAAAGTAATAATCGTTAATTATAGTAAATGTTATGATTAGTAGTTTTATTCGGCTTAACTGTTACATTTAGAGAAGGAATGACTTTACATTTGTAAATTAAAATACAAAAGCAGAAAAATCAAAAATTTAGAGAATCAAAGCGCATCGTATAATAATATACTAAACAACAAAACGATTTTATAATTAATTGTGTTAACAATCTAACATGTACGTACGGTCATTTTCACAGTCCAGTTTCCTCAATTAGAGGACTAGCTAGTTTCGTACCACTATTACCTAAAACTTAATAGAAATCTAACTCAAAAGCGTACATACGGAGTTATCACAAGTAAACCCTTTTTTAATTTATACGAAATAATCAAATACACAGAGTTTTTCTCTAATTAACTTCATACGTTCGGTAATTTATTAATGAATTATCACCTTCGTTTTGTTTGTGTAAATAGCGCAATGAGTTTTGAAAACTGGCCAATGTTTGGTAAATTTTAAGCCACTTTATCAATACGTTAACTCAATTTGGTTTAACTTGTGTAAACAGCGCGTAGTTACTAGTTGATTCAAAGAAAAAAAATTAAGTACAATACCGGTCGTTCAAATTTTGGGTTTACAAAAGTTTTCAGGACGTTTTTGATAAAGGTTTTACTAAGAATGAGTTTTAGCAAAAAAAGGTTTTTTTTTACGTTTTTTAGTTATGTTGAAATGCTTTTTAAAAGACAGAAATGTGCGTTTCAAAGCGGTAGAGGTGCTCCGCATCCTTTCTAGTTTCAAAAAAATAGCTAAGGAAGCAACTGAAGTTTTAAAACTTTTTTATGCTGAAACTATAGATCTGATTTTAAAAGTACTTGTAAATATATACAAAGTATCAAATAAATTTCAGTCGGAAAAATAGTGCAAAGGACTTAATCCAAGATAAATTTCGTAGTTTTCTTTAGTCTTCTGATAATTGCTGGTAGCAGCAAAAAAACATAATATTATAGTAATTGCAGAATTAGATCCGCGCGAGCTTCCGCTTTGTACGCTGTAAAAAACGGTAAAATATAGACGAAAATTGCACATAAACAATACTTATTAAGCACAAAATTTACTACAAAAAAGTCCGCAGAATTGTATAATTATATCTAATAGTTTAATAGTTACAGAATTTTAATATAATGTAAGACCTTTTCGTGCAACTTTGCACACTTGTATCTTCTAAACTATTGAAGGTAATTATACCTTTTCGCCGACTTTTTTATAGTAAATTTTGTCTTTTATAAAAATGTTTATGTGCAACTTTCCTCTATCTTGCACCGTTTTAAGGTAATAGCTTATTGGTTATTTTAGGTTATTAAGCAAATCATTTCAATACAAAAATTGTGGCGTGTGTAATATTACAACACCGACAAAGCTAGTTTTATAATAAAAATTATTATAATAATTATTATTATTATTATTATTATTATTATTATTATTATTTTTCTTTAAGTGTACGTTTTGTATAAAGTTATTAGTTAGTGACAAATTGTTACGTGGTTGCCAACCTGCGTCCAGTCAAGACCCAACAAATCGCAATACGTGATCTTCAATTTGAGAATTAGAAGCAATATAAAAAGATCACAAATCAGTTAAATTTATTTGGATATGCGTTTGTAAGTTTTTGAATAGATTATTGTGCGAGAGATGCGATGAACTGTGATACTTTCTAACGCGAAAAAATTGAGAATAATTATTTAAATTTAATTCTATCGCTTAAACGAAGTTTGTTTGTTTTTTTGTTGTAAACGGAGAGAGCAAATTTAATATTCAATTTCTTTGTCTTTGGCAATTAACAAGTCGCTAATAAGATTAGTTTTACTTCTTTTACACCGAAAGGTCACGCTAAGAACACTTAAAGAATTTAATAAAAAAGCATGTCGATTATTTTCCGTACCGAAATGTTTTTATGGCGACTCCAATCTGTTGTAAGTCTTCTTTAGATATGACAGGGAATCGCGAACGCGACAAACTGTTGAAAAACCCCAATTTATAAACTGTGGATGCACATTACCAAAGGTGAAATCTCCACTTTGCAATTTTTACATATGACAGGATGTGGCAACTGACTCGAATCGTGTCATAATCTTAGAAGCTGTTGAACTGTGAACCGTTATCAAACTCTGGTAAAATCTAGCAATCATTTACTTTCGTTGTTTTTTAAAAATGCGCGTCAAGTAATTAGAGTATGGTGTAACAATTGTCAGGAATCACGCGATATAAATTGCATATTTAATTAATAAATGATTTATTTAATCTAAGCGTATTCAATCAAAGTCTGGCTAAATTTCTGAAAGTTCCACTTTGGCTGTAAAACTGATTGTGTCTAGAGAAAATCTTACATTTATCCGAATGCTCTCAACCGTATCTAAGCTAGCAAAAAATGACAGCCAGTAGACGTGAATTTCAATTTTTGGACCTTTCCTCGCATTTGCAGTATTATTATTTGAGCTTTGCGAAGGTGACTTTTTGCCTCAAAAATATTTTTTGTCAAATAAAGTTTGATGTTTTGAGATTTTCTTGCTTGCCTTGTGTTTCTTACCGTACATCATTTGGAAAAGAGAACTTAAGTTTTACCACCACAGCCCCAATACTCATTTTTGTGCTTCTCTAGAAAAATTTTCTATAAAAGATGTACCCTCTAGTTTAAAATCATTTTGCACTTAACTATTACATATGTACTACTAAAGCTATAAATGGGAAACAACAGCCGGGAGTGTTTGGATTTAGAGTTTTTAATACTAATTCAATGCCGAGCACAATTTCCGTTCTTCTTAGAGAGATAAAGGGCAAACAAATTGAACTACAAAAACGTAATAAATTAGTGACGCCGGCCTATATACATGCCATGATGTTTGTTCATGTGCATAGATTTAAAATTACGCGATGGGTTTCTCTTTAGATACTTTCCTGGAAGCTATGTTTTATCAAGGCACAGCAATTGTTTATAATGAACGGTGTCGCTCATAATTTGTTATCACAAAAATATGTACCTAGAATACTAGTTATTTGTGTTTTTTTATTGTTTATGTATGCATTCTTGTTTTTGAAAATTGTAATAAACCTTGTTCATTATATTACGTAGGTAATATTGTGTTTGTTTTCAACACCTTCTGATAATTGCAAGATTTGCGATATTTCCGAATTTTTTAACAATGTGAGTTTTAACAGATTGTTCTGAATATAACGATGTTTGAAATTTGATAGGCAACCAAACGAACAAAAATTAGTCCTATCAAAAAAAAATTTTAATCTCATGAGTGATTGATGCAAAAAACACTATGCAATTTCCAACTTTTTTACAATTTTTTTGGAGTCGTGTATATACTTAACAAATCCATTCAATATCATAGCAAAACGGCAGAGGTGGTTGTAATCGTTTTTACAATTATATATAAATTTGTATTAATTACGCTTGAGCTTTAGACTCTCGGTTGCAGACCACCTTCACTGTTTCTGGCACCTCTGTTTACTTGATTAATATATAGCGACTTAGTGCTTTGTATCTGGCTAACTATTTCTTGAACCGATTCGTTTAAGTTAACAAACAAAAACCTGCTTTTGTTTCCTGACATTCTCGACTCATTCCGTATAACAGAAACCAGCTTTCAAACCCTGCTACTCTTTTTTAGCATTTAATTTTCTCCGTTGTATACAAGAACTCCTGTTACATCAAAACACCCTCCCTCAGTGTTGACTACAAGTTTATGCTTTATGTAGTAGTGCTATTTACAATACCGAACCTCCGGCGTCAGATTGGCGTAGGATTTTGTAACGTCCCGTTTAAGTTCATTACAATTAAAATTCAATTTTTCATTCATTTATTTTTGCAACTAAAATTGCACGTAAATTTAATTCAGTTTGACAACGTCGCGTTGTTTTAACCGACTTGAAGGTTTGAAGTTTAAGCACCACTTCCGTGTGAGCTTCTTACGAGTTCACGTGAGTGATGCAAGAGGAAGACAATTTTCTTGATTATGGCGTAAAAACGCATGTATTTTCATTTTGATTCATTCCATCTAATTATTGGTGAGTTTACCTTTATTTTGATATAATTTTTCTATTGAATTCAACATTTTTAGTGCTTTCAAAGTATTGCGCAATTGTTAGACAAAGGAATGTGTTAAGACCGTTACATTGAAGGTGTGACGTAAGTAAATGATGTCATTCAAAAAACTATTCTAATTATTTGTATTTAGGGTCTTTTCTTTTTATTTTCATTGGATTTTTCTTTTTATTGGATTTTATTCTGGATCCTTTATTTTGGTTTTGTCGTTGAATTAAAGAATTATCATTAACGAAGTTTATTATACATGGATATTTCATGCTGATTGGTGTGTTCTGAAATTTACATTCCTGTTGAAGAATTTTATCACAAGAACAAAGTATGTGCTAAAAATAGAAGATATCCGATAACGTTATGCTATACAGGGTGAGTCAACAAAAATTAATACTACCTGTGTTACGTTTTGAATTCAAATAACTAGATTGTGTTGTTTAAAACCTTTCGGGAAACATACTCGATAACAAATTTACCGTTTACTATTTTTGCATTTAATGTTAATTACTTATTATGTGTAAGATTTTACGCTTTTTATTCACCACGTTATGTGGTTGGCGTCCAATATTTTATTTTAAATACTGTTTTATTCTAAATATGTTTAATTCAATTATTGTTCATTGTTCTTTAATGTAAATAGTTAGTTAAGTATAGTTAATAAATTAACGGAGTTCACATCTTTGTAATTATTTCGATTCAGCCCATTACCTTGATGTCTATGCTACGATTGATTGCTTGCCGTGGTTATATTATTTTTACTTTTTATTAAATGCTTTTTACTTTTTTATTACACTGTCGCTACCAACTTGGGGCTGATTTTGAATGAAGTAATTACTGTGAATTTCCTATATTTTGAATTTTGAATACTTTTGTACTTTGTATTTTATTGTATTGTGTATTTTAGGTTAAGACTTATTTTTGAATTTGATATTTTATTGTTATCATGTATTTTGTCGAAGCTCTCAGAAGTGACGAGCTATTTCATGAATTGTTTTTACGAGGCATTGATGCTAGTAATGAGAATGTCGAAAGTAGACGAAAATTGTTACGAGCTAAATTATCTCTTGAGAAATTTGATTTAACGATTTTTCCAAATTATGTTAAAGTTGACATTGACCAACAAGACGAGTTGAATATTTTGAATGATAAAGTAAATGAATTAAATGCATTATTGAATATTTATAAAATTAAACCGAAAAAGAGTGAATATCTTCGATTAAGCACACGCTTTACTCATGTTTTGCGTAGGTTAAATTACATAACTTTTAGTGATGAATTTCTTGATATTTCTAATAATTTAATACGTATAGTTACTGATTCATTAGCTTTGCTTGAGAGTGTTGATGCAACACAAGGGTTATCTTCTGATTTTAATTATTTTATTGAAGCTATTGAGCATGAATCTACTTCTGTTCAAGTTACTTCTTCTGTTGACATTAATGTTACGACAACTTCAATTCCAACTACGACTAATATGAATACGTCTATTCCTTCAGTTACATTTACAAGTAACGATTTTTCAAATTTATTGCATACTTTTCAATCGTCGAGTAGTCGTTTACCAATTTATAAATGGCAGTTAAAGTTTACTGGAAATCCTAAAGATATTTCAGTTTTGTCTTTTGTTCAACGTTGCAATGAACTTAGAGTTGCGCGTAAAGTTAGTTTTCAGGAATTATTTGATGGTGCAATTGATCTTTTTGCTGATTCTGGTTTATCATGGTATCGTGCTATTCGCCCTACTGTTAATTCTTGGGATGAATTGGTTCTTAAATTAAAACAAGATTTCTTACCCGAAGATTACAATGAAAATTTGTTAGCTGAGATAAAATCTCGAAAGCAATTAGTTAAAGAGTCTCCGACTGTTTTTATATCACAAATGGTGAATCAATTTTCACAATTGGACATTTCAGTACCTGAAACTGAACAGATAAAAATTATTAAAAGAAATTTGCAATTTTATTATGCTTGCTTTGAAGACTATTACTTCTATTCCTCAATTAATTTCTTTATGTAAGGTTTTGGAAGCTGTTAAGCCAACAGATTCTCAAATTAACCCGACTTTGACAATTGATTCTAAAGTAAATTCTAAAGATTCTGGTGTAAAACCCAAATCAACATTTTTTCAAAAACCTAAGGTTAACTCAACCAATTCTAATAAAAATTTGACTATTAAAAATAAGTCAACTTCGAAATCTATTTTAGTTAATACTGCTAAATCAACTACGGTTTGTTATAATTGTAGTGGAACAGGTCATTCGTTTCATACTTGTTCACAGAGTCGAAGAAAATTCTGTTATTTTTGTGGTTATTCTGGTGTTACAGTTAGAGACTGTCCCAAATGTACTTCAAAAAACTAAGTTTTGAGAAGCATCGTGTCAGTCAATGTTTCTCAGTTCCTATTCATAGGACTGACAAAACTGATTGGAATAATTGGCTATTAAAAGTCAAACATTTTTACAAATCGTTTAAGGTTTCTTCAAAATTTTCTCAAAAGGCTAGGGATTCTAGACCTCATTTGAATGTTACAATCTTTAATGAAAACTTTCTTTCTCTTTTGGATTCCGGTGCTAATATTTCAATATTAGGTAAGCCAGGACTTTACTTAATTGATAAATATGATTTGAAATTAAATAGAAATCATGAATTTCCTTCATTAACTACAGCCGATGGTTCTTTTCAAAGAATTTTAGGTACAATTAATTTGCCTTTTGTTATTAATGGAATTACCCGTTCATTAAATGTCATTGTGTCTGACACAATCGAAACTGCTTTAACGTTAGGGATTGATTTTTGTCAAACCTTTGGTTTAACTGTAGATTTTATTAATAATGAATTCTTTGCACATTCTGCAGAAACTTCAAATTTTCAGATGATTAAATCTTTAAGTGACTTAAGTGATCAACAAAAATCCGATTTGTCGAAAATTATTAAATTATTTGAGTCTTTAGACAGACCTCAATTAGGTTTAACTAGTAGAGTTACTCACTCAATTGATACAGGTGATGCAGTTCCAGTGAAACAGCGTTATTATCCTTTTTCTCCTGCAATGCTTGAGCATGCAAATAAAGAGATTAATGATATGTTAGAACAAGGTATTATACAGCCTAGTACAAGCCCTTGGAGTTCTCCAATGGTATTGGTTAGGAAGAAGTCAGGCGACTATAGAGTTTGCTTTGATGCAAGAAAATTAAATTCTTTGACTAAGAAGGATGCATATCCACTTCCTTATTTAAATGATATTTTAGATAGATTTAGAGATGCCCGATATTTGACATCTATTGATTTAAAGAAAGCTTTTTGGCAAATTCCTCTTGATGATGCAAGTAAGGAAAAAACTGCTTTTACTGTACCTCGTAGGGGTTTATTTGAATATAAAGTTATGCCTATGGGTTTAACCAATGCTCCTAGCACTCTTCAACGTTTAATGGACACCTTATTTGACGAGTCTTTATCTCAATTTGTTTTTGTATATCTTGATGATATAATTATCATTTCCAGTACTTTTAAAGAACATTTAGGAATTTTGGAAAAAGTTTATCAACGTTTAAAGGAGGCAAATTTTACTATTAATTTGGCTAAATGTGAGTTTTGTAAACCTGAATTGTCATATCTAGGTTATCTTGTTAATAAGAATGGTCTTCAAACCGATCCTTCAAAAATTGATGCAATTGTTAATTTTCCGTTACCTAAGACAGCCACGGAAATCAAACGTTTTACTGGTATGTGTAGTTGGTATCGTAGATTCATTTCAGATTTTTCAACTATTTTGGCTCCTATTAATAATTTGTTGAAAGGAAAGAAGAAGAAAGATACTGTTGTTTGGACCGAAGAAGCTTTAGATTCATTTGATATAATTAAATCACGCTTAGTAGAAGCACCTATTTTAGCTAGTCCAGATTTTACTAAACCATTTTATTTACAATGTGATGCTTCCAATTATGGAGTAGGTTGTGTTCTTACCCAAGGGGAAGAAACAAATGAAAAAGTCATTGCTTATGCGTCTCGTACTTTGAATAAAGCCGAACGTAATTATTCAATTACCGAACGTGAACTTTTAGCTGTTATTTTTGCAATTCATAAATTTCGTCCTTATATTGAAGGTACTCATTTTAAAGTTGTTACTGATCATCATTCTTTGATTTGGCTTAATAATTTAAAAGATCCTTCAGGTCGTTTAGCTCGATGGAGCGTAAAGCTTCAACAATTTGATTTTGAAGTCATTCACCGTAAGGGAAAACTTAATGTTGTTCCTGACGCTCTTTCTCGTGCTCCTTTGGAAATTAGTTCATTGGAATTTTCTATTACTGATTTTGATCCTTGGTATTTAAAGATGATTGATAATATTACTAATCAACCAGATTTGTACCCTGATTGGAGAATAGATGATGGGAAACTTTATAAATTCGTTTCAAATAATTTAGAAATTAATTCAAATTTAGTTGAGTGGAAGTTAGTAGTTCCTAAAAGTTTACGGAAATCAATTTTACTTCAGTGTCATGATGACCCTTCTTCTTCGCATTTAGGTGTTACCAAAACCTTTTCGAAAATTAAAGAATTATATTATTGGCCTAAATTAAAGTCAGATGTTGCTAAGTATATTCGTCGTTGTTCTGTTTGTTGTAAGAGTAAATCTTCTCAGTTTAATCATTTTGGATTTATGGGTAAAGAAAAACAAGTTTCATTCCCTTTTCAATGTCTTTCAATTGATTTAGTAGGTCCGTTTCCTCGTTCGAAACAAGGCAATACAGTTTTATTAGTTGTTTGTGATTGGTTCACTAAATTTACTTTGATTCATCCGATGCGCAATGCTTCTGCAAAACGTATTTGTGAATATTTGGAAAATTACGTATTTTTGGTTTATGGTGTTCCTCAGATTTGTATGGTGGACAATGGTCCTCAATTTAAAAGTGTACTGTTTAATAAATTGATGCAGTCGTATAAAATTTCTTCTGTTTGGTTTAATGCTAGTTATCACCCACAGGTTAATTTCGTAGAAAGAGTTAACAAAGTGATTGGTACTGCTATTCGTAGTTATATTTCTGACAGTCATAAAGATTGGGATGTTGAAATTCATAAAATTGGTCACGCGTTACGCAATGCTGTGCACGAGTCCACTAAATTTACACCTTCTTTTTTGGCCTTTGGTCGTACTGTTCCAATTTCTGGAGATTTTTATGGTAAGTTCAAAGATTTTAAGGAGGAGGAGTTAACTTTGAATACTCGCGAACAGTTAGTTCAAGATATTAATGAATTGTCACCTATTTTTAAAGAAGTTAAACATAATCTTCATTTAGCTTACGAGCGTAATTCTCATTCTTATAATTTAAGGCGTAGACCTTTAAAACTTAAACTTGGAGATTTGGTTTGGAAGAAAAATTTTGTTCTTTCGGATGCATCAAAGCATTTTAGTTCTAAATTAGCTCCAAAATTTATTGAAGCGAAAGTTGTTGAAGTTATGGGTCCAACGACTTATAGATTATCTTCACCTGATAATAAGCCGTTAGGAATTTTTCATGTTAAAGATTTGAAACCTCATTAGATTTATTGATTCTTCTTTACTTCAAGCTTCGGATGGGATTTTACATTTTTAATTAAATTTTATTGATGCTCACCCTTGAGGGTCATTACAATCTAAATGATTGGATGCCTTATGTTTTGTATTTTATATTTTATTTTATGTTGAGGAAATCTCAATGTTTATTGTATACCACAGTGTGGGTATATGAATTCTTTGGTTAATGCGCTGACCAAAGACTTTTATTTTATTTGCAGTTATTTTACTGCTTTATTTTGATGTATTTGATTACATTTATTGCCGATTCTGAGAATTTCTTCTCTGGAACTCGTCTTCTCGTTTTTGAGTTTTTTAATTGCTTGCGTGCAGTTGTTAAGACGAACATTTTGAGTTTACCTTTGAGCATATAATTATATGTGTAACTTTAAAACTCATTTTAGAGCATTAATACCTATTTTCCTTGTTTGAAGTATTGGTGATGATTTTCATTTTCATTTTAAAGTTTTGTATTTAATCTTGTTATTTATTCGTTTGCCCTGTGTGAGGACGGGAGCAGAATTTTCTCACAGCAATACCTGTTGCTTGTCGTAAAAGCCGACTAACCTTGGGAACTTTTGTTTAGTATTTCTTCTTCAATTCTATTTTCAATCTCTTCTCTTTTTGAGTTATTGAGTAAGGTGGAAATTGTTTTGAGTGGTTTTGGTATTTGTGGAATATACGTCAAACGATGACGCGGATTCGCGCGACGTCCCTCTTTTATCTATATCCTTCGTTACATAGTACTGTCGAACTTGTAATTCTAGTTTCATCTTCCGCTTTGGGAAAATGGTAGGTTGGACGGTATTCCTAAAGTGTAATCCGCTATCCTCGATTGTGACTTATTAGGTTTTACTACCTTTACCGATTTTGACTTCTAGTTTAAGGTTTAGATTAAGATTTCATTAGATTAAGTTATTTTGTTTAAGAAATAAGTTTTGGAATTTGACTCTTGTGCAACGATGTTGCGAGACTTGCTTTTTGCCTTTGTTGTTGTTTATTTTGCGTTCGTTGTTGCTTTTTGCATTTGTTGTCGTTTATTTTGCGTTTGTTGTTGATTTTTGCCTTTGTTTGTTTTGTTCTGCACTTCGAAGTTTGAAACCTTCCGATTTCAAATTTTATGGAGGGGGTGTGTAACGTCCCGTTTAAGTTCATTACAATTAAAATTCAATTTTTCATTCATTTATTTTTGCAACTAAAATTGCACGTAAATTTAATTCAGTTTGACAACGTCGCGTTGTTTTAACCGACTTGAAGGTTTGAAGGTTAAGCACCACTTCCGTGTGAGCTTCTTACGAGTTCACGTGAGTGATGCAAGAGGAAGACAATTTTCTTGATTATGGCGTAAAAACGCATGTATTTTCATTTTGATTCATTCCATCTAATTATTGGTGAGTTTACCTTTATTTTGATATAATTTTTCTATTGAATTCAACATTTTTAGTGCTTTCAAAGTATTGCGCAATTGTTAGACAAAGGAATGTGTTAAGACCGTTACATTGAAGGTGTGACGTAAGTAAATGATGTCATTCAAAAAACTATTCTAATTATTTGTATTTAGGGTCTTTTCTTTTTATTTTCATTGGATTTTTCTTTTTATTGGATTTTATTCTGGATCCTTTATTTTGGTTTTGTCGTTGAATTAAAGAATTATCATTAACGAAGTTTATTATACATGGATATTTCATGCTGATTGGTGTGTTCTGAAATTTACATTCCTGTTGAAGAATTTTATCACAAGAACAAAGTATGTGCTAAAAATAGAAGATATCCGATAACGTTATGCTATACAGGGTGAGTCAACAAAAATTAATACTACCTGTGTTACGTTTTGAATTCAAATAACTAGATTGTGTTGTTTAAAACCTTTCGGGAAACATACTCGATAACAAATTTACCGTTTACTATTTTTGCATTTAATGTTAATTACTTATTATGTGTAAGATTTTACGCTTTTTATTCACCACGTTATGTGGTTGGCGTCCAATATTTTATTTTAAATACTGTTTTATTCTAAATATGTTTAATTCAATTATTGTTCATTGTTCTTTAATGTAAATAGTTAGTTAAGTATAGTTAATAAATTAACGGAGTTCACATCTTTGTAATTATTTCGATTCAGCCCATTACCTTGATGTCTATGCTACGATTGATTGCTTGCCGTGGTTATATTATTTTTACTTTTTATTAAATGCTTTTTACTTTTTTATTACAATTTGTTGAACCTGAAATAAATCTACTCGTTACTTTTAAAGACACGTAAATACGCTTAGCAACGCTTTGGTTGTAACGTCCCGTTTGAATTCATTACAATTAAAATTCAATTTTACATTCATTTATTTTTTGCAACTAATATTGCACGTAAGTTTATTCAGTTTGACAACGTCGCGTTGTATTTCGGAACCGTCTGCGTAGTTGACTTTAGTAGAAGGTTAAGCTTCCATTTTTCGTTTGAGCAATCTCACGTAGTTCACGTGTGTGATGCGAGGAAGACAAAATTTTCTTGATTATGGCGTAAAAACGCATGTAATTTAATTTTTATTCATTCCATCTAATTATTGGTGAGTTTACCTTTATTTTGATATAATTTTTCTATTGAATTCAACATTTTTAGTGCTTTCGCAATATTGCGCAATCGTTAGACAAAGGAAATTATTTCGAAGACCGTTACATTGAAGGTGTGACGTAAGTACTAATGTCATTCAAAAAACCGTTCTAATTATTTATATTTAGGGTCTTTTAATTTTGTTGGATCTTTCTTTTTATTCTGGATCTTTTCGTTTATTGGATTTTTATTCTGGATCCTTTCTTTTGGTTTTGTCGTTTAATTACTGGATTATGAGTTATTGAAGTTTATTATACACTGGGTTTTATTCCTGTTGAAGAATTTTATCACGTTAACCAAGATGTGCTAAAAATAGAAGATATCCGATAACGTTATATTAAACATGGTGAGTCAATTGGAATTAAGTTACATTTTACATTCAAGCAGTTAAATTGTGTTGTTTAAAACCTTTCGGGAAACATACTCGATAACAAATTTACCGTTTACTATTTTTTGCATTTAATATTAATTACTTATTAGGTGTAAGATTTTACGCTTTTTTATTCATCACTTAAACGTGGTTGGCGCGCTAATATTTTATTTTAAATACTGTTTTATTCTAAATATGTTTAATTCAAATATTGTTCATTGTTCTCTAATGTAAATAGTATGTTAAGTATAGTTAATAAATTAACGGAGTTCACGTCTTTGTAGTTATTATCATTCAAACCCATTACCCAGAGGTCTGTGCTTACGATTGCTTGCCGTGGTCAAATTATTTTGCATTTATTAAATGTATTTTTACTTTTATTATACGTTCTTTATTCCGTCACTGTATTTTTTATTACACTGTTGTATTTATTTCCATTCAATCAGTGGAATAATTTTTATTACATGGTTTCGGTCTGAAACCCCTAAACTCAATAAGGCAGTAATTTATTTCCAGAACCATTATCTAGATTTAACTCACCGAAAACTTTATTTTGCCATTACAATTAATCCGTATACCTCGTATAGTATTAATAATGTAATTAAATTACACCGTGCTTTATTTGTGCGGAGCATCGTTGTTAATCGATACCAGTAATCAATCCGCCGTAAGTTCGTAATGAAAATTCCGTTAAATTGATAACAGCACACGTAAATTACCTAGAAGCTTTAATTAACTACCGAAGTCATAATTAATTTCCGCACGCCATTTATACCTGATCCGACTTCAAGAAGTTTTTTAGAGATTAGAATCATGGGCCGCATTTGATTAACCATATTCTTTTGATACGTGGGCCGTATTCCACCAAGTTTTTAGTTATATACCGAGTGGAATAAAACTAGCCAAACTGTTAAATATATTGCGACAAATACATTCTAGTTTATAGAATAAGTTTATGTTAATTGTGTTTGAATTAATAACGCTTTAAATCCAACGCCGAGTCTTGAGCCACTGAGGATTGTTACAATATAGTATCAAATTTTATTTTATGGTAAACGCAAAAACTTTGCGGTGTGTGTTGGTAGTCAATCAGAAGGAAAATACAAACTTCAAAAATGATATCCAAAGTATTCTACTTCGTCTAACAGAACTTATACATCAACCGGACTCTGATGAGTACACTTTGTAAAAACCCCTTTAAATGTTTTACTAACAGACAACACCAAGAATAAAGTTCACGTTACGAAAAAATCAAACGCTGTAATTTTACTGTTGTGCCACAATAATGCTATTAAAAAATTTTCTAAGAAAACAAAAATTATATTTTATAATAAAAGTAGAAAAGGCGTTGACACTAACGACTAAATGTGTTCTTCATACAAAATCACTCGCAGGACAGAGGGCTTGTTTCATGTCAAATTTTACAGTTTGTTCACTGTGACAATTTTTTTGATAATTTATTAGCACAACACCAAGTAACAAATCATTTGCAGACACTATTTGTCGCAATAAAACAGTAACTTTGAAAGGATGATATTGCTAAACAAAAACGCAAATACCAACCTTGCCAAGAACACTACAACGGCTTCTACAGAAGAATTTTTATCTTGGAATATCTGGTGGTGTGTTTTCCAACATTTCCACAAAACAATTTCGGTGTGAGATTTGCCCAAAATCAAAGAAATAACAAATGTAAACTGCTTGCATTAAAATTTAATAAACATATTTCTAGCCACCAAATATTTGTAAAAATTAAGCTGATACATATACATATTACCACAAATAAGATGCTAAAAGTGTCATACGATGATTAAAACCAAAGTACGCTAAGCTTCTCAAAGTCGTAATTCTTTGCCACATCAGCGGAAATCTAATTGTTGCTTTCCATTGCCCATTTAACGTAGATTAATATAATACGAATACGGTGTAGTTCTTGTATTTAGTGTATGTCTTATTAGTCAATAATTGCAATTTTTCAGGATAATAAAAACATGCGGGTTAAGAAATTTTGCTATAGTAATAAAAAAGCAATCAAATCGCGGTGTTAAACAAAAACGTATTCTTACCCCAACTAGTAGATGACACTTACGACTGGGTATTTATACAGCACAAAAACTAGACGAAGATCTTTTTAACATAACAAGATTTTTAAACATTATAGTATCAAAATATTAACAATAAGAATCGTATAAAATTAAAAAAAAAATAAATAAAAATAACATAAGGTTTATAGCATTGTTTAACACTGCTACTATTTATTTGCCAAAATATAAAATTACAAAATCAACCATTATAAAATGAATTAAATTTGGTATATCAAACAAAGTTTCAGTAAACGCACCATAGTTACTAAATAAAGCAACTTCAATATTGCCTTTGATTGCAACGTTAAATTTCTCGACGAATCAAATATTATCAGAGAAAAGAGTTTTGTTGTATGAATACTCAAACATTTGTTTCCGACTGTTTAATTGATACAATAAAAATTACAAGAATTTCATAGAAAAATATATGGGCTACGCCTAACGTATTCAGCTTGGTTCTGTATTGTTAATAAATAACATGTATGATGACACAGACACAATTATGTAAGTCAACCATTATTACCTCGGGTGTTTCAGCTATATTACCTAATAATAAACGTTAAACGTTCTTACTCTTCCTATGATAACGTTCATCAAATACCTAGTATGCCTCTGGTTACACGTTTGTTATTGAAGTTTGAATACACGTTATAATTACATGTAAAATACCATACCAACACACATCCAATCATTTTTAGTAATAAAAAAACTATCAAAATTAAATAAAAATTAAAAGTTTAATGTATAAACAAAACCAATCGACCAAATACAAAAAAAAACGTTTGGTGTTCAATTCCCGTAAAAAATAAATTTATAAACCGCAGATACGATTGAATGCGTTCTAAATTTTGTAGATTAAAATAATGAAAAATATCCGGTTTTGTAATAATTCTCATAGGAAGCATATTTAAAAATACGTTTTCTAAATTACTTTTGTTTAAAAAAATGCTATTAGGTGAAAAGAAACCTTTATTATACTACTACAAAATTTGGTAAACTTTGATGATTAAAGTTTATGCTATAAGTTTTAGAACAAAAACACTTTTTTTTATAATATTCTTTTAACACGGTTTAATTTTGTTTGCAGTCTATTGATTTAAGAATTAAGAAAAGTTAACCTATTGTTTACTACTGAAGTTATAAGAAAAAAACAAAAAATAACAAAAAAAAATTGATTAATTTAAAATTCTTAAATTTGACCGTTTATAATGGAATATAAAAAACGAAATTGCACTTAAAAACAGTTGTTTACATGGTTTAAAGCTAGAATACATATTTAAAAATTACAAAAAACAAATTGCAGATCATTTTATCGGTATAATCGCTCAAACTAACGCCTATAAAAAGATATTTAAATAGAAAGAAACATTTGTAAAATTACTACAAAAATAAATGAGCAATTTTGACTATTATCCAACAAATTAGATTTTTGTCTTATAGAAGCACGAATAAAGTCGCAGATTTTTTCAAATGCGTGTATCGTACCACTAGCAGCAGCAGACAATAATTTTGACAAATCTTACGATTTCTTACCATAATAAATAACACGTTACATGCCCAAGATTTTATTATAAAATCAATTTCAGTAAGAAGTGTGGATTTGTTCAATATGTACTTTTTCTCAAACAAAAAATTTAAGAATTACCTGCAAGCATTATTTTTTGTTTGTTAGATTTTTAATAAATTATTTTGAATTGTTTTCCATATAAACAAATATTTATTTTGTTATTATTCTTGCAATAAACTTGATTAAATTTGAAATGTCTAAATCTTCTAATACATCGATAACCTGGTTTGTTCAAAAGATAAATTTCTATCAAAACCAACGCAACAGCTACCCATCTTCAAAATTAAAATGCATGTAACACCAGTTACTACCCGGACAAAACAAATTGACAACTTTTAATTACAGAAAACAATAGGAGTAGTTAGATGATACTTGTGCTAACTAGAATTAATTGGCTTGTCATCATAAACCTAAAAGCTGAAAGAAAATGTAACAGCAATCTTCTAATTCATAAAATTGCTACCTACAAACACTACAGTCAAGAATCATATGAAAGTGAAACTCCACATGTTAATATTAACCTGCCCAAAGCAACTTTTAAAGATGTTTAACACGATGTTAGTAAACGTGGTGCATTGCGTGCTACAATCATGTAAAAAATCATTTTTATAACCACAAACAAAATTCAATCCTATTCTTGTAAGATTTTAACAAAGTTAATGTCAAACTTGACAGATTTAGTAATAAATGTAGTACCAACATTGTTTTAATTTATTTTTTTTTAAAAGAATGTAATTTTACAAAAAGCTACACAAAAAATAATGTACATTACTTTAGTCAAAAGTATCATAGCATAACTCACTAACATGCAACGTTCGGCCGTGCGGCCTCGCATCGCATTAACGTTTCGACTCTTGTTACGTAAATTACTATTACAGTACAGAGTTCTAGTGACGTAAATCAAAAACCAACGACTAAAATTACTTATAGTAACTGCGGTGATGATCGGCTAAGCACAATTGTGAACAGGAAATAAATTACATGCAACGAGATGAACAGGAAATCAATTGAGTACAGAAATGAATTTATGAAATATGAAATGGCGGTTATGCAAATGTATGAAATCGTAAATCGGAACGAATCAGGTACATAGCAAAGGTTGATATTATTCTGGATAATTAAAGCTTGTGTTTTCAAGTCTGGAACGGTTTGAAAGTCGTCGGTTCTAGAAATAAAGATCATGTAAGCAGCGGCGTCGTGCTTTTATACCCGTCTATTCTCGTCACGCTTGGCCGATTTTACATGACATGACATGAGTACAATAAACAAATTGGAAGATCCAAACTTTACGTGTATTTGTGGGAATTATTACATAATTCTAGAAACAAATACTTATACAGGTTTTATTACAACTGGTATAATCTTTTCCAGATACCATACGATAGCGTTACAGCCCGCAAAAAATAGATCTACATAAACCCATATAGCGAAACGTCAGAAAAATCAATCTGGGTAGTGCGATTCTTAATCTTGCCGGTCGTTTCCGGTGGTTTAGGCAATCATTACTCCCAACACTTTGTTTATCCGCTCCACCGGGTTAGCTTGTAGAATGTACGGTGGTGTGAGGCGCGACTAGATTTCTAACAAAGCCAACTCTCCATGGAAACTTTTATTCGTGAATTGAGGCCAGTTGTCGAAAAATACTACCTTTGGACAGCCAAACTTGTAAATCATTTGGTGCAACAATTTGCGCGAATCTCGGAATAAATTTGCAGTACTAGAACGCTATTTCCAAGAATTTTCTCAATTGAATCGTAGTGGTTGGAGCGGAAAGATCCAAAATGGCGTTAATGTTTTTTTGTCTGATTAAATACCCAGGTTATTTACGAGGTGGTCCAAGTACTTCAACTCTGTTTGACAGAAAAACATTTGTCTTCCTGTAAGCAAAACTTTCGCGATCGTAGCTGTTGAAACACTTCTCGTAAGTTATTTATACGCGAAAGCTTTTCGGTTTAACTGCGATTTTATTACGTCATTGTGCAGACGTAGAAAAGGTGCGGGCGTATAATAGAAATCAAACTGCTTAAACTGGAAAAGCCTACGGTCATGGACGGTAAACGCCGTAATTGATATGCTTGCTAGATCGAGAGAAACCTGCCAATAACCTTCCTTTAAGTTGATGGCACTGATATACTTCTACCCCTCAGTTTGTCTAAAATACCCTGTATAAAAATAATAAAACGTGCATCTTTTACAGTTCACTTGCCAAAAATCGATGCAGTACGTTTTTTCACCAAGACCACTAGCGAACTCCACGGACTGCAAGATGGTTTTGATGATGTCGCCTCTTAACATGCGATTGATCTGGTCGTCCATAATGGTTTGCATCGCCTGGTTTTGTGGGTAGTGCCGTTGTTTGACGGACACTTACGGCTGGTCCGTTAAACCGTTCTTATTCTTGTTGCAGAAACTGGTTTAGAATGCGCAATTTGGTCTCTGAGACACTATCTATACCTCCATAGCTCGGATTGCTGGAATTAAAGCATTGAATCGGCTCATCATTTAGGACCAGTCAAACCACTGCATAGTGCTGTAATAAAAAATGTAGACCTACTAAAACATCAGTCGTCAGGTCCTTTAAGCTTTGGCGCTTGAATGTAAGAATTTGCAAACCTATCTGTACCGGGAATGTGTAATTACCTCTAGTCGGTATAATTTTCCCATTCGCTAATGGCACTTGGTTAGTTTGGTTTTTTAGAATGTTGAATAGCATGAGCTACTAGATGCTGCACTCGGGAACTTATGTAACTCTTGGCGGTGCCTGTGTCGACTAATGCACAGAATGTATTATCATAGATGGTGACGGGGATGAATAGATAAGTGTCTAAATAAGCTACCGCAGGTATGTTATGTTGTTTTCTCGCAGAAAGCGAAGTTGGCTGTAGTGACTATTTGTGGTTCACTTTTGCTAGTTGGCCGAGTTTGTTTTCTGTTCGTAAGCAGAAACAATCACAGAAATACACTTGTTTTTTGCTGCGTCTGGAACAGAATAATTTAAATCATCTCCGGAATTATGTTTCGAAGTGGCATCACTGTCCGCATCGCCAGTAAATTTTATTACGGTTGTACGGTCGTAGAGAATTATAATGTATGACATGTAAATATTTAAATAAATATTTAATAAATAAATGTAAAGTTGAAATAAACAATAAATGTTAGAATTAATGATACGTTTTTTATTTCAGTATTACAAGTTTTATCGTACCTTAGTAAATATATTAAGCAGTGGGTGATAGTAGGGAAGAGATAGAAAATTTATAACATTTTGATTCGAATTAAATAATATATTTTAGTTTGATGTATTGTTATTTATGCAATACTGTTTTTGTTTATCCAGCTGTTGTGAGATTCATCAAAGCCTAACCATTTTACATACATTTTAGTACCTTTCTTTCGTAAAATTCTTTCAATTAAGTACGTATCCGGATGTTTAACTTTTGCAATTCCATTTCATAAAAACCTCCTAAAATATTGTCCCCTTTTATGTCTTTTAGCAAATAGGTAGCTGGGTTAGTTAGTTTAACTTTCCTAATTATAAAAATTTCATTAGACCAATTAGGAGTATACCCTTTTCAAATGCATTCCTATGTTTGCTAATTCTTACATAATCCCCCAACAAAAATTTGTTATTTTTGTTTGCTATTTTTATGTGTGAGTATGCAGATTTTAAAATAGATTTTTCGTTGTGTTTGTTAACCATCGATGGTTTCATTTTAATTGTACGATGATAAGTGTTATTGTATAGATTTGTAATATCATCTAATATGTTTATCCATTTGTAATTACCCTGTAAACTAAATCGTTTCCACATTATGCTTTTCAAAGTTCGATTAACACGTTCTACAATTGATGCTTTTTTTGTACTAAACGTACTATAGTGATTAATATTATACTTTTTCATCAAGTTTTTGAATGTACTATTATAAAATTCTAATCCTTCGTCTGTTTGTATGTTTTTTGGTAAATGTTTTAAACGTGATAATATTTTTTCCATTGCGTTAGTAACATGATTTGCATTTTTTAATTTTAAAGGAAGTGTCCATACATATTTCGAAAAGCAATCAATTACAACAAGTATGTATTTAAATTGGTTGTTTTGTTTTGAAAACGAAATCATATCGACAAGATCAGCTTGCAATGTTTCATTAATACCTTTTATTATAACCCGACGTCTTTTAAAATTTCTTCGTGCTGGTTTATGCAATTCTAAAATTATATCTCTTTTTATGGAAGATGGAACAGATTTTTTTGTTTCTTTTCGTCTAGGCATTTTTACACTGAACCACTTTCTATTTTGACAGGACATTTAACTACTATTTCAACATATAACGTTTTCAAATATCTTATAGCAGTTTGATTTTCGTGATTGCGTACTTCAAACGATATCTTGTCTCCTAATTTAAGTTGACGATTAGTAACCTGCTCGCTTGTATAAGGTTTTCCATTTATCTTTAGTATAACGTTTTTAAGATTTATAGATAAATTATCAATTATACCGTTTTCCAATGGGAATGAATAAGAACTTTTGTCTGACCATATCAGATATTTATTATCTAGAAGTCTGTTTGTCTGAAATAATAAAATATGGTTGTAAAACATTGTTTTATGTGTATCATTTTGCACTTTTTCAACAGATATTTGAGTATGTTTAATTATATGGCGACCAAATTTATCTAAAGTCATTGTCTTATTCAATTATTTGTGCTTCGCGTAGTTCTTCTATAATAGAGACGATTTCGTTTGTGTGACCTGTATGGCCTGCTGTTTCAGATGCTACTAACAACCTCAATCTGTCAACTAATTCATTTACATCATCCCAATAAACATAATCGGTATCATGATTGTTAACTTCTTTAAACATTCCTTTTCCTATTGTTTTTTTTAATCTTTTTGGTGTTTCTACATACCCAGGCTGTACAAAATATAGAGGAGCAATAATAGATTTATATTTGTCAGATCGTGTTCCTTGTATGTGACCATTAGGATCAAAGTTACTTCTGCAAGCATTACTAATATCTAAAATTTCTTTGTATATATGCAAATCTCCTTCAGTATATGTTACTGGAGTGTTTTTAAATAATAATTCATACAGTCCAGGGGTTCCATTGTATATTTTTCCATCTACTTTTATATCTGATCCAATAAACTCTACTGCTGATGTTCCTATAAAAAACTTTTCTTGAAAACTATCATGCCTTATTCCAGTTCTGTGATCAAACTGCCTTTTTTTATCATGAACCATAGCATCTATATATCTTCTAGGCAATTCATCAAATTCTGCTAAGTATTCATTATAGATATTGCTATCAAGAATGTTTTCTATATTTCGGTTACTTTCTTCTACCGAATGTTCAATTAAATCATCTAATTCATAATCGTCTACCTCAACTGAAGGTTCTGAAATTATGACGTCTTCTTTTAAATTCGAAATTGTAGGAGCATTATGATCAAAAATATTTTGATCTTTCGGTTCATGTAATTTTTCATCTTTTAACGATTGAATTTTTTGAAGATTTGAAAGTTTTGTACTCCATGCTGGAATGGGGGTAGATTCCACAACAGTATATTCATGTTTTAGTTTTTTTGAGTTTAGATTTTGTTCATCTTTATTGTTAACAAAGGACGACTTTGTATTTTTAGCATTTAATTGATCTGAGATAGTTTCCAAACGTTTAGTTATAGGAAAAAATGCTTTGTCCTTCGTAATTTCGCCCTGTTTTAGTAATTCAAACTTTTTACTTCTTCTCTTTTTTAATTAACCTTTTAGTTAATTCTTCTTCATTTGATAAATTTGATAAATTATTGTACGATTGCATTCTGGACGAACCTTATCGTACGTTTATTTTTTTACTTACTAATCAAATATGCTTCTACAGTTCCTTATAAACGTTTAACAAAAAGAATTATCTGCAAACTGAATAGCTTACAAACATAGCAGAATTTTAACCAACAGTAAACTATTCACTGTTTATTGATCAGTTTGCAAACTAACCACATTCAATTTAGGTGGTTTGTAAAGCGGTTTGCACACAAACCATAGATAAAATAAGCGGTGTGTTAAGTAGTTTTCAAGCAAACCACATTCAATGTAGACGGTTTGTAAAACGGTTTGCGCACAAACTATAGCGGTTTTGTTATTGTTAATCAAGCAAATTATAAATAAACCATGCAGTGATTTGTTATAAATATATATTGAGAATAAATATGCGGACGTATTAATAACTTAATTAATATAATGGTTTATATTTTTATTGTGGAATGGGTTGAATGAAAGAATCAAATCCTTTTCTGTATCTGCCAGAATTAGTATCTCTTTCTTTATCGATAACTAAAAAACCATAATTTTCGTTCCAACAAAATGAACACATTTTCTTAAAATCGTCAAATGTTAAATCGGTACTGACATTATCCTCATAAATGTGATGTAGATTTAAAACATCTTGTTTGAACACTATTATAAAGTTGGCATTATCGCGAATTAATTGTTTTGGAATGCGGCTATAGGTTTGACATAAGTAAAAACAATCTATGTTATTGTGACGACCCATGCTAAAATACTCTCTCATTAGATTTTGTTTATCACACGCCACATCATCAAAAATAAATACGGAATTGGATTTTGCTTTAGATGGTGGAGGTATGTTACTTTCTAAATTACTAAAAAAATATAATTTATACCCTTAATAGGCGTTAGCAATTTTTCTAAATATTGATATTTTGGTTGAAAAAGAGATTTAGAATAAACATAAACGTTTTTAAAACGCAATCCATTAATGTGTTCAATTAAGCTAACCATTACATTGGTTTTTCCACAATTTGATGGTCCAACAATAAGACAACGAATAGTTGATGGTAATAACTGACCGTGTCTCTTATAGGTTTCCAAATTTTTTATATCATTATTTGCAACTGTTAGTGTAATTGGTTGTTGCACTATTCGCATTTTGATAAAAACTAAAAAAAAAAACGTGTTTGTCAAACATATAAATGTAACTAAACTTCAATTCAGTCAGTTAGTGTGTGCATCCCAGCTCATAAATAAATCCTAGACATGTTAATGCAAAAGTCAATTATTAACCAACGACCCCAAAAAAAGAATAAATATCAGGGTAAAGGTCTTATAAATTCAGTTATTGATAAACTACCAGTTGAATTACACATTCCTGGATATAACTTTTGTGGACCGGGAACTAAACTAATAAAACGACTTGCAAAAGGAGATCAAGGTATTAATAAATTAGATGAAGCTTGTAAGGAGCATGACATAGCTTATAACAATTATAAAAACATAGAAAGTAGACATAAAGCTGACGGTTTATTATTAGAAAAAGCTAAAAAAAGATTGTATTCTACTGATTCGTCATTAGGAGAAAAATTAGCTGCGTTAGGTGTAACAGCTGCTATGAAAGCTAAAATAAAACTTGGTATGAGTTATAAATCTGGCACTAAACGACTTCGTATAAAAACAAGGAGTGCAAAAGAAAGCATGGTAAAGGATTAAAATTCCATGATTTAATAAAAGTGCTAAATCTGCATTAAAAGAAAAAATTTCTAAACGCTAAAGATGCTCTCAGTACGGCAATTACTGCTGTAAAGTCATTAAAAGGACGAAAAAGTAAAACCTGTTCGTGTAATACCAGTGCCAAAGGTTGGTGGGTTTTTGCCGCTAATCCCTATTTTTGCTGCACTTGGCGCATTAGGATCATTAGGTGGCAGCGCCGCTGCTATTGCAAAAACAGTAATTGCGGCAAAAGATGCCAAAGAAAACTTAAAGAAAACCAAAGACATAATCAAACTATGGAAGCAATAGCACTAAATAAATCTGGAAACGGATTATATTTACAACCATATAAAAGGATTTGGTCTTTTTAGGACGGCAAAAAACAAAAAAACTTACGATAAAACTCCCAAAACGAGCGCTCACTAACATAGATTTATACAAATATGCAAAAAAATTAAAAATAAGAAACTTTCGCGGAGTATTTATGAAAGATGCACTACCTAAATCCGGAGTAACTGCCGTTGAATGTGGTGTAATAAACTTGGATGATAGAAATGGAGCTGGAACACATTGGACAGCTTATAAAAAAATTGGTACACGCGCAGTATATTTTGATAGTTTTGGAAACTTACAGCCTCCATTGGAATTAACACAATACTTAAAGAGAAACGGTCCTTGTAATATAATCTACAATCACAATAATTTCCAATCTTTTAATACTGTCAACTGTGGACATTTGTGTTTAAAATTTTTAGATAAATATAATTACGATAGGTTTCTCGGTGGCTCATCTAGGGAGATGTTTGCTTTGTAACCGAGAAGCCTCGGGTTCAAATCCGAGTTTGAATAAGGTTTTAGGTAATAATATTCGAACATTATTGAGAAGTAGAGTTTATGCTTAACATTTAAGATTACTATATAATCCTGATACATTTGAGTTAACAGTTTAGTAAGCTACAAGCAGTATAATGTCTTCCACATTTACCTTGACTGGAGCGGAATCCATTCTTTCTAGTAAGTATTATCCTCCTATCATATTAGAAGATGAAGATTATGTTTTGGGTTTGATAAATTTAGAAACGTTTAATTCAATTATGAATATAGACAGCTCTAATAATAAATGTCATTTTATACTTCAAAATGGCACAGAACTCTGCATAGCAATTCCTGAAGGTTCTTATGAAATTGATGATTTGAATAATTATTTAGATGAACAACTTTTAAAACACTCAATATTTGAAAACAAAAACATAAATCAAGCTCAGTCTGCTCCTACAATAAGCATAAAAGGAAATAATAATACTTTACGTTCCGAACTTAAGTGCACTTTGGACATCGATTTCTCGAAGGAAGGTTCAATTAGTAATTTATTGGGTTTCAAACCTAGAATTCTGAAAGCAAATACAAGAAACACATCAGATTTTCCTTGTAAAATTTTTAGATTAAACGCGTTATGCGTAGAATGCAATATCGTCACCAGTTCATTCAGAAACGGCGAGCCAGTACATGTAATTCATGAGTTTTTTCCTACAGTCCCACCAGGATATAAAATTATAGAAACTCCAACTAACGTAATTTATTTACCAATTAACACGAAGCAAATAGACGAAATTACTATAAAAATAACGGATCAAGATCAAAATATAGTCGATTTTAGAGGAGAGGTAATAACGGTTAGGCTACATCTTAAAAAATACAATAAACCATTATAATGGGAATCGTGTTTAATAAAAATAAAAATTGGAGTAAACATATTAATATTACCAAGACAATCAAAAAGTATATAAATCCAAAAAAGAAAGCTAAACTGTTCAGTCGGTCTGGTAAAATCAATCGTTTAACACGAAAGAATAAAACATTCCTCGAATCTTTAGGACTAAAATTACGAACGTAAAAATGAATTATGAAATTTTAAAAGTAAACGAACCACCAGTTTTTGATACCACAATAGCATATGCAGAAAAACGAAGTCATCCACCTTATGCATCAAGTTCATTTAACAACAACGATGAAATCAGAATTCCTATACAACAACAAGAATTATATACGTTACCTTGGTATAGCTCTCTTCATGTACAAGGAAAAGTAGAAGCATATGATGATAAAAACGCAAAGATTCAAACGCCCAATATTCAATTTGTTAATATGGGTATCTTATTTTTGTTTGACGAGATTCGTTTGGAAATTTCTGGAGAAGTTATCGATCGCGTTAGAAATCCGGGAATTATGTCTGTTTTAAAAGGTTATGTGTCGTACAATACAGAAGAAAGCAAAGCTCTTGAAAACGGTGGTTGGTTTCCAATAGGCAATTCAAGATTATTGGATATATCTTCAGGAAATTTTGATGCGGTTATACCTCTTCGAATGATTTTAGGATCGTGCGAAGATTTTAAAAAGGTAGTGATCAATTGTAGACAAGAATTGGTGTTGCTTCGCAGTAATACCGATAATAACGCTATAGTAGTTAATGACAATATAAAAACTATCAAAGTTCAGCTACATAAGGTCAGTTGGCGAGTTCCACACATATCTGTTTCAATTAAAGAACAATTAAAACTGCTCGATATTATTAAAAGTGCAAGAGAATTATACATTCCATTCAGAAGTAGAGAATTACACGAATACCCATCATTACCACAAACACAAAAACATACGTGGGCTATTAAGTCTTCAATAGAAAAGCCTCAATGTATAATCTTTGGTTTTCAGACCGATAGAAAAAATCAAATAAATAAAGACTGCAGTCGCTTTGATCATTGCAATTTGACTAATATTAAAGTTTTTCTTAATGATGCAGTATATCCTTACGACAATTTAAATTTAAATTTTACAAAAAACCAGTATGCTTTGTTGTATGAACTATTTACCGAATTTCAAAGTTCATTTTTTTACAAAGATAGCGAGCCGATATTCACGCCAGAAGAATTCAAAAGGTATGCCCCAATCGCAGTTATAGACTGTTCTAAGCAAAAGGAGGAATTAAAAAGAGGTCCTATAGATATCAAAATTGAATTTGAAACAAATGTAAATATTCCTGATAAAACAACCGCATATTGTTTAATACTTCACGATAGGATTGTAAAATATGTGCCAATAAAAAATATTATATCATTAGTATAGTGAATCATATATGTAAATTTTATGTATTATTATTTAAGGATATTGCGATAGGTAGTAGAAATAGGATGTATATCAAAAGGTTTAAAATAAAACAAAATATAAATAATAGTTTTTTTATCGTTATTATTGTGTAATTAACATTAGATAAGATAACGTTTCTTTGTAATCTTCCAAATTAGTGGAAGGCCATTTTGCCGAATCTGGACCAGATGTCCAACCTAATACAGCATCTGGATGGTGGGTTCCTTTACTTATATTCTTCTGTATCCATAACAATATTTCCGCATGTTTTTCGTTTTCTGAAGGATTAAATTTAAAAGATATGTTTCGACAAATAAGAGCGGTAATAATTTTTTTTAGAATTTGACTGTCAGCAAGGTATGATGCATTACAAATGCATTCGTCTATGCACGATTTAATATCTTTATGATTTTTTAAAATATTTTCTACAGGATAATCTAAATGACACGCATTGATAATGTTAAAGTTAGATAGTAGCTTCAAAATATACAATTTGAATGAAATATTGCGCTCTAAACTATGTAGAACTAATATATCGTCTAGTTTATTTAAATTTATCGATACAATTTTTTCTGTTCTGCAAAGAGACACAATGTTGTTGACATAATTGTCTAGGCTTCGTCTCTTGTCCAAAAGTTGACACAAGTCATCCACTCTTAATTTATTTCCATACAATGCGGCAAAAGAAATAATATCGCTTGGAACAACAAAGTTTTCTTTCTTCAACAAAAATGTCAGAGTTTCTTTTGTAGAATTAGTTACATTAAAACGAATTGCATTTTTGAGATATTTTTCGTAAACTTTTTCTTTAGCTTGTTGAGCTTCTAAAGCAATTTGTAAACTGATATCCATCATATTATGATTGTAAACCGTTGAATTGCAACTGAACGTATGAAGTTTAGATTTTACAAGCAACGATTTTATAAATCAATCCCCTCCAAACGGTTGATATAGATACCCCCACGGTCTTGTATCGGTACTATCAAAACTGAGCATGCGTTTGTCATCGTAAGGACTAAGAACGATTTTACTTTGTTTAACTGAAAAGACATTGTGTTGCTTAGATTTAATAAGTCGTTGATCTGCTTCAAAAATTTTATTATCAAATAAACATTGTTTATAATCTTCAAAAGTAATTGATTTGATAGAAGATTTTTTGGATCCTTTAGATTTTTTTACTAATTTTTTTGAAAAATTATCATCAACAATGTAAGAGTACATCTTTGACCTAAGCCCTACAAATTCAAGCATTATCTTTCCATTATTTTCATCTTTCATTAATCCTGGTAGTTTTTTGTTTTTAAGCTGTATTTGATAAATGTTATTATTGTCATAATCAGAAGTGTCAAAACGATGACTGTCTTGTTTAATATACTCATAGATGTTTATATTTTTAAAGCTATAAATCAAACTATCGGTGTCTGTATATAACAATTTCACGTTTTCTCCGAACGTCTTTATAACGTAGTCATAATGAAATTCGTATAAAAAAATTTTTGAAATATCTAATATGCTAAATCCCACGTAAATAGGTTTATTCATACAGATTTCTAATTTGTTCATTTCTATGATAACCATATCTTCATCAAATACAACGGAGCTGTGAAAATTTGGTTTTGAGATAAGAGATCGCACTCCCCATTGTCCGTCCCATTTTGTTACTAAGCGGATATCTCGATGCTTTCTAACATTTTCCATGCATTTGCCGTAAATCGCATTAATCATTAATTTATAAAAATCTTTTTCAAAATCATTTTTAGATTGTTGGCGTAATTTTGTATTTAAATCTATGTATTGTTTTAACCAGGGTGATTGATGAAATTTGAGCACTCGATGCACTTTTTCAATTGCATACCTAACCTTAAATACATTTTTAGGTTTCTATAGTGAACGACATATCGTTCTTTGGAAACAAAGTTAATAACAATTTTTAAGTTTAGCTTTTGAAGTCGGAGGAACCATATGTTCAGGCGCCAATGGCAAATCGCTATGTAAATTATGTAATTGAATTGATAAGCCAAATCACATTCAACGATATATCCAACGACAAAGTAATCAGGTGCATCTAAAATTTCTTGAACATCAAAATTTCCCATAAATTCAAAATTTCCGTATGGTAAATATTGAGACATAGCCGCTCCATATAAGTTATTTACATCAAAATACATTAAATATATACTATCTTTAGTAGAATCAGTACCATTTCTCATATATTTATTATTTGCTTTAGCGTATCTATTGGAACATTGAGAGACACCTCCTCTAATTCCCTTTTCAACGAACATAACCATATCAATATCGGTGAGAAGTTCTAACGAAATGTTTGTAGTTTTTAACATAGCATCAAACGTTAATCCTGGGGCAGTGTAATAGTGTAATGGATCTAAAGTGTATGTTTTTAAACAAGTTTCGCGAAAAGTTTCAAAAACGTCAGCTAGTAAAAGTACATCCGTTTTTAAATACAAATCAGAATATTCGCCTATATTTTGAATTCCAAAAACTTTCCAAACATTTACAGCATGAGCATAATCTTCATCGCTAATATTTTCATCGTTTAACTGACTATAGAAATCTTCTTTACGTGGTAAACACGTTTCTTCTAACTTTTTCCAAGAATCTACATAATCATAAGGAAATATTCCTTTCTTGTTTAATAAACGAAACTCTTCTAAACTATTACAATAAAATTTTGTGATCTTTTTTTGATCGTCTAGCAAATTAGAAGAAAGGTGATTTAAGCTTTGTGACATAAAACGGAAAGAATCTATAAACCTAAGAGAAATATTTGTATTTGGTATAGATTTCGTAAAAGAAATATATTTTTCTTTATTTATTGGCAATAGTTTAACGTTTCCTTCAAATAATGTGGATAGTTTTTTAATGATAAAGTGTGCGTCATATCCACTCATGTTATGAAATACTACAGGTATACAGTGCTCATCTTTATAGTTTAAATTGCAACTCTGGTGAGCGGCTCCTGAACATCCCTGTTTGATGGTTATGATCTCGAACTCTAACTTGATCATCATTGAAAGGTTGTTTACAAATGTGACATACTTTAGAAATTAAGAAACTTTGATGTTGTTGATGATTTAGTTTTCCCATCGGAACAATTATATTAAGTTGTTCGTGCGACATATCAACAATATTTTTCAATTCACGTACAAACCAATCGATGCAATCGATTCCTCGATACGTGCAAAATTTTGATAAAGTATTATCGTATGAACATTTTAAGTAATATGCTATACTAAACGGTATATGTTTTTGGTATGATTTTGATTTAGTGTTGAGTAAATTTGAGTTTGCATCGTTACACTTTTCTAGAATACATTCCAAATCAGCATAAATAACAAAAGGAACTTTTTCCTGATAACGATAATTTTTAAATGACAAGTATTTTTCAGAAGGTTTCGGCAATCGCACACAACACGTATTAGAATGTATGCAGTAAGTTTTATGTTTTTCTAGCATGTCCCGAGTTCTAAAGTAATTTAAACATCGTTCACAAATAAAAATCTTATGATTACGGGTCGATAGTTGTTTTGATAAAAGCGCCGACAAATTTTGATCCAAGTAAAATGAAAGAGTAGCGGTTCTTCAGATACATCGTTTACGTCCACCTGTGGTTTAGAGTTTAAAGGAAGCATAAGTAGATTTATGACTCTAACATTTGTTTCGACAATAGAACTAAGAGAACAAGGTAAAATTTTTTTGTTTTCTAAACAAAACAAATTAATGGATAATTTGTTAAGTTTTTCGAATGTTCTTATACCTTTTATAGTTATGGGAAATTTAATATCATTGCAATTTAAAACATTATAAAAGTGAGGATACGAAGATGGTCTATTAGAATTTATCTTGGCGGGGTATAAAGCAGATACTACAGACCAAAGAAAACAGTATGGATCGTCGTTCTTAACATTTACAACAGCGTGTTTCGTTTTTATATAGTTCGGAACCGATACAAAAGTGGAATAACCTACTTTAAGAGGATCATATTTGTTAACATTCACTTTAAGTCCCAAAAGTTCGTGTAAAGCCCAGCCGCTGTCTTTTTCCGCAAATTCTTCTAATTTTGTTGCAAGTTTATCAAACACATGTACTTGATACCACCGTTTTAAATTAGTAGTACGATCGATAACGTTATTTTTAGTACAAAACGTTTTTAAATCTACTTTGCCTGTTTGAGGCTTAATAAAATTGGCGCTTAGAATTACTTTTTCTTTAAGAAGAGATTCTTTGAGAACTTTTTGAATTTTTATATTAAAACATTTAAAAGATTTTTTCAAAAAAATAAAATATACACCTGATATAAAACCGGTGCGAATTCTGTTGTTGAAACACGATTCCACATCTTCCCAAATAACTTTACATTTATTTCGTTTTAAATTTGTCGATAACCCTTCACCTGATTTTATCACTAAAACTTTTTTAAGTTGTCTAAGTTTTAAACGATAAAATTTAAAATACGCTAAACTCGTTTCAATTGAGAAAGGGGATTCTAATATATTTTCTTTGTGTATTTTCTTTTTAATTGCTTTACGAACAATTTGTATTGCACTATTAATATAAGCTTTAAGATTATTGATTTCGTTTAGCGTTTTTATGTTTTCGAAGTAAACACGCGTCATGGTCAAGTATCGTTTACACAACTTAGATACGGTATCCATTTTTGCACGAATGAATATTGCAAGAGATTCCAAGTTTATTTATAAACTTTTAAAGATTTACGATTCTACACGATGGTATACGAGTTAGTATAGAATTACGAATCCGCTCGATGCTTGACGAAATGTAGAAGATTCACGATCATTAACGATCGTTGACGAGTCCCCACCAATATTGAAATGTGGAAACAGTGCAGTGGGGATAAAAATAGAAGGAGAAAGTTGTATATATTTGAGAAACGTTGGTAGTGATTATCATTCTGTACTGCGTTTTTCAAATTAAAAAGGAAAAAATGAATTCTCAAAATGTATTGAGAGCCGGTAAGAATTTTTTAATTTTTAATTACTAACTTAGTTCTAAACCTGTTCATCTTTGCTATAGATATGGTTGTGTGTCCACACAATGAATTCCACGTTATGCTAAAGCACAGATTAGCTAAACATCTTTGGAAATGTCACCCGGAGGAGACAAAAAGGCAGAGTGCAGTAGACTACAAAAGGAAAATGGCGGAATGGGTAGAGCAACAAAGAGAACGTCAACCCATAACATCGATTCCGCCGCCTGTAGTGTTTCCTCCGGGATCATATGAAACGTGGGATTGATATATATATACTTTTTTTGTTTTATTCAATTTTATGTAATAAATATTAAAAAATAAATAAATAAACAAAATATTACACTTTGTTTTAGTTCTTACTTCATAGTCTGTAAGGTTTTAATGAAAAATGAAAAAAATTTTTTTTATAAAATAATGCAATTATCTTTAAAACTAAAGGGCAAATCAAACTTTTACCTATGTAAAAAAATATGCGTCAGAAGTGACTGAATTTGAAATGTACATTAAAATTTGTTAAAGAATTCTAAAAAAGGGGTGGATTTCATAAGTTTGATAAAACGAAATAATTTACCTAATTTTTTTTATATATTTGATTTACCCACTTCAAATCAAGAAATTTGATATGAAACTCGATATAGTTCTAAAAAGTTTACAAAAACTACCCCTAAATTTTTTTTTGAGAAAAACATCTAAATTTTTTTTAGTATGTATAATAAATATAGTGTATTATTTTGGCACAGTTAAAAAATTTTTCTATAATTGCAAGCGGTAGTATTTAAAAATTTTTTATCAAATAATGACTCAAAACAATAAATCAATGTGAATGTTTGTTGTAAAATATTAGTAGTATTCAAAAATAATTTTATTTATGTAATTGCATAGTATTTACCAACCAATAAAGAGTAAAAAAAAAATCATTTCCGCCCCACCAAAAACTGAGGGTAGATTTTTTTGGTCATAGTAAATTCAACGATTACTGTCTCAATGTTCCATCGAATACCTTGGAAAAAAAAAAAAAAAAAAAAAAAAATACATGCATACATGTATATGCCTAACCTTACATTAATATGTATGTTCTAACCTAACAATAAAAAAATTTCCACGCAGATTTTGTTCTGCATATCAAATTTCTACTTCCGATATCAAATTTCTATTTGCGGTGTCAAATTTCAACTTCCGGTGTCAAATTTCAACGGATGGTGTCAAATTTCAACTTCCGGCGTCAAATTTCAACTTCCGGTGTCAGATTTCGACTTCCGGTGTCAAATTTCACCTTCCGGTGTCAAATTTCAACTTCCGGTGCCAAATTTCCACTTCCGGTGTCGGATTTCAACTTCCGGTGTCAAATTTCTACGTTGGGTGTCAAATTTCCATTGCATTGTCAGCAAATTTTTTTGAGTTCATGACCTATGGTGAACTCTTGATTTTTCTGATGAATCAGCAAATTTTTTACAATGAACTTATGGTGTCTACTTTATTTCCGCTTGAAAGTTCAATCATCTATAGTAACGCTGAATTAACTACAAAGTTCATATACCTCGTTTTTTTTTAAAGTATAGCTTTTTGCAGATTCATAATTTTTTTATTATATAAACTAATACTTAATTAATTTAATTCAGTTTTCGTTTAATACTCGAACTATTACCTTTACGATGTCATCTTTAAGTTTAAAAAAAAATCAAGAAAAACGCATCAATGTCTTGCAAGACATTGTGTTGCAAGTAAGTATATTTTTTAAATATATCATTTTTTTAAATATAATTTGTTGAAATAATATATTATCCATTTTGCTACCAAGTCTAATGATATTTTTTATAGAGTGGTGTATGTAGCATGCCTCCGCCGCCTCTGCTGCCTATTAACAATCAGGTAAGATCATTTTTTATTATTTATGTTTGTTCACATTTTAATGTTTGCTTTAATTTATAATAATGTCTTATCGTTTTATAAGTAATTTTAACAATATTTTTGTAGATTGATGAGATCTTAGGTGAGGTTTTCGTGGACGGTCAAGTAAGTTAATTCATTTGTAATTTAAAATTCATTTTAATTAATACCTATTACTGTTATTTCAGGTGTTTCCGAGTCAGCCATCTCAGCAATCTCCTCCTGTCCCTACGTGCGGGGATGATATGAATAAGGTAAAACAATCTTTTCTTTATAATTTTCGATTATTAAATTGCACTCTTTATTTTGTTTCAGTCGCTCGAGATGTTTTCCGACAGCGATTGCGTCATGTTGGAGCCCCATCATGATAACATCCAGGGACACAAAGGTAAAGATTTGGAGATCTTAAAGAATCTTTATCAAGAGGAGGAGGAAGATTTGAGTGCAAATCTGCTAGATGGCCACAGCCAGGCTAGCGAAGACTCGGAGACGGAAATTTTAAAATTGGAGGACATCGAAAAACAATTTATGATTAAATTTAAAGACGCGTATAAAGACATTAAAATAAAATTAAATAATAGTGATAAGAAGAATAGTGTAGCAAAAAGACAAATAAATAAATTAAATAGTGCAATAAATAAACTCAAAAAACAAGTAGAATTATATGAAAAACAATGTAGTTTAGAATCTAAGAAAAGGACAATGTTGTTGCGTGAGTTGAGAAAATATAAAGTTTATAGTAATAAGTATGGATATAGCTTAGATTAGTTAGTTTCAAAATTATATTTTAGTATTAGATAATGTAATTTTTTTTTAGTAATAAGTATGGGTTTAGTTGGGTTTAGTTTAAAATAGTTTTACGATTATATTTAAAAATTATATTTTTATGTAAAAAGAATAATAAAAAAATTTAACTTTACTTTATTATCTTATTCTTTGAATTAAAATTTCCAATTATTTCTTAACATTATAAATCCGCTATTTGTTTGAAACGAGTTTATTAAATATTACAAAAGCTTTATGAAATTGAAACAACAATTAATAAACCAAATAATTGACGAAATTTAAAAGTGTTTTAGTTTAAAGTAACTTTTCATAATATTATTTATTATCTTAAATCATACAGTAACAGTTATTCAAGTTAAAACAATTTTGAAAACAAAAATCTTCAAGTAATCTTAATATAAACTTAAATCACTATGCATTATAAAACATTACTTAATGATATTCATTACCACAATGTCCAAAGATAGTTTTATTTATTTTCATTGTTTTTGCAAATATCCTTAAAATAATTTTTATTTACAAATCGTTTGTTTTGCTTTTTAACATCTTTTTATATGCTAATTTGATGAAAAATGTTTACCTCCTTGCTTTTTACTATTTCATGAACGCAACATAGTACACAGCGACTACCTTCTATGTCCGTCTCCCCTTTACATTTTGGACAGACAAATCTTACAACTACAGGCATGTTGCCTTTGCAGCAGTTAAAACTTTTTAAATAGTGTAAACATATTACTGCATTTATAAATAAATTTATTAAAATATGTCAAAATTTATCACAAAGTTTATTACTGGCGTTATTTACTTATTTATTTTACTTTTTTCGATTGCATTTGTTAAGTTTTATATTGCTTTCAAATAGTATTTTAATCCTAGTATATAAATTTATTTAAAATACAAAACCAAACTCACAACTATAATTTTTAAACCATGTAAATCATAATAATAATAAACACTTATAATTATAAAATAAAAAAAGCAAAATTATTTCAAACATTTATTGTTCATTTTATTTTTACATTTTTTAAATTCTTAGTAATTTCATACATTTTAATGTTATTTGATAACTTTTCTAAACTTTCCAAATATAATTGTAATCTTAGTTTATAAATTTTTCTCATGCGCACTCCTTTTCGATTCATTTTTCACTCTAGAACAAAATCAATGTTTGTTGTTTCACCAACGGCTCCTCGGCTCACTAGATAAATGTTTTTCTCCGAACCAATCAGACTATTAATTTGGTTTATATCTTCAATCGAAAACTTGTTAATAAATCTTTGCGGTAGAGGTACTTTAAAATCTTGGCATTCGACAATCACTTGGTCCCCAAATTTACCATTGATTTTACTAAAACACTTAATTTTATACTGTTCATTTATTGATAGACTTCTTGCACTCACATAAGGAACCAAATGAGAAGTTTCGTTCAAGTTTGCAAAAAATGATTCCATTTTAATTCCTTTCTTAAAATTATTAAAACGAATAAGAGTAATTAAAATACTAATATTACTTCTTCACAAATATCACTTTTATATACACACAACAGCATCCCCACCATCACTACGAACTTCTCCGACAGACCTAGAACCGAGCATACCCGAAACAAAACGGCTCTTACGACGTATTGCGGTTCCCCCACCACCAATACGATCTATCCCGACTTATCAAATACGAATGCAACTCGAGCATATCCGAAACGAAACGATAGCAACGAAACTCCACGATCTCTTACCGATCTTACCCGAGTGATCCAGAACCGGCCTCACTATACTACTGATGACGTTGGACGAGACGTACCTTGACTTGTAAAATAGTTTATAGTAATCACGGAACGTTCTCGGGTACGTATGAAATTTATGTATGATCAATTTCATACGTACCGATTTTGAGTTTGTTTACACTGCCGGTCGTGTCTATCTGGTTCTTCCTTTTGCAAGTTACAAATCTATTTGACTTGCGCGTCGGTTTTTGAGGTGGTTTCCGTTACTTCTATTGGCTCAGACATTATGAAATTTTCAAGAACAAGATACCTCGAGCGCCAACCAAAATGCTTAAGATATTTAATGAGTGTTTAATTATTTCTTACTTTTGGGTCCGATGTAAAAGCGTCTCTGCTCTGCTTGTAGTGTCAATTTGTAATCTCTCTCTGGTTTTGGTAGCTCGGCCGGTGGCTATTAGTTAATTAAACACATATTATACCAGTAACTAAACAAAACTTTATTTTTTAATACAGGATATATTTGTAATTAAAATAAAATATGCAACCCTGTAGTTATTTTTCCGAGTCGGTTTGGTAGAAACTCCACGACAGCGTAGTTGTAGAATCTGTAATTTGAAGTTAACTGCGCGGGTCAAAAAACCGGTATAAAATCAGTCGTAATTGATTGCATTTAATTTAATTACCCGGGGTTTTAGCATAATTACAGAGTGTGATTATAAGCGACTTTCGGCTTAGACCGCGTCGTAGTAAATCACCTAGACTTAGGCTTGGTCCTAGTCTTTTCTTGAGCGCCAAAACAAGAAGTAGAACTTGGCCTTTGCGTATTGTTGTTTGTGAACACAAACAAACTGACGTTTCGCAAGACATTGCAGCTTGCATCTTCAGAGTGGTAAATGTCACTGAAAGAAAAAGTGTAAATGACAATATTTATACCAATAGCGATAAGCGTGATTAACGGAGCTTATCTTTCCGTTACCGCTTGACTGACTTTGTTATTACTCGGTGTAAGTCTTTGTGTCCTTTCCAAGAAGGTTGATCTTTGTCTTAGAAGATATAATACTGGTAGCCAAGATTTGCTGAGTCTTAAACCGTCTTCTCGGTTTATATTACATAGATGTTTTTGTATTTCCACAGCTTGGCGGATTAGTCTAGGAAAGTAGAAAGGAGTTCTAGCCAACACTTTAGTTTGTCAAAGTTCAGCGTGTGTCCTTGGTTCCACACGTGTTCTGCCACTGCTGATTTAGTAACTCTGCAATAGAGCGTACCGTCTGTCCTAAATAACTTGATCTACAAGAACAAGGAATTTTGTAAACTCCGGCATGTTTTAGAGCCCTTTGTTTGTCTTTAACAGATGTAAACCAGGTGTTCAGGGTATCCTGAATAGTAAAGACAGTTTTAATATTATGTTTCTTTAGTACCCTGCTTATTTTGTCTGTCGAACCCATACAGTATGGTAAATAAGCGGTGCTAGTAGGAGGTGATAAGTCTTCTTTGACTTTTGGATTTATTGCTGTTTTCCATGCGTTTTGGATCTCTTTAAACCCGTATCCATTTTGTTGTAAGAACTCCAACAGTGTTTCCTTTTCCTTTTCTAGATTTTCATTATCTGACACACGTATAGCTCTTTTGGCTAAAGTATGTAAAACAGTATTCTTCTGTACTGGATGGTGGTGAGCTTCGGCGTTTAAGTATCTATTAGTGTGCGTTTTCTTTCTATAAACGGAATGCCCCAATTTTCCGTTTTTTTTTCCTTATCACCAGTACATAAAGAAAGACTAGACTGCTGTTATGTTCTAACTCCATAGTAAATTTAATGCTGTTATGTGCAGAGTTTAGATGTTAAAAGAACTGATTTAGTTTATCTTTGCCATGAGGCCATACAACAAACGTATCATCAACATATCTGAACCAAGTTTTTGGTTTTAACTCAACATTTTTCATAATTTCAGTTTCAAAATATTCCATGTAAATATTGGCTATAACTGGAGAGAGCGGTGAACCCATGGCCGCTCCTTCTACTTGTTTAAACAAATTGTCGTTATAACTGAAATAAGTGTTTTTAAGGCAGAGTTCGATGAGCACTTCTTCTTCAGTAATTCTCTCCTTGAGCAAAAACAACACTTCGTCGACCGGGACTTTAGTAAAAAGAGATACCACGTCAAAGCTGACTAGGATATCTTCTTTTGTTTACTACGACGCGGTCTAAGCCGAAAGTCGCTTATAATCACAAACATAACAACCGCAAAAGTTTAAGATTTTATATAATTACAGAGGTTCAGGTATGTCGGTAGTGAAAATTATAAAAAATGAGACAGTTTGTGCTTTTATAGGTAAATTTCCAGGTTAAGATACGGTAGTGAAATTACACGTGTTACCACCGGCAAGTAAATTCCTAATCACGGTAGTTTAAATCACGAGTAATTTAACGGTGTAACGGAGATGAAAAAATTAATAATTGAAAATTATAAGTTCGATAAAAATTTTTTACAGGGTGCGTTCCAAGAATGTGTTACACTCTACGTGTTAACAATTTACTTTCTTTCAGATATGAACAGTTGCAGTTGACCATGTTATTTTGACGATTACTTGCAATGGAATCAATAGACTGTCGATATATTTTTCGGTATCTATTCGAAACAAACGAAAACAAAATTTAATAAATATTACGACGAGATGCTGAATTTGGCTAACAAAAACTGTCGGTATTATCCCCGGTACCTATGCGGCAAAAAAAACAACTGGTAACTATCAAAGTAATTTTTCGAATAGTTCAAGATTAATTGGCACGCGCTTACTTCAACAACAACAGGAAGTGAACGTAATTCTGTTTTAGAAGGTTTAAGTAACTTTGTACGGTGTCGTACTGCGTTTATTCACATAAGCTATTAGTATTATGTAAAACCCGCAGTCTGGACTTCAAAAATATATCTGGTACAAATAAAGTGATCTAATTTGAACTTAGGAGGACTAATGAATAAAAAAAATATTTGGTGATAAATCAATAAGGAAAGTTTCTGGTGATGTGAATAAAAAATTAATCATTAAATTTATTTAGAGTAACTGCGGTGACTATCGGCCAAACACAATTATGCATAGGAGATGAATTACAAGTAATGAGATAAACAGAAAAACGATCTGGTACAAAAATGAATTTATGAAATATAAAATGGCGGTTATGCAAATGTACGAAATCGTAAATCGGAGAGAATCAGATACGTACAAAGGTTGTTATTATTCTAGATAGTTAAAAGTTCAGGTTTCAAGTCTAGAACGCTTTAAAAGTCGACGGTTCTAGAAAGATAGATCATGTAAGCGGCAGCGTCGTCCGTTTATACCCGTCTTGGTTACGTTTGGTTGATTTTCGAATGAAAAAATATTTACAGGCGCGGACACGAGTACGATCACGATACTAGAAGATGCTGCAACAATAAAATTTAACATTTGTATATCACAGTTGAAGTTGTAACGTTTTCGTTAGTGTTATTAGTCCATTTTAAATTATCTGCATTTAACAAATCGTGTGTAAACCTTTCTTTATTTTTAATTTTGTGGGGTCGCTACTGTTTTTTTGGCGAGGTTGGTGAGTCATCTACAGTTGTAGATTCGAACATTATATATAAATATTCGAAAGTTGTAGCATACGCCATCTCGTGGTTATAAAAGTTAACTTTTTTTGTTATTAAATGTTGTCAAATTAAGATTAATTATATTTCCTTAGTCGCATTTTATTTGGAACATTACACTCACATTTAACAATTCAGAATTATCAAAATTTATTTGTTATTAAATTATCAAATATTTTCCAGTACAATTAACAAAATTAATTTATATATACGAATTTCTACTGATTTCTATAAAAACAACATAAAGACATAAATAACAACTAAATACGTTACAGGCAGTTGAACTTAAAAATAATGTTTCTGTCATACAAAAAAAGAGACAAATCACTATAAATGTAACAAGAAAAAAACGCACTTACTCTGCTAAAAAACTAAAACAAATCGTGGTTGAAAAGAAACTATAAATTTAATTTCACATTATAAAAATAAAGTGAAACTTTTGAATACCAAGCTAAAGAATCTCGTCCGTTGCAACCAGAATAAAATCGATATTTTTAAATGAAGATTGTTATTACTTTCTTATATTGTAGCAATAATAGTTTCTAAGAACTAGTACAAACTTAAGAACTGATTTTAATTATACAAAACATTTATGAATCCCAAGTTCTAGTAATTAAATTAAATAAAAAATTAAATTTTAATAAGAAACCCAGTTTACGTATATATTGAGAAGATACTAATTTATCGTTATTGCAAATAAATAGATAAAAGTTGCAAGAAATATATAAGTGCAATTCAAGCTTATCCAAAGTTTGAGTAATAAATATACGATTTGGTGCAATATCAACTATTTATTTCAATCACCATTCTTTCGAATAGAAATATATTCTTCTTATGGACACATATTTTTTGATTACCCTTAGGTTTGGGTCACTAAAAGCAGTTTCGTGTCTACAGTACGCTCCCCAGATATCCTTGACTTTGAATTATTATCGAGTTATGTCTACCGAATATTTTGAGAAAACATACGTTGATAATTAATTTACAACATAAAATCGATCAATGAATATTTGTTTAAAAACCGTTTTAATAATTTTGTAAAGCGTGTGTATCTGACGTTTCAATTAACCACACAAACAACAATCTAAACAATTTGTATTTTCGTTGACATTTGCAAAAGGTTAATTTTATATTTCGGTCAATGAATATAAAGTACACCCTTTAAACGATAATAAGAGAGAACATTAAGGTATAGGTTGTATGATTTTCTAAATTCGTCGGTCTATTATTGCTGCTTGCGGTAATAAAAAAAACCTACCCGTCGCTCTGCTCCTGCGTTATTATGTTAGATAATAGCCGCAAGAAATAGGATTCACTGAATCAAAACACCCTGTCGGAATTTCCGCACGCTATAACGGCACTAAACCAATGTCAAGCATTTTACGCATCGTGAAATAAAGGGCCGCAAAATACTCTGCTAAGATGAGAAATCGCTACCGTGCTTGGAGGTTTGAAAGTAATTATTGCTTTTGTGGTAAAAACTAATACGCAAATACATTTATAGAAGCAATTAAGAAGAATAATTTTGTGTAATATAAAAAATACGGATGAAAATAAATACAATTCTAATTATCAATTAATCAAGTCCGTTCACAAACAAAATATTTTCGTTTAAGTTAATACAATCCTAAAATATCTTTTTTTATAACCTAAACTAAAAAATACTTAATTAATATTATTTTTGTAGTATTTAATAAAAATATAAAATGTATAAATAGGTAGTACCAACTAAAATAAACAAAAAAGTCTTAAGAAAAATGGGGTCCTTAAAGTAACGGTTTCGTACATATGGAAAATTATTCTTTTTTCAAACATGTTTTTTCATTACTTATTTACTGTGTGCAAAAGGAACTTTTAACAAAAACAAAAAAACAATGGTACATGAGGTATCCAGTGCTCTCCTATATCTAAACAGGTAGTTTGAAAGATATGCAAACTCTTTCTAAAACCTCCTCCGTGGCTTTTATTTGCTGGCATTCTTGATTTTTTGTTTAACGAAAGTACCATAGACTAATGTTTTCAAACATTAAAAAAAAACTAGAGAGTTTAAATCAGATACATCACAGTTGAAACACATTTGTTCTGCAAAAATTTTAGGTAAGCAGTGCACGTGGGCTAATTCTGTATTTAAGTAAACAGCCATAGCAAAGCAAAGAAAAGTCAAATACTAAATGCTTGTTTTACGAAACATCAACCATGATAAAGAATATGCAAGTTTTTGCAAAATAAAAAAGGATAAAAATTCTATAACACCCTTGAATATGTAACGCAGCTGATTACAACTTATGAAAAATGTATTTTTTTTCTAAACCTTAAATTATGTTTAAGGTTTGTTCTATTTTGCAACTAGTGAAGTTAAAAGTAGCGTAGTTAATAAATTCTAATAGTAAACTAACTCAAAGAAGATCACAGCTTTCAAACAGAAAGATGATGAAACAAAACAGGAAAAATTTTATACTAAGATAAAAACGTCTTCCGTGTTTAGGCCATGTTAATAGGCGTGAAAGAAACCAAAGAACTTAAACAAGCAACCAAAATTTAACTAAGAACCATTAAAGAGTTAAGTAATCAACATGTGAACCAAACCAGACTCTATAACAAAAGCAACTGACTATTTTGTGGACACCTTACGGCTTTACCTATAGTAACAATCATTTTTATTACGTCTTTGCATTGAGCTTTTTATAATCCCTTTGCAAATTGTATTTTACGTTTTATCTACTAATTTACCAATCATTTGGCTTTTTTATATTATGTTTTAACAAACAAAACTATCTTTAAAATAGGTTTAACACGTAACATAAATTTTGGCGCTATACGTTGGGCGCTATTTATGGTAAATGCAATATTATAAGTTAAAACACAAAATATGCTTGACTAACTATCGTAGAGGTAGTGCTCTAAAAATGTTGAGTCAAAAACTTCAAATGAATTACGTAACGAGTGCGTAAAGTTTTACAAAATGTTTAATTTTAATCAATGCTTTTGTTTTACCACAAATACAGTAAAGAATCTTAATTAATTGAAACTAGCAACAAGATAGGTCGTGGGACCGGAAAACTACAGCGTTTGTTGACAATTACATTTACTTCAAGGAATCGATTTTTTAAAAAGTTTATAACAGTATAAATTGTAAGCCGTACTCGGATGCAAAAGAATTCGGTTGTACAACCTCGAGTAGCTGTCGCAGAGAAAGAATTCCACCTTCTAAATATAATATAATAATGCAATATGTACAATATAATTGTAAAAATGCCATTGCATTGACATTGCTTTGCCCCCAATGTCTTTTACGTTGTGGTTTTACTCCGCTGTTTTATTCAAAACTATTTTGAATTACGCGGGTGTAAAATCAATTAACAACATTAACCGTTTTTTTAAGGACTATATCCTGACGGAGGCTGGTTGTCGTAATTGCAAATTTGACTTAGGACACTGCTGCTCTAAACAACTTTTTCCTTATGTAACAAGTTGCAGTAGGTTATATCTGTTACCTCGCATAGCGTGGCAGAAGTACTAAAGTTTTCTTTTTTTAGTAGTTTTTACTACTTCAGTATGTCTCCGTCTATGCTATCTTGTTAGTAACTTGTTTTTTAAGCATCCATGCTTCTAGTCCGTACAGTAGTATTAAAAGGACGTAGCACCTACTTTAAGTTTCTGTATTTAGAACCTTATCGCACAGATAATTTCTCATTTTTATAAAGACAGTCCTTGCTTATTCTATGCGTGTTTTTATTTCCATTGTTTGGTCATTTTTATAGTTTATTATGGTTCCTAAATGTTTCTTCAATTATCGCTTTGGATCTAAAGTTAAATAACAAGAGCGATAGAACGAATCCTTGTCTTACTCTTTTTTGTATCTCGATATCTTCCGCATTCTTATCCTAATACAGTTTCTGTATACTTTAAATATCGTGCGCGTCGATGTTATTGTTCTTAAGTATGTCTATTAGTTTTTCGTGCTTAATGTTTTTTGTAGTCTGCTAGGCATAAAAATACAACCTTATTCACGTCCCGGCATTTCTGTAGTAGAATGTTTGCTTCGAATAGTGCGTCTTTGGTCTCCATTCCGTTTGGGAATCCCAACTGCGTGTTACTTATTCCTTTTTCTGTTCTTTTATATATTCGCATGTGAAAAATTTTAAGATCGTGGTTCATGAGACTTATAAATTAGTAATCGGAGCATTTTTTAGTCGCATTACAAATGTGGATTTCAGCCATTAATTGGGTATTTCAACCGTTTTATCTATAATATTGTATAGGTCTACTAAAGGTTGTAAGCACTCTTCTATGAACTTTATAATTTTACTAATTATCTTGTTTGGTACTACTGTTTTTCCGTTTTTCATATTCTTTATTGCATGTATATTTTTTTCATTTGTTATTCTTATTGGTTCTGTTTTATTATAGGCGTATTGCAAGTCTTTAAATAACTCTGTTGTATATTCATGCCATTGTTTTACTTGTAATTTAGAATCTAATATATTTAATTCTCATCTTTTAGTAACCCACATTGCTTTTTCTCGCCCACACCTGTAATTTCTTTGACTTTTTTATATATTCCAAATGTATCGTGCCTAGCTTGTAATGTTTCTATTTCTTTTCTCTAGCATATATTTTCCTTTTGCGGATTTTATCTTTCCCCGGATGTATTTCTTTGTATTTTATCATGTTATAATTTTTCTACTTCTTTCTTCTATTAAACCTAATATTTCAAGGGTCGTCCATTCTTGATTTTTTTATATTTTTTTATTTGTTTGGAGTATTTTCTCAGCGCATATTTACGTCTCAAGTTCATTTTTCGTTACATGTATTTGCTGTAAGTTCTTTTGTAAATTTTGTCGTATTTCATCTTGAGTTAGTACATTTTTTCTATTACTTTCTTTTCTAATCTTATTTAGTTTTATTCTAAATGTTGATATTACTGGGTTATGGTCTGACTCTACGTCTGCTCTTAGGTATGTTTTAGCAGAGAAAAAGAGTCTTTGTATCTTTTACTAATTAATATGTAATGTATTTGATTTTTAGTTGTTCACTCTTTTGTGTGTTTGAGTAATGCCATCAAACTTTGTTAATAACATAAATTATCACAACAAATTAATAACTTGATGTACGACATAAACCAAGTAATTTAATTAAAATAAATAATAAATCTTCTCAGATCTGGTTTGAATTCTTTTCGCTTGGAGTCAAAATCAGTTGAGGAATGTAATTAAAGGACATAATTTAGTAAAAAGATGATCAATTAAATCAATACAAAAATGAATTTAGCAAATTGGTAATTAATTTCTTTTGCAGTTATTTTAGGGTGCATGTAACGACTGTACTGCCCTCAGGATCGCTAAGTAGCCTGTACAGTTTTTTAATGCTACACTGAGTCGGTTATACAATACTTCACAAAAAGTTTAGTCAGATTTGAAAAATGGTCGGTTTAAATCGGTCAATAAATATCGGAAACGTGTCGGGCAATTAATAAGAATAGCTAAGGTCGGTTAATAACATTAATTTGGTTTTAGGGTAAGTCTAAGAATAACTGAATTTTGAACTCGAGTGATAGCAGCTGGTAAAGTCAGTTTGACAATCTCAAAATTCCAGCATAATTTCTTAAATTATTTACTAATTTGCTATAAATTACAGGGATTAGGACCGTCTCACTACAAAATAACTCAAAAGAATACACTTCAAATTTGCAGAAATGCAAATATTTAAAAAACAGTATTTAATAAAGACAAAATAAACAAATAATTATATTAAATAACAAGATTTACCAGCAATATTTAAAGTTGAATGGCAATACGGAAACATGTACAAAATGTAAAAAACATACAAGAACCGTAAATAAATTATTACAGATTTCCAAACGATCGACCAATCACAATTGAGAAATTAAAAATGATACAATTTTTATCATAAGTTTTATATCGATAGATTTTGTATCGACTTCTCAATTGTGATTTTGCAAATCGCTGTTATTTTGATTATTTTCTTTACTGCTCTATAACATTGTTTTAAGACCGGGTTTTTTTTATTTGTGAAATTGGTACGTATAACATATTTTGCCGCTTTAGTACTTTCTGTGTGGAATGTACTCGTCAAAAAACAGCGACTTCCGCTACGCCCTTCAGAGCTTTTGTTTACTCGGTTTACTTTTTAGTAAATTTTTTGAAGTTTGATGCTTAATTTAGTTCTAAATTTGGAAATTGTTATCTACACGTTACAATGTTTTTCTACATGTAAGGTATGGGCTCAAATAATTGTAGCCCGAACATAAAAAAATACCTATATAATTTACGTTGTTTTAAACGGCGACTGTATTAAATTAACGTTTTAGAGTAATAAAAAGTAGATGATACGAATACTTTAATTTATAATAATTTGTATCGTTTTTTTATTTTAACAGACGTCTAGGAAACTTATTTCTTAAAGTCTTTATGGACCAGCCATCAACGTTAAAAGTGTTACTAATCCGTTTTAAGAAGTTTAACTTGCCGGATAACGGGTAAGTTCAAGATTAAAATTATTGTAGAGTGCACTTAAATCGAAGTTGTTTTAAATTTGCTGAATACGTCGGTACTACTTTTGTTGATCAAATAGTTGAAGATATTAAAGATTTGGTTTATGTTTGTTGGCCGATACGATGGGTCCTCAGTCGAATCAATTAGTTTTGCTGTTTAGCACAAAATTTTTTTAGGTGATATTAGCTTAGTTCTTTAGATACTTTCTCGCAATAACTGGAACTTACACAAGAAATCATTAGTGACTATTTTCAACAATGCTGTCATCTTTATGCTAACATATGGTTTTAACATTTGGTACCACAGACTGCAACATACCCACATTGTCAAGAAACTGGCATCCCTACATTCCTTATTCTTTCGTACGATCTTTGAGGCATATCGTACTGTTCTTATCAATTCCTGGTGCGTTGTGACAAAATATCTTCCTTTGAATCTCCTATTGCAAGAAATATACTAATCTAAAATTCTTGCAAGAGCTGGCACGTGCACATTCTTAGACCAGCAAGTTTTGACCGCAGAATTTTCTTCCTATTTGGCCGACAAGCACCATCTCAAGACTTTTATCTTGAATAGATCGCATTGGCAGTGGCATACATGATTCCGAATATCTTAGATTGGATCAACAGAGCGGGTTCCGTTTCCATCTGAAACACAATAACGTTGCAGATGACGACCAGTGTTTTTCGCGTGGTATTCCTGATACTCCGTCGCATAGGATTCTCTTGTCGGGAGTTCGATGATGACCAGAGTTCCCTAAGAACCCAAGTCAATCCGATTCCCCTGAGTCTATACTTAGACTAGCGTCCGATGTCAATGTACACATTGCATTCGCTAGAAGAGTATAGTTTAGTTTATTTTTGCATGGCATTACGATTTTATTTTACAGTCAGCGACGGCGAAGTAGGATATTTATTTACTTGTTTAACTGCATGTGGTTTATTTTAGAATATTTTGTTTAAGTATTTTTAGTTAACTAACATTTTCAGTTTCTTTTTAGTTGTAGCTGTCTTGACTAACTGGTCTCATCCCCGTCTGTTACAACATCGTATCCTTTTTTTGCCTACTTGGTTTTCAGTTTGACACGCGAGAATAAGCCGCAAGGTAGGTGCCTCGCTGAACTTTGTGCTTACATAGCACGAACCAGATACACAGCCCATCCGACTCGTCAATCTAGGGCAATCCTTTCTTCTCGTAACATATCCTAAATCCTTCTATTTTATATGTGGCAAATCTAAACCAAGCAAGTTCGAATGGTTTGGTGGGTCCGCGTCTTCCTCCTTCTCTTTTTTAGATAGCATGTTTGCCTGCTACAAAAAACAAGGTGCTTAAAATGACAGTAAATGACTTTTGCAATCAAGAACCAAAAAAATTAATTAAATGTAAGTAGGAAGAATCTAGCTGGTTGTATAAAATGATAACTGATAGTAATCGACTAGGGATTAAATGTCTGTTAATTATGCGTGAGCACATTTGTTCTTATGGATACGTAATACGTAGTATTTTCCCCATTGTATTAAGTGTGGAATAGCTTTTAGCAATAAGTATTGTCTTAATTATGTTATAATTTGAAAGTATGAATACTTCTTGAGTGCGATTTTTTAAGTCTATTTAAGTTTTATGTCCTGAATCGTAACAAGGTAGCCATAATGTTTTTTGACTATTTACGAGTTTTATTTTTATAAGACTTTGAACCTCCCACACAAACAAAAATCTCTAAAAAGTAAAAAAAAGCTCTTTAAGTTTCGTATACGTAGTAAGTAAGTTTTCTAATTTATTAATTTTATTTCATTTTCTGATTTAGAAACTATATAGTTAGTAAAGTAATAGAATACCAAATTTGAACACGATCAGACCTGTGGAAGATGCTCACGTGTATTGATCAACTAGAAAGGAGCTGATAATCTTCAAACGACTGAACACATTTTCCTAAATCATAGCTAAGAACAGACTCGATCAAGTCACCTTTTGAACAAAAACAAACTTAAATGAAATCGGTTAAGCCCTTTGAAAGCTACTCTGTTTGAGTAGGGGCTTAATAGAAAATGCAAAATCTTTTGACCGCAACATAAATAAAATATATTTATGTAGTTAATGACATTAAAAATAAATAACAAAATCTACTTATGAATTACATTAGTTTTGACGAGGGTACATCTGACCGTAAGTTAAAGTTTGCAAATGGTGCTCTAAATATTGGTTAAATGTCTTTAATTGTAAATCACAATATATGCGTTTACGCAAAGTACAAATGAAGTTGTCGATGCATAAAATTGTAATAAGCGGTAACTCACAAACTTATGTCTTTAGTAGAAATCGCTAGACAAGGTAACCGACGTGTTTTAGAAACTTGGTGCGACAGCTGAAGAATCCGCTTTAAAAGCGAAAATAAATTACCTGTGTAAGAAAATGAATTTTCACAAAATAGTAAGACAAATACTTTACGAACAAGTCAATCCGTTAATATAACAAATTAAAGCTAAACTGTATTTTACAAATACATTATACACCAAAACCACTTAACTTGCTTCCCCAAAAAAAATTCGCGATACTACCACATTTTTTGCAGAACTCCTCTTCGAAAACAAATTCTTCCTTATTTCAAATTTTGGCATTTGTTACAAGCTTTATGTCTTACGAACCTTGCACGGCCAACTCACACAGTCGGAGGTATGGGAGGTTCACAGGAAGTATGCTTAAGGGCGCCAGATCTGATCCAAGATAACACTTCCGCCTCGATCACGACAGATGGTCCAAACTTGTAACTAAATTTGAGGTTCGTAATCCTATTTACTCTGATGTTCGAGTAGCCAAAGTTTGTTACTAGGTAACGACGATCAAAAGAGAAAGATATGTTGCCATAAAAGAAAGATTAACCAGTATAACAACTTTAATTTAGTAACGTCGATGATTAACACAAAGATATCGAATTTTCAGTACATAAATGCCAGCAGTATCGGCAACACACAATACATAGGTAAGTTAAGTTGAAGCGAACAGCGAAGAATAGTGTGTAGTAAATATTGTTTGTACACAGCATGCGAAACACACAAAATAATTAATGATACTACCTTAATGGTAATAAAACAATGATAGCAATTACTAAATTAACACTAAACTTTCGTAGTAAATATTGGTTCTACGCAGCATGCGAAACACACCAAATAATTAATGATACTACCTTAATGGTAATAAACCAATGATAGTAATTACTGAATTAACACTAAACTTTCGTAGTAAATATTGGTTGTACACAGCATGCGAAACACACAAAATAATTAAGGGTACTACCTTAATGGTAATAAAGCAATGACAGTAATTACGGAATTAACACTAGCTAAAGTTTCGTGAACGACCTTTCTGAAAGCGATCAAATAAATAAATAAACTTACCCACAATCCAGTAACTCCTTGGTCGAAGAAAACGTTTTCCCCGGCAAGTGAGCCTGAAATAAATTTGAGTAGCAAATCGTGTCAAACCAATGCCTCACGAAATCAAGATCTACAAAAATGGTTAATTATTGCTAAAGAAAGTACACATAACATAACCCGATTGTCGAATGCTGTTGTACACCTTCAATGAAAGTTCGTTTCGCAGGTGTTTGCCGCATGAGTAGGATCTCGCAGAAACGTGATTGTCTTCGGTTTATTTAGTTTTAACCGTAGACCTTATAGATAGAGTTATACTCGTCCCATGAAAGTGTTTGTCGATGTTAATCCCTCATAATTCGTTATCGACTAGAAAAATGTGCCAGAACGTGGTGGAACGGCTATCAAATTAACGAGAAATTACAACAGAACTCTAATAAAACGAAAGCAATTATCTTACCCGGTGACGACTCGAATACTTTACGATCGTAATGAAATTATAATTTGATTCCCATTATTAAGGATGTTCTTTGAAAATTATTCTTAAGCCACACCGGCCATTTTATGCAGTTGACAGCTTAACGAGTTCGTCGTAAATGACAGTTACACGAAAAGATCGGCAGAGGGCGTCAAAACCGGAATCTAATTTTAATTCAATATACAGAGTACTCCGTTAAAAAAATTTTGCACGTAACACATTTCTCCAAGCACACCAAACTCTGACGTAGAATCTTTTAAGAAGGATACTTAAGAAACAAAGTGAACTGAACAAAGACGAAAAAGAAGGCAAAAATTTGATAGTTCTAACATAATCATAACATACTTGAAGTTAAAACAATATTGAATTACATTTCAAATCTATTGAACTAATAAACTAAAATGCAATCTGAATTTATGACATCAAGAATAGACTTAAATGAACTTAAATGTATACTTAACAAGTACTTAAACAATCAAGTTAATTAGTTCGTTGTGTTAAAGTGCCACTAAAAGCAATGAATTGATTTTGATTAAATAAAAGAAACCAAAATACTGGGTCTTTCTCGAAAGTGTACCTACGAAAATCAAACGAAGATTGAAAAGTTTGTTGTAAAATGTATTTTTTTCAGCTTCAATTGTGACGTTTTCCGCAAAACTTTCTTTCCAAAGTTATAAATTTCACTGTTTTAAATAAACTTTTCGATGAATAAAATTTTAAATAAACAAAATTTGTTTTTAATTTATAATATTGTTGTTATTACTAAAATATACAATTTATTAACGACCTAATAGTCTTTTGAGCCGGATCAAATCGAATAATATTTAAAACATTGTAACTTAAAAGAAAATATTTCGTTTGTTTAGGTCGTCGAAATCAGTAAAATTATTTATCTATTTATATCGTTCAGACTTTTCATATTTACAAGTTTCTAGTTCGTAGATTTTATTAACGGAATTAACAATTCAACAAATCCATCAATTTTTTAGTTTAAAATAATCATGTATTAAAATAAAAGTTTAAAGCAATTATTTTGTTTGATAATAAAGATAATTACATAAATAAACCAATAAATTTTTAAATCTAAACTTTTGCTCTAATACTTACGATTAATGCAACTAAACTTTTTTTTTATATTCTTTGTTATTAAAAAACATTTTAAAGTTTGAGTGCATAAAAGTTTATACAATTGTGATCTTTATTTTAATTAAATTACAGGTGGGTTTTAAAAAAAAATTACAAAATGTTTTTGTTTTCAATTACTGTGTACAATACTAATCTTTTGAGGAAATTGAAAGTACAAGAACCGCGTGGGTACATAGTAATTACTAAAGACATAACAGTATTTTAAGGAACGCTAGCAAGTAAATAAACAAATCTTTCCCTGATTTTTTTTCTAAATATGGTAATTATTTTAATGAGCCACGCACATGACTAATAAATTCCTCTGTTTTCAATTAAAGCTGTTTAAGAAAACAACGAGCGGATGTAAGTACATGATGCAGGCGTGGAGCCAAGATTATGTAAATTTCTAGCAACAGATGTCTACGATCATTCCTCCCTTAATCTGCTCTTGATCCCGCTTGTAATGTTACAACCATGTATTTACACTATACGTAAACGATTAAAAAAAATTATTGTATTTCAAATATCTGCTTGCGATTGGTATAAAATGATAATTTATATTAAAGGTATGCATTTGGCAAATTAAAACAGACAATTCTGAAATTTATTCAGAAAATTAATTGAATAATTCATACCACAATTTGTTATTCATCACCGTCGTTTCTGTCTATCATCTGACTAATTAAGACTTTGAAATGACGTAAAATTAATTAAATTACGTTTTCTGGACTGATTCAATATTGTTGAGCTTTACCAATTAAGTTACCTCTTCAGCAATTTTTTTTTATTTGACAATTAGATTTTTTTCATTACGCACGTTTTAATGCAATAAATAAATTTAAGTTAAAAAATGCATTTACTCCATTTTTAATCAAACAACGCAATCGTCTCTTTTTGTAAAAAATTGCCAGAACGTAAGAAAATACTTCACGTATTTCATTACACAAACCAAATTTGTCACAATAATTGTTGTAATTTACTTTAAAATAATTAAATTTAATTTTGCGGTGACGTGACAAGTGATCAATTTTTAAATGCAGGCGACGTCTTTCATTACTTATAAGCGTTTTTTCCATTTGTAGTTAAGAGCTCTCGAACGCTTTTCGAATTTTTAATGTTCTTTACATTAAATTTTATCTTGCGCAAAGAAGGGGGTAAAATATAAACTCAGTAATGCAAACAAATTTTTTTTAAGATTACTTGAAAATATTTTAATTTTTCTTTTTACTTTTAAACAATTTTTTTTTTACTAAAACATAATTATGTGTTCTGTTTTAATTAATAAAAAACATTGTAATAATACATTAACTGAGTTATGAAACAGTTGTTAAAACGGTTGTAGAAACTTAAACTTATGAAATTAAAGGTCAGTTTACAGAAGGTGAATTAAATATTTAATTGAAATTAGGACCTATGTGGAAGGTTCGTATCTTATTGTCATTACGGACGATTATTCTTTATTTAGCGCGTTGGTCTATTCCGTTACAACAGTACGACTTTTCTAAGATGCTTAGATCTTTAAATCCTCTCATAACCTTAGTAGTTAGTCAGTTCAGAATGAGGTTTTGTATCGTCGGATATCTACACCATTTTCCTTAGGTTTGCGACACGATTGGAAATTAGTAGTTCCTAGTGAGCAACGGTTGAAAATTATTAAGAAACATCATGATTCTCCGATTGCAGGACATTATGGTATTACAAAAACATTTGCTATGTAGTTGGTTATCTAAAGCGTTGTTACGTGTGTTCAGCGCACAAAGTTGAACAAGCTGCTCTTATTAGTATGTTTGCTCTTAGAACCAAACCATCTAACTCATGGCAAGTGTTTTTTTCTTTACGTTCTACTACAGCGTTTTGTAAACTTGTTGAGAAACAATATTTTTTGGTGTTCCACAATATCTTACCACTGATAACGGTGTTTAGTTTTGTAGTAAAGAATTTATTACACTTTGCTCACAATACAATACTACAATCCTGTATACAGCCAAATACCATGCTCGTGCTAACCCGGCTGTATGTTTTAATTAGGTGTTGAAAACAATGTTTTAGATAATTTTTTTCTTGTCTTGTTTGTTTCCGTTGGTCCTAGATCAGATTCCTTTCTAGGTGGGAGGTAAACTATTGTGGTCAAGCAAGTACTGGTTTCAGTGATACGCGCTTGTGTAGACTAATGTCGAGGGAGCTAACGACGAGCTGTTTCATTTCGACGCAAGTGTTTGAGGTGTGTTTAAGACTTTGACGCTACACAATCGTCCGGCACTTCATCGAAGAAACCTTAGACTGTGATAGAATTTATGGTGTCATTCCTTAGTCTTGCAAGCTCGGGTGTCGTTCTTTTCTGTTTCCCTATAGTACATTTCTGTCCTTTTTTTGATGTATTTTACCGATATTATATTCAGAGTTAGATTTGTATTTGTAGGCTAGGGCTTCACGGGATTTTAAGGCGTTGTTTTTGACTGTAGTCTAAACTTATTATTATCATATACTTCTGCTCTTTCTTTTAATTTGCTTAAGAAGATCTTTTAGTGTTGTCTGTGGACCTGTGTTACTTTCTTGCTTTTATAGCGTAACGACTGATGTTAACTTTCAACGAGTACCTTTTTTGATATTTCGTTTCTGTTGGTTAGAGTTTTTGGTTTTTTAAAATATCAACGGCTTTATGCGACTTTTAGGCACATTCGATTGGTGATACTTAATGACTAGGAATCCATCTTTTGTTTGTGTTTTGTTTTAGTTTGGGTGTTATTGCATTTAGAGTTTGCACCTTGGCGTACGCTTATACTTCTATCTTCTATTTCAATTTTTGTTTTGTTTTCAGACTTCAGGTTTTAAATTTACTAGGGAGGATTTGTTACGGTTGTGTTTGTTTTGTCTAAGGAATACCCTATAAAAAAAGATTGAAGTTGGCATTGTCGGTCTGGCAATTCCTTTTTATCGCTGTTTGATAAATATATTTTTAGTCGCCAAATGTGCTTCCTATTCATTTTCACTTTTAACTTGTTCCTGCAATCTACTTCCATTTCATTGTAAGTCCTTTTTTGCTATTTATTTCATTCCTCTTCTTTTAGAAGTGAGTTCCGTTTATTGATTAGTCATTGACAAACATTTTGTGCGATTCCTGTCAGATACGCGGTGGTGCAGGTAAAAATTTTCCTTTTAATTTTTCTCAATGAAGGCTCTATTAACATGTGGTTGGTTTTGTTAAATTTTATTATTTTACCAACAGTTAGAGAGATCGGTTGTTACGTGGCGTACACTTTGTGAATGCAATGAGGAAATTTGAGAATTATTTCATTCGCCAGCTTCAGGCGTATACAAGTTTCCAGTGCAAGTGTCGATGTGATTCTACGTTTAACGCCTTCATTCATTTTCAGTTTGACCGTTTATTATTGCGCTTTATATATAGCTATAGCTGTGAGCTCACATCTGGCGAACAAAAATTTATTTAAATAAAGTGCATTAAAGTGCAAACGTACGTACACGACAAGATAGTTAGGTAAGTTATACTTGTGTGTAATTTCTTTTTACTTTACACTTTAATGTTAGTTTGATGCGTTTAAAGTTGATGATTCAAACTTAGTGATATTACATACTTTGAGCGTGTTACGTGCGAAATTTTTATAACGGAGTGCCCTGTGTATCGACTTAGGGTTGGTTCTGCTTTTGACGCCCTCTGCCGACCTTCTTGGTTGCTGAGAGGTTGCGAAGCCGGGAGCGGGTCGGTGTCAAGGATCTTGAGTTGATTCTTAAGTTTTTAAGGACATCCCTTGTGATGGATACAGATTTGTGTGGCGATTGCGAATTTATTACGATTCTTTCGGCACAGGGTAAGATATTTTCTCTCCAATCTATTAAGATTCTTTCGTAATTTCTGTATTAATGTGATAGCCGGTTCAACCACGTTGCAAGCGCCTGTTCGCTTCAGTGGGTGGTGGGGATTCATAAGTGCGATTGATGGGTACTGTTATAAATTAGCTCGTAATATAAAACACTTTTAGTTTTTAAGATCATATGGCTGTCGCCACCTATCGTTCTTTATGACAACTAAGATATAAGTTGATTGAACTTTGTAATGCGTAATCGCAATTTGTTGTGTGTGTAAGTGGAAGTTAGTTAAAATAAACGTTTATAATAGAGCTTTGTACGTTTTTCTTATAACAGGTACCGCTGTCGAGCGCGTAAGCCGTTGGGAGGGCCTGCTACTTGAACAACAGCGAGGTCTCGTCGAACAATGCGTCGGAGATGTTGATTTGTGGATGGGCATCGATTGTGTTGTCGGCCACCTGTTCGAAATTGCAACCTACAGCATTCGATGCAACGGATTCTTGTGTCACCTTTAATGAATTGTTGGTACTGATTTTATAGCTTCCTATTCGTCGTGAGTTGTTGTGTGACACGATTTGCTATTGCAGGCTGCTGGCGAGGGAAAGCGTTTTCTTTGCGCAAGTGGACACTGGACTTTGGGTAAGTTTGTTTAATTAATTTTTATTCGCTGTCACGAAAGTTACTCACAGAACTTTGATTGGTGTTAGTGTCCGTGGTTGCGTTTGCTGTTTGTGTACCGATGGGGTAATTTCAATTATCGTTTGGATTGTATCGCATGCTGTGTACAAACAATATTTACTAAGAAATTTTCTTCGCTGTTCGCTTCGACTGGACTTACATATGTATTGTGTGTGGCCGATACTGCTGGCATTTATGCACTGAGAATTAGATATAATCCGGTTAATCTTTTATGTTACTAAATCAAAGTTTTCTACACCTGTTAATCATAATTGTTAGTCGTTCTAGTATTTATGAATTGAGAAATTTGACATACGGCTGTCAATTTGCTACGCCGCTAAATTAAAGCTTTTATATGTGTTAATTATACTTAGTAATATTTCGAGCATTGATGAGTGGAGAAATTTCATATATTCTTGTTAATCTTCTACGTTAATACATTAAAGTTGTTATACTTGTTAATCCCTCTTTTATTTTTTTCTTTCTTTTGTAATTGTCGTTACCTATTAACAAATTTTGGCTACTGGAACATCAGCGTAACAAGGGTTACGAACCTCAAATTTAGTTACAAGTTTGGACCGTCTGTCGTGATCGAGGCAGAACTGTTAATTTGGATTTGATCTGGCGCCTTTAAGTATAATTCCCTTGAACCTCCCCTATCTCCGACTGTGTGAGTTGGCCGTGCAAGGTTCCTAAAACCTAAAGCTTGTAACAAGTGTTTTTTGTTGTTTGCTTTTGCCTCTGATGTACCTTATTAATTTTCAACGGGTTAATTTAGTTTACCTAGTTCCTTGACTGGGTATATACTAGTCGTTTAAGAAGGTGGCGCTCAATTTTTTTTCTGTGTAATATTTTAGTCATCCAAAACTTTTCATGCGTCATTTTACTATTTTGCACATAGATTTAGCAGGTGGTTGCATTTTCATTTATTGTAAAGTGAGTTTTTCTACTATTTGTAACAAATAAGTAATTGCACCCAGAAAAATTTTATTTAAACAACATGTAAAATTGGCTATAAGTGCAAATCACTTAAAAAAACCTTAAAATCAAGTGTTATTGATCAATTCGAATGTTAAAGATATTTCAATCACCTGCAAGAGTACGGCAAATATTATGTGGTACAAATTATAAATTTCCAAACTTTTAATTTTTTTGAAGAAACTCACTGTAAAAAAAATTTCAGCAAATTTGTTTTACAAAAGCCTGATGAGAAGAACAATAGGTGATGTAGAAAGATCTATAGCGAATGGAAGAGTGAGTAAATTAACAGCGAATTCATATGATGCTTTACATCTACTAGATTTGTATAGTGGTAAAAGAAACAAATCATTCAACTGCAGCGATAATTGTCAATGATGCATTTTGTATATTTGGTTAAAAAATATAAAACAGAGAAAATGATTATCATTTATTCAGATCCATGTATTATATGCTAAAAACATCGTCGGTGTTACAATATTTTTACAGTTTTTACCCATCCATGATATACTTTACATGTTTGTCTCATACAGTAAAACCTTTTTAAAACGAAAACCTGCATATAACTTAATTTTCTTTTAGATCCAGGGACAATTAGGTCGTATTCCCAAAAACCAACAAATATTAACAATGGGAGATCTAAATGCTCGCATACGATATGATATAATACCACAACTGAAACAAAGATTTAATGAAGAGACGTATAATGACAACGGAGAACTTATGGTTGAATTTTGTGTACAATATCTATTTTAGTCATAAAATGCATTAAAAATACACATTCGAAAACAAACAAAAAATAGACCAATAATAGATTACGTTATAACAAAAAGACAGATGGTTTCTACGCATATCTTGTATGTTCGTATTCTCGACAGGCCAGAAATATGAAGTTTTCATAAGACTATTGTCGTAAAATATTAAAACAAAAATTAATAGAAAATCCTGTAGCGCAGAACGATGATGTAAACAAAGCGTGGAAAAAGATAAAGACAAGCGTATTGAAAGCAGCGGACGAAACAGTAAGTATACGAAAAGCAGAGATACCACTATGCAAAACAAATAAACAAACCAGTATTTTATGCAAATGCATATTTTTTTAAATAAGTATTATCAACTCGGAGTTTTTGGATCTGCGCGAATCTAAGCAAATTAAGTTTAATGAAGCCAATTAATTTTTGCATAGTATGCATATTATGGCATTTTAGTGCATAAAACTTTCTCAAGAGCAGATTTAAGCATATTATTGGTTCGATAGCAAAAAATGCATTATTATAACATATAATTCGAGACATACTACAATTTTATAAAGAAAACTCAAAAATTGAGAAGAATAAAATTCGATCAGTTGGCATTAAAAACCATTGCGTTTTTTGATTTTTATGAATGTTGTGGAAATTAAGAACGCCTCTGGTACTATAATTCTAAATCGCAGAGTTTTACCATTGTTTTACCTTGTGATCCAGACTAAATATTCATGAGATGAGCAGAACCGTAATTTTAATTAAAAACAACTTAATAAAAATTCCTAAAACAAGTTAAACAATTACACATAAGCTTAATTTATTTTCCTTTTTCTTATTATTGTTTTGGTATCTATTGTAATTTGTAGATGCAGTTTTGCCACAAGAACAAATTAGCATTAAATAAATGTTTAAGTCTGTTCTATTAAGTAATTTACAAAAACATTTAATTATTTTTGTTATAATTCGATGAAACATAAAGATTAGAATTTCAAACAATCAATTCCAAGTTAGAAATAAGTTAAATTTATGTTTGATATGACGAGGGATTTTACAAACGAGTATTAAGATGTAATTTATTAGTTTGAAATTATATCTTGGAAAAATTAAGTATGTCCTTGCAAGTTTTGTTTTAAATCCATACATTCCAGGAAAAACTGTACATATATTAAATAAAAATTATGCATATTTAGTGCATATTTTAATGTTTTTAATGCATATATATGCGCATATTTTTAAATTTTTAGGTGCATATTAATTAAAGATATAAAAGACATCACAAAAAAAATATTTACATACTATACATAACATACAAAGTCGAAATCCCGCAGCGGAACATAAAGGAAATGACAACATAACTCAACTAACCGACGAAAATGTAAGAAAGTGGATGAAACATCTAAAGAATAAAAATGAAACAGGAATAAATAATATAATAAACAACTGTTTTCAAATATGGCAAAGAAGAGCTAATATCACAAATTACTCAACATTAGTCTCACAAAATCAAAAGTTACATCTGAATGGAAAATAAGTATCGTGTTGCCAATATTTAAAAAAGGTATCAAACGTGACCCTGAAATTATAGAGAGATTACCCTCGTTTGTACAATCCAAAAACGGTTTACAAAAATTATTCTTGAAAAATGTCTGAAGAACAACAAGGTTTTAGACAAAACCGATCAACAATAGATACTATATTCGTGGTACGCCTTTATGTGTTTTGTAGACTTGACAAAAACCTTCGTTTGAGTCTATCTCATATATAAAGTATAATTACCATAATAAAGGATCTCGACACAGACACTAAAACTTAAACAAAAGTAGAGAGACTTTCTAAGTCCCATTTTTATTTAGATATGGATAAGATTACCAAAAGTATTGACTTATTGCAGGATACAGATTAAGAGACAAAAACATCAATTTTGTATACTATACTATATATATACTATACTATATATATACTATACTATATATATACTATACTATATTGTTGTTATAGCAGAAAAAGAAAACAATTTACAACGATTGCTACACACGTTTGTTACTGCAGCAAAAAAGTACAATATGAGGGTGTCAATTAAAATAAAAAAATGACTAACAATATCTAAAAGTTCACTACGTTGCAAAGTAGAAATTGAGCGCAATATAACTGAACAAGTCATGAAATTTAACTATCTTGGCGCAATAATAACTAGTAATACAAATTTAAACGAAAAAGTGAAAAAGCAAACACAAAAAGGAGCTAAAGTAACAGAAAATCTTAAGGACATAATCAAATATATGACGACCGAAAGTAGGAGCAAAATGTACAAGACGATTGTGAGACCAATATTAACTTAAAACAACATCTCGGAAAAAGTGGGCCGACAGCTGGAAAAAAGAAGAATCTGCTTGAATCGTGTGATAAAAAACAGACTTAATGTTTAAATAAAAAAAAAAAACCCGAGTGAGTATACATGATGTCTATATACTTTATCCTATCAAAACAGTAAAAAGTAACAGTAAAAAGTAAATTGCAGACCCAAACTAAAAAATGTCAGAAATTAAAACCCATTGATGCTAAATGTAATAAAATCAGCTTATAGCATTTACAAAGCATTCATAAAATACTATAGTATTTTTTACCGTTCTAAAAAAAATATGCGACAGGTAGTGTTATAACTGAATTTTTAGTGTTTGTATGATGACATTGTGTGTCTTTTACATTTTATTTACTTGACTTGACTGATTATAATTAATGTTTAATGTAAATGTTGTTTCGTTAACTGTACTCGTGGAATGTCTACTTCCTTAGTTATCTTGTTGACCTGCACGCATTAGTAGCACGAAACGTCGCCTTAAAAGCTACCAAAAGCGTTTTTATTGCTTCTCCAATAAGAAGAACCTGAAAAAACGTAACAAAAAACATTGTTAAGTCAAAGGAGGATAAAAAAGAACAGTTTACCTTAAGGATAATCTTTAGACAATCTGGTGAAGTCTCTAGCGAGTTAGTACGTCCTATTTAATAGTTTAATAACAAAATATGTTTTAGGAAAAGCACGTTTACTTGGAATTTGTATTTGCGTACTCAAATAATTGTTTTGTCATTATAAAAAGATATTGTCAGCAAACTACCATAATTGATTTTTAGAAATAAATAACTTATTGAAAAATACATAACATTTTGTTGTTTTTTTATTGTGCCATAAAAATCTATTATTTGTATATTTATAAATAAAGTTAAAACAACCTGACAAAGCATAAATATGTTTTGTGTACTTGAATAATTCCGTCTTTATTATTATAAGAGCTTATCAAGAAACTACAATTACAATCGATTTTTAAAATAAATTATATCTTTAAAAAGTGCATAACATAACAATGCAAAAACTTGTTTAATGCGGAAGATATACCTGATTCCGGCAGTTTCCGTCTTAGCAGGTTGTATTGCATATGTTTAATAACATTTTGTGCACATATTTATATATATGTATATTATAAAAATCTATTACAAATTTAAAATTACTGAACAAACAATTACAGTTAAAAATAGATTTGATTATCATTTAAGAAATTAAATCGAATTTACAGTCAAGCATTGGATGTACGTATTTAATGTCATCACTTACAACGAATAAATATTTTTGCTACTAACGTCGGTTGCCAAGTTTCAGATTTGATGCGATCTATAAAAACACCATATTACAAAACATAACAATAAATCTAAAAGCTTCGATTCTTAAAAACAAAAAGTTTTAGTCAATAAAACAAAGAATTCTTGTCGTTACTGAAGTACTCTCAAAATATACATAAAAACTAAATTTATCAAGAAATATGCGCTTTAATTTAAAAGGTAGAAATCCTGGAAGATATATTACACCGTAAAATTAAATTAGAGTTTTACTTTATTTACTTAAGTTTATCCCTCTTTTATTGTTATAGCTACTTTAATCTACTTTACTACCGAATTAAATATAAAAAATTATGTTAAGCTTATTTTGCGGTTAAATAAGCAAATTGGATACTATAAGAGTGTGTTTAGTAAATTGACGTTTCCTGTTCGAAAAAAATAATAAAATTGCATTTATGCTTCTATTAATAAAATTGCTTTAAGCGTTTTGACGGCTTAAAAGGTGCCACACGTCAAGCTTTGCACTTGGTAAACTGATTGATGTTTGTACATGCCAACAGACAGTATTAATTAGTGTTACCACTAGTAGCAGGATGATGAATGATAAGATTTAAGTACAAGACTATCCTATTACGCTATCATCACTGACCCATAAAAATTTTTTCTTGGTACCAAAGTTTTTTAACTTTATTAACTAAATTCTGTAGAACGTTAGCGGAATCATCAAAAGGAATAGATAAATTCTTCTTATTAATCATTAATTAATTGCAGACGACGTTGGTAATTTATAAATTAGTTTAAAAGATATAAAAATAACATTTATAGCACGAATCCAATTATTTGTATTATATATCTATGTTTAAGTAACATTTTAATTTAGTTTGCTGTATATTTAATTGCTTTTGGGCGTGTTTCCAATTTTTTTTTAAACTAAACATTTAAATGTAGAAGAAGCTAAGAATTACAATACATAAATTATAGCAAAAAATATATAAGTGCTACGTTATAAGATGAAAAGACTTATGCAGCACATAAAATATATCAGTTGTATTTTTGTTTAATAAAATTTAACTTAATTTTGCATATCGTTATTGTCTACGTTTATTATAATTAGTGCGTTCTAAACGTTGCAAGAGGACTTAGTTTATAATTAATTTATATTTGTTAAAAACTAACAAGAACACAAGAATATAATTTCAAAATTAGAAACAGCAAAGAAACACACAGATACTGCAAGCTTACTAACCTCTCTGAGACAAATTTGATACCATTGGTAGTAAAAATTAGCAATTAAAACAAAATTAGTTTTGCAAACATAAAAAAATAGCAGTTATATTACTTATAAATTAAAAAAAATACAAAAATAGACAATATTTAATCTAATAATGATTAGAATCCAACAAATTTCTTATAATATACCTAAACACTTCTTATTCTCAGTGCATTTCTAATAAAGTAATAAATTGTTACAGTATACATACAAGTAACACACTTTTCTAAATCATATTCTTGCAACAGTTTTTCTAAAACTTTAATAGTTTTTTGTATCAACTATTTATCGACTACCACAAACTATAGCACAGGCTAACAAAATGAATTTTTTTTTATGCCAGAAAACAAAGAACTGATTAAGGATATTTTGATTGTGCCGATTCCAAAAATACTATCAGATTTTGTTTATCAGCTCTAGTTTTTAAAATACAAGCTAATTAAAGTTAGTTAACCAGATATACTCAAAACTCCCTCTATTTGACCGACCTTTTTATACCTGTTTAATTCATTTGGGCTCATATTACCGTTTGTCTATCTTTACTTTACCCGGCTCATTATGTAATTTTGTGTACATTTTGACTTGCACACGAAAAAAAAATAAAATAAAACATGAAATTGTCGATCAATAAAATTTAAATATAACTAGGGACATGAAATGTTCAACAACATTGTTGAACGTTTCATGTCCGTAGTTATATTTAAATTTTATTGATTCACAATTGCATGTTTCATTTTATTGTTTTTTTCTTCGTGTATAAGTTAGTACGTAGGTGCTTATGTTCAAGATTTCTTGGATAGTGCAACTGTAATCTATTTGTGTAAGTTCTTTTATGCTAGAAAGATAGTGTATTAGTTAGTTTGTTTAAATCTTATATTATCTTAGACTTACAAATTTTAATAAATTTTTAGTGACCTGATGAAGTGCTCACGTGTAGCACGAAACGTAGCCTTATAAATAGTATAAAGTGGTTTTCTTGCCTCTCCTAAGTGAAGAACAAGTATATGTTTTGCAATAGATACAAAGGAGAATTAAGAATTTTACCAAGTAAACGGAAGATGGATAACAGCTTCTAGAAGGCTCTTGTATTTGCAAATAACTTTTCGAACGTTTCACTATGTAGTTCTTTTCAGAGCAAACGATTTAGTTTATTAAGTCAGAGCACATTTCCAGTATTAGGTTACTGATGTGTGACATAAACTTACCATGCCCTAGATAAGCTGTGGTTTTCTAGTAGTCAGTGTTTTGTAACCTGTAAGTTGCCATTTTACCTTACAAAAAAATGTGCAAAGATGGTAGATTTTAAATTGCATACAGCGCTTGATTTGGGGTGCTTTTACAGGTTCAAGTAATGCACCGATTAGCTAAATATTGTATTCTGTTAATTTTGTGTTTTGCAGTTATTTGTTAGGTTTTGACCCACTAAACGATTATACCGTATACGATTTTTAGTTAAACTATGGCTTTGTACAGCCAGAGAGTCAGATTCAGTTTGAGTTTTCACCACTTGCTGCCTTTAGTTTTTTCTTCAATTACTAATGTTTGTATACACATGGTAGTTGTTTTGTTAAGATGAGGGTTCCAAGTTGGAATTGATGGTTAGTACTAAGTATTTAACCTCACTCACCCAGTTGACGTTTGTCCCAAACAGTTTTAAGTTGATTCTGTTTGTAGTGTTTTTTCTACGAATAAAAGTGACAAGAGTGGCTTTGTTAGATTTATTATTATTATTTTACCTAGGGGTGGTCCCAATATGGTCCCGGCACCGCGACCTGTAGGTTTATTGTGCTCCCCGATGTTTTCTACCCTTCTAGAATACCTGTATCTTTGACAAAGTCCAAGATTTCAGTAGGGCAAATCTTCGTTACTTCCTCTTGTGTAATCTTTTTATTTCCAAGTAGGCGTTCCCTTGCCCTTGTGAATGCTTCACAGTGGCAGATGTCGTGGTATGAAGTTTTTTTTTTTCACCACAACCCCTGCATAACGGGCTATCAGTCACTCCCATTTTATGCAGGTGTTTGTTTAAACGACAGTGGCCTATCACCATCTCTGTCGCAACTTTAAGATGGACGTTGCTAAGCCCCCGCCGAAGGTTTCCAGAAAGACCTTAGAATGATCCTGTCCTGGGACTTTCGACCAGTGTTTTCAGTGCTCTTTTGTGAGTATTGCTTGAATCTTCGGTTTGGCTGTGTTATATGTAATCCCACAAGCCGGTTCAGGGGGGCCTATGAGTGGTTTCGCGCTTGCCGCCCTGGCAAGCCCGTCAGCAACCTGGTTACCCGCGATTCCCGCTTGCCCAGGTGCCCACACTGGTGTAACTGGATTACACTTACCTAGTGCGTTTAGCATTTGTGTGCATTCAAGTACTAGCCCTGAGTTCACCACATAAGATTCTAATGCTGCAATCGCTGCTTTGCTGTCTGTGACTATAAAGATTCTCCTGTTAGAAAAGTTCTCTTTTAATAGTTGAGCAGATGCTGTCAGGATTGCATATACTTTGGCTTGGAACACGGTTGCTTTTTGACCTAGGCTTACAGAGATTCTGCAGCCCTGTTCATTGGTCCCGTACACTCCAGAATCAGTGCCCTTAGTGGTTTTTGAGCCATCTGTGTAATACACGATTCCATTCAGTTTTGTTTTGTTGGAATTGTTCTCCCAGTCGTAACGGGTGGAGATTGTTGTCTTAAACAGTTTAATAGGACAAACTGTTTTGGGTATTCTCTCAGTTATCATATTGAGGTTTTTATCTTTAGAGATCTCGTCAAAGATGGTTAAATGCCCCACCCTTGACGATTCCTCCTCGCCGATGACTCTCAGGCGGTATGCCCCTCTGAGTGCCTCCGCCCTAATTACTAGGTGGAGTGGCGGCAGGTCCAGGAGAGTATCCATGGCTGCCGTCGTGGTGGTTATCATTGCCCCCGTGATTCCAAGACAAGCTCTGCTCTGTACCTTGCTGAGTATCTGTATGGCCCTCTGGGTGAAGGTCTTATGCCACCACACCAGTGACGCGTACGTAATGATCGCTCTGATCATTCGAGTGTATATCCAGTGGGTCATCTTTGGAGATAAGCCCCACTTGCTTCCGAACGCTCGCCTGCAACCCCACAAGGACTTTGTGGCTTTGTTTGCTATTCTCTCTAGGTGTGGTTTGAAGGTTAGCCCCTGGTCTAATGTTACGCCCAAGTATTTGCCTTTCCTCACTACCTGTAGCTTAGCTCCGTACATTGCTATGCTCTTTAGCTTTGTCGGGCCTTTCCTTCGTGAGAAGAGAATGAGGTTCGTTTTTGCCGGATTGACCGACAAGCCCTCTTCTCTACACCACCGTTCAACTAGATTTAAGGCTCTCTGCATCACAACTAATACGGTCTCTTCAAATCTACCACGTACCACAATCACTATGTCGTCGGCGTAGCCAACCGTGTTGTAGCCTGCCTCACTTAATTGCCTCAGCAGTCCGTCTACCACCAAACACCACAGTTAGATTTAATTCTAAGCTTATTTTCAAGGCATCACTTTTTGGTTATCTTTAGTGCTGTTTTATAGCATTGTCTACAGTACTCTGATATTTGCCACGCGTCAGTATGGTAAAGTCATCGGCATATCTTTGAGTGCAAGAACCTTTGTTGTTAGTTGGGTAAGCAGTTGATTGACTATAAGACACCACATGAACGGAAAGAGTATTCCTTCCTGTAGACATCCCTTTGTCTTTTGTACTGTTTTTTGCTTGCCAAACAATTTGTCTTTTAAAGTTCTCGTATTAAGTATTGTCATAGTCCATCTTATCGTAGTACTGTCAATCCTTCTGGTTTGTCATTGCCGTTTCTATGGAGTAATAAGTGTTGTCCAAGGCTCCCTGTATCTCTAAAAACGCTTCAAATGCTTACTCCTTACTCTCCATGACTTTTTCAATTCTTTCCAATAGTTAATATAGTGTATCAGATGACTTTCTTATTTGGTAAGAATGTTGATATCTGTAGATCGGGAATGGCTCTTTTCTGTAAGCCTGTCTACTAACTTGTCTAGTGTTTTAAGAAGGAATAGCGTAATCGTAATCGTATGTAAGATTTAGCTAATGCGTGACTAATTTTACCCGGTTTGAGATGAATACCACTTTAATCACTCACATAAAAAAATAACTTCAATCGATTTTTGAGCCAATTATACGGTTTTTAGATATAGGCCGGGTCGGGTTTCTATCAGAACCCGTTTCGGCCCGGTCCGATTCCATTCCTACTGGAAATTATCTTTACGTTTTTCCAGCCATCTTTTAGGAGTATGGCTGGTTTTAACCAAATTAGGTTTCTTCGCTGATCCCAGTTAATGAGTTTTTATCAAAAAAGCTATTGTCGGCTATAGTGTATTTTCTGCTCTCTTTCTTAAACGTGTTTACTGAGTTTAAATCCTGCGTTCAGACAATTTTGTGTTCTACATTTGAGGAGTGTTTTTTTTTCAAAGCTGCACATGTCTAGAGAAATTAATATAGAGATATGGACAAAAACTTGTTGCGCAAGAGCAATCAATGTTTTTTAAGTTTTCGATTTATGCGTCTGTGTAAGTCAATTAACTAACGTACTAAGCTGACCATAACCCAGAGAACCGCCAAAAATAGATAGACGTGTTGTGTTTTGAATGAACCTCTAGGACGTGTTTAGTTTTGTGTAACCTCCGAAATGAAGATGTTTAGTTTTGTATGAACCTTTTTGATGAACCTTTTGGCAATACTATTGAAACTGAGCTGAAACTCAGAAGTAGCGAACAAAAATATATATTACAAATGATGAACTCTTTTTGATAACAGAAAATAGGTTAAATACACAGAACGAATATTAAACATAAGCGTCACAGTCATCTTGCAAACAATCGCACATTTCTAATTTTTCTACTGCAGCTTGATTTACAACTAACCCTTCTTCAGTTGTTTTACAAAAAATAACTTTTTTTTTAATTGTAGCTCTGGTAACTCTTCCCATTTGGTATTTTTGTGTGTAAATTGTTTTTCAATTAGAATTTTTACATTCTGTTTTTTTTTATCTGAAATCTAATTTCCCAATGGAAAGGGTTTTATTTTCAAGTTTTCGCACTTTTCTCTTTTTTGTGTAGAATGAAACTCTTGTGCGTCGGTTTGAAATTGATAAAACCTTTTAAATTTTGTTAATCCTACGAACTTGGAATACACCGTGTCTAAGAGCTGTTTCACATTGTAGAGGTTCCACTCTTCACCTAAACGTTTAATTTCGGTTACCATTTCCTTGTATTCCTCAGGGTCACAAATAAAAGCATTTTTTTTAGAATCTTTCCCATTCTTCCAAATGTCTGTTACCTGGAAGAAAACTACGCTTGCGAACTAGAAAATGTACGATAATTTGGGACACTGAGAGTAGTGATTCATTGCGTAGCCAGTAAGCTAGCGTGTGTACTATATACGAGTTCTTATTCTGACCTGCACAGCCGTCGCAAAATAGTCTCAATAGTTTACAGTTATCAAAATGTAAGGAACGTAGTTAAGAAAGAATTACCGGCAAAATTTCAGTTGCCCATCTGCGAGTTTACAACTAAAAAATGCCATATTAGTACAGTAGAAAGCATGAAAACTGATCTGCTTTAAATAAAAGGCATCTTTTATTGGAGATTTTGGTAATGGGAGCATATGTTGAAGGTCAAAACAGAATGACAAGCTCTGAGGCACGTCTTCATTTCCTAACTTATAAAATTCGTTTTAGCGTAATTTATGAATACGTAGATCAGTCTTTTGCTTTTTTACTTGCTTGCTTTAGTGCTGTTGTATTTTTTAAATTTATGCAAGTTCTGCAGGCGTCAACAGCTGGTGAAGAAAAACCAATATTCTATTCTGTATATAACAATATTTTGAAAGTAGACAGTGAAACTCTTGAAGTTTCTGATGCTGTGGAGTTGTACATTGTAAACATTTTTTTTTATATTAAGTTTTCTTTTATAGTGACTCTCCACTGTAGGCAGACTGTTCAAAAATTTTCGGATTGCGTCTTTTTTAGCAACATTTTTTTCTTAGTGTTTATCCCCACCTCTTTTTCATTTGGAATATCTTCCTTGTTTAAGCATTTTGCGATTACACAAATCCTTCTTTAACACCCACTACAGCTAAAAAAATGTTTTTACATACAGAAACTACTTTTGATTCTGTACGAAAATTGTAGTATACACAAAAGTCCTTGACATACAGAAATAAGATGTGCCCATTTTTGGTAATACAAAATTTGATTTGGTACTTCATAATTTTTTTTAATTGTTTTATATCAGACACGACGATAAAATTGCATTTAAAACTATTACCTTTTGAATGATAGCATGGTCTCTTAAATTACTTTACATTAGGCTCGATTCCAAGGGCTCATTAGATAAAAAATGAAAACAAATGAAATGTTATTTGATGAACATACCTTTTGTTTATTTTGTAGGTTGTCTGGGCAACCGACTTCCTCAATCTGGAATTTATAGTACCCACAACCTCAATTTCCGCGCAAGCCATAATACAAACTATTTGTAGGTTAGAATACAATATAAGTTATCAGCTAAGTAGGCCGCTAAAGCTTTAGAACTAAAATTAGTAAGCGTACCCCAACTACTATAAAATACTAGAAATATGATATGTGCGGTATTGAACCATTCTACTTGTTTTGAAGTATTAACTTTTATAGGACTTGATGAGTTATGAATGGTCTCAAGCACGATTATTATTCTTGTGACACTTATTACTTTAAACGAACCCTTGTACTTCAGGTGCACAGTTTTCTATGATGTGTGCAGTTTTGAATCAATCTGGCATCAGAAATGCTTTAAATTCAGCATGTACAATAGAGTCCCATTCAAAACTCATATAGCACCTGATGCTGCATTAAATTATCTCAATTTTCTGTTTTAAATAAAAGAATGTGTTTGCTGTAAAGTTCGCATTAATTTTCTCTATGAAGTGCAACACTATATTAGAAATTTTTTTTAGATATAATCTAAAAATTCAGCTTTGTAAAAAGACAAAATTTCTAATGGCATCTTTTCTGATTCATTATTTAGTTAGAAAATAATTGCATTTAAATATGCAGATTTCCCCGTAGTTTACATACTAATCTGCCAAAGATCAAAAGATGGCTGATATTTACATTTAATACAGGTATTTCTAAAGTTTGGCATGTTAAACAACTACACATCAGAAGTGACAAACTCCAAATGACACCGCGTCTTATATCAGTACTCCGTCCACATCATGCATAATCTAGAACACCAAAAACATTTAGAATTTTGACTTCACCAATATCTGGTTTAGCACCATTCCTAGATTTACAATTCAAAATTAGTGTTTCGTATTTATTTTTCTTTGTGTTTATATTTTCAAATTTTAACCTTAACTTTTTTGTTGATAGCCCCTAGGTTTTTTTTATTTTGTTAAAGCGATTTGAATCACGTTTATTTTAGTACCTGTAATAATCGTTGAGCGTAAAGGTTTGTTACAAGCTTTAGGTATTTTACGAACCTGCACGGTCAACTCGCAATAGTCGGTGAGAGGGTAGGGTTCCTAGATAATATTGAAAAGATAATTAAGGGCGCCAGAGCTTATCCCAAAGTAACTTCTGTCCGCTCGCAACAGAATGGTATCACTTGTAACAAGATGTTAGGTTCGTAATGCTAAAAGAAGCGAAGGAAAGAGAAAACTAAATCGTTAATAACAATTGTACTTTAATTACTCTATCAAATATATCTATATATTATATATCTAAATATAGTCAAAGTTAAATAGCCAAATCCAAGTAGATACTAGTGAGAATATACAACATCGAATAACAGCAGGATCGGCAACTTACACTACATAAGTGAAGAACATGGCGAAGAATAGTTCGCAGTAAATATCGTTTACATAATTAGTAATATGGCCTTACTGACAATAAAACAATGATAATAAGTATGGCATTAACATTAAATTATCACAATAATTAAGGGTAGGACACAGCATACGTAGTATAAGCAAATTTACTAACTAAATGGTATTACAATTACGGTAATCAGTACGGAAATACTATTAGTGAAAGTTTCGTGAGTAACCTCGTTGACGACGAAAGAAAAGATATAAAAACACTTACCACAAATACAGGAATTCCCAATGTGCGACGAAAGTACTTTCTCGACACGTACCCTGTAAGTAATTTGAATCGCAAATCGTGTCAACCTAATATCTCACGAAATCCAAATCTACAAAATCATTACTTAAATTTTAAAGTATACACATAACACAACCCGAAAATCGGATGCTGTTATACCCCTTTTCTGTGATTTAATTAATTCCAACAGTAGGCCTTAGAAATATTTAGAATCGTTCCAACCCAATATTCGTCGAGGGTTATCTCTCGTCTTTCGGTATCGACTAGAATTCATGGGCCGGATGGTGGTAAGAATGGCCGGTGACGATACGAATACCCCACGATCGCAACGAAATCACAACTTTCCCTGGTGGGCTTTAAATTATAACCAGAATGCCCGGAGTTATGAGGTAGCACATGGCGCTAACCAAAAAGACATAAAAATTACCTTTAATTAAAGAAAGAACAAAATCACTTACGCTGCGTGAACAAATTAGTTATTTAAGGAAACTACATAATTTCCATCATGTCCCTAACACGTGGATGATTTTAGAGAACGAACCTTCACTCACGCAGACATAGATAACACCAGGTACGATGTTAAAGTCAAAATGCCGGAAATCTCACCGGATGTCGTCTGCTCAATACAAAGTGACCAACGAACCCGATAGATGGCGTCAAGAAATATAAAAGCAACTTCTAATTAAACTGATATACAGGGTAATGCATTATTTAAATTTATGTACGTAACAGAATTCCCCCCCAGCAAGATAAAAGCGTGGAGCGAGAATAACGAAGACAGAAGCTAAAATGAAGATAGAAATTTAGGCATACGCCAAGGATCCAAAACCAACCCCAAAACACAAGAACACCCAACCCAAGAAGAAACGTAGATGAAAGAAGTTTTCCCAGTTTATCAAGCATCACCAACCAGATGTGTCCAAAAGTCGCATGAAGCGGAATGATACTTCAAAGAACCAGAAACTCAACCAACAGAATAGAAGCATCAGAACAGGTACTCGTTGAAAGTCGACAACAGTCGTTACGCTAAAAAGCAAGAAAGCAACGCAGTCCCATAGACCTTACTGACTGACAATACTAAGTAACCCAAGAGAAAAAGAAAAAGTAGTCAAGGACAACGCCCTAAAATCCCTTGAAACCCCAACCCCTGAATACAAATCCAACCCCAAGTATAAGTCCCCAAAGCTAACTAAGCTAAAGAAGTATAAAGAGAAAAAAAAAGTATCTAAATGTTGAATTGGGATACGCGGATTTAGAAGAAAATTCAAAAAGAAAAACTAATGCAGTTGTGCTCACCAAGTCGTCAACAGACGATATGAGATTCTTCCACCAACAAAACCAAACAGACCATAAAGATCTAAGCAAAGAAAACCAACGAAGAAATCTCAAGCAAAAAGAAAGATTCTGATTAAAAGTCAACATAAGTCGGACTACCAAAAAGGCAGAGAAAAAGAATCAGTAATACAAGAGTCACACCAACAAAGTCACCAAAAAGCTAAACACTAAATGAGTGCCAATCCAAAAGAAATCCAAACCGCAAAACCCAAAACAAAACCAAAAGAAAGAAAGAAAAAGAAGTAAGAGTCAATAAAGAATAGAAAACTTCACGTGCCAATTGAACTTCGTGAGTTAGTGCTCGTTGTGTTGGAATGTCACGTTGGAACGTAAATGCCGAAGAACGGATTAGAATATTTCAAGAGCAAAAGAAACCCAAAGAAGAGGAATATCCTAACGGTGACTAACAACATCAAAAATGCCGACTAAGCGGAAGTACAGAGTACCAGAAGCGACGTTGCAGTCTATCCCAAGCTCCAAACCAAATCAACAAAACAAAAACCCACTAAACCCAATAAAGCCAGAGAAGTAACTGAGAAAGAAAAGAAAAAAGAAACACAGTTGCGTGAATACTAAAGAAAGAAGTTACTAAAAGAAAATACAAAGAAAGTATTCAAGCAACAACTCCAGATACAAGAAAAAAAGCAAAAGAGATAATTGCCCTAAAGACAAACTCCTAAAAAGCAAAAGAAAATAATCAAAAGTAAAGAAGACAAGAAAGGATAAAAAGAGACAGACGGAGAAAGATAAGACAAGATGTAGTTGTCTGATTCGTTCTTCTCCCCGTAGAAGAAACGAAAGGGAGTGACCAGCCCTTCAATTCCCAACCAACCGCCCTAGAGGCGAACCATAAAGAGAATCAAAAGAAAGAATAATGGTTGGCACAAAGAAAAGATAGATAGGCCCAAGAAGAAAAAAATGAAAAGTAGAAAAGATAAGAGATATAGAAAGACGGAGAAAGATAAGGCTCGATGTTAATGCCTGATTCATTCTTGACCCCGTAAAAGAATGAAAAGAGAGACCACCCTACGGTGCCCAACCAACCGCCCTAAGAATAGAAAAAAAACAAGGTATGAGAAAATGTATCAATATTAGTTATAGAACGAATGCGTACCAATTGCTGTCCCAAATTGGAAAGTATACTTCACGACTTTAATGCCGACGAGCGGAATAGAAAACTCAAGAAAAGAAAAACCAAATCCAAAAGCAGAAGAGAATTCTATATATGACGTACCAATCCCAAAAAGGCCGACTAAGCGGATATCAATATATACAGACGGAAAGGTAGTCTGTCCCGAAGTAAGATGGAGAAAAAAAAGACCACCAAAACAAAAGTACTAGAAACTTAAGCAAAGAAAAAAAAATCGATGACAGCAATATGAGAGGAAACAATTGGATAGCATCCAAGCTATAACCAACAAGATACCGACGACATATTTAAAGACTCGAACCACCAAAACCGAAAGAAAAGAACCAAAAGAATTGCAAAGGTCGATAGTCGAAAGCCCAAAAAGTGAACTAACACTTACGACGCTTGCGACGCCGATGAAAAAGAAGAGAACGATTAGAAGAAGGAGATAGTAAAAAATAATTAGAAGCGAATGAAGAAGGAGATGCAAAAGCAATAGCAGCGGCCTTTACATCCGGAGAAATAGCACGATCTTGATGTATCCGTGTAGACCTTATAGCTAAACCAGTGTTGGAAAGCTTCCTCGTTCTACTTGGCAAAATGTGACGTGGCCTAAAAGGCTTGCTTCGTCGCGAATTCGAACAAGAACAATAACGTATAAACTCAGCAACCTTAGGTCTCATATGAGGCCAGTAGAAATGACACCGAAGAGCTGCCAACGTACTCCTAACACTGAGGTGATCCCAATTAGATGTAATGTGGTGATCCTGAATAAGTGGTTTGCGCTGGTCCGATGGTACAACTAACTTCCAAACGCAAGGATCAGTAGAGGAAATGCGTACACGTTTACATAAAAGATTTTTCACAACACACCAACGAGAGAAACGACGAGGAGAAGCAGTAACTTTAGATATCATACCTAAATACCAAGAATCAGTAGTAGGCCTAATAATCCTAGAAACTGAAAAGAAATTAGGAGGAAGAGAACGAACAGTACGTAAAGGCTTATCACCTTGAGAACGACAACGAACACAAGTATTGGGAGGAGAAGTAGTAAGAGAGCAAGTAGCAGACATAGCAGAAGAGACGGAAGTAGAAATCTTATCAGCAAAGACTACAGATGGCTCTTGAACTTTGTCACCAATCGCCGTTGTAGAGAAGTGGAAAGAATCTCGAGAATTGATGTTAGACTCCAAACGCTTGCCTAAAGATATTAGTTGAGCAATAGACGTAATCTCATTCAACGCTAAAGGAAGTTGATAGAACGGCGTTAGATTTCGGCGAATAACCTTGAGCTGCATTTGCTCTGAGACTGGTTCAGCTAGCTGAAGGAAGAGATATCGCATTGAGGCTCAATACAAAGTGACTAACGAACCCGATAGATGGCGCCAAGAAATATAAAAGCAACTTTTAATTAAACTGATATACAGGGTAATGCATTATTTAAATTTATGTACGTAACAGGTTCTCCTTGGTGCATTCGATTGAACTCCATTCCGTTTTTGACCGACAACGGACGTCAGGGTACTACCTGGCGCTCGGAATTGATAAATACCGTCGATTGGCAAGCAAGAGATAGGCACCGTTTCCAAACGTCCATACAGCGTAAGGTTTCCGACTCGCGCCGTTAAATCCTATCTTCATACTCTCTCAATAAGATCAAACAACTTTTGTAATAAATTTGAATCAAAACACCGGTTGTCATAACCTAAAATTCTATTTTAATACAACTACCGCCGTTTTGATTAACTATATTACCACCGTACGTACCTGTGATTGATTGTTTAATTAGTCTCACGTCAACCACTAAAATTAATTTAAATACATTAACAAATTAATATCACAAACCACGTATGTAGTTTAACTTCGATTTGTTACAGAAAACAGCCAACGAGCACCATCGCCCCACTGACAAAGCAATACCTATTAATTTTTTTTAAATACAGCACAAAAAGCGATTTTTAATGGTCAATAATAGACCACATCTATACTATAAAATGTGTTTTGAAGTTGTTGAACAAATTTTCGACTTTTTTAAGTTCAGATCATTTTCTTATTTCTGAATTGTTACCTTGCTTTGTTGGATTCAGAGTTCACTTTAAAAAACGCTAGAGTCAACATAACAGCATTACACACACGTCTTAACGTCAATAATTTGCTGAATATCTGCAAACTCTAATTTAATAGAGGCAATATAAAACTAAACTTAAGTTTAGCTCTTCTTTAGGATGTGAACAGGTTAGTTCATGAGTTAACTGTTTAGCTGCACTTTATGGTTCAGGATTATAATTGTTTATTTTTTTTTGTAAGTGTATTTAAATATTAGTTTATTTTATTTACGGTTTTTGATTTTTAAAATTTATGTTAACGCAACTTTTATAATTATTTTGAATTAAACTTTTATTTTCAGTACGCTACATGCTGTCTGTATTAATAATTTTAAATACAGAATAATGTTTAAAACAAAGTTGTTTTTTGGTTGTTAATTCTCTACATTATTAACTCTAAAAATAAAGTTTACTAACTTGTTTTTAAAATAAATTAGTTTTAAATTTCATATTATAAAGCTGTTTTTCCATTCAAAAAGTTCAATCCTAAAATGTGCAAACAAAATAAACGCTACATAGATGTAAGAGTAAAATTGTGCAAATAGAAAAATTGACACCTTAAAAATGATTAGGTTACACAAAAAATTTATATTAACATTGAAAAATACTTTTGTTTGTGTATGTGATAGTTTTTATGAAAGTTAGAGTCGTATACGAACAGTTATGAAATGAATTGCATGTTTTATCCAAACTTTTATAGAACTTTGCAAATATAAAATTTCCATCATTTGAATTTTCTAGACCGTATCTATAGTTAACGATAGGTTTATCGGAGGCAAGTTAACGAACCGGAAAATTATAGCTCCAAACGTCTTTTAAATTTAAAACTCTGCGAGTGTTCATCAGTTGTTTACGATATTTACTCTTAACTATTAAAAAACTGCATTCAATAGAGAATTTATTTGGTGATAAGTGAATTTTAAGAAGCAACCAATTTATAACAAACCACTCGATGAACCATTGTTAGGTCATATTTCTTCAACTAGGAGGTTTTGGTGGTTCACACAGCACGTATTCAAACAAGAGCTCGAACAAGTGTCACTTGTCGCGTCTGATTTACCGTTGGGGTTTCTTTTGGTCATTAATCTTATCCGATTCTGATCACAATGCTATATTTTTTTTGCATTATCAAATTAGGATTTCTTTAGCATAATTGTGATTTAATTTAGTAATCGTCGCATTTAATTAGAGTGTAATGTAATCCACATAATTGTAGTAACTACTGTTTGTAGGAAAACGTGAAGCAATTCTCTTGGGACATATTCTACACGGATTACACATGCTAATGCGGCTTCAGTCTAACCAGACATGCACCTGCTACCTCTAATAATTCATAACAAAGCAAACGGTATTAAAGGATTACGTTTTATTCCTACAACTTTATTATATTACTGAAGCTACAAATACTTTCATTGCTATTGTCAATTTGAGTGTAACCTAATTTATTTATTTTGTCGAATATATTTTATATAATAATAGTATAGATTTTTAAATAACTAGAAAAACCGCCAAAAAACTTGAGGATTAGTTTAAAGGAACATAAACTTGTGTATTTAGCAGATGTTTCTACAAATATCTTTGTTGAGGTTGCGTAAGTTTTAAGAAAGCATTTTAACACAACTGTTTGAGTAATAAGTAAATTTAAAAATTATAATCTCACACAACTGAATTTATTTTTTTAAATCTATTTAACATATTATAACAAAAGTTACTGTCGCAAGTCAAAGTTTACCGAGAGATATTAACTTTTTTTCAAACTTTAACCAAAAATTTCAAAAACGATTTAATAAACACATTCTTTTTACAAATATTATTAAGTGCATTGACAATAAAAAATAAAATAAAATATACCAATATAATTTTTTTGGTTTAAACAATTTGGAAAAAACTAAGCATTATGTATAGCGATCAATAATTGCCAATACAGTAACTTTCATAGAACTTGAGTAAAGCATTTAACTAATACTGACATCACTCTACTTTTCCAAAAATTCACAGATATCGCAAATCTTGCAATTATCGTAATCGTAATATAATGAAAAAGATTTATTTCAATTTTCAAAAATAAGAATGCATACATAAATAATAAAAAAAACACAAATAATTAGTATTCTAGGTACATATTAAACGAGAATACGGTCGTATGATAATTCACCAATTGTTTGTATTTAACATTTGAAATGCCTAAGAATTGTTTCCCATAATCTCTTGATTGCTGGAGATGATGAATCAGCAACACCAATGACTTATAGAGAATTTTTTCTGATAACAAATTATAAACGAAACCGTTCATTATCAAGAATTGCTGAGCGCTGATAAAATATAGCTTGCAGTGACATATCTAAAGAGAAACCCGATTGCGTTATCTTAAATCCGTGCACTTGAACAAACATCATCTTATGTAAATAGGCCGGGTGTCACTCATTTTTTCCATTTTTGTTTGCCCTTTATCTCTCCAAAAAGAACAGAAATTGTGCTCGGCATTAAATTAGTATTAAAAACTCTAAATCCAAACACTCCCGGCTGTTGTTTCCCATTTATAACTTTAGTAGTATATGTAATAGTTTAGTTTAGTTTAATAATTGCAAACTGGAAGGTACATCTTTTCTAGAAAATTTTTGTAGAGAAGCACAAAAATGAGTATTTTAGGCTAATCCGTTCAATAGTTAACAAAATGCTCAATAAACTCAGTCAGAAGTTCACGAGTGTCTTTATTCCACCAGTAATCCACTGTTGGCACCAACATTGAAACGCGATGTTTTCGTTGTAAAGCATTAATATCGTGAATGACCGTACTTATTTACTTTCTCAAATCTAAGTTTTGTTTAGGCAACAAGTATTAGAAAATATTTGGGTTATGTTGGTAACGCTAAGGTTCTGTACGGTAAGAAACACAAAGCAAGCAACAAAATCTCAAAACAAAAAACTGTATTTGACGCAAAATATTTTTAAGGCAAAAAGTCACCTTCACAAAGCTCAAATAATAATATTGCGCTCACAAACATGTTATGCGAGGAAAGGTCAAGAAATGGAGATACACGTCCACTGACTGTCATTTTCTGCTGGCTTAGATACGGTTGAGAGCATTTGGATAAATGTAAAATTTGTTGACACAATCAATATTAGAGCCAAAGTCGAACTTTCAGAAATTTAGCCAGACTATAATTGAATACGCTTGGAATTAATAAATCATTCAATGATTAAATAAACAATATAAATTGCGTGATCCCTGACAATTGTTTCATCACACATCACACTCTAATTGATTGACGCGCATTTAAAAAAAAACAACAGAACTAAATGATTACTGGATTTTATCCGAGTTTTATAGCGGTTCACAGTTTAACAGCTTCTAAGATTATGACACTATTTGAGCTACGTTGCCACATCCTTTCAGTTGTAAAAGTTGCAAAGTAGAGATTTCACCTTTGGAAATGTGAATCCACAGTTTAAAAACTAGATTTTTTTCAACAGTTTGTCGCGTTAGCGATTTCCTGTTATATCTAAAGAAGATTTACAGTAGATTGGACCCGCAATAAAAACATTTCGCGACGCAAAATAATCGACAAGCTTATTTATTAAATTTTTTAGGTGTTTTTAGCGTCATCTTGCGGCGCAAAAAAAGCAAAACTAATCTTATAAGCGACTTGTAATTGCCAAAGACAAAAAAAAATAAACGCAATTTAATTTTTTAAAAATTACACAAGTAGAATATGAAATCGAGAAATCTGCGTTTGACTTGAATTGAAAAATCAATTGCGTTATAACTAAATGTATAGTAATTTTACAATAATAAACTAAATTTGCTGCAAAGAAATTTTAGACAAAGTATTGTTATTTTGCTGTAAATTTACAATTAGAATTCTATTAGGTATTTATGATTTTAGAGGTCATTTACCTGCTTTTGGGTACTAAGGTCAGAAACAGTTATATGGACCCTGAACAAGAATAAGGAAAGTTTTCTTTACTAATATGCTTTTGGATTTCGTGTTTGCAGTTTGCAAAGTTTAAATTTTTATATCGAGTTTTAGTACAACGTAATTGTATAATCTGGTAAGTGCCTATTAATTTTCTTATTTTTTGTTTTTGCATCATGTTTTTTATATATAGATAAGCACAAAACCATTTTGTGATAATTTATTTTAACGCAGCGAGTACACCCTAAATTTGATGTTTGCTTAGTTGGCTGTTTAACGTTTACAGAAAATAATTTAAAGAAATTTCAACGATCAATAAGAAACATAAGTTTTAAAAAGCTTTTATTTACCTAACTATGGTCAATAATCAATAAACAACACATTTTAAAAAATATATAAATAAATATATGCAAAAAACAGTTTTTATAATTTATTTGAACATTGTCCTTATCTTTGGAATAGCAATCCCAATAAAATGTTTTTGTGCACTTTTAAAACTAATCCCTTTTGAAGTTTTTCCTAATTTTATTAACTCATACAAATCGGTAAAAAAACAAACATTACAATAACATATAGTAGATGTTCTATTGAAGTGATTAATTAATTAATAGAAATAATAGTTCTGTTGACATTTTTGTAAACTATATTTAAATTTAAAAAAATATGTTTTCATAGAGTTTCTCTATTGAAAAATTCGAACTGAAACCATTTGCAGGTATATTTCATACCAATTAAAATAACTTTAATATATTTTAACGCATTTAATATTTATTATTATAAAATACATATTTTTTAATACAACTTGGTAGACTAAATCTTAATTGTGTGTTTTTTTTTTCAGATGCCATCAGAAAAAAACATCTTAATACGTAAATCCGTTGCGTTATATTTGGCATACTTGAACACATTTATGTAGTACCTATGTAATATGTAATGATAGTAATAAGTAATTTTAAGATACAATTTTTTATGTGTACTTATTTTTTAAAGATGTTTGAAATGTATACAAATTTTATATTCATATTTTATTCATTTTTAATTTTATTTTGTTAGTGTCATTTTGATAAATAAACGTGTTTTTACAGAATATAAGCAGTGTTTCAATACGGTTTAATAAAAACTGTATAATGCGTAGCAAAAAAAACAGATTAAATATCATTTGCAAACATATACATATCTAGTAGGTATATATTTTACAAATATCTTACAGATAATAGTGAGATACATCTAGAATAGATTAAAAAGTAATATTTCTTATATATTGGAAACATATATTGAGACGACATTTACATCTAATGTCTCCCATTATTAAAAACATATGTTTAGAAGATATTTATAACTAATATTTAAGAAATATTTATTTTATATAAATTATTGATATAACATTACAATAAATGGCCAATATAAAAAAGTGTGACAATTAAATACTTGCCGGATGTTATTTGCTAATATATTACGTATATTTTGTGCTACTAGGGTAATAACTTTATACAAAACGTACACTCAAAGAAAAATAATAATAAACGTACGCGAAAAAAACCAGCCTGTCAGTAACTCTCCTTTTGCGAGTACGAAAAAAAAACCCGTCAGTAACTTTTCTTGGGATAAGTGAAAAAAACCAACGCGTAAATAACTTTTTCGAGTAGGTAAAAATTAACTGCCTTGCGCGAGTACGTTAAAAAACAGCCCTAGAGTAACTTTCTTTTCGCGAGTAAGTCAAAAGAAGAACTCCCGTTTCCTTTCTTTCGTTTTTGCATCGCATCGTTAAGGGTATTTAAACCGACAGTTACAAGAAGCTCCCATACTTCACTACCTTATTTAGTTTCTTTTATTATTATCATACTGATTGTCTTTAGCATTTTTTAACTTCATTTCTTCCTTCCAGGTCTCCGAATTTCTACTTCCTTTTTCAAATTTTTTATTTGCTTCATCACTATCACTGTCACTCGATTTCGACTCAAGAACGAAATCCGATAACGAACATTGAAACGGGCTTGTTGCATCATTACTAGCTTTATTTGATATTTTATTGAATATAAATTTGTTATATTTGCAATTTTATAATTATCGATGCACATTTTTTGCTTACTGTTGCTTGCAGAAACTTGCCACGTCTGCCGCAAAATACACAAACCTAAATAATCTACACTATTTCCAGCGTAAGCACGTCCATACGTATTACTTACTTAAGTGGGGAAATAATAGTAACAATGTTGGTTTAGCTTCTACACAAACAATGACAGCAGTTAAGTGCAAAAATCAGGCAGCGCCAGTAGCTGCCCGGTTCTTACTGCAAACAAAAAACAAAGCAGCATACACACTATTATACGAAAATTTTTGATTCTTGCACCAAACGACGAGTTTAGTAAAAAAAAATAGTTGCTTGAATATTGCACCTAACCCATCATTTGCCATCTAAGAATAAAAGGAACATAACAATCAACTGGTGTTATGTGTATTTTATATGATACATCAAATCTACAATTACGAGAAATTACAAAATATTTTTAAAGAAAATTTGTTTTAACTTTGTTACGCACTTAACAAAGCTGTTAAAAAAATTGCATGGATAAGATAATATAAATAAAAAAATTCCCGGTGCTCAGTAAAGAGAGTCGTAGGTCCCCTAGTAGCACAAAATATATTAGTAAATAACATCTGGTAAGTATTTAAACGTCACACTTTTTTATATTGGCCATTTATTGTAATGCTAATAATAATTTATATAAAATAAATCTTTTCTAAATATTAGTTATAAATATCTTCTGCATATATATGTTTTCAATATAGGGCAGACATTAGATGTAATTGTCTCAATATTTGTTTCCGATATATGGGAAACATTACTTTTTAATCTATTCTAGATATATCTCAGTATTATTTGTGATATATTTGTAAAATATATACCTACTACATATGTGTATGTTTGCAAATGATATTTAATCTGGTTTTTCTTAGCGTTGTACAGTTTTTATTAAACCCTATTAAAACACTGCAGATGTTCTGTAAAAACACGTTTATTTATAAAAATGGCACTAACCAAATAAAATTATAAACGATGAATAAAACATAAATATAAAACCTGTACACAAAAAAATTTTATCTTAAAATTACTTATTACTATAATCCCATATTACATAGGTACTACATAAATGTTCTAAATTTTGCCAAATATAACTCAACGGATTTACCTATGTAACATTCGTTACATTAGGATGTTGTCTTTTGATGGCATCTAAAAAAACACACAAAATTAAGATTTACTCTACCAAGTTGTATTAAAAAATCTACATTTTATAACAATAGTTATGAAACGCAATATAATGTATTAAAGTTATTTTAATTGGTATAAAATATACCGACATTATTGTTTCTATTTATTTAATCACTTCAATAAAACATCTACTATATATTGTAATGTTTGTGTTTTTACCGACTAGCATGAATTAACAAAATTACAAAATACTTCAAACATGATCAGTTTTAAAAGTGCACAAAAGCATTTTCTTGGAATTGCTATTCAAAAAATAAGGATAATATTCAAACAAATATTAGAAACTGTTTTTCGCATATATTTATTTACATATTTTTTTAAATTTGTGTTGTTTATTATTTATTGACTATATTTACGTAAATAAAAGCATTTTTTTAATTTATGTTTCTTATTAGTGATGACCGTTGAAATTTTCTTGAATTATTTTCTGTAAACGTTGAATAGCCAATTAAGCAAAAATCAAATTTAGGGAGTACTCGCTGCGTTAAAATAAATTATTTACAAAATGACTTTTTGTTTTTCTAAATTTAGAAAATATGATGGCAAAAATAAAAAACAAGAAAACTAATAGGCACTTACCTGATTATACAATTACGTTGCGCTAAAACTCGATATAAAAATTTAAACTTTGCAAACTGCAAATCCAAATGCATATTAGTAAACAAAATTTTTTTATTAAAGATATATTTAATTGTTTCTGACCTCGTACCCAAAAGCAGGTAAATAATATACTTTTTCAATGTTGCAAAGAATTACACGAAATTTAGTACTTTGTGTAAACCCGTTTAGAATGCTACAAACATATTTAGAAAAGATGACCTTTAAAATTATAAAGATTTACTAGCATTACTAGTAATTCTACAGCAGAATACAATACCTTGTCTAAAATTTCTTTGCATCAAATGTAGTTTATTATTTTAAAATTATTATAATTTTAGTTATAATGCAATTGATTATTTAATTTAATTTAAACGCAGATGTCTCGATTTCATATATTCTCCTTGTGTAATTTTTTGATAGTTTTTTTTACAGTTTTTAACAGATCACATACTATGATTTTGGATTACTTTTTATTAAAATATACGCACTTAAAAATAATTTTTAAAATAAGCATATTCAAATCGCGAGAACATCGTGTTAATCATATTGTACGTATATATTTTTAGAGTATTAGTAATATGCACTTTAACAATATCAGGAATATATCTATAACACCAAGCAATATTTAACCGACTTTAGTTAATGTACAAAGATCTTTAAAATATCGTACATATGTTTTGTACTACTAGGCTCACTTTAAAACAAATCTGAAATTGATTGGAAAACGTAAAACGATAATCAAAATAAAACAAAAATCAAAAGCGAAAGTGAGTCAGGAAGGTTTATAGCTCAAAAAGATTTCTGGACCTTGCCAACCAGAGAACGCTTCCGGTGTTGTCCAATAGTAAATTGGAATCTACCGTTATAGTGTGTAGTCACTAAATTCTAAAACAAACAAATAAAATCGACTTACGAACAGGTTAATATACTTCATAAAACTCCATTAAATTAAGAATTTAACATTTATTACATAAAAAAAATCGGAAATAAAATTTTAAAAAAATCAAAATGCAATGGACAAAGTTTCACACATAAAATAAATTTGTAATAAAATAATCAATTATTTATTATTTTAAATATTTATTAAAAAAATACTAAAACGTAAATTGAAATTAAAAACAAATAAATTAAATTTAAAGCACTTTATGTCCGTAAAACTACATTGTTTTAATTTAGCCGGCAGTGCATTTATTCGACACTTAAATAGTTTTAAATTAAGCTAAATGTCTTTTATTATAAAAGACAAAATGTGTAATCATTCAAAGTACCAAGTTTAACGACGGTACGTAAAATAACGTTAACTCATAGAGTTATGAATTTTATCTCGGCAGACGTTTTATCTGTTTGACCGCAGTTCCCAAGTGTATTAGACAAAGATGATCTTAAAAGTTGCTGGGTAAATTGGAGGCTATCCGCTACAGAGCGAAAATGAATGACAGATAAAAAAAAACTTTTTCCATCCATAACTTTACCAGAAAATAGTTGTGTTTGATGAAGGATAGAATCCATTAACCAAAACAAAATTGAAGCATTAAACTTTCTACTTAACTATTTCACCAACACATTTAAAAACCCACAACCTGCTACCTTATTATTTGCAATGAAACTTAATCTTATCTCGTACGTGATATAATTTCAACTTTAATAACTAATGTTTGTGTGAACGAAACTAATTGGATTATTTAAAACTGTGTAACAGTATGTCACGTTTTCATTCTGTAATCCAAGTCCGCGAGAAAGTAAATATATCAGCAAAAATTAATTTGTGTCGTAACCCTTTAATTGCGTTTTATGATGTTTCTGATGCAATGTTCATTTGTACAGTGCACGCCGCTTAATAGCATCCCGTTGGAACTTGGGTTTTTTGATAACAATAGCCATATCTATTAATTAGAAAGCAGTACATAGATACAACGTATGTATCTGATTAACAGGTTGTTGAAGGAGAAATCATAGCATCAATACAAGCAAAAAATGTCAAAATAAATTCACTGTTCTAAGAACTACACATTTTTTCTTAGTAATTTGTTGACGCTAAAAATAAAAATAAATACAAAATAGCGTAATCACATAAGACGTAGTTAAATGATAAGTCGATAAGTCGAATTTCCTTAAGTGAAAATCTTCAGTAAGACGAAAAAGATTATACTAACATTAGAATGTCTTACGGGTTTGGACCGTGTCATTGTTGTTATAACCGAAGAATCTAAGAACTTCTCAAAAGTTACGTTATCCATTTGTGAAACAAGCCATAATCTAAACTCTGTAAAAGTAAGAAAGAAAACGATAACTTGAAAAAGCAAACGAAATTCTAACAAAGAACCACTACCGAGTTAGTTAAAACCTAAAGTGTGGTTTAGGTATGTTGACGACACGTTTATTGTTTGGTCTCATGGTCATCTTGAATTGTCTAAGTTTATTGATCATCTTAACAATCAACACTTAGATATCGAATTTACTATCGAAATCAAAAGTAATGGTTCTCTTCCATTTCTTGACGTTCTCGTGACTCGTAAGCCCGACGGACTTCTGGGCCACTCTGTCTATCGCAAACCCACCCATACGGACAGATACCTTCATGCTTCGTCTCATCATCATCTTGCACAGAAACGTTCTGTTATTGAATCTTTGGTTCATCGTGCCTTTTCTATTTGCCAACCTGAGAATCTAGACTCGGAGCTCCGTCATCTTAATAGAACCTTAGTGAACAATGCTTACGTAAAACGAGATATTCATAGAGTTATTAATCGTCGTCTACATCCACGTACTCGATTACCTAAGGACATTTCTACACCCGAATCCAACCCGAAATTGGCCTTTTTACCCTACATTCACAAGGTTACAGATCAAATAGGGAAACTTCTTTGTAAGAATGGTATTAAACCCATATTCAACTCAACAGGCAAAATCTCTCAGATTCTTCCTTCCCCCCAAGACAAATTTCCTACACTTTCATCTCAAAGTGTATACCAAATTCCTTGTTCATGTGGTTTAGTCTACATTGGTGAAACCGTTCGTTCCGTCATTACTCGCATTTCAGAACATGATCGTTGTATAAGGAAAATGTATATTTCTAAGTCTGCGGCTGCTAAACATCATTTTACTACAGGTCACAAGATAGATTTTGATAATGTCTCGTTGATTGCCAAATCTCCTTTCTTTTTCAACAGAAAATTCCGGGAAAGCATAGAAATCATCAAACACCCCAATAACTTCAATCGCGATCATGGCTTCAAGCTATCCCCTCTTTGTTTCCTGGTCATTAGTCATTTATCGAAAACACGCCCCCTAGCAACCGTAACCCAATCAGGGTCGAGCTTAACCATCCCTAACGACCCTTTTCCTTTAAATACGAAGACTATTTCTTCTTAAGTCACTTCTACGGAGTTTAGAATTTGGCTTGGTGCACAAGTTGATTACCTAATTCGGTAGTGGTTCTTGGTTTTGTTTGCTTTTTCAAGTTATCGTTTTCTTTCTTACCTTTTCAGAGTTTACATTATGGCTTGTTTCACAAGTGGATAACCTAAATTTTGAGAAGCTCTTAGTTAGATTTCGGTTACTTGTTTGAGTTTTGCGAAAGTGGGCAAAACGTTGGCAACTTTGGTTACAACAACAATGACACGGTCCAAACCCGGAAGACATTCTAATGTTAGTATAGATTGCCATTCTCCCCTTAAACCCCTAAACACACGGTTTCTCAAATTATTTTAACTTTATAACTCAAATAAAATATTACTCCCCTACGAGATATTGATAGTACGTATTCGTACTCTATAACTCAAATTTCAAAAAACAAACTAAAGTCGAAGTTAGTAATATACAATAACGCTTTACTTGGAATTCCCCAAACTCATCGCAGTAAAATCCAAAAGGAATGTTTGGTGTATGTTGAAAAATGCAATAATATCGAGGTTCGTGTACTCGGTTAACTGTTAAAACTTGAGAAAATAATTGATAAAAAATCTGTAAATTCTTTAAACCATAAAAGAAGATAATAGATTTTTTGTAGTTGTTTGTACAGTTTATTTCACTATAATACTTTACTTTTCTATTTACTTCACTAATACTAGTATGTACATATTTTGTTTCAATAAATACATATGTGGCTCAAAAAATATATTAAAAAATTGAGTCTTTAAATTTTAGCAATGAAATCCTTTGTACCTCAAAAGTTTTGTTAAGGCGAAACCTCAGTGACTGAAAATTTTTACATTTTTTTTAGAGTTTGTTTTATCGAGATTTTACTGTATTTTTAGTATACCATTATAAAAGTTTTTCACTCTAATGAAGCCCATTGTAAAAATTCTGCTAAAAAATTCATGCAAAATAAGTTATTGTTTATGCATAGAAACAAACCTGAGAAGAAAATTGATAACATAAACCAAAATTATAATTACTATAAACGGTGTTTGAAGTCTATGTAGTAGATGACTTCCGCCCCGTTATTTAATAAAGTGATAACATTATCCGACTGATAATAGTATTCGTAATTCTAATAAGCAACGTGCACTGTAATTAGTATGAACGGATATCACAGTAGAGCTTTTTGAATTATGGTTTTTTCTATCTCGAAGGAATAATACAAAAAACCGTCAATTATCTTCAAATCTATAGTCAAACGAATTCGTCGACATGTCCCGAAAATACCAAATAATCAAAAGTACCTGTACGAATATAGTCAGCATTACTATCGAAAGGGAGGTTTATACATCCAAGTCAAACCCAAACGTTTGTCAATAACCATTTCTCATCTGAGGTTTCAGAAATGAATTTCATTACCTGTTCTGCAGTTAATACTTTGGATTTTTTATGTTTGTAACAAACACCTTGACGCCTAAGAAATGCGAATAGAAGTATTAGGTAGGTGTGTTCTCTGAATTGTACTTACTTGCTAATATCTACCTTTTAGTTTAATAGCTAAGCAACTTTTTATCATGTAGAATTGACTCCACAGGGTAAAAAGTTTTAGAAGTTTCTCAAAAATAAACAGAAAAACATCATCACTCAAAGACTAATTTTTTTTTGGTTTGCTCTATTCACAAAATTCCATTGAACGATGAAGTTTGAAAAATTTACTTTTTGCTGAGACAACTGTTCGATTTAGTTAATACGGATAATGTAAATAATGATATAATCAAAATATTGCAGTATGTTGTTAAAAAATAATAGTTTAAAAAAACTAAAAAAACACGCTTTTATAAATAACCGAACTAAAAAGAAGAAAATAATTTATAATTACAAACGAAATTATTAAATTCAGAGCAATAATATATAATTATAAACAAAATCACTAAATTCAGAGTTAAAAGCGTGAGGTGCATCCGGATACACGGTAGTCTTTCGCGCCAAATATCTGTTATTTCTTTTTTTTTTGTAATTAATTATATCAATCATTGTTTTAACATGTATTTAGTTCGACTATTGCTGTCAATTTGTCATTTGAGTGATATACATAATACTGTCACTAAACACGACGTTTGATTACATACGTGACGAGATATTCTACAGCTGCACTGTTTTTGTTAAATCTAATAATTTTTTTGTAAAGATCAGAGGTTTTTTTTTATATTTTGTGTTCACAGAAATAAATTTATCATTGTTTGTAACAATAGTTTAACGTGTACTTGGCGAGACATTATACAGTGAAACTGTTATTTGTAGGATTTTTCTATATTTTCATAACTCTCCCCTTATTGATAGCTGCCTTTAGAATAATTGTAACAATGATTGTAGATGCACCCCACGCTTTTAACTCTGAATTTAGTGATTTTGTTTATAATTATATATTATTGCTTTGAATTTAATAATTTTGTTTGTAATTATAAATTATTTTCTTGTTTTTAGTTCGGTTATTTATAAAAGTGTGTTTTTTTAGTTTTTTTAAACTATTATTTATTTTCTATTTTTTAGTTCGGGTACCTATAAAAGCGTGTTTTTTAAATTTTCTAAGCTATCAGTTATTTTCCGTATTTTAATTCGATTTATCAATAATGAATTTTTGCGGACATGTGATTATGAAATATCTTACGAACTAAAAACGTATTGGAAACAGTAGTTATCGACAGTAAGACCTTATTTCTCGGGGAGGGAACCTGAGAAACAGCTATCACATCCAAGGCAGGCAGCGGGCGCGCAAATTACCTGCTCCGACACAAAGTGGTAATAGTAAAATACACTGGAACGATTTAAACGCGATAGGCTTTGTCGAGATGCACACCTGCGCAGCTCACGCGCTCTGTTTTTGTCACTCTCATGCAGAGGATCCCTAAAGAAATCAATTAATTCTGACGATCCTAATTAGGATAATAAAAACTTTTTAATGAATTATTGCATTGTCATCGGTCCGTGAAACGCATGCAAAGTTTCAAGTTAATCAGACACCTGGAAACCGCTGAAAATTAAGCTCAAAGATTCCGTTACATACATATATACATACATACATCCCGAACTAATAAAAGCGTGTTAAAAACAACAGTTTATATCAGTCTTTATTCAATAACACTCTGAAACCTAAGCATCACTTTTTGGTTCACTACGGTTTAGTTATGGAGAAAACTGGACCTCTTAAAAATATATCGTGCATAGAAAGCTTAAATTGTTGCAAACGCCATATCATCTAGAAGAAATATCAGTAAAACTCTAGCAATAAAACACTAATTGCGATTATGCTACAGATTGCTTAGCAATTCGGGATTTCAAAATACAGTGACGATAGGCCCAGAAAAATTAAAATTTTTTCCAACACTAACAATTCGTTTGTTGATAAAAACAGTGGGAAGTTTAAAATATTACCACAAATCGGTAATCTTGCTACCAGTTTTTAATATAATAGAAAATATAGTTATATCTGCATCTAAACAAATAGGTTTCATATAAAATAAATTAGAACCAAAAATGTTCAACGAACACATTTATATATTTGAAGCTGAAGAAAGTTTTAAGATTAAGTTTGTAACTTTCCATGACGTTTTCCAATATAGTTTAGTCTTATTAAATAAATGTGCTGATGGAAAATTATACACATTGATGAAAACTAATCATCAATAAATAATTATAAATGTTTGGTTTTAAAAGTTTTATATTATCTACACTTTGCTTAAGTACAGTACTATGCAAAATATACTACATAAATTTTTTTATATTACAACAGTATTTTTGTTTACTATTTTCTTATAAAATAAGTCTGTGTTAGATAGTTAGCCAGCAAGCTATAACGCCTTTTCTGTTCATTTCAATTAATGAAAGCTGTGTAATGTTGATGAAAATTATAAATTAAGACAGTGCAATAAATTAGACAATTTAAAAACAAGTTAAATCAAAATCGTGCTAAGTGCAACATACAAAAACCGTCCAAGTCTTCACCCTATCCCTAGCGTTCTGCTCCTTTCGAAAATCATCACGGGGAAATGACTTTGGGTAAATTTTTCATTATAAATTAAATTATTTTTAGGGTAAATGGTGTATTATTTATTTAGAAATATAATTGCTAGCTTTCGAACTTTATCCAAGTTCTTCGTCAGGCAAAAATTTTGAATTTTGATACGTAAAGAAAGTGTTACTATGTGCAACAAATTTTATGGGCAACAAATAAAAAATGTTAGGTTAATAAAATTTTTACTTGGAGCTATTACAATTTATTCTTTTTGTTACAGTTGCTTATATTTAAGTTTATTTTCAAATAATCTTTTTTTTAGTAAAATTTGGTGATAATAAAATATTAAAACAACTCCATTTTTTAAACTGTTTATTATGATTCATAAAATGTATTGTATTTACAATCGAGTAGACTTTTTGATTCTTCCAAATTTAAAAAAGCAAAGAAAAACTGAAAATATAAAATATTTTTAATTACAGTTTAATTTTTAAATCTTAAAATGCATACTGACGATTAAAAAAATCAAAATTTATATTACTAGCAAACAATAAAATGTGTTGTATTTACATTTTTATTTTGTTAATTAACGTACAAAACACACAACAACATAACTTATATTATTGTTATTAATTTTATTATTCACATTTTATTATAAACTACTTTTTGGTAACGGTTGAAATCGCTAATTTGAAATAAAATGCAGTTCAAACTTTAATTTTAAATAACTGTTTTTAAATGTTATTCGTTTTTTAAATAGCTATTTTGCATAAATCAAAGCTAATTTACCTTTTAGAACTTAAGACGATCCTCATCAGAATGCTAATGTTATCGAATAAGTACTTGACAACGTTCACTTTTACGTGATTACTAAGGAAAATGAATAAGAATTTATGGCACTAAGTACCTTTTTAATTGAACATTATTTCTTTAAAGAAAACACAAACGGTCGTAAAAAGTTTGTATTTATTTAACGGATGATAGTTTTAAACCTATTTGTGTAAACTGATATATGTATGCTGCCAGAGATCCAATAAAAGTAAATGCCTTAGAATATTTAAAGCCTTGATTCTGGTGCGGTTGAAAAGTTGATTTAATTACTTTTTGCTTTCTAACTGCAGACGTAGATTCTAACACGTTCTTCTTTAATGCGTTGCGTTGTTCAGAATGTTTATAGGTTGTAATAGTGGTGGTATTGAGATACAATAACGCGAATAGCGTTTGTTAAGAGAAGGGTATGCAAAATTCTTGGCAAATTTAGAACGCCATGGCAAGTAGAAGTACAGAAACGTCTACAGATTCAATTAATGTGAACAATAGAAGCATTCCTACTGCAAATGGCGGTTTCAAGAACAATTAATTGCATTGTATTATCTCTACAATCCTTGCTCAACTGTGAAAGAATTGCAGAGCAATTAGTTACCCGGTCTACCAATACAATACTCGTATTTATTGAAAACAAAACATTAAATTATCAATGTAATTAAAATGTTTATTTTTATGTATAAAACGTATATGTTTATTGATTCGCTATCTTTATTTCAAATTTATGTAAATGAAACCACTTAGTTTGCGTTAAATTTGAACAAAAAAGTACATCTACAATTTTATTATTATAATTAAAAAAGCACTTATAATTATAGATTACATAGCATTTTAATATTTTAGATTTTTGTGTTTTACCTTTTTATTTATTTAGTTACTAATATTAAAATATTCTAAAATACAATATAATTAAGTTGTTTGATAAATATAATCATTATAACTAAACGATCAAAATTAAAAGAGAAACTTTAATTTATTCACTAATAAAATAAAAATTGATTCTCTTAATCAATGCATCAATTATGAAAGTTAAAGTTGCTTACTAATGAATAGAGCAAAGAAATTAAAATACAGCATTAGATAAAATTCAAGGTTTATTAAAAGAAGAACTTAGATTTAGTTATGTAGAATGAGAAGAATGTGAAAGTTGCATAAAAAAGTTGTAAAAAAAGGCGATAACATTATCAGATTACTTAGAAACTAATGCTTGGTTTTAATATAATTTATGTTGGTTTTTTATTCTATAAAATGATTAGTTTATTTGTTTTCTATTTAACTGCTGATACGTTTGGTATTCAAAGAGTTATCGCATAATTATAAATTTAAATTTTATACTATAAAGTTTGTTTATACGATTTATATTGCAAATATATATGTACATTTTTAGAATCTTTTGCATCTTGCCGCACTGTTACAGATCTGAGCATGTAGCTCTTGCTGTAGATAGATACTTTTGCGATTGTTATTATATTTCTTGTAAAATATCTAAGCTTGGATTGCATGTTTTATTTTAAGCTCAACTCGTGCAGTTACCAACTTTTTTTTCGCTTATTTTAAAATATGAGTTTAATGTTTTCTTTTTATGAACAGCTTCTTTCTTAATAAAAATAAATATAAAGTAAAATTTTATTACATTTATAATAACTTTACCTTCAGGTGCAGTTTTGTTTTTTTTGGAATATCTATCGTTTTTATATAATGGTAGTTTAAATGCTACTATAATATTTTAAATTGTAATTTCTATTTTGTTGATTACTTTATTGACAATAACTAAATAGCTATAAGCGCAGGGAGAAACCTTGTTCTTGTGCATTTTAATATGGATTTAGTTTGTATTACAATTTTGCATTCTGGATAATTCTTGTGTTGCCGATTTCTCACAAGCTAAAGTTTTGTCGCACGTCGCAGTGAACATCTTTAGGGCCGGGAATAAACACAAAACTCTTCGTTTGGCAGAAGCAAACCTTGTAATATTTTGTTTTATTGTAGTTTGCGAGTAATAGCTTGGTTTGATGATGTAACTCTTTTTGAAAATTTTAGAGTTGACTTAAAGAAACAGCTTTGTGCACTAAGAATTTACTACTGGTAGTTTCTAAGAAGAATGATTTTGAAAACCGTCATTAAGATATCTTAGTATGAGTAGGTTTTCAATACCAGAATAAGCCAATAAACCGTCTTAATTTCGAGTAACTAAAACGTTCAACAATTGTAAAAAAAAGTATCTTTTTATTTCCATAGTAGAACGAATATTTTGATGAATTACAGTTTAAATGACAGAGAAAATCTTTATAACCTTTAGATAATTTCTCCTCAAAGTGGAGTATTAGATATACAATTAAACCATCCAACTCAAAGTCTTCTCCACAAAAAATATTTTAGTTTTAATTTATTTCATTTTATAAACATGTTTCGACATTATAAAATGTTACCATCAGTATGTCTACAAACAGTATAAATTATTAAAAATATAGCTAACACATTAAATTATAAAAGAGCATACCAAGTAATATAATTAAATTGACAAATGTCAAAAATAACAAATTGAAACAATCAATAAACACACAGCCAGAAATGATAAAAAACAAATTAGAATTTTAAAAATTTTAAAATAAAAATGTAAAATTAGATAAGAAGAGGAGAAGTGCTTATATCGAGAAGTTCATTAAGACGAGAAGAATTATTATTAGAAAGACAATGAATTTCCAAAATTTTTAGATTGTTGAGATAATAGCCTTTATTACAAAAATCAAGAAATTTAATATTAAGATCAGAAGACAAAGAATGACTGGTAGACAAGATGTGATTAGCAAAGGCAGAACAGGTATTAGTGATAACAGTATTTAAATTTCTATTAATAAAATAAATATATTCTTGTAATCTAATTTTGAACTTTCTTCCAGTTTGACCGACATAAGAAGAATTACAAGAAGAACACGAAATTTTGTAAACACCAGATTTATCTAAAGCAGAAATAGGATCTTTATTATTAGCAATATAAGATTTTAAATTATTATTCGTAGAAAAAGAAATAGAAACATTAAATTGTTTAAACAAATTTTTAACGAAAACACAAGAAGGACTAAAGTAAGGAATAGAACAGTAAATATCATTACTACTAGATTTATAATATACCAAATTTTAAAATAAATGACAAAAACGAGTTCTATCAACAATTGTGTTTAAAATATGAATAGGATAACCATTAATTCTTTGTTAAAACTGATTTTAGAAAGAGGAATAGAATAAAGACGATTAATTAAAAAACGAACAGAAGCAATTTTATGATTATACGGATGATTATAGTGAAAAGGAATTAAGCAATCTGTATAAGTAGGTTTACGATATATTTCAAATTTAAATTTTTCATTATCACGTAAAATAAGATCTAAATAAGAATGAAAATTATTGTTTTCAATTTCATAAGTAAATTTTATTTTGGGATGAAGTGAATTAACAAAATCGTTAAATTTACTTAGATTGTCTAAAGAACAATTAAAAGGAACAATGCAGTCATTTAGATATCTAATCCAAAAAGTAATCATACTAGAAAAAGAACAATAAGAAAAAAATTTATTTCCAATATTATTCATAAATATTTCAGCAGCAAGGGGAGAAATGTTTGAACCTGATAATTGAGAATAATAATTGTTATTGAATTTGAAAAAGTTTGGTTTGAAAACTAAGTCAAGAAGAGAACAAACATATAAGATTTGGAAAGTGTTTAAAACAACGTTAGAAAAAAGTAGATTACGAATGAAAGATACACATTCTTCAGGAGGCTTAGGAGAAAAAAAATTGACAACATCAAAAAAGACAAGATAAGATGAAGAAGGAAAGAGAATATTTTTATTCTTAGAAGCAAGATCAGATGAATTAAGAATAGCATATTGATTAGTAAAGTTAGAATAAGTTCTAACTACGTTATTAAGCCAAGGAGCAAGTTCAGCTACAGGAGAATTACAAAAGGACACAACAGAACGTATTGGAATAGACTTTGCGTTGGATGGTTTAATTATAGACATAGAAAATTGTTAAGTGCGGAAAGACCATGCTAACAAATAAAAAAGAGTCATCAACGTACCTGTTGGGAAAAAAGAACTAATCTATTCATATTTAATCTTGGAGACTATGTTCAACAGCTACTTAATTTCTGTTTGTAATGTACTGACATTTTCAAACGTTTGTTTATTGAGGTGCCTATAATTAATGTAATTAACATTATCAAATATTTACTTTTTGAGGAAAATTTTACTCACAAACATTAGGGTCGCCATGAGTTCTTTGCTTTTAGCTGTTTTTGCAAATATATTTATAAACTTTTTTTTATCATTGTTGACATTTTAGTTACTCTAAATAAAGATGATTTGTAAACACACCCAATTAATCGAAAATTGACTCATATTGATAGAGGTTTAGAATGATTTTCTTACGATCACACATCTCATCAGTTATTAGTAGTAAATTTTCTATTGCACAGTTATTGATCTAAAGCAACTTTAAAATGTTTAAAAAGAGTTAAATCATCTAACCAAAGCGTTAGTCGCAAAAAACTACAATAGAAAAAGTATTGTTTACTTCTGCGAAATCAAAGTAACAGCAAAATCTATCTCTCAACCGTTGTGTATCGTTTATTAAATAAAACATAAAATTTGTAGTAAGTTGAGCTACGGTCACGTGCTGATTACTTAATCACCACAAAGAAAGTAGCGGCAACTCAGAATTTTTAAGAATTAGAAGTAGGTGAGTAACTAATAGGATTTAGTCCGTCTTCAATGTGCCGATTGTAATTCAATTAAAAACAAAGTGCCAAAACTAGGGAAATAAAATTTCAGTTACCCGTTTTTACCAAACAACATTTACAGTAGACAAATTGAACATCACAAGTCTAACAATGATTATATTTATTGCAACAAAAACAAACAAGTAGGAAAAGAAATACACAACAAATAATTGTTTGTAAGCAACATCACAATAAACCTAGTATTAACGAATGTTTAAATTACGTTTTGTACACGCAAGTGATAAATGTATTAATGTTGCATTCAGTAAATTATAGTTGGTAAACACAAAAAATTTATCAAAAAATTACAATGATTACACAATAATAAACAAAGCGCGCCATAATAATTTGATACATAAGTACGAAAAAAAGGTTGTCTAAATTAATCGTGAAGCTATATATCTATTTGTTCGTGCATGCGACCGACACCAAAAGTAATTAAATATAAAAACAGTTTTTTCAATGTGTGATTAGCGTTAATAGCATACCCAAAACATTCCTCTAAAATCAGAAATAAGCTACTAAGGTTTCATTCGATGATTAATACACAAAATGCGATAAGCTTCCAAAAGTCGTTTTAGTCATATTTAACAGGTGTTTTGTCAATTTGTCTATTTAAAAAGATTAGTCTCTAAGTTGCTTAGCATCTAATTAGTAGCAAACATGTGAGGGCGAGCGTGGCTAAACTTGTTATAATAAAAAAAAAATTAAATCTTGCCGTAAAATAAAAATGCACTCTAACCCCAGCAATTTTTTCACATGTAAAACATCAAAATCCTATTTGATTTACATATTAATAATTTTTTAAGCTAAATTTTACTGAGCATTACGTTAGCACACGTGCTGTTTCCTTAGCGTGAACAAATGGAATTAAGTTAATGAGCAAATCAAACTCGTAGATGGTGTTTACGACTGGGCAAAATTCATACAGCGCGAGAAACCATAGCAAGGTTTTTTAACATAACACGCTTATCTATCGTATGTCAAAGGCATTCCTTCTTTTTGTAATCGTGCGTATATTTTCTAAGTTATCAGTAGCAGAGTACATGTTAGAAATAAATCATAAAACTTTATTTAAAAACTCTAAGATTTTGGCTAATGACAAAATAACAAGAACAAATTTCATTTTTATGGACTTGAAGAAAATAGACTAAAAATTAAACTAAAATGCCAATGGTCTTTTCATAAATTTAACTCTTAAGTTGTAACAAAATTTGTAACATTAATAATGTGTGTGCCCTCTTTTTGCAGTAATACACGTTTCTACTTTTCTTGACATGTTTGAGACTGTTTCGTATCTTTTCTTGTGGTATCTGTTCTGATTCTTGAACAAAGATCTTAGAGAACTCATCAAGGGTTACTAGCAGTTTCAGTGCGTTTTTTGATCCACTTGGTCTCAACAGAATATATAATAAATACAATAAATAAGATGTAAGTTTTCCCTGAACTGGTTAGCTCGGTCGCTTTTGGTTAATTAAACATTAATTATATAAGTAACAATTTGTTTATTTTCTAGGCACATAATGTGTACTTAAAATATTTGGTTTTTTATTTGTTTAAGACTCTACAGGTAACGTTAACGTATCCAGACGAGATCTGTACTCTTAAATACGTTAATTTTCGCGTTTTAAAATGGTGATGTCAAACCCGGCGAAATGGATTAAAGTTCTGATGTTAATTACACGAGGTTTTTAGAAACTGTGGGAATTATTGCAGTGAGCTCGGATATTTAGGTGGTTTGAATAATGTGAAATGAAATGTGGTGTACCTTCACCGGTAATTTTTAGGTTAAGATTGGACTCCGTAATACTGGCGTATCTAAGAACATTCCTATTGAAGTTTTCTCAATTAACTTGCAACGTCGTTTAGTTTGAGGGTGGAGCAAAGATGAAAAAATTAATAATTAAAAATGATATATAATGATACAAGAATGAGTTTTTGGAATATGAATAATGAAATGACGGTTATAAAAATTTATGAACTTGCAAATCGGAGAAAACCAGGTACGTAGGAAGAGTTGTTATTATTTTGGAGAGTTAAATGATCTGGTTTCAGGACTAAAACGGATTAAGTATTAACGGTTATAAATCGATATCTGATGTAGACAACGGTAAGCGCTTTTTTATACCCGTACAAAGTCCACGCGTATTTATAGAAATTAATTAATTTTAAAAATAAATGCGGTATTTAGAAGGATCTTGTTACAAAGGCTTATTGCACACAGTTGTGACAATGTTTGCTGTCTAAGGTTTAGCATTGTCTTGCATGAAAATAAATCCATTTGCAGAATTTTCGGCAAATGGTTTAACATAGACTAAAATAATTTTATATTTTCTTGTTGTTAGCGACTCATTTTGTATCACAACCAATTTTGTACCACAATTTCTCAAATGGTACATGGTGCAAATTGCTCACTTAGATTTTGTAAGACAAGAACACGGCAATAATTTTTGTTTAGGAAGAAGCTGAACTCGTACGACAGTAATATGGAGTTCTACTGCCTCTCGTCTCAACATTGATGATTTTGACAAAAATTTAAACAGTTTTTTTGTGCGTAGCTGTAAGAATTGAACCGGTTGACGGTTTTCTACAATATTGACTTCTTTCAGTGTTCTATTTACTGCTATAGTTGAAATTTTTGTTCTAGTCCTAATTTAGGGTCATTATTTAATTCAAAAAAAGTGCCAAAAGTTTTTTTAATAATTAAAATAATAATAAAAAATTAATAAAGTAATCTTCTTTGCTTGTTTTCTTTTAGCATCTTGTTTGCGTCTTTTTTTAAAACTACCAGTACTTCTGAATTGAGCTGCGACCCTCTGTGCTACAAATTTGTTGGTGTTTAGAATTCCACCAACTTTTCTTTGCGAATATCTTTTACGAAAAATAATAATTGTTTGGAATACTTCTTCTAGTCTACAATGGCGTCTAGGCATATTTAATTAACTTAATGCAAACAAATTAATTAATTCTTATTTTCTTACAGAGAATTAGTTGTTATTATTAATTGTTAAATGGTAAACTATTTCAATAGTGTATAATAAACGTCAGTTTTTGACTTGTGAAAAGTCTATTAAAAACAACGTGTAAACTGGAAAAGTTATTTCAAGTTTATTTTATGGTTCCTTAATTTTGTCCAAAATGTAAAGTAAAGTACCTAATAAACTTGAAAATGTTTAAAAGCTATATTTGTAGAGACCTCGAGGTGGTCACCACACGACTTTCCTATAAGAAATAAATGTTTATATTTTTTTAAGGTTATGTTGTCATAAAATCACTTTAGATAAAAAAGTTTTTAAATCGCCGCAGGCAAGATTCAAACCTATATTATATTTGCGAATTCATTTTAAATTAGAAATAAAATATCTATTAAACTGTTAATGTTAGAAATTTTTTTTATTTGAATAAATTGTTAGGAAAAATGATCTCTATAAGAAACTGTAAAAATAATTCGAGTGGTTTGCATACCTACAAAATTATATAAGAAAAACTGTTAAAAATGGCGGATACAGCCACTTCCGGTTTTTTACCAAACCCATCTTTTGAAAAAACCGAGAGAATATGAAAAACCAGCTCTATACCAAATTTCAGAGTACTAGGACTTTTGTTTCGAGAGTACATCTAAAGATAATGTAAGGAAGATGCAGCACTCCGTGTATAAACAAGTCAAAAGAATATAGAGAAAAATTGTTATTTTTAACGTATCTTGCGTTTCCTTACTGAAAACTGAAAAAATAATTCGAATAATTTACATACGTACAAAAATATATAAGAAAAACTGTTAAAAATGACGAATACACCCACTTCTGGTTTTTTAACAGACCCATCTTTTGATAGAACCGAGATAATATACAATGCAGTAAAAACAGCATTAGAGAAAACTAAAGAGTGGTGGCTAAATAATAATCTTAGAAATAATTCTAACAAAGCCATTCTTGTCCCCTTCACTCGTAGAAAAAATCCGATAAATAGAATCAGCTTAAAACTGTTTAGGTCAAACGTCATTTGAGTGAGTAACGGTAAGTACTTTGGACCAACCATCGACTTCAAGTTAACTCGATACTCCTATCTTGACAAAACAATCGCCAGTTGTATTAAGGCATTAGTTATTGGGTAAAGAACCATAAACAATAAATGGGGATTCAAACTTGAATTGACCCTCCGGCTGTACAATGCCATGGTTCGACCAATAATCGTCTACGTCATAATTGCCTGGTGTCCAACACCCAACAAGTAACTGTGTGCCAGTTGGTCGCTCGCCAAGCTGTTTTATTTTATTTGATTTTATTTCATTTAGTTATTTTAGTTAAAAGTTAGTTAGTTGGTAGTAAATTAAAGAAAAAAAAACTGTTAGTAATTTTAGTTCGTAAAGGTTTTCATTATTGACAATACGTCTTGTAGTTAACCCGTCACATGCTGCTAAAAGTTACGCATGCAATCCTAGGCTATTTATTTACATAAATAGGTAAATAATTGATCATCTAAATAGGTAATCTTTAAAATATTGATTTGCCGTAGCTTTTCTGGGGGATCTATTTGAAAAATTGTAAATTATTCGAGAATAGACCTAACCTCACTTTCGATGTAGATGAATTATTGGAGAGCACATTTCGCTTGTCGAATGTTTTTATATTACAATTAGAAGGACATATCCTTTAACATTACTGTTGGCTGGGATTGCTTATTTGGGTTGCAATCGTTGTTAGGAGTTAACCTTTGCAATTTGTCATGAAGAAGTTAACTTTTGCGTTCGTTGTTTGGAAATAATCTTTGCAGTTGTCGTTAGAGGCTAACCGTTGCAATTTGTCGTATCAAGTTATCGCAGTTATCGTTAGAAATTAACCTCTGCAGTAGTTGTTAGAAATTGGCTTTTGCTATCGTTATCGTAGTTGGTCCAGGTTAGTTAATCGAACTAGGCCTGTCATGTGGAAGTAACAACCGGAAACCTCGTCAAGGATGGAATAAAAAAACCTGCTTTTATATTATCAAAAAATTAGCTGGCTAAATAAATTCTTCCTTTACCAAAAAGAAAAAAATACTATATTAATTTATACTCACATTATTTGTTTTGGCGGTTTTAACAATACTTTGACTAATTTCATTGGTTTTAAGCATATTTGACTTAGTTTTCCATTTTCATTATTTTTATTTACTTGTGCACAAGTGTTACTATATAAGCTACTAAAAGTATGTATATTTTTCTTGTAGCCAAAATTAAGCGATTCTCAAAAAGCAAGACAACAATCTAATCAAAGTAGGTATTTGTTTGAGGTTTTAAATACTTTAAGTTAACACCTAAAGTTTCGAAACAAAAAGAAAATTAATTATCAACAAAAATATAGAAGTAGGAAAAGATAAGGTAAACAATGATTAACAGAATCAAAATACTATTGTGTTAATGAATTGTTTTTAATTTAAATTTAAAACTGAATATTTTATTAATTTTTTCAAAAATATACTTTTTATTAAACTAATAAAATTAAATATGCATAATATTATATATTTTAATTTGTCAATTACTAAAATTTAAAAAAATTCGTTTTTCACAAATCAATTTCGAGTCATAATAGAACGCGTAGATTTTAAAGTACTGAAAGACAACTGAACTCAGACCGTAATTGTAGTTTAAAGAACATTGAAAAGTAAAAATAAATAAACAACAAAAATTCAAAAAAAAAACAATAAATTAATTATTAACATCATTTCTTTAAGGTACAATTAATTAGTTGAAAAATTAAATTCTTAATTTTATTTGGTTATTGTGAATATAACAAGTTGTCACTGTAATAAAAAAATATTAATATAGAATTTACATGTAAACAATTTAACACACTTTTGGAATATATGTTGCAAGTCTGGAAATATAGTAAGATTAGTGCAATATGTGATATGATGACATAATACATAAAACTCTTATATGGAATAAGTTAAAACACACACCCATATATTTTTAATTAAATACAAACAAGAACAACAAATATGTTGTAATTTATTTATAATATTTCAGAAAAAAGTAGTTTCAAACGCGATAAAACAATAAACGTAATTGTAATAAAAGAACGGTTTTATATAGACTGCTTCAACCTAATTAAAACATAGTTTTAAGTAATCGACTATTTATAAAACTGTCTCATTACGGACATCGATAAGGAATTAGACATTAATATACTAAAGATAAACGAACTGCTAAATATATTTACTGAACAGAAAGAATCTGCACAACGGTGATGTGGCTATATTTTAAAATGACACAAGCGATAGCAATGATGACTAATTTTAATTAATTATCTATCAATTACAATTGATGTATAAATCTACTGTTCAACTATTAATTAACAACCTTGCACGAGGTGGTCTAATATCCTCTTAAGATACGTCAAGTACAAAGAGAAAAAAAACCCAACTTATTGTTTATATTTCAGGCCATGCCTTTAAGTAGTTCTGAATGAAATGTTGCTTAACGTTGTCACTCATCAGAATCTGGTACCGTGGCATGTGAGTAACGATAACATCTCAAAAACAGAAGAAATCTTTGTGAAGTTCAACATATGCTTTAATACCGACAAAGACTGGTTTAAATTTGGAAACATCTTCAATTTATAAAGTTCTAAATTGATCATTAAAATTTGTTTAAAAAATCATTCAATGTTGAAATGTAACATTAAAATTGTAATTATTAATTTTGTTTAACGTTAAATAATGTATTTATACTTAGACAGCTTTTTAAAGCATGCTTTATAAACAGTTTTTTTAATAACAGTGAATTAATAATGGTATAATTAAAGGTGTTGATGGATCAGTATGAAAGCTTAAGAATCGTTTAACTAGTTTTGTTAAACGTAAGTATAAAGTTATAGTATATATTTGTGTTATAATAAAAACTTAAAAATGGACCTGCATACATAGATAAGATTTGTTAATTTTAGAACATTTAGTGAATACATAAAAACAACACTAATACATAAAGTATCATCTTAAACAACTAAATAATGATAATAGAAAAAACTGTAAACTAGAAGTGCAAAACCATACATACAAAAAAAATAATCAAAATTTATAAAAGAAATGGTAATATCTGAAGCAACCGCAATTTGAAATAGAATTAATAAAAATTTTAAAAATAAAAACACGTAGCAACTATTAACTATAAAAACTAAAAAAATTCCAAAAATCTTCAACTTTTAGGGCGCCAGGTTAATCCGACGTATTCTTTGAGTAATTAACTCCAAGACGACCAATTCCTTGTATAACTAATTTTTAGTTAAACAAATAATCTAAAAAAACGTATATTATACAATATTTTATTTTTAACAAAATAGTAAATAAATACTTTAAACAAATAACAGAACGAGAGCTATGATCTAATGACGGCAAAAGTATTTAGTCAAATTAGCTACTATTAGACTTCTGTTAACAATCGCAAATGAATAGTTACCCGGTAAAGTACTAAAACACAAGTTCTTGTTTTGAAGCTTTTTCGTATGTTGTACCTAAATGTTACAACGCATTGATTTCAAAGGTGCACTGGTAAATTTTACACTACCGGAACGCCCATGATGAGGCCCACTGGGGAGTCGGGAGAGTATGGAGTATGAAATACCCCCCAGTAAGAAGGGGGGTCCGGAAACAACAAACAAATTTTTTGTGCAAATAAAAACAAAGAAACATTTCCTCCTTTAGATTTTATATATTTATAAGGCTGTAATGGTTTATTTATGTATATAACAAAATACAGTTGTAAAAATATACAATAAGTACATATAAAAATCAAAAAGAATATCTTTAGCATCTAAAAAAGAACGATAGTCTCTCTGTCACCTGTCAAAAACGCTTCTCTCTAACCTTTTTTTCAATAAATGTTCTTTAAAAAAAATATACATACTCTTAACAGAGGGTTGCATTACATTGTCCCTTTTTTTTGAAGTACATTAATAGATTAGATGTGCTTCAAAAATACAACGTTAATTAAAAATAAAAGTAGATTTATTAAATAATACTCAGTTAATAAAAAAAAACAAAAAACAAAATGGACTGGTTACATGTTTTGAGTGAGCTAACCTTACTTCGAGGGTTTGCGATATGGTTTTAACCGGTAACTATTGTATTTTCTATAAGGCTCATTTGTATCTAAGCCGTTTAGCAAATATGCATTTGGTCCTATAATTTTCGAACTTATGTACGGACCTTCATAAGCATCAAAAAATTTATAAATTTGTTTATTAATTGCATTAGAAAGATAGGCTGTTTTGACTAATACCTTATCTCCAAAATTAAATTTAAATGGTTTCTGATGCTTACATTTTTTTCTTTGCTCAGGGGATTTCAGTATACTCCTTTTAGCAACTGCGATTTTATAATCATGACTAATATTAATGAAACTTTCTAGAAATTCTATTAAATCAGAAAGAGGTTGTCTGGTAAAACCAGTAGATAAATGTTCTATATTATTTATCCAAAAAATAATTTTTTCCAACACAGACACCCATGTAATATGCGTATGGCTAACTAACAAACAAAAACATCTTCCAAGCGTTTTCATAATACATTCACTACCATTTTTCTGTGGGTATCTAACGGTGCAGTGTACTACTTTAATCTTATCTTTTAATGTTTTATTTCAAATTTCAGAATTAAACATAGTTGCATTGTCTGTTAAGATACGCTCTTAGTGTCTAGTTCTAAACAATAACTATTAATAAATCTATCTGTACAGACTTTGGCAGTTATTTTGCGCAAGGAATATAAACGAACATACTTAGAAAACATGTCCATTAAAACAAATATATATTTATAACCGTATTTACCAGTAGGCAGTGGCCCATGAATATCATCACAAAAAAGTTCATTTATTTTACTTGGAAGCACTGCAGTATATTCATTGCTATATGTTTTATTTGAATGTTTAGTTTTTTGATATTGATCACAACTGGACACCATTTTTTTATATGACGGTTTATGCTCCTCTAGACAAAATGTTCCATAATCGCCTTTATGCACTTGGATGAACCAAAATGAACCAAGCTAGAATGATAATATCAAACAATATTTTGTTGTAATTTTTTAGGTATGACAGCCTTTATAGATCCATCCTTGCCCCTCTGAAACAAGATACCGTTGTTGATTTAAAAATGTAGATGTTCTTCGTGTTGTAATTGTTCTATAACTTGACGTAATTTATCATCTTCGCCTGGAATTCGTTCAGGTTTTGTATGTTCTGTTCCAGTTCTTTATTGGGTTTCATAACGTAATTAGCCAATATGGCAATATCTGTAACTTGTTTTTCACTTATTTGTGTGCCTTTAGAATCACTGATACTTCGACTCCACAAGTCTGCCACTACATTTTTCTTACCAGAGATTATGTATAGCCTATTATTCAAAAGTCTAATATTCTGCAAAGATGTTAATGCCTTGTGGTCCGTGAGTACTTTAAACTTAACACCCTGTAGAAAATATTTAAATTTTTGTATGCACGCAACAACTGCTAGCAATTCCGTTCACATTGAGTTAATGTTCGACTGTATGTTGTAATAAGATGAGGTTCATCGTCCACCATTTGATATAATATTCCTGCTAAGGCAAACCCACTACAATCAGTTTGTAAAGCAAAAGAGGTGTTTGAAATTAGGTGGTGCAGAAATATAGTATCAGTATATTTACGTGTCACTTTTTCGAAAGTTTCTAAGAGTTTATCGTCCTAATACCAGTGTTGATTCTTCTTTAATAGCTTTAGTAGAGGTGAGATTCGCACATTCCTAAGAATTTTCGTAGTTGCTTGCTATTCATGGGTGGTGGTAACTCAAATATGGCTTGTAATTTGTCAGGATTCGGTGTAATTCCAAATTTTGTAACTATGTGTCTTAAAAATTTGAGTGACTGTGAGATACTATTTGATTTTTCAAGACTGATAGTCATCCTTCGATTCTCGACTTTTGTTAAGACGGCCATGGTGATTGATATGTTCATTTATGGAATTAGAGACAATTATTAAGTCGTTCACATAACATTCTGTAAAAGTTTTACATTCTCCAGCAAGTACTTGCCTAATGCTTCTAATGAAACTGCCATACTAGTCTTAAGTCCAAACGGAACTCGCACAAATTGGTATAAACGACCGTCAAACGCAAAAGCAGTAAACTTTTGTGATTCCTTTTCTAAAAGACTTTAGTGAAACCCACTTTTGGAGTCCAAACTTGAAATATATTCGAAGTGTTCAAATCATTGAAGTATATTTTTTAAATGATTTGGCGACTCATTATCGGCTATCATTCTAGCAATGAGCATTCTAGCATCTAAGCACAGGCGTAGAGATCCACTCTTCTTACGCACACATAAAATTGGGTTCAGAAATTCACTTACACTTGGTTCGATGGTACGGTCACGTAACATTTCTTGAATTTGACTGTTTGCTTCTGCCTTAAAATAGTGTGGTATCGAATATCGTTTTTTAGATGGTGTGTAATCTGTGAGCCTTATTGTGTGTTGATATGCTGTATATTTTCCTACGTTATTGGAAAATACATTTGAGTGACGCAACAATACAACTGCTAGTTTAACTTTATACACATCATTTACATTTACCTCATCTACCTCATCTAGAATATTTTTTGTAAGATTATCGTGACATTTTATGTAACCTTTAGACCATAGAATATCTGATGCAGCTCTTTGTAAAACGTCTTGATCTTTTGAGATAACCAAATCATTATCATTGTGTAAAGATTCACAATTAAAAAAAATACTTTTATATTTGGATTTTTTGTATCGCTTTCAATGAAACAAATATTACTATTTGTTTATTATAACAGTTAATATTGCATTTCTTTTTGGATAAAAAAAAAACAAATTATCATAAAAATTCTCTGACATTACCGTTACTTCATTACCAGTATCGATTAGTGCTTGACAGTTGCTTTTATTTATAGTAATTGGTACTAACGGGCATTTACTGAAATTATTTTTACTTATAGCAAAAACTGCTACGTTATCGTTATCATATGATGGGAATTCATTTCGAAAGCCAACCAACTCATCATCTAGGAAGCTTGTCGCCAATTTTTCGGATGTTGGTCATTTCTTTCATTAACAGGTTTTCGATTGTGTCTTTCGGATGTTGGCTGTCTATCTGTATGTTTATTGTGTATTATATTCCTATGCAATTAGTAGCATCCGTTTCCCTAAAGGCATATCCATTCTGACGCGTTTGTGCTCTGAATCTATTATTGTTATTAAATGCAAACTTTTGTGAATTAATTTGTTTCAACATCCTATCATACTCTGTAAGGATTTCAAGGATACAATCTATAGATTTTACGGCCGTGAAGATTAAGTTACTTTTAATATCATCGTCGTAATGATCAATAAGTCATGCTTTTGTTGTATTTTTTAGTGTATAGTTTGTGAACATAATTCATTTGAATTTTTAAATTCCAATAGTGGTTTAGAAACTCTGTTTTAAACATTTCATAACTTGTGATTTAATCTCGACGAGTTATAAACCAGTCAGCTGGCAGTTCTTCCAGGTTACGCCTCACTAAATCCAACTGTTGCTTTTTCTTAATTTCATTTAACTTGATTGCTGAATCCAATTCTTGGATGTAGGTTTTAGGATGGCTACCATTTTCATCATTGAAATAAGTTCCTGTAAATTTGGTTAATTTAATGTATTGGTTTCACATGTATTTTGTCTTCAAGTTTTCGTCTTCAATGTTTATGCGTCTATCAAATTTTTCCATAAAAGCATCAAAAGAAATTGTAGGTACTCTTGGAGCATGTTCCTCTAACGAGTTATTTTTTTTTAAATTTTTAATAATAATTCAAATAGGTATTTAACTAGTATAACATTCTAAGAGTCATGAAGTTTTACAGAATAGCATCAATAAAACTTAAACAGATGAAAATATACAGTATAAATTCCTCTAAAACTAAATACAATCTAATTTTTAATACAAAATACACGTGCTTGTACATATACCAAATTATTATTACTTACGATTTACGTTGGGCGCCACTTTTGTAATGGTAACAAAATGCAGTTGTAAAAATATACAATAAGTACATATAAAAATCACAAACAATTTATTTAGCATACCAAAAGAACGATAGTCCCTCTACCGCCCATCAAAAACCCCTATGTCTAACTTCTTTTTTCATAGGCGTTCCTTAAAATAAAATTATACATACTCTTAAGACAAGACAAACTCAGATTGCATAACAAATGCATAAAACAAAAGCAGTAGACAACCACCAACGCAAATTTAAATTATTTCTAAAACTCACAAATGTCTGCCGCACCAAAAATGCAACAAAAAGATGACAAAAAATTAGTTACGTGTCAAGTGTGTGCATTGCTTTGTACCTCTTCAAAACTTATCTTAGCAATAAAAAACAATGCTTTGATTTTTAAAAAGAATATATTGACTATTTTAATTTAAAGTAAATTGTATGGTTAAAGTGTTAAAATTCTAGAATCAGAACTCATCGGGAGATTAATCAGAATATCTTCATTACTTAACTTGCAAAACATTTTTTTCGCTCACGGTAGTGTGTTTTTTATTGGAAATCATTTAATTAGAAAAATAAAACTATTGATTATTTTTTCTAATAGATCAACACTTAGTTAATGCCAAATAGTACCACATATAGTGCTTAAACTTTACGATTATTCGAGCAAATAATTCAAAATTTTTATGGAAAATTGTTTGTGAGACAACTGCAATTAATTTTTCTTTATGAAATCGAGTAATATTTGATGTATCTTAGGATAATCATAATACTTGTACTATATTACCATTGTTAGTACCTTGCTTTATCTAACCAATACATAGATAAACTAGTGTCAGCCATAATAGTTCATATATAGTATAGTTCAATCCAACGTTGAATTATTCGCAATTCCACTACTGTTTGATAAAAATGATTACTTGTACCTACATGCTTATTTTAATTAAGTTTCTGGTTCGTTTGCCACGTTCGTATCTATGAGGGTAATAGACAAAGTTTTAAAAATTGTGTAGCTTAAAAAGTTTAAAAAAGTTCTCAACCGTCTTATACTAAAAAAAAATGTTTGGTCTTGCTTTGAAAGTGGTATCCTGCAAAATGAAGTAGGTACTGTAACTTGAACAGATTAAGAGATGTACTTAGAATAAATGAATTTTCAGTTGAATATTACAATTGGTTTAGTTTATGTTCAAGTTCTAAAATATAACTGTTAAAAACTTTTGTAATAAAAATTTCTTAGAATTTGATAATTTTCTGTTTTAATAAGACTTAAAATGTTTTAAAAAAATGACCAACTTACCGTTTGTCACAAACATTTTAAATTTAATAGAAACACCGGTCAAGACCAAGAACGGAACAATACTGAAAAACGCAAGTGTACAAACACTTCAGCGAAATCAACATAAGTCTACTTGATTTTGCTAGGTCTTAAACAGAATTTACACTGTGTTACCTTTGATGTACATTCAAAGTGAAACACGCATTCTGACTTTATTTAGAACAAACATCCTTGTTTCCATATTTTTATCTAATTCTATAGTTTTATATTCATCACCTACCCGGTCACTGTTATCGCATCTATTCTGTGTGAGGTGGAGATAACGTGGTGCCAGGTGTAAAATGTCTCGTTCAAGAAAGAATGCCAGGATTATTAGATGTATTGACTTAAGTTTAGGTGGACTAATGTATAAACTTAACTTAATTATATAGACAACTTATCGTGGTCAAAGACGTTGGTAGATGGAACCAGTGGCAGCTCGTAAGGTCGAACGTAAAGTTATACCACGTCCTTGGTGTCAGACGCAGTTACATACGGTGCTGTCAATTACTTGGGGTAGCTTAGTGGAGATAGCAAATTAAGAAAATAAAACAAATACATATACTTATTCATATAAATATTTTTTGAAAAAATTAAACAAATTTTCTGAAGATGAGCTTTATAATTGCAAGCTCGAAACATATGTAAAATACATTTTGAAAGTTTGAATTAATTATTGGTGGACTGATAATTTTAATAATATTAAGAAATAACCAATAACAATGTATCTCTTTAACAATTTATTCATATAGGTTCAAAAAAAGCTTTACATTAAAATGATTAATCAATGGTGATAAAATCCTTCAAAGTAGGAGAGGGCGATCGATTAAACTACTTTATGTAATTTTTCAAGGCGACGTTTCGTGGAACAAGTGTCCACTTCCACAGGCCACTGTATTTGATAAAACAACAAATTAATACAACATATAGAACAAAGGTAATTATAAACAATACTTAAAGCTAATACTGTACAATTGTTATTATCTTTTAGGATGAATAAAAAACTATGATGTAAGAAAATCATAAAAAAACTACTTACAAAAAACTTTCAAAACAAGTAGCGATAACATCCGCCAAAACAGTCAATGTTACAAACATATAATAAATAACACTAAACATAAATTATAATTGATTTAAAAACAAACAATAGTTGGAACAACTCACAAACATCGCAAAGACCAAAAACAAACTAACCAAAAATGTTGGCACTGAAAGGTAACAGATAAGTTCGAGGTCACGACATTTTACTGGTTAAGTTATTATAAACAGTACTAAGATTGTTAGTATCTGTATTAAAATTTAAGTTGTTGTTATGTTTTGTGATAAAAATCATCTCAGATATCAATCTCTTATTAAATTTGGGTTCCACATCTAAGATGATGGGGTTACAAAAATCGAAATTGTGGCCAGTATTAATATGATGCAAAGCAAGAGCCGATTCTACTTTTTTGTTTTTGCAATCGTATTGATGATTTTTAATCCGATTGATAGTTTTTTGTTTTGTTTGCCCTATGTAACATTTGTTGCATCCCATGCACTCAATTCTGTATATAACATTGTGTTTGTCATATAACTTGGTTTTGTTTTTCGTTTTAGAATAATGGTGTTGTAAATAGTGTTGTTATTGTAGGTCGCTATTTTCAAATTGGTATTTTTTAAAATCGGAATTAGTTTTTTAGTTAACCCCGGAACGTTTATGATTTTAGTATACTCACAATTAGAAGTAGTGTTAGTTTAGGTCGATGGTGATGGCAAGTTATTGCTGTTGTTCGTGTGGAATAATATTTTATTTATTAGATTCTTAGGATAATTGTTATTTTTTAAGATGTTTTTTAAGATGTTAAGGTTTTTAGTGTGAAATTGTGAACTACTTAAACTAATGATTTTGTTTTTCATAGATTTGATTATGTTAATTTTTTGATGGTGTGCATGTTTTGAAAAATAATTAATGGTACGATTGGATGCTATCGGTTTCGTGTACCAGTCTGTTATAATATAGAATTGTTCTGTTTAATTAACCTAATATCTAAAAATGGAAGAGAGCCATTAATTTCGACCTCGTGAGTAAAACTTAGATGTGGATCATAACTATTAAAGATGTTTAACGTGTTGAGAATTTCGTTCTCAGGTATGCAACTGATGACATCATCCACGTAACAAAACAACAATGTGGGTTGAAAAGTAAGTTTGTCACGTACAAAATGCAATAAATCATGCATGACTAAGCTAGCTAAGGCTGGAGATGCCGGGTTGCCCATTGCAGTGCCAAATTTTTGTATATAAATTTCATTCTTAAATGAGAAAAAAAAACTGGAATCAAAAAGAAATTTTATAATGTCAATAAATTCAAAATACTCAAGTAGAGTATGACTTTTGAGTTCTTTCCAGTATTTATGGATTAACTTTAAAACTAGCTCTTTGGTGATGTTGGTGAACAAAGATGTAACATCGAATGACACTATGTGATAATTAGGTGGAATTGTAATGTTTTTAGTTTTTTCAACAAATTCGTGTGAATTAGATATATTATAATTGAACAAATATGAAATGTTGTTAATGATGTTCGAAATAAATTTAGATAGATGGTAACTAGGAGCACCTATGCACGACACAATGGGTCTAACAGGACTATCGTCTTTATGCGTTTTAATTAATCCATAACATTTGGGAGGTATACTTGTGTATGTGACTATTTTTTTGTAAGTAATTATGTCAATGCGTCCTTTGTTAAATAGATTTTTGGCTAAGTTATTATTTTTGTTTTGAAATTTGATTGTAGGATCTAAGTTAGTTTTTTTGTAAGTGTTTTCGTCGTTAAGTAACTTATAAATCTTATCTTCATACTCGTCTCTTTTTATTATAACCGTAGCGTTACCTTTATCGGATTTAAGTATCAGTAGATCATTGTGAATTTTTAAAAACCGTTTTGTAGAAATTACCAATTTTTGAATAAAAAGGTCTTCAGTATTTAATTTGTTTTTCTTGCTTTTGTTAACAAAATTGGTAATAACATTAACTATTTTGCCTCTTAACCTTTCCTGATCCTCTTCTTTATGGTGATTAAGTATGTCTTCGGTGTCTTTTACTAGATTAGCAATAGGTAACTTGTCAGAATAATGTAATACAAATTTTGGAGATAATGCCAGACACTGAGCCACATCCTCTGATAACTGTACATCTGTTAAGTTGTAGATGCACCCTACTTTAGACACACTTAAGTTATGGTTTTGGTGTACATAAAGTTTTTCGAATTTTTTAATTAATTTTGTTTTTGTTTTTATCAATTCGTTTCTATATTTGTAGTCAAGTGTGCTGATCAGTGTATGGAAATCTTTCTTGCTAAGTATGTTAATTAAGTTGTTTTTTAGGTCACCAATAGTTCTTTTTAGGTTATGAAATTTCCAATAAGAAATTTTTATTTCTAATTTAAGAATGGATACCTGGAAACTATGTGTTAAATTATCCAACTTTTTATCGAACGGAGTGTGTTCAGCTTGGATAAAGTACATACATTTAAAAAATTGTTGTATGTGTGTATTTTTTTTTATGTTTTTCTTACATCATAGTTTTTTATTCATCCTAAAAGATAATAACAATTGTACAGTATTAGCTTTAAGTATTGTTTATATTTACCTTTGTTCTATATGTTGTATTAATTTGTTGTTTTATCAAATACAGTGGCCTGAGGAAGTGGACACTTGTTCCACGAAACGTCGCCTTGAAAAATTACATAAAGTAGTGTAATCGATCGCCCTCTCCTACTTTGAAGGATTTTATCACCATTGATCAATATTCTTAGGAGGTTCAATTTTTTATCTTTAAAATGATTAACTTCTATTCAATAAAATAAAATTAAAAAATCAAAAAACTAAATGTCCCATAAGTAAAAATTCGATTATTTAGCGGCGGTTGCGGCAAGTGACGGTCAGTTCAAAAACAAAGTTACAATATGGCGTCACTTTACTACTTTTTAATTTTTTCTTTCTAAATGTTAATTCCGGACCAACAGCGTAAATTACGTCAAAATATTACAGACAGGTGCTGAATGTTGTTGCAAACAACTTTTAATTAAGCAGACGTCGATTGGATTACTAAAAAAATTAAGAGCGTATTTTAAGTAATCAATCAAGGTCGTTATGTTAAATTGAATTGTGAATCTAAATGAATAAACGCGATAAACTCAGGGAATTTAAACAGGTAATTTTACAAGTACTTGCTAACAATCTGGTCAGTACGTCGCGTAACGGTCGCAAACTAAAGCTTTACGGTACCTGTTTATTTTATAGCTCGTCTAGTTACATAAAGTTCTCGTTTGACATACAAAAATTAAATTAATTAACTACACAAACTTTTTGCCGGGATTACCTAACCACGCAAAAGTTTGTAGTTCTAAACGGGGATTTTTATGTAACTACCAGAAAGTTAGAATAACCGTCGCCATCACTTGGGCGCGAGTTTGCTTAACCTCACAACGACTAAAACTGTTATGCCACTACCGACAGAAATAAATAGATACACGACTCCACAAATTTAACACTTACTGAATATGAGGTGCGAGATTGTTATAATGATCCCAATCAATTAAGGGTAAATAAATAAATCAGGTCCAAATGAATAACAGCCTAATCTTTGTCGACAAATCTTCAGATCGTTCAAGCGGTCCAGGTAACAGCGGTTATCCATGGAATAAAAATCACTAATCAGATTCCGTTTGCAGGCAAGCAGAGAACGGTTTTCTAACTATATCTCGTGATGAGTGAGTCGGTTTTTCGGGATAAAATTTTGAACGAGGACAGGTTTCACTTGAACAGATTTTGGCAAAAACTTTTCTAGAAACGCCAACGCCGTAGCCAGGAGGTGATCAAGCAGGTCAGAACCAAATATCTAAACGAGCAAAGCCGCCAATGCCAAAAGAAAATATGTTGTTCAAATATATAATCAAAAAACCTAAGCCAATCGATATTAACAAAATTCAAAATTCCTGTTCACCTGTTGTCATCGACAATTTTAGAAATCATGTTTCAACTATCAGTACGAGTACCACAAATTTCAAGCAATGCTATTTCCAGTACTAGCTCCATTGTTGTGGAGAATATTTTGGGAAACCACAATTTGTTAGATGTGGGTTGTTACATAGGACTAAGCAACGCAATTGATGATAATTTAAAATGCAAACTTTTAGATATTCCTTGAAAATCGGAAAAAACCTACAAGTTTCTAATAACAAGTAATAATAAACGAAAACTTAAATGTTAAGTGCATTGGTTTTAATATTTCTCGTGGTTAGTTTACACAACGAAAGCGTAGCATCGTGCTTTATGCAAATATTGTGTTCTGTTTGCTAAAGACTATGCAGGTAAAGGTTCACACCAGCAGTTAAAACCGTTGGTTACTCTGCCACTTAGTAAATGGAAAGATGCGCTGCACGACTTCAGGCAATATCACAAAAACGTGTTTAATATTGGCAGATAGTTTTCTAAAAGTTCATAAAAAATGACAATCAGATATCACGAGTCAACTTGATCCTGGACGGCTGGAACAAATAACTGAGAATCAAAGTTAATTTATTTTTATTATTGAAACAATCAAATTGCGTGGACGACAAGAAACGTCCTTGAGAGGAACATATGACTCAGGTCGGATTAAAATTGATGATCTTAAACTCCAATTTAATGACAAAACTTTTCGAGCTGTTCTACAAATGAGAGGCAGGAGTAACAATGTAAATTCAATAAAAAATTCTAAAACTATGATGTTAAATGCAACGTACCCAAGCCCCGCCATGCAAAATGAACGTATATCAATCTATGGAAAAGTTGTTTAGAAAAAGATAGTTCAAAAAATAAATTATTTTCAATGTTTTTTGATATGGTTGATGAAACGACCGATGTTTCTCGACAAGAACATATGACAATATGTGCGAGATCCACAAAACTTGAAAATACTATATTTATCTTGCATGAAAAGTTTTTAAACTTTGTCCCAGTTGTGAGTACTATGGACAGAAATTTAATTAACAATTCTTTCTCAATTAGAACGTTTAGGAGTAGATTTTCAGTATGTAATTGGGCAAGGAAATGATGGCGCTTCCGCCATGAAAGGTTGTGATAATGGTGTGCAAGTAATAATCCGCGAGTCTCAGCAAGAAGCGCTACAAGTGCATTGTGGGTCGCATTCTTTAAATTTGGTTCTATCCCATTCTTAGAAAGAATTTCCCAGAAACAAAATGAGAAACACTTACGGCAATGTGCGAGACTCGATGGGTCGAAAACCATGATGTGTTAATTAGGTTTTAGGAAATTTTGTAAGCGCCCAGTAAACACAAAATTGATAATGTTTAGTAACAGTTTCAAAACAAAAAATTTATGATTCACTCTTGTTTCAAACATAAAAGAAACCTAACTGCAATAAAATAGCTATAAGTCCATCGCTGTTTCACTTATTTGAATCAGTATAGTTTCGGTATTTTAAATTCAAATCTGTTGCAAACTAAATGTTGCATTCGGCTTACGTTTTAAAAGCTTCGTTCTTGAACTGATACTAAATGATCGATACATGTATGATTTTTTTGTTTCAATAATCAACTAAAACAATTCTTTCAATAATATAATAATACATTTTCGAATGCACGTTTCAAAATTTATTGCACAATAAATATTTTTAAATACATTATCACATTGAGTTTTTTACATATTGCAAATTTCTTTGATGTGGTCTTTTCACGGAAGCCTCGAAAACTGCATCAGTTACTGTTGGATAGCAACTTTTAAGCGCATCTGTAACATAGAAATAAATATTTCATTTATATACATACATAATCATAGAGTAACACAAAATTAATTACATTTTTTAAATAAAAAACAACACAAACTTAATATAAATATCACTTTAGCAATTATAAGAAAGTTATAAAAACACTGTGAATACCTTTAGCTGTACACAATCGTATAGAAAACTTGAAGAATTGAACTGTAATTATAAATCCTAAGTATCATCAGATTTACGCAATAATCTACCTTAACGCAACCATGTGTGTTAATTTATATTTTTTTCATACAAATTAAAACATGATACATAAAAAACAGAAATGATAATAATATTGATTACATTTATGGATTATAATAAAATGTTTCGACTTACCGTTTATTGTTCCATTTCGTAATTGTACACACAGCATCACTTATCAAACTGCAACCGAACAAGTGAAAAGATATCAATTTGCAGCGCAAGCGTTGACGACAGTAATCAAAAATATAGCAACGACTAATGCTGACTAATCACAAAGTATTCGTTTTTCCTAGAGCGATTCTACTGTTTTGAAAATAATTCAATCTTATTTAATCGATCTTCAAGCAATTCTAGTTATTCAAAAAATATTCGGATTTAACAAATCAGTTTTTAACCGGTTGCTGATTATGGGAAAAAAATATGAAGTACTGAAACGGTTCAAAACTGATTGTGAAAAATCGGAACTCTTTCAATTTATTCACTGTCAGTTACATGTAAATGATATAAAAATGGAACTAACACGAAACAACGTATTGAAACAATTGTTTTAATTTTGTGACTGTAACAGTTTCAATCCGTGTTTACTGGGCGGTTCTCGATACATTAGAAGAACTGAGCACTAATGTGGATTCTAAAACTTCATCGAAAGCGAATATTTTTTTAAAATCTATTATTACCAGTGATTTTGTCATAAGTTTATACTAATTAATTTGGACTTCTTCGTTTAGGAGGGGCATGTAAAACCAATTTAATTTATTTTTGTGGCAACGTTTCGTGCTAAAGGCTTACGAATTTAATAAATTACAGTTGGCCTGATGAAGTGCTCGCCACAAAAATAAATTAAAGTGGTTTTACATGCCCCTCCTAAACGAAGAAGTCCAAATTAATTAGTACACATACAAAGGAGGAGACCTTTACCAAGTCATAAGTTTATGTTGCTTAACTATGTTATTTTCATACACTTTACCATTCTGCAAAATACTTTAATCTCCGCTGTGTTACTTGTCAGCTGCTCTACAGCATTACGATTTAATCATAAAAACCATTGAAGACATTTGCTAAAACCTGGATTTAAGATTTACAAAAATTTTCAAAACTGCGCAAGATTTATTAACACCATTAAAGGAAGATATAGAGATTCCAAGATTAGCGTTACGGCAACAGCATAGAACAAACGGCGCAACAGAGCCTAAAACTTATTTCAAATCTATCAACTTCGAAGAAGATTCAAGGATAATAACACTACATTATCATCCTTTAACACTTTTATTTAGTCTGTGTGTTGCAGAAATAACCTTGAATTTTAAATTGACCGTTTCTCGCTTTATAAAAAGTCCCGTTTTCAAATAGCCACAAACTCTTGCAAATTTTGGCGACATTGCGTGTTACAATTTTTAGTCCTAAAGAGTCATTCTCTCCTTTAAAACGACTCAAAACTTATTTGAGCATGTGTACGAGCCAGGAAAGTTTCAATGAGTTGGTTGTATTGTCAATGCACCGCCAAATCAGTATTGACACAGAGGAGGTAATTGACCTATTCGCAGCAAAGAAACTTAAGAAACTAAATTTTATTTTCTAATACGTTAACATGATCTGTTTTTTGATTACTTTTTATTCAATAAATGTACCTAATTATAGAATTTTATTTGTAATTTGTTATGTTAAAAAGTTGGTAGATCAATTTAGGAGTTTAAAAATTTTTCAAGTATAAAATTTGTTCCTCGACATGCCCCACCTTATTTTTTTGTAGCCGGCTGTCAAAACGAATTTTACTTCCTGTGAATGTTTTGTAAAATATGGACCGTTCTTAGCGGTCTCTCTGGCCCAACAAGGCTTTCATAATTAAATTAGTTTCACGCCATTCCACGTAAATATGTGTGCGAATTTTGCGTATTGTTGAGTGAAAGCTTATTTTGGGGTATGTGATTTTATAACTTGTTTTTGGTATTGATGGCTTAAATTAATTCTTGAGCTGGTCCGATCCCTTTACCTGTAATCTTATCAGTGACGTAAAACACCTGCTTGTCGAAAATTTTCCATGGCGTCAGGTCGCTGAAGGCTAAAGGGTTGTACACCAGTTTATGGAAAAAATACTTACACAAGTTTGAAGTGAAATAGAAGGAAGCTCGGCGCATTCTTTTACGTCAAATATTGTATGCATTAAATCAAATTATTTGTACGCTTGGATTAAATTGCATATTACGTTTTAGGTCAGACTGGTAAGGAATTAGCTAATCCCCTACTGAATAATACACAACTGTTAATATTACATTGTCTATTTTAGTTTATTGGTCATGTCGATTATTGGAATGGCCACACGTACATACTAGGTTGTAATCACAATTAATATTAAACTCTTTTTTTGTGTGTCACATACTTATTGCGTGCGCTTTGATTCTCGATACTTTGATTTTCGTATTCTTGAAATTTAACTTAATAAAGTAAAGTCATTTCTTCGTTAAATGTAAAAGTTATATCGATTAGGGCACGTAGATGTGCGACGTGTTGCCCAAACAAAGGGTGTAACTTATATTTGGCCTGTGATAACACCCATGTAATATTGTTAGCAACGTTTATATAACTATACTTATGTACTATTTTCGTCTTCTTCAACTACTTCTGTGATACAATAAATATATATTCTGTGTTATTACTTCTGTCCTGTTATTTGTTCTTTTCCAGCTACGGATTGAGTTAGACGATATCTCCCTAATTTAATCCTTCATCGTCTTGGTGCCTTTTTTTAGCTTTAATCTATAATTTAGCATCACAAAGCCTTCGACTCCCTCTCCGGAGAAACTGTGTTAGCCGTTGCCGCTTTTTTTGTTGTTACAAGAAAACTAGCGTAACAAATTGCTTAAGTTTTGATACCGAATATTTTTTCTGGCTACAGCGGTTAGAAATGGTAACGGATTTTGGCAAAAAGGTTTTGCGAAAAGGAGTTTTGAACGAGGAGAAGTTCTATTAAGACAAATCTTGGCAGGAGTTTCTTTTGCAAGCTCGCTTGGCCGCTTTTTATGAGTTCCGTTTGAATAACCTCGTTGCGGGGATCAACGTTTGCATTGTCCTGGACTTGGTGGGGACCTACAATCTGGGTAAAACTCTACGCGCAACTTTAACAATTTTTTACAAAGTTCTTAAAAATTGTTTTACAGGGTTTTGTAGTGTTACAAAGTGGGTTACATTTTTTTTAAAACGTTTGAAGATAATATGAACGTGTTCACATGTCATTATGGCATTGTGTACCAAAATGTTTTGGAATTTTTATGTTTTTTAATTTTTCCATATAAAAGTTTCAAGTCTGTACGTCACCCAAATTTTATTAGCTTCACAAAATAAAACAATAAACATGTAAAACAAAACAAAGCATTTATCGTATCAGATCCGCATACTTATTTTTCAACCGATTGAAAAAAAATAAGTGGTTTTCAATTTGTTGGATTTTTTTAAATTTATGCTTGTTCAACGATCATTCTTTACCTTGCTGACCAATTTTGATGATTTTTTTTATTAGAAAGAGGGCAACCCAGGAGTAGATTCATTTCAATTTGGTCAAATTATGATGACGGGATCTATGAGAAAATAATCAAATACTAAAATTTACATCAACATGAAATTATCTTGAACGATGTGTATTTTAAGGTTTTTAGTGACTATATCCACGACTGTTAAAATCAATAAAAAGGTAAAAATATTTTTTTTAACAAAAACAAAAAGAACAGACTTTAAAAAATGCATAAAATAAAATGCACTAAAAAGTAAAAAATAATAATTAATTTTGTTACAATTAAACGACGAAATCTTTATTTACATGACATTACTTTTTAAAGTCGATACCAAATACATTCGAGTTTTATTTTATTACAACTGCTTTATGTTAAGAATTGTAACTCAATTAAACTGTTTTTTATTACTTCTTAGTGCATTGGTTTTTTTTGTTAATTTTTTTTATTATAAGCTGCACTAGAAAAATGCCGTGTCAAATTACGTTTTGCAGTTTTATCTGCTTGATTTAGTTAAATTTGAAGTAGGTCTTCTGAGAGATTTCATTTGCAACTTTTTTTTTAACGACAGTCTTACGAATTCATTTTTTAAAATAAATGTTACACTAATTTTTGCATTTTAATAAAATTATGTACGACCAATTTAACGTGTCACTTAGAACACGTGGTACGTTTCAAATATCAATCAGTACTGAATTTGAAAGCACCGCAAGCTATAACAGCAGAAACCATTTTACATGTTAAAACTGCATAAAAAATCTCGTAGTAGGGTCGCGAAATCACGTTACAATGTTCTCCTACATATACAGACACGGGCTCTAATAATTGTAGCCAAAACATAAAATGATGCCTATTTAATTTACTTTACTTTAAACGACGATCATATTAAATTAATGTTTTAGAGTAATAAAAAGTAGATGATACCTATATCCTATAAATATGTATAAATATTTTAGTTGATAACAAATTCTATTGTTTTGGAGCCCGCAACCTAGAGCCCCTATAGATTAGCAGCTACTGGATAAAGCTGGGTTTTAAGGAAAAAATACCTGGGAGTCAAGTCAACGAACAGAAAATGAGCAGAAGACACTCTTGAAGTGTACACGAGTCATTTAAGAACTAAATAGTAAATGAGAGTGAAATTAGGTTTGTTTACAATTTCACTGCGCCTTTACTTTGGAAGAATCATCGGTTCACGAAACTTTAGTGTACACTTTAGATTAAACAACAATGAGAGATTTTACACTGATTAGTTTGGATGATACCTCCAAGACGTTCAAAGTGATAAATGTAAATGACCTGTTCGTTGCAAATTTGGTACATGTTATCTTTGTGAATTAACTTAAAGGCCAGGATTTAGTACAGTGAGAAGTACCTTAAGACAAGAAAAGAAATCAAATACAGTAAAGTGGCTCCATTTCCTTTGCAATCGTAACACTGCATGTTTCCTGTGATAATAATGTTTTAACCAAGCTCACCCAAATTAATAGCAAACAATTAATTAGCGTTAACAAAAGTTAAAAAAAATATATTATCAGGTACACTATTTAGCTTTGCTTCGCAATGAAATTATATCTCGATTACCATGTTTTGGAAAAGACTGATTAATTGTAATTTAAATACGTTCCGATATTCAAAATCTTTCCAGTAAATTAGAAGAAGAAATTTAAGTTTCATGTTTAGTAAACAAGTTTAGTAAATACTTATTAATTATCCATTAATATTTTGTGATAACTTATACAGAGTGTCGCAAAAGCCTTAAAATATTAAAGCTGTGTTTTTTAAAATAAAACTTCCTCTATATTATTACATTTTTGAATTCGGCGATCAAAATAAGTGTTTTAATCACGTTTATGAGAATAACCTTAAAATAGTTTGAATTTTGTCAAATTATAACGTAAATGTTCATGTCTGAAATACTTAAAAAGAGTCGAAGTTATGTAAGCAAAATTTAGGTAATTACATTTTTTGGTAAATTCCAAAATACGGCGTTCTAATCAAATTAATCAAGTTATAACCACTAAAAATAAATACAAAACTACGTTATCACATAATACGTAGTTTATTTAAGTTATTCTAAGAACGAACATGCTTTCCAAGTTAATTCTTAAAGATTACGTGTTTACAGATGTTTAAATCATGTAACGTTACATAGATCAGTCAAAATATTTGAAAAATAAATAACACTGCAAAAATAAAGCTAAATATGCAAAACAACTATTTGTAGGGTACAATGATAAATTTTTTTACTCTAAAAAAGCAGATTGTGAAAATGCTGCTAAAAATTCATACGAAATAGGTTATCGTTCACGTATAGAAACAAACCTAAGAAGAAAATGATAACATAAATCGAAATTATGATTACTATAAACGACGTTTCTTCTATAAATGGCGTGCACTGTATTTTCTTTTCTAACAAAAATAAAAATAAGTTTGTTACACTTTTATACAAGTATACACAAATAGCAGTTCGTAAATTAAAATTGTTAAAAATGCAAACTCGAAATAAACTGTAATAAATTTCTTCAAAATCACGTTAAGATTTCGCTTTGTTTGAATCCAAGACCTTGACCTAACTCAATTATGACGTATTTACTAAATCCGCATATTATAAATTGTTAAAAATGTAGACTCAAAATAAATCGAGATCTTGTATGATAACATACGGCTTACGGATCAAAGTTCATTTTTACTAATAAAGATAAGTTATTGAAATATAATATTCAAGGCGCGTCATTGACTGTTTACAGCGCCATCTGCGTTATAATGGATGAACTTATTATTGCTGCTAAATTAAAATTTTGTGTGTCGGTAGCTACTTTTTAACTCTAGTTTGCGTTTTATATGTTCAATTTTCGACCTTAATGACATTGCGGGATAATCGTTAACATATTTCACTGGGAACAGGACCACTCGAAAACAACCTAATGTAATTAAAAAAGTAAACCTTCAAACGAAATGGAAAGATTTACATCTTCTCCTAAGCTATTTTATAATTTCGTCTTTTTAATAATAACAATATAGTTTACAGCAGAAGTAGAAAATTATCGTTGAAAAATATTGCTTACTTTGTGACCTCTTTTTATGCAAAAAAATAATTTTTTCAAGATTTTAAAACACCTTACATGATTCTGACAACATGCCTCTTTCATAGGAGCACATTTTGCGTTCTTACAACTAATATTTTTTGAGATTTCCTGTGCCCCGTGCACACGCAAGTGCTATATAAAATACATAAACGAAATCCCAGCCCTAAAAGAATTTGGTAGAAATGCTGTTAATTAGATATCACATTGCATTTACTTTACGTGTAATATTTTCGTACAGGCCGAACACCACACTTGAACCTATTTTAATTTATGAGCCTGTTCTATATTATGTATTTTAGCCGATATTTAACCGATAGATATTAGAATTAAATTTTTGTTAAAATCACATATTATATGGACACTTTTGTTACAAAGTAAAAGGGTCTAGTCGTATGTAGTTTTGTTAATATAAAAATTGGATTGTACTAATTACGTAGTAGATAATTTGAAGTAGTTTCTAAAATGAGTAATTTAAACATAATTTCACCTGAAATTATAGTAAAGTTAAACATGAGAATATCATCGTTTATTATCGCTAAATCCACAGTCAATTATTGTCAAAGTGATAATGATGGTCGTCGACATAAATGCACATTTTACTTTCAGTAGCGTTGGATTTGGATAATTGAAGCTTGTGTCCCTTTCCCACGTTAAACTATATGTCTGTTGTTATCATTAAACAGCCTCATTACGTTTGTAAATACCAATGAAGTGATACTTGACAGTTATCTGTGTGTGATGGTGGGCGTACATTTATTCAGTATTTTATTGCCGTTCCACTCAGCTTACACCGTCGTTTACACTGACAACTGGTCATAACAATTCCAGCTTATAATTTAAAACAAGATTTTATCGTCACACGCACGAACATCAGCAAATTGTTTATTAATTAAATAAGAAAAAAATACTAATGGAGTTGGTTTTAAAAAGTTTAAATTGATCGACAGGTATGTTTACAAAAGTGAGTAGACAAAAATTATTTACAAGGTTCGGTAAATTTGTAATTAAAGGCGGGCGTGTTAGGTTTATCGGGTATTGTAATGGGTCGAACGGACACTGTAAACATTAACTCGCTGATTAATGGCACACGATCTATACGAACATTACAACGTTTAAAACAAGGTAGTTTTTTGACAGGATTCATATTCAGGAATAATTCATATTTTTTTAGTAATTGTAATTGCATTTTTTTTAAATTTACATTGAATGATGCGGTGTTTAAAGAGCTCGTTTTGAATTAAAGTACAACCTACTTCGTATTATGATATGTATGTCCGTCACGTCTCGTGTCAGAGACAATGCCCACACAAAATCAACTTGTAGCGCCTCGAATAATGGACTCACACCAATTCAATTAATTAAGTCTTCTTTTGAAAATAAAAGTTTTTTTGTAATTAAGCGCAGATGCACTTTTTTGATACATGATAAAACACAGAACTAATTTAATTAGCTAACGTAAGTAGATATATACTTGATTTCTAGATTTATCAGTAAAAACTAAACATGCTTTTAGCGTTAAAAAATGTCAATTATTTTGACTTGTGTTTAAACGGTATAAATCAAATAAAATCTAATTTTTGTTTATACCCGGATTATCTTAGTAATGTCTAAAGTAGGTTTTATTTTAGTATGCAAAAACAAAATAAAAAGTAAAAAAAGTGCTACAAACAAACTTGAAGAAATGGGTAATTTCAATTTAAAAAGAAACTTATGCAAGAATGTAAGCTTCAGTCACAAAAACTGGTGAAATATTAAAACACAATGTATATATCAATACCTAGTGCAGGTTTCGGGAATCTTTTTAGAGTTATGGTAATAAATTATTTTTTTAAAGAGCAAAGTATAAGTACATACATATGTAGGTAATATACAGGGATCGCCATTACTCCGGCCTCGGTTTCTAGTGCCTTTGTATAAATGTCAACTTAAAATGTTTAGTACTCATTTCTATTAAAAATATGTTGAAATATATTTTTTTTATACAGGGTGTTTAGTTTTCGCTGGGCAACATAAAGTTACACTTTTTTAAATAGCAACTCATCATTTTTTTATGCTGTTTGACGACGGTTTAATTTAGATGAAAAATACTTTAAGGTTATGTTGTCATAAAATCACTTTGAAGTGATATGTACACGTTTCTATTGACTTCCTAGCACGCTACTATTTTTTTGAAATTTTTTTCCTTGGTTTTATTAAGATATATCCGAAATATGGTAAATTGAGTTTATGTTGTCATATCGACTAACCCCTATATTTGTGCGCCTCGATATTGCTTTCCCCTTTAGTAAATCAGTAAAAATTAATATTCTCAATTCCCTTCAAGATATGGAATTTATATTTTGTTTTGTTACTTTCACATTTAAAAATCAGTCACTGTAGTTCACAAATGACAATTATAAAACGCAGTTATTTCATTTAAAAGTAAAGTTTTTACTTTAAACTACTGCATTATTTTGTTTCTATACAATCAGCCAAGACAAAAGGGGTGGGGAGCATTGAATTTTCTCTTGTTTTCTATGAATGTTATATATTTTAATCAGTGTATTTTCCGTTTACGGTCAGTCTCTGACAACCTATTTTAAATCTTAATAACATGTTGTCAAATAAATAGGTAGTTCTAAAAATATTGGAATTCTACTATTATTTTTTGTTTCTATACTTTTAGCTCTTTTCTCAGTTAAGTGTATTTAACAACCTATTTTTAGTTTATTTCTAAAAAATGTTGGAATTATATTTTTTTTATTATGCTATAATTTTATTGTTTGCTAAGTTCAACTGTACTTAAGGAAACAATTTTAGTTAAAATAAATAGTGTTCTACAAGTAGTTCGAATGACACTTTTTTAAATTTTAAACACTAAGTCGTTTTTTTTATTTTAGTTTAAATTTTCAGTATTAAATTGATTTTTCTTATTTAGCTTACTAAATCCTTGTTCAAATAAATACATTTAAAATAAAGAACAAATGACGCAAAACAAGTTTTTTTTTACCTTAAAAACTAAAATTCTTCCGTTTTTGTAGGTCAAACGGTAAAGACTATTAAATTTTTATTAATCAGTTTAATTGTGTTTAATAATACATGTTTAGGTCAAATCAATAAACTTCTAAAAAATGTAGTTCAAATGGCACTTGTTTTTTTAAACTATGTTATTTTGGTGTAGATGTTATGTTTATGTATAATTAGTCTTCTAAATTGTATTATTTTAATTTTTTTACTACAGTTTTATATTAGTTCAAACAAAACATTTTTAGTTTAGAAACTTAAAGTTTTAAGAATAGTAGTTTATATAACACTTGTTTGAAAATCTACAAGTCAGTTGAAAGTCAAGGTTTATTCGAGTTACTAATTTTTTTAAGTATTTGTGTCAATTTTAATGCTATCGACTGAATCGTAATTGAACTACTCTAATCGTTACAACGCAAACGGGCTAAATGTGTCGATTAATTGTAGTGTCTTAACTTCTCACACAACCGCATTAAATCGTTCGCACTTAATGCGATTCGGTTTTTTATAAATAACAAAATAGACACGGCCTACTATTACTTCTCGTAATTTAATGAATTTACACGCGTGTTGAAGGTGGAAGCGCCCCTAATTGCAGGCAGGATTTGAACCTTGATTATATATAGAATTCACTTTAAATTATAAATCAATTATCCAATAAACTGTTACTGTTAAAAATTTTTTTTATTTGAATAAATTGTTAAAAATAATTATCTTTATAAAGCATTATAATCATAATTCGAATAATTTAAATACCTACAAATTATATAAAAAAAATGTTAAAAATAGCTTCTGGTTTTTTATCAGACCCATCTTTTGGTAGAAACGAGAGAATATGAAAAGCCACCAAATTCTAAGTTACTAGGAGTTTTGGTTCGAGAGTTATCGTGGGTACATCGTTACACACATACAGACACCCAAATTTTTTAATCAAAAATACATTTTTTGATTCACGAGACCTAACTTATTATTATGCAAAAAATATTTTTTTGAAAAGAAATTGCGATCGCTATACTTTTCTGTATAGGAAAGTAAAAAGAGAAAAGAGTTTATTGGTTAGAAAGAAGTAAATCCATAGAGCGTTTATCTGATTAATTAAAAGTGAAATTATAGCATCAATACAAGCAAAAAATGACAAAATAAAAATGGTAATAAAACATTTAAAAAAATTTGAAGTTTAATTCAAATAAATTGAAAATTATGTTGCATTACTGTTGCATTAAATAATCTTCTAAGTTTATTAACATCGTAATCAAAACAAATCAAAAACATTTTTATGATGTCTAATTTAGTTCGAAGAACTATAAATTATTTCTAAGTATACTAAAAATACAAAGCAACTCAGTCAAAATACGTACTCGAATAAATAAATACAATGCAAAAATAAAGCAAAATGAAAACCTGTTTTTAATTTTTCTAATTAGTGGTACATAGTTACATAGTCACCACGCCGACGATACTTGATAATCAGACTTCAGACTATATTAATTTACAGAGAAAAAGTAGTCTGATATCACTTGACTTTCAAATAAACAAAAAATGTTTTTTTAAATAAATTCACATGAAACGAATCAACTTCGATTAAAAAATTATAGCAAAATATGTTATTGTTCATCTATTGAAGTAAAACTGAGAAGAAAATTGATAACTTAAACCAGAATTGTGATTACTATAAACGGTGTTTTTTCTATGTAGTAGCATACGTCCGGTCTGTTTTTTAATGAAAGCTTTAAATTGTACAATGTTGTGTGATTTCAAATTTAAAAATCGGTAATAGCTAACAATAAATTAATTACATACTGATTCTGATAGTTGTAACGGTTACAAAACTGACCCATCTAAAAATTGTAAATTGTTAGGCTTAATTTTGTTTAAACTTCAAAATAAAATTGAATAGGACTAAAAGACAAATAACGATTCAGGTTTAATAAATATATTTTGAACTAAATTTGATTTTGATTTTAGCGACAAATAAATTATAACATAACAGTTGTCGGTTTTTAAAAATGATGTTTATTCTACATTCTCTATCCTGTTTGTTTGCGTTTTTGACATTATCTATGCATTTTTTTACTTATTTTCTTCGCACACATTGTTTCGCACAACGTTTCTACTTTTTTTTATGGTAAATTTTCGATAGTTTTGAATTTACGCTGTCAGTTAAGTCATGTTTATGTGTGTTACTATTTAATTGATTTATTTCAATTCGTCTTTGTCATTTTGAACTGGTAAGTAAATTTCGTTTTCAATTAATTTATGGTTTTACGTTGCGTCAATATCTGTATGCTGTGTTTACGACTATTTAGCATTCTCTTTGTGTTAATAAAAATGTGATTGCAATATGATTTATGTTTCCGACAATTTTTATCTGGTTTTTGAGATGCGAATAATTTGATCTTTTAAGCAGAGTTATTTGTGTTAACACCATTAAGAGTATTGTTTATTCATTATTATCTTTGTTAATGGCTGCTAGTACAATATGGAACAATTCGTGTAAACCTACGTGAAATTACGATTTGTTTTAATTTTTTGTCTCTGTTGGTTGCATTTTTATCATAGGAGGATTTTTTTTATAACTCTGTAGGCAGTCCGTGTAATTGTTAGAAAAGAAAAGATTGTTTATTTGTTAAGGAAAAATGGTTTGGTGAAAGTTTAAGTTACCAGTTTTGCTTTAATCTTAACTACTATAGTAGTTTTAAAAGTTCACTAAAAATTAGTTGACGTTTTTACGGGAATCGTGTTCAATTTCCTTTTTTGGATACACAATTCAATATTACCTCCAGCGGGTTATCAATATCGTATCAAACAACATAGCATGTTTGGGACTTTCCAATTTTTTTTATGGCCGAAAGTTACTTACCGGTACGGCAACGACACTGGGGCTTGTTATCCGGTCAGTTCATTCACCGATTGAAAGAAATTAAGATATTTATAAACTTTCGTATCTGACAAGTGCATTCAGTTAGGATACGGATTTTAATTATGATTATTTTACGCTATATTTAAATTTAATTAATAATCAAATTTAAATTTGAAATATGTTGCGTCATTTTAATTAAACTTTACGTTAATTTATTTTTTTTTTGTGTTTAGCTTTGCTAGTATAAGGACAATGATTATAAACATTAATGCAAATTTTTCACCAAAAAGAAGATGATTGTCAGGAACTGCACATCCGTAATAAAATCTACCACATTTTATCGTAGGAAATGCTGCTTTTTCTCTTCCAGAGAAAATGATGTGTCCCTATTCTGGAAATAATTAAATATTATTTAGCTTCTTTTTAATTATAGACATGCAAAGGCGAGGAGAACAATAAAAAATACGTTTAGCACATTACAAGCGCGGTAGGGAATTTTTTTAGAACGATATGTGCAGCACTTATAACAGTAGATAATATTAAAAAACTTGTGGTGTATAATTATATAAAGCGTGTATCAGAAAAATTTGTATAGTCCAATGTATTTAGTTGATTCTGAAAAAGCCATTGGTCATTACAATCATGAGATATCAACTTTAATATTTAATATTATTGCAATTGCTATCGTCCGGGTAACTCAAGTTTAAGGGCAAAAGTCTAACGTGAGAATCTGTCAGATTGTTTTATGGATCCTGCAGGATTTAAAGAATGACAATTTAAATATGTTCAAAAAAACAGAATAAAAACATTAATTCTTACTGTTATAGACATTTCAATACAAAATACAAAAATATATTTTATATATATTTAATGTCCAAATTACTTTTATTAATCAAAACATGTTAAATTTGTTAATTTATTATAATATTAAATAGTTCTTTTTTTCTTTTTTTTCTGTTGGTGGTAGCTTTCGCAACTCCATCGCTATCATTTTACAAATATTTTATTTATTATTGAAGCTACTATAGCTTTATTTACACCCTCCATTGATTTGTATAATTTTTCTGAGTTTGTAAACCTACTTTTTGTCCAGTTATAAATTACATCTGTTTTTAATGTTTGAAATTAAATTAAAACAAAAATTTTTTTAATCTATGGCTATACTTTATGTTAAAATGCATGACTAAGATTAAATTTAAAACATAAAATTAAAAAAATCTACGCAATTTAGTCAAACGAACAAAACTAATTGTTCGGTCGTGTTTGCATTAAAAAATAATTAAATAATTACAAAATAACATAAATTTCAAACAAAATTAAAAATCCTAATACTAAAGTCCCAAAAACCCAAAGTTTTCGGGTTTAACATTGATACAGCACCATAAAAAAAACTGTTAAATATCGTCTTTAACATAAAAGACTATAAAAAAATTGCAAAACCAAAAAAAAAGATAAAACCGATCAACTCAGTAAATCGCAAAGTTTTTTTTATTCTATTTAAAATCAAAGCTTTTAAAACACTAAACTCGCGAAATTACGTTCACCAATTTACCCAAGTAGCAAAAATCAGTTACAAAACGGTTGTAAAACTCTCTTGCAACTATGGTTTCAGTAAGGTATTTAGTTACAGAATAGTTGCTGAGTCTTTCCTGATACGTTGTCAATACCGGATTTGGTCAGTTGCAAGGCAACTGCAGTAATATTATAACCGTTTTACAACGTGTCTGAAACCGTTGCAATTACTACTTTGTAACTGTTTTGCAGCGTTGCTATAACGGTTTTTTACAAATCATGTTTACCTATTCTGAATCGTTTCTGTAATGGTTTATCATCACGGTTTTGTAATTGATTTGTAACATTGTAGTTACCGTTTACAGCAACTGCTATGTAACTGTTTTGAAAACATGTTTATTACCATTATTTGAAACTACTTTATAACCGCTTTTGTTAAGCAACTTATCCAAGATTTTAGTTACTAACTGCATCATAAAGATTAAAACAAAAGTAGAAATAAAAATATATTAATAAAAAGATACAGATATAAAAAGTTATAATAAATGTACATTATTTAATTTTTTATAGTTTCTTATAGAACTAAATTCAAACAAAAAAGATATAATAAAAGAATTTTTACATCTGTTGCAAGTAGGTACCAATAAACAGGTTTTTACGGCATATTTTCAAGAAAAGCGGATTATGTCTATTATTTATAAATTTTGTAAATAGTAAATGCATAAATTTTGTTAAGAGAAAAATGTCTTTGTGTTAAAAGACCATGGCGGATTAAGATATTCCTCACATGTTATAGTTTAATGCGTCTACGTAATTCTTAGTTAAATATTTGTATTAGGCTACAAATGCACATGTGCAATTATAATCTGTTCAATGATCATAATCTCGACTGCTTTTTTAAAGATTATAGGTGTTCGCAATGGCGATCTAATTTACATGTTCTAATCACTGTATGTAATATTGTAATGTCCTTGCAATCAAATTCTATTTTATCCTAGAAGAAAATAAAATCAATTTAAAATTTGCTTACTTATAATTGGCAACTACTTCTTCAACGTTGATTAAATTAGAAACAGTAGTTTAAATGCACGATTAAAATTATAGTAATATAATATACTAATAATTGTACTTACGTAGTTTTGAATTAGAAACACTTTCGGTACTGTTTATTGGATAATGATAATGGACTATGTGTCTTATAAAAATCTCGTAAAATGCACTTCTTCTGTTGCTGTTTGAACGTATAGATTAACACTGTAGTGTAGTTTTAGAAATTCACACTTGTAACCATAGTTTCAAGACTGTTACACTCGAAACCGAAATGAAGGTTTTAACGTCACTAAATTGACACTGTAGTTACATAAGGGTTTAAGAAAAACTTACCTATAACCATAGTTGTAAAATGGTTATTTCTGTAATAGATTTGAAACCTCAGTAAATTACGAAAGTTGCTGCTACGTTGCTGCAATGGTTTTTTTACCATGGTGCTAATGTTACTAATTTGCAACTGGTTACAACGTAACCACGGTTACAAAATGTTGCTTGGGTAGTTTAAACGGTAATAAATAACTACCTTAAATTTTCATCGTAATAGTTCCAGGAAGAGGCTTCTGGTTGATCATAAAGTTGCTAGTTGTTGACTGCAAGAAAATCGTAAGGGTACCCTCAAATCGCCCTACGGCGAAAGCTTTATCATGTCGCACAACTTAACACACGATTCTAAATTCCGTAAAAATAAGATTCAAAAGCACGTGAATATATTAAAAGCCATAAATTTGACTACTAGGATAATCAATCCTTCACTAACAGAACTAAAAATTTACTGTTTTCTGCATTACTCCCGCGGATATCTCCAAATCTTAAGAGTCGATTCGCCCCAAACTCATACTACATCTAAATGTCTTTAAATGATTGAAAACTTGTGAGTTCCCTTCTTCCAAAACCAAAACTAAATAATTATAACCTCAGTGCGCGACCGCTTCCATAGAGAGCTGTGACCGAAATCTTTGTGGAAGAAAACAGTAAAACAAAGACGTGAAAAAAGATGCAAACAGATTCATATAGAACGTAAAAGTAGTGTTCAAAGATAGCTTTACCCATGACAAGATGCAACGTTAACAAAAAAAAATCAAAATAAAAAAATTTAACTATACAAACATAAATTAGATACATCTAGAATTTTACCAGGACAAAAGATTGCCAAATCAACGTAAATCCAGAGTACGGATGTATATGCAGCGTAATAATTTGAAATTAATTAAATACAAAGCTTACTTACAAATTTGATCGACAAAGATGAATTTAGAAACGTGAACTATCTTCATTAAATTAACGTGAAAATACTCAAACAATCCTAATGTACACAAAACGAATAAAATCAACTCAAATACCGGGTCCTTCACAAAAGAAATTGCACAAAACTAAACGACGGTTACATGTTGTATTAGCGGAATGCAATAATCTCCTTCTCGCTTCCGTCTACTGTACCACTGACTACTTTCAAACACAAAATAGGTAACCTAGACAACCTAATTAAATAGATCGATCGAGAACTACTGGTTGCTGGTGACTTTAATGTTATGTTAATGACATTGTGTTATTACACAAGAACTTTACTCTTACATTTATGCGTGGTTCCGATAGATTTACACTTGATCTTAGCATGGTTTGTAAATGTAAAATTGAAAGCGTATACGATTGGGATGTTTTAGATGTGGAATCCTTAAGTGACCACTTTGACATTAAAATTCATATTACAAACTTGCCGTACAAACTGGACCGAACATTTCCCGTCAGTTACGGAACCTTAAAAAATTAAACACTAAAAAATTTATTTCGACTTTTCAAGGACTCATTACTAACAACCCTATAAATGGTAATAGAAATATGAAAAGTTGTATAAACATTTCATGTGACAGGTCGACGCCTTTTAAAAGTAAAGGTTAACTTTACAAATACTGGTGGAACGCGGACATCAAGAGTTTTTGAGTCGCCTGCAAATACGCGAGAAGATTCCTTCTAAGAACAAAAAAAACACCTTTCAATAGGATACCTCCAAGTTATTTACAAGCAAAGGTGTAGTGAACTAAGACCTCCAAAAAAACATGTTGGCTTCGTTTAATTAAAAAAAATAAACAACCTTTGGGGCGATGCGTTTAAAATTATCACAGACAAATTCATTAGGAGGGAAAATGGAAAAACAGTTTTCTTATGTGGCGGATATAACATATATTCTAGCGACCAAATAAAATACATAGCATAATTCTAGATAGCAAACTCACTTGTGACCTTTACCTGAGGGCCTCCTAGAAGAAGGCTATCATTTGTATAAGCCAGTTAGCCATGATTCTTCAGGGATCCCTCAAAAATATGGACTCTCGCAGAATAGTCATCGCAATAGTTGCCAAGGAAAAATTTCTCTACGATTGCCAAGTCTGGGTTGTTCAATGCCTTACCGATCATGCCAACTTTGAACAATCTCTTCATAGGTTCAGTGTGTCGTAAAACAGTTTATGCTTGATTTGCAAACAGGACGTGGACACGGCCGAACATACGTTATTCCAATGTGGAAAATGGGTTAAAGTGCATCAGAAGTTCAAATTAAACTTAAACTGGTCATATTTTATTTCTACGACACAAAGCAACAGCTCTAACTGGGAAAAGATAGTTGAATTCTCCAAAGTAATTATGACATATGTAGCTGTTTTAGTGTTCTGTGCCACGTGGTTCATGTGCTGTTTCTGTTCTGTGCGTGCTAGCAGTGCAGCTGAACGTTTTTTGTCGAAATTTTGTTTTTTGTTGTTTTAGAAGTTTTTTTGCTCCTATCGAGTTTTTGTTTAATTTACTTCCGATATAATGTTAAGCTCACTGTTTCGTACATGCAGTGGTGGCCACTATGGCCGAGTGCAAAAACGCTTGTTGGGGATACCGTACAAACATCGTAAGTTTATAATCGCGTAGTTTGTTTTTTGCTGTTATTCTTCTATAACTTTCTTAGTTTCTTTTCTACACTGAGAGAAAGGTTTGTTTCACAGAACACTAAATTTATTACTCTAAAACAAATTGTGTAATTGAATATGGCGAAATAAAGATAGTGTTTAGTGAAAATAAACCAGCAGTTTGAAACATATTTTTTAGTTAATTTTAGCATGTCTTTGTTTCAATTTAATATAAATTTATATTAAGAAACTGCAATATTTTAGATAATATAATTAATTGTTAAATTAACTAATATTTCTTTAATGTAACTAAATGATCTATTTACCATAACAAAATATTTCCTTGTTAGAAATACAGAAAGACTTGCATCACGTGAGAATATGTTTGTCACAAATAAACTAAACCCTTCTCTGAAATATATATAAGATTGCTTTTAGTAAATATATTTTTTTAATTACATGAGGTACATAATGGTTACATCATCTTATCATACATTAACGCATGGCAACGTTTAGCGCATATAAAATTTGAAGAATCTAACTATAATTAATGAAACTGGAACCCAGATGCAAAAGTAAAAACACATTTACTCCATTATTGCATCATGTGTTCATTCATTGATATGCCAATTTTGGAAATTACCATTAGATAAAACTAGCTAATTATATAGTTGCTCACACACGTTATTGTTCATAGCTTGAATAATTGTACATAAAAACTAACGCACAAAATGATTCCTAAGTTAAAACTTCACTCACAGAAAAATACAAATTGCAATGGATTTATGCTATTTATGCATAATTAATATTTACGTTATAGGCACGTAGGCACGACATTATAAGTAGTAAAGATACCTATGTTTGTAGCTAATAAATGGTTTATTGTGAGGATTAAATTATTTTGTGGTGTTATCAAACCATGGTTTGTTTGGCTGAATGGGAAAACTTCATGATTCAACGTTATATTGGATAGTGTAAAGTAAGATGCTGTTGGTACAAAACAACTGCTCTAAATGAAGGGTTTCGTAATAAGAAATAGAGCAATTGTCTTTGTTTAATAAAATTTCAATGCATCTAAATAAAAGAATAATTTTTCCAATTTTACCATTTCAAAATCCGTATTTGTTTGTTATAAGAATTGCATTTCTCTCAGTGTATGTATGTGCTTTTGTTTAATAAATGCATTATAAAAAAGACTTTTCCACAGGGTTTAGCATTCTTTAACGTAACACTTGTAACAGATTACCAACAATTATTGTTAACAATCTGATTCTTGTAGCTTTTATTTTTCTTATCATAAAATAAATGATTTAGTCTCACCAAATTAATTAATATTTCAATGTATACATTCATGTCAGCAACGAATATTTGACGGACTTGACGAATACAAAAGCAAAATCACAGCAAAATTCAGATGCCTTAACCTTACTTATTTACAAAATCCGCTAACGAACTTGAGAAAATAAGAAAGCTAGATATTGCATAATTATTTTTAGTGAGTTTGCGCACTTACAGTTTTTACGTAATTTTAATGAAATGATAAAATATATTTTTGACTAAATAACTTGTGCTTATGTTTTTCAAGGTCGAATCATAAACGTAAACGCAATCCGTACGTATTATGACAAGCATCGTAAGCTAGTTTTTAACTTTATGTTTGTGTTTACGTTTATATTGATTACGAAGACTTTAAGCCATTAAAACTAACACTTTTTAAAAATTTCTACTAACTAATTATCAGTGTTCGTTATTTTTTTTTAAATATTTACACTGGTTACCTAACTGTAAAATTGCCACTTCTACTAAACTGAAGATTTTTAATTTTATTATAAATAAATGTGAGTTTAACAAAGACAATCAAATATAATATTGATAAAAAATACATAATATATGAAACATTTGTTTAAATTAAACACAAATAGGAACAAACTATTGCCATTGCACTACATCACAGTAGGCAATAAAACTAAATCAAAACAAACACAACAATTACAGCGCCCGTTTGACACATTTACAAGTGTAAATGGGAAAAGCGGTAGATCACTTAGTTGATCGGTTGAATTGTAGAATGTTGTATTATGTAAATCAACTAAATTGCGTAACCATTGAATAATGTCTTTGTTCGCATGAAAACATATTAAGTGTTACTCCAATAACATCAAAAATATAAAATTTCAGAAAAGTGAACTCGCAAAAATAGAAACCCTTACAAATTCATTCGTCTGTATTTTTCGATAAAAAAAATACAAATCCAATAAGTTTGTTTCAGTCGGATAATTCCAAAAGTTAAGCTTTTTTTGAAATTCCAATTATTAATGTACAAAATATATCAGTTCAAAGTCGCTTACGTTTGTTAACCTATCATTTCATAAAGTTCTTTGAATTAAATTGAAAACATATTTATACATCTTATAAGCATCTTTATAACATAACATTGTTAAGTACTCGTGCCGTTTCAGTCTTTAGGTAGATTTATGCGATAGACGAGTTCGTTGGGGTAGAACTGATAGCCACCCACCGAAAGGGATTTCAAGCACATCAGCAATGATCATTTAACACCGAACAAGAATGCTTTGTCACGGTTCTCTTTCACGATATGGCAAAAACCGAAAAAATAGAAATATAACTGAAATCGTCGGCTAGACACGAAACAAACTTATTTCAATGAAAACTACGAAACGAAACACGACTTATCGTTGCCAAGTCCCGAGAGGTATAACCACATTATTAATTTTTCCAAACTTCTAAAAAAAAAGTTATATATAGGGGTTAATTAAAAACGTGAGTTGCTTTTACTATTTTCTGTCATCTGTCAACTGTAACGGTCTTGAAGTTTACAAACGTGTTAAAAGAAGATGGAAGTTAATACGCCAAACGAACAGTGTTAAAAAAGTTTTTTCTACTTTAATTTAATGTTGGTAATTAGTAGAGCCGGAACGGCAGAATATAATGAAAACTGATGAAAATTTAAATTTTTAATTTTGTTGGAACATAAGTTTCAGTTTAAATGGATTACCCAATCTCGGTAAAACTAATATTAAAGCAATAAATAAATTAATTTGAAAAACAAACGCCAAATAATCTTTTATTAAATATTTTGTTATATACATTTGAGTTTATATACACGGTCAATCGTTAAAAAGCAATCTCGACTAATTTCCGAATTAGTACTCTAGAATTAAGTACTAGGATTTTATTTCTTTTCTTTTGCGAATATCTGCCTTACGACTATAATAAAAGGTTTTAGATTTAAAGGTCTTATTTTGCTCTTATGTCCTTTTAGAATCAGTTTTATTTTCTCTTCAATTGTGTTCCTTTTAAGTGCAACTAAAAAACAACAAATGTGCAATCTAAAAGTAATAAATTTCTTGTAGCAATTTCTACTACACAAAGAAATTAGGTTTTAAGGATTACTTAAAGAACCGAAAGAATAATCTTTTTATTAATTCTGAAACATTAGTGAATAAATTCTAGAAAACTTTGTAAACAATTACTGAGTCATTTTTAATAATAAACTTCTAATTCTAATTTAATACGAATTAAAAAATTCTAACTTTGTTAGGTTTAATTGTCAAACTTCTGTTCATGGTTTTTAAATTATTTGTAATAAAAAATTTGATTAAACGCATAAATATTTTTTAATAATCATTATTTTTGAAACATTTTGGTTTTAACGTTTCGGATGAATTATGAGATGTAAATTAGCTATATTCTTAATTGGGTATTACAAGGTGTTGTTATGATTTATTACAAACATTTTGTATTTTAATTAAAGAAATATTTGAAGTAAGTACATTTGTTACGGTATTTTAATTGAGGTTTTCTAGAAAGTTGAATTACGATTGTCCATTAAACGAAACAAGTTTTTATACGTTGGACATTTTGAACTAATAAAACAAAAATTCAGTAAATACATAAACGTATTTAAGTGTTAACTGCAGCCTTTATTTTCTCTAAATAATTTCAACTCCGTTTTCCACGGTGACTAAAAACAAAGTTTGAGGAAAATAAATTAGTCACTTACTTCTTGGATTGATTTTGCAAGAAAGTTTTGTTTATCAATTATTTTTTAGAATTAAATTTACAAAATCTATGTCTATTAATAAATTTTAGTAATTAATTATTAATATTTGAAGAATGTAAAGTGTACAATATTTTAAAATATTTCATTTTCTGCATTTTCTACAAACGTTATTAAAAAATCTTTTTATAGAATTTTACTAATACTTGCATGCTAATTTTAACTTATGGATATAACCTCCGCGTTGAAATCACCAATTAAAAAAATATATATAAAATATACACACAGTAATGAAACAGCGTTATTCTAAAACTGTTTAAGTCCAATAATACTAATTTTTAGATAATAGAGATTTTCTGTACCACTTTAGTTTCAATAATGGTCAAAGAAAAATTTTAAAATTAATTCTTAATGTTGTTAACAATTTAAGTATCAAAAATTCAATTAAAAATCAAGTAATTTATTATTATACAGCGTATATGTATCTGAAATACGACTACAAACTTAAGGAGTAGTCCTTGTGGCGTTCCATGAAAAATTTTCAAGATTTTATACTTATATTGGTTGGTCTCTTAATGAGATATGAATATATGGTCTGGTATACTATGGTACTTCTTAAATCCACTGTTTGTCTTGTAGTTTGTGTTTTGTTTCCACTCTCGTTTGTTTTCTAATATTCTTTTATATACCTTGGCCATCATCATCCTCTTTTATTAGGTTAGGGTTAACTGTTTCCTCTTTGTTTTCGTCTTGAGTCATTTCTTGCGTTACTTTTTTATCCTTTCCGTTTCTGTTTATTATCAAGTAGTCCTCAGTGATTAGACGTCCTTTTTTGCTGTTTATACTTGTTGTAACAGTTTCTTTATTAGTTTTTAGTCCTGTTAATATTTTGTAAAATAGTTTAGTGTTTTTTTTGTTGTTTGTATTGTTCATACGTTTCTTGCGTTCCCTCTTTAAAATGTTTTTTCCACAGTGTGTTTCTTCTTCCTAACCTTTTCTTTTACTCTTTCATTCCACCATTCAGTTCTTTTGTGTATGGTACTATTCTTCTTAGTGCCACATGTTTCTTTGGGCATTATTTGTGATTATCTTCAATTCTTCCTTAATATCTTTTGTTATTTCACTGTTTTCTCTTATTCCCCTTTTTACTCTGTTTATATAACCTTCTTTATTTTTTCTGTTTCTGAGTTTATGTGTGTGCTAATTCTACGATAGTTTTTCTTTGTGTATTCAGTTTATCAACAAAGTTGTTTCCACTACGTACTGATTTGATACTTCACAGCTTCTTTTCACTTTTGTATCTCTGATTCTTTTATTTTTAAGTTTTGTCTACAATTGTGTAGTCAATTATAGGTTGTTCGTTCCTGGATCTAACTTCTCTAATAATTTTGTGTATTTGTTTGTGTTGCAAAATGGTGTTTGTGATGATTAATTAGTTATCTAGGTAAAATTCTAGTAGTAACTTCCCATTTCCCATCTCTTCTCCATGTGGTCCGTTAACTCCATTTTAATCTTCTGTTTTATTCCCCACTCTGCTGTTCATATTTTCTATTATGATTATAATCTCTTTACTGTTCTCCAGAGCTTCTTGAATTTTCTTCCCAGAACATAGTTTTTTCTTTTTTATTGTCGTTTTCGTTTGGTCCATAGCATGTTATAGTGGTATATGTTTGCTTTCTTTATTTCTACGCTTATTATTCTTTCGTTGTTGTATTTTCACTGTTGCACCTCATCTACTGTATCTTTTTTAATTATGCATGCAACTTCAGCTTGTGCTTTTACCGATTCATTTACCCTACTCTATATTATTAAATTTCCATTACGCATGTTTACTGTCCCTTGCCCTTTCTTTTTCGTTTCTGTTATTGCTAATATCTCGATGTTAGATTTTTTCATTCTTTTGTTAGTTCTATCTCTTTCTCGTTTAATCCTCTCACCTTCCATGTTCCGAGTTTCCATGTTATTGCTTTGTTTTTGTCGTTAAATTTTTGTTTAGTTTTTTTGTATTATTGTCATGCACATTGCTGTGTTCGTTACCTTTGAATTCATCTTGTTTAGTTTTTACTAGTTTTTTGTTCGTACCGTTTTTGTAATTTTTCTTACTTGTTGTTCCAACGTTTTTCCATTGGGACATCTTTCCTCGATTGTGCGTTTATAGATTCTGTTTATATTTATTTCCTTTTGTGATTCTTCTTGTACATTCTTATTATTTTTATCTTTTTTATTATATGCCACATTTAGTAGATCTTCTGCATAAAATCTTACTATTTATTATTAATTTCTTATGTATCAAAACTATCTGTCTGTCCTCTCAGCTTTTAAATGTAGTATTTATAATTTACGTTCTTTTACTACCTTTTCCGTGTAGTCTTGTTTAATCTATATTTTGGATTTTTTTAATTTTTTATCATCTTTTGTTAATTCTTGAACTTCTCCATAATTGCTAGTTTTCGTTCAAGGGCTTCAATTCTTTTGTGTTGATTAATCGTTTGATTTTTTAGTACTGTGTTTTCTTCTTTAAGTTTTTTTACTTGTTGATTTAATTTTCCTATTTTGTCATCCATCAAATCTAATTTATTTTGGATTTGTGTAAACATTTCTTTAATTTCTTCTATCTTCGTCATTTTGCCACTTATTGCTATTAATTTTAGTGTATTTTAGGTTGGTAAAATGTTGTCTAATAACACCACTAAATGTCCAGCTGTAAAAGTTGTGGCTCGGTTTTACACCTCTAAGGCACAACCCTTCTTTGTACAGTGGTTTGTTGTAAAATTTATTTGTTTATATTAATTTATGTCCAATTTCCTGTTGGTATGCTACTAAAGTACTTTCCCGTATGATGAGTTTACAATCTTCAACTCTTCATCACTTATCTATTAGTGGCATGCAATTTTCCTACTTATTTGAAAACTTGTATAATGTTATTCTCGAATCTACCCACATCTATTTGTCTCCTTTCTCATCTACAGCATTTACTTTTGCTTCTTTCTCACAAGTTCTTAGTATTTTATTTTAATCGATACAAACTGCAATTGACTAAATATCAGAGCACCAAACCAGTTGATGTTGACGCTAAAATTTACAAGAAGGGATGCACAATTTTAGCACTTCACTTCAGGATGTTTAAAAACCCAACATTGAAACGCTTGTAATGTTGTTATTGTAAACAGAAGTTTTTTAAATTGTTCATCACGGTTTGATAGACAAAGGAATAAAAACGATAAAACACAAGACAGTTATTTCAATAATTGAAAATGAAAATACAGCTATTAGAGGAGTTGGTTTCTTCATTCTTAAAAAACACTCAAGTATCATGGAATATGTAAAAAACATATTCACTCGAGTTACGCTTCTATGATTAAATCTAAATAAAAAAATAAACAATATAATTTAAGAATCTTTTAGGTGAAGGCCCAACAACAGATAGAAAAGTGGCGCCCAACGTGAGACCGGTTAAGCTAATGGCGTTAATTTTTTACTATCATTCGTCGTATATACACGGTTTGATAAAAAAAAATAAAAACAGCAATATATTTATGAACGCGATTGAAGTTTACAAAAAAGCGTAGTTTCAACGACATTTTTTGAGAGATTTATTTATGATCTTTGACAGTTTTGCTGTGACATGATGACAGGGTGTTCAACCACTAGTTAATTAAGCGGAAGCATTAAATTTATTACGTGTACGTACGGACTAAAAAACTTTCCTACAAAATTTATTGTAATGTTTTTTTATGGAAACAAACTGATAAAAAGAACTACAAACACATTTGTGTTCAAAAAACGAGCTATTTTGGCAAAATTACCAGACAAAAAATTAAACAAATCCGTACAAATCAATATCATTTATGGTAACGTGAAAAAGTGTTTTGTGCAAAATAAAATCATGCTCAAATTTATTAATCAAATTCCTCTTGCAATAAATTCTATTCTATTAAATGATAAACACGTGTTACTGTAGTTGAAATCGCGATGTGTCTTATGACTCATCGGTAGGCAACGTACGGCTTAAGACTTTTGAAATGTATGTCTTTATTGACTAACACGTGCATAATAAGTGATATCTGTAATTCCAATAAAATTGAATATTGACATTTTGAAACAGCTGTCAGGTTTTGTAGCAAAAATAGTTCAGTGAACTAAAAACAAAGTTTTAAGGTAAAACCAAACATGTTTTATGAAGAAATAGTAAATAGTTACTTAATAATCATATTGATTTATATTTTTAAATTTAAATTTTTAAATAATTGCACTTGTAAAGTTTAAATTTGTAGCATAGGAATGACACAGTACGAGTTACATTTAGTATTACTGAAAATTTATTAAAAAGGTATTTATTTCGACTTTAATGTATTTTGTAGGTTGCAAGTATGTGGTTTGTATCAATGAAAAGCCATGGCTATTGAATGGATGATCTGAAATTTATATACTGCGGTTCTATTGTGTACTTTTTAAGTCTAAAGCTAGGATTGAGATGTAAATAATTATACTACTATTTGTATTACGGAATAAATTAATAAATAACGCATAATATTATAATTTTATGACTTGAACACAGTATAACTAAAAAGACAAAACAAATTGTGGATTCGTCTACAAGTGTAAATAGAATCAATTTAATAAAATGCTACGATTGAGAAGCAACTGGCTACATAAAATCAAATTGTTTACATTGTAAAAATACTTGATTAAATAGAAAAAAAAACTACAACGATACAAAACTTTTGTGACAAGGACAAGATCACTCCAGTATAGAAGACGCTTAAAAAAGAGTAATCAACTAAGATTCAGAAAATACACTGAAAATTACCACTGAGAACATTCACAAAGCAGTGAAATGTGAAATCTAAGTTTTCGGCAAAGATAACAATATGATTTAAACCTTTAAAATCAAAAAAGAAAATTTGATCAAAAAACCTAAAATGTATATGTTTAAATAATTTTCTGTGCTTTCGTCCGTTTTGACGTATTTTGTAGCATCATAATCGGCCGGAAATTTTACTTTTCCGGCCTAGGCCGGTAAAGTGTAGTAAAATTTTATGACTAAAAGTTGGCACTAGTAATCATTAATTAAACGGCATCTGTCAATTTGTCAGATTTACTAACATATCTGTGTTATTGTTTAGAGTAACAACAAATTTTTTAAACAAATATAACATATTTGCTTATATCTTATAATTGCTAAAAACAGCAATGGTTGTATTTTCATATAAGTTAAATTGCAATATTATGTAATTGTCAAATTAATTTCAAGAACAATAAATTGTATTTCGTAATTACAGATTTCAGTTTTATCATAACATATGTTATACTATAAAAGTCAGCACAAAAAATGTTGTGTATCACACGTCCTAAAAGTTTTATGCGATTATTCCGCTTTTATTAGGCCTCGTCTTCACCTCGGTCTACAAATATTCTCTTACTCGCAAAATACCACTTTTTTGGACTAGTGATACAAATAACTATTAAAATACCAAAAAGATGAAATAACGCAACAACTACATAAAAAACTACATAAGATCGATAGAACAAACAGACTTTTTGAAGCTTAATACTTTTTTAAACAAAACCAAATACATGAGAATTCTAGTCCCAACAAAAAATCCTAAAGTAAAATATCACGAAATAAAATTAGTAGAATATTACAAATAAATTAAGACTAAATGGAAACAATGAAGCTTTTAAAATACATGGTAGAATAACTTTTTTTAAGTTGCGTACTAAAAAACGTGGAAATTAAAAATTAACACCATAAAGGATAGAGATACTAGTACTAGAAGTAACTCTAAACAGATAGCCAGACTTAAACATATGAAATGAACACAAAAGCTTCTAGAATGTAGACCACAAGCAAACACGTGAAACTAACAAAGGCAGCTAACGCGCTTGATTGGAGATGTAAAGACAATAATAACAGACTGGCTACAGATAACGCAAGGCATAAATGAATGAAATCGCCTGGGGGAAGCCTGTATCTACCACTATGTGAGACCGGCTGCGCAAATGTTATTAAGTTAAACTAAAAAACCAAAAAAAGTTTTGTGTCAAGAAAGTGAAGAATGTTAAACATGTAAACCACAAAGACAGAATTACCACACATAAACGAATAGACGAAGATTGTAGGTTAATTTTAAGATAATCGGGTTTTATTTAGTATTACTGAAAAGGTATTTTAAAACAATAATACACTTAATCAAAATATAGCAACTTTGGTAGCTTACAAATATGTGATATGACCCAATACAATATTCTGTGTACCTTTTAAGTCTAAAGCTAGGTTTCAAATGTAGGTAATTATACTACTATTTGTATTATTTTTGAAGACAACAATTAGAAGACTTTGTTTAGTTTGCATTTATGTGGCTTTACTAATCTAAAGATCTAAAAACAACACAATTAAATGCTCGTGCAATACTCGAATTCTGGTAAAGACGACACTGCTCCTGATTATAAACAACCAGTTCGCTACACCTACAAGGTACATACAGAACAACCGTATGCAAATAACAGTTGGAAAGAAGTTTTGTAGACAAAAAAGCGTTTCTTACACTACAGAATTAATCTACTGTATGTATTCTCTAGATAATACATTTTTTGTTTTACCAAAAAATTAAGAGTCTTTAATAGTTATATATGTGTGTTTTTTATTAACAAAAACTTTTTAAACTAAATTTAATGCAATGACTAACATCAACTCTGCAAACAATGAGCCTACACTACAAAAATCTTTGTATAAATAATGACTCAGTCGAAGATACAGCCTAAAGCTTAATCTTAAAAAAAACTAAAAAATTTGTAGCTAAACATAAATTCTACTTAGTCATTTAGTCAATCTTTTATATAATAGGAGCTATACTCAATTATCAAAATTTTAACTCAAAAATCAAAATTTGGTTATTGAGATGTTCTGTATTCGCGGTCTTCCTAAACACAGTTATTTTCGACACGTCTAAAACGTTTAGTGATAAAATATAGTATAGGTTGATAAATATGAGAAAATATCTGTATAACCAACTGTTTGTTAAAAACAATATTTTAAAACAATTTAAAATGAAAACGTAGAGTAAACTAAACTGGACGTTGACGTCAAATGCTACACACGTTTTATGTAAATGTCTGTGTACACTAAAGAAACTTCAGCTTCATTTTTCATCTGGAGCAAAAGTAGTTTTCTTATGAAAACGTTTTGTTTAAGAACTACATTACGTAATTTAAGCGTAATTACTTAATTTAGCCGTCAGACCGGCAACTACTTAATTAAAACTGCAAAACTAAAGCTGTAGTAGTTTTAAGTTGATTAAGACTAGATTTATTAAAGCGCAACTTTAAAATCTAAAAACAAATTTTAATTAACGTAGAAGGAAGTAATTATAAAAAGAAACTTGATATTTTCGTAGTAATATCAATTGTTTCTTAAGTTTTAGTTAAATTTACACGAGAACTTTGTGTTGCTTTAGCTTTAGCTTGTACTTTGAATTAAAAATGTAATTTAAAATTTAAATTCAATCGTGTATTTGTAGATCAAATATTTACTTTACCACGTTTAAGTTAGAAAGCGCAAATGCTGATTTACTAAATTATAAATTTCAACAATTTAACTTGCATGACTAAATCCCGTTGTTTTTCTAATTCTGAACACTTTTTTTACAGTTGTTATAATAGCAACACGTGCGTGTTTAACAATTGATTTTTTTCTACAGGATTAATTTCCCGTCGTAAAATATTACCGGACATTGGTTTAAACAAAAGAAACAATTAAAAATTGAATTTTCTAATTTTATTAACGCCTTTAAAGGTAAGAAATTAGATGTACGTGATTTATGAGCAACGTTTCAAAAGTTAAAAGAAATTTTAACAAGGGCCAGTTAATGTTTAAGTTTGAATGTAATAAATAAAATTAAAATGGAACTCAATTAACCTGTTCTTTTGTATGTTTTTTAGCTGACATGGCGTAGTTAAAATTAATCACGCGTTTAAAGTTGTTAGTTTTTGATTTAAAATATCTATTACCTGGTTTTAATTTATCTTTTTTGTGTGTATTTGAAATTGTTTTTGTATGTATGAGAAGTTAAGCATGGCATGCTTAAACACGGTAAGTTCTATTAACAAATTACATCTAAGATTTAAGAAAATCAAAATAGTATTTTCTTAGAAACTAACAGAATGGAGAGTTAATGTAACAAATTAAGCCTTGCGTTTTTAAGGCTTTTGGAAAGATTAAATTATCTGTTCTTAAATTATTTAAATAAGCTGTTAAAAACGTATAAAACTTGTAATTAATGGAACATTATAAGAGCAGTAAATAATTCTTTAGTAAATTTGTTTATTAAATATTGGACACATAAATTATGAAAATTGAACCTTACGTACGTTTTGCATAAGCTTCTTCAAATGTTCAATAATTTTACATTTTAATATCTAAAAATGAAATACACTATAATTATATTAGTTAGTAAGAAGATAATATTTTCTTAAACTTATCAACAATTTTTCATTTATAATTAAACATTTTAATATTAAAATTAAATAAATAATAATAAGAAATTTATAACTTTGATTATGAAGTGAAGGTTATAGAAATGACTATCTTTAAATAAAATTTTACTAATGCGCAAACGTTCAATAACTAGATAAATAAAACTATGAAATTTTAAAACAGTTTTTTAATCAAATATAAAACTAATAAACACCTAAAAAAATTTATAAGAGAAAAGGAATAAGAAAAACAAAAATTAATAAATAATAAAATTTTTAATTTCTATCATCTCATAAATCTCTTTTTTAATTTTTTTTCTTTATGTAAGATTTTTGGTGAGTTAAAGTTAAAATTATGATTGTTTTCTATGGTATGATCAGATAAAGGAGTTTAAGGATAATGTTGTGTGTTTTTTATTTTTTATTACATTTTTATGTTGGTTTATTCTATTTGTCAAGTATAGCTTAGTTGCCCAATATAATTACAATTGCAATTTAGGCTATTCAATTGATATACAACATTAGAATCATAAAAAATGTTAGTTTTGTCTTTTAGAGTTTTAAACAAATTTTTTTCAAGAGTAGAATCATTTTTGAAAGCAATAATAAAATTATTTTTTTAATCCTTTTTCTAAAGTATAAAATAAATTAGGTATAAATGGTAATGATACAAATTTGTTTTTTTTTTCATTATAATTAATAATGTTTTCTTTTTTATATTTAGATTAATAGTTGACGATTAGCTTGTATTATTTTTATTTTTATGTTTTAAGCTTTCTATTTTTTTTTAATATTAGTATTAATGAGATGTTGAGAAAAGCTATTTTGGAATAAAATATTTTTAAATATATTATTATTTTCGGAATAAAATTTAGGTGAAAATAAAATGATTTCTCTGTCAATTAAATTATTAATTATACTTTTCTTATATTTAATAAAAGTAGATAAATTAAAATTTAGGTATCTACTAGTTTTTTCATTTTTTCTATAGAAATTTGTGTCAATTTTATTATTTAAATTTCTAATAAGTGTCACCTAAAAAATTTATGACTTTTTCTATAGTAAATTTTTGTCTTGGATGAATACTTTTAAAGTTATTAAAGATTAGATTTATGTTATTTTCATTAGTTGCAATTAGAATATCATTTATATATCTTTGATAAAAAGTAATGTCATCAAATTTTTTTAAAAGTTCTTTTTCTAAATTTTGTAAAATTAAGTTAGCTATTGTACTAGACAAATGTCCCATTGCAATTCCAAATTTTTGTTTATAAATTTTATTGGTAAATGTAAAGAAAGTTGAGTTAAGGATAAATTGTACTGCTTTAATAAATTCATTTAAAGGTAAATTTGTAAAAAGTTTGATTTCGTTCAAATAACTTTTAAAAGTATTTATTCAATTCAATTTATTATTCTATCATTTCATAAACATTTAATTTTAATTTAATAATAAAAAACTTTTTGTTTTTATTAATTTTTGTTTTTCTTATTCCTTTTCTTATATTAAATAAAATTTTTTAGATATTTATTAGTTCTATATTTTATTAAAAAACATTTTTAAAATTTTATCGCTTTAATTATCTAGTTATTGAATGTTTGCGCATTAGTAAAATTTTATTTAAAGATAGTCATTCGAATAACCTTCACTTCACAATGAAGTTGTAAATTTATTATTATAATATATTTAATTTTAATATTAAAATGTTTAATTATAAATAAAAACTTGTTGGTAAGTTTAAGAAAATATTACCTTCTCATTAACTAATATAATTATTGTGTATTTCATTTTTAGATATTAAAATGTAAACTTATTGAATCTTTGAAGAAGCTCATGCGAAACGTACGTAAGGTTTAATTTTCATAATTTATGTGTCCAATATTTAATAAACAAATTTACTAAAGAATTATTTACTGTTCTTATAATGTTCTATTAATTACAAGTTTTATTATCTGTTCTACATATAGATACCTACTTCACTACCTTATACAAAATGTTACTTAAAAATCAGATGAAAATGTATTTTTTTAATTCGGGTTAATAAGGTGCCAGAAATTTAAAAAAAAATACAAATTATCTAACAAATTGAACACAGTTTTAAGATAATATTTGTTGAAAACAAATAATAAAAGTTTAATTCGTAAAAGACATGAATTGCATATAAATCCAACAATTCTTAAACTTTAAATTTTTATTAAATTAATGTTTTTAATTGTTACAAAAAATTTTTTTTTATTGATTGCTATATCAACCAACGCACGTAGACAGCGATTGCTTTGTAACATTGTTTCTATGTGACGATGATGTGCTTGTCTCAGCAGTGATTTTGTGAGGATATCAACTAGCATTATTCTTCAATACAGATTTTAACTTTAATTCGTTATTTTGTATCAATTGACGTTGCGACATGTTTTGTGCAAGTATAGCACTTTGCTCCTCTATTATCCGTTTCAAGAGTTATATTTAATTAAAATAATTCCTACGTTTCTGTTTCTGACAAGGCTACATGCTCAGTCTTGATAGACAAAATTACGACTGATTGCTATTTTTGAACGCCATGATATTGCAGTTTCCCTCACCTCACCTGTATACAAGATCCTGCTAACGATGCGATTTGGATGGTCTATATCAGCATAGCCTTGAATTCCAAATCATCCTTTTATAAAAACCAAACCATAATTTTATAATATGTATTTAGTCGCTGACTAATAAATATCTTTTTTAGGCATAAAAGATTCAACATAAAACATTAATTAATTTTAAGGGTAAATGGTGTATTTATTTAATACAATTTACAAGCAAGCTTTCGAACTTGAGCTAAGTTCTTCGTCAAGCAGTATCAATTAAATTAATTTGACAATTGTAAAACTAAGGTAACTAAAAACAATAAATAGTAAGAAAACTAGATAACTGACGTAAGTTTATTTAGCTACAGCATTTGCTCGCAGGCCTAAAGGAAAACCACCATAAAAACTCTAGATACAGCTAAGTGTAATTGGTGGACAAATTAAGATTAGAATGTATTTGAAATACGAAATACAAAATACCCTTTTTTAATTAGAATATTTGAAATGAGTAAGATCACGTCAAGTGGACCCTCCATTTTCCACTTGATCATAAAAATTAAGTCCATGTACTTTTTTCATAAGTAGTTGCCATGAAAAATTGATCCCCCAAACGATTTTTAAAAATTTTAATTTAAACAATATTTTTTTTACAATGAAAATTTTAGGTACTTTTAATTAAAAAATAAATTTTAAATCAACCGTTAAAGATAAAGCAATGAAATTTTTAGGATTTATCGTCAACTATTTATATTTTAATAAAATATTAACAACTAAAAGTTATTTGTTTATTATCATATTGTTAATTAACTTTCAAGTAAACAAATGAAAATTTCAATGATTTCTCGGTAAAAATATGAAGTTTTTTTTTATTAGTTAAATGCGTTATTTATTTAAGTTTAAGATTCCGGAAGAAAATTTCACTGCTCGCGATTAGTTTAAACAATATAAATTTATTTATCACGGCGCGCCGGGCGTCAAGCGCTGTCAGAACACCAGGCGGCCGAGCGTCAGACTACATTGCAGCTTCGGTTAATTATAATTATAAATAACAATTAAGAATGTAATCTTCAAACGAATTTTATTATTATTATTATCAATATTATAACTGAAACGCATGAATTAATTCTCTGTTATTAAACAAAAACAAGAAAAACGAACTAGTAATTAAATATATTAAAATTTCTGAACTCTCGTTAATCTTTATTTTATTTTTTTTTAAACTTATATAAATAATGCAATTAAATCATTTTTTATCATTACATTAAACAGCGAAAATAAATAAATAATCAATTAAATTTCAAACTTTACGACCACGGGAATGCATTTCAGCTGGAAAAAGCGGAACACACAATGTATGTGTATGCAAAATTCACCAAAATGTAAAATTACAATTACACGGACTGAAGATTGAACTCAAAAAAAAAAGAAATTAGTTTCTCTGAAAGCTTAAATAACTTGATTCAAAGCTCTGTTTGCGTGCAACCTACATCATCATGTTTTTTTTTCGATGTGTAAGAAGTGTCCAGAAGTTGACTTCGTCATTAAAAAATTTAAATTATTGACGGACGGATTTTGTAGTGATTTCAGAGAAAGTCACGACGCAAGTTCGGTAAATCTCTTTAATACAAAACTGATTGAATTTTAAAAAAATAAATTTGGCGCCGAAAATGTTAAAAAAATTAAATACTTTTCCGATGGAGCAGCTTCGAAATATAAACATAAATATAACTTTGCCAACTTAATAAATCACACAAATGATTTTGGAGTTAAAGTAGAGTGGATTTTTTTCGCTAAATCTGATGGCAAAGGAGCGTGTGACGGCTTAGCAGGAATTGTCAAAAGACAGGCTTATCGTGCTAGCCTTTAACCTGACCATAATAATCACATAACGACACCACGTTTTTTCCAATGAGCGGAAAATTCATTTAAAAAAGGTAATTTTGTTTTCTGTGACCAGAAAGATCGCGATTTACACGAAGAAAAGTACAAACAACGATTCGAACGGGCAGTGACGATAAAAAATATTCGTCAATTCCATTATTACAAACAGTTGGATGATGTCTCACTGCAATGTAAGCTTGTGTCGGAAGATGAAAAAGTTTTTACAAATAGTTTAAAAATAATATAAAGATAACGAGAGTTCACAAATTTTAATATATTTAATTACTAGTTTGTTTTTCTTGTTTTTGTTTAATAACAGAATTAATTTATGTGTTTCAGTTATAATATTGATAAAATTCGTTCGAAGATTACATTCTTAATTGTTATTTATAATTATAATTAACCGAAGCTGCAATGTAGTCGGACGCTCGGCCGCCTGGTGCTCTTGACAGCGCTTGACGCCCGGCGCGCCGTGATAAATAAATTTATATTGTTTAAACTAATCGCGAGCAGTAAAATTTTTTTCCGGAATCTTAAACTTAAATAAATAACGCATTTAACTAATAAAAAAAAACTTTATATTTTTACCGAGAAATCATTGAAATTTTCATTTGTTTACTTAAAAGTTAATTAACAATATGATAATAAACAAATAACTTTTAGTTGTTAACATTTTATTAAAATATAAATATTTGACGATAAATCCTGAAAATTTAATTAATTTATCTTTAACGGTTGATTTAAAACTTAATTTTTAATTAAAAGTACCTAAAATTTTCATTGTAAAATAAATTATTGTTTAAATTAAAATTTTTAAAACGTTTAGGGGATCAATTTTTCATGGCAACTACTTACCAAAAAAGTACATGGACTTAATTTTTATGATCAAGTGGAAAATACAGGGTCCACTTGACGTGATCTTACTCAAATACAAAATGCAAAATACACGTTAAAAATGTATTTGAAATTCGTATTTGAAATGCATATAGATGAAATACTGCCCAACTCTGTCTGTCAATAGTCTTGATTTAAATAAGATGCAACAATATGTAACTGAAAAACTGCCAATTTTTACGTGCAGCCAATGACATTCATAAATCTAACAGAACCTATCCTTGCTACAAGCGCAAATGTGTGTGCAAAACCAATTCTTCGTCGTTATGTAAACTCACTGGCTACAATTCGAGCTTTTCTACGTTCAATAGTTACATCGAGTTTTAATTTATTTCTAAGAACAATCTTGCATGTAACAACACCTGTATCTTTACAAAGAATGAATATTTTTCATGTGCCGTTTGTAAGAAAAACCCAATTTTTTAGTAACTTTCATTCATTTAGCTGCGTTGTCGCTAGTTATTGCTTCTTTCAATGTCATATTCACAAGCTTTGCTTTTTCCATGATGTCGATTGCATTTCCTACTGCATTAACGAATATTTTATCATCACTTCGTTTTTGTTTTAATTTAATAACGTCATTACTCTTTATGTTCATTCATCAAAACGTGAGAGAAATCGAAGAACTCAAACAAGCAACCGAAATCTAACTAAACACTTCTCAAAAGGTCCGTATGGGTGGGTTTGCGATAAACAGAATGGCCCAGTAGTCCGTCGGGCTTACGAGTCACAAGAACGTCAAGAAATGGGAGAGAACCATTTACTTTCGATTTCCATAGCGAATTTCTTGACGTTCTTGTAACTCGTAAGCCCGACCGACTTCTGGGCCATTCTGTTTATCGCAAACCCACGCAAACTTTTCATGCTTCGTCTCATCATCATCCTGCACAAAAACGTTCTGTTATTGAATCTTTGGTTCATCGTCCTTTTTCTATTTGTCAACCTGAGAATCTAGACTCGGAACTCTGTCATCTTACTAGAACTTTAGTGAACAATGGTTATATGAAGCTAGATATTCATAGAGTTATTAAAGTTCGTCTACATCCACGTACTCGATTACTTAAAAACATTTCTACTCCCAAATCCAATCCGAAATTGGCCTTTTTACCCTACATTCACAAGGTTACAGATCAAATAAGGAAACTTCTTCGTAAGAATAGTATCAAACCTATTTTCAATTCGACAGACAAAATCTCTCAGATTCTTCCTTCTCCCAAGGACAAATTTCCTACACTTTCATCTCAAGGTGTATACCAAATTCCTTGTTCATGTGGTTTAGTCTACATTGGTGAAACCGGTCCTTCTGTCATTACTCGCATTTCAGAGTATGATCGTTGTATAAAGGAAAGGTATATTTTCAAGTCTGCGGTTGCTTAACATCATTTTACTACATTACACAGATTTTGATAACGTTTCGGTGATTGCCAAATCTCCATTCTTTTTTAACAGGAAATTTCGAGAGAGCATAGATATCATCAAACACCCCAATAACTTCAATCATGATCATGGTTTCGAGCTATCCTCTCTTTGGTTCCCGGTCATTAGTCCTTTATCGAAAACACGCCCTCGTTCAACCGTAACCCAATCAAAGTCGAGCTTAACCAGCCGTGACGATACTTCTTCTTTATATACGGAGACTACTTCTTTTTAAGTCACTTCTATGGAGTTTGGAATAAAAAATTTGTAAAAACGTGTATAATAAAAAATATGAAAATACATTTATTAAAAGCAAAAATAGTTATTTTACCACGGCTGCAATCGAAGCACAGACATTTGGGTGTGAGCCTGAATGCAAATAAATATACAGACGTGAATTCCTTCAATTTATTAACTATAACATAATACACTATTTACATTAAATAAAAAAAGGAACATTATTTGAATCAAAACAATGTTTAGAATAAAACAGTATTAGAATAAACAAAATTTGGGCGCCAATCAACTTTAAATTGGTGATGAATAAAAAACATAAAATCTTATACCTAATTATTAATTGATATTAAATGCAAAAGTAGTAACCGTTTAATGTGTTATCGAGTATGTTTCCCGAAAAGTTTTAATAACACAATTTAAATACTTGAATTTAAAATGTAACAAGTAGTATTAATTCCAGTTGACTCACCACATTTAATATGACGTTATCGGATATCTTCTATTTTTAGCACATTCTTTGTTGAAGTGATAAGATTCTTCAAAACGAATGTAGATTTCCAAACACAACAGCAGGCATAAAACCAATGTATAAATCCAATGAATAATAAACTCCAATAACGGAAGATCCAGTAAATAAAAGACAAAACCAATATAAAAGATCCAGTAAATAAAACCGAAATAAAAGAAAAGAAACGACCCTAAATATAAATAATTAGAATGGTTTTTTAAATGACATGATGTACTCACGCTGCATCTACAGCAACGGCCTTAAAATTAATTCCTTTGTCTAATTGTATTGCGTAACATTGTGAAATCACTAAAAATGTTGAATTCAATAGAAAAATTATATCAAAATAAAGGTAAACTCACCAGCAATTAGATGGAATGAATAAAAATTAAATTGTATGCGTTTTAACGCCATAATTAAGAAAATTTGTCTTCCTTTCAGCACTTACGTGAAATACTAAAGATTGCTCAAACGGAAGTGCGAATAAAGTCGACTACTCTCAGTCGTTTAGAAATACAACGCGACGTTGCCAAACTGAATAAATTTACGTGCAATATTAGTTGCAGAAAATTAACGAATGTAAAATTGAATTTTAATGTAATGAACTCTAACGGGACGTTACAAGTTTAGAATCTGGCTTGGTTCATAAGTTGATTACCTAACTCTGTAGTGGTTTTTTGTTTGCTTTTTTAAGTTTATCGTTTTCTTTCTTACCTTTTCTGAGTTTAGAATCTGGCTTGGTTCACAAGTTGATTACCTAACCTTTGAGAAGTGTTTAGTTAGATTTCGGTTACTTGTTTGAGTTCTTCGATTTCTCTCACGCCCTGATGACGCCCCTTACAAAAGTGGGCGAAACGTTGGCAACTTCGGTTACAACATTGACACGGTCCAAACCCGGAAGACGTTCTTATCTTAGTATAGACTGCGGCCGTGGAAGCCTTCGCTATTACATTCATTTACTTTGTTTAATTTTCTTTTCAAGCCGGAAGCTAACGATGTTGTGCTAATTTAATTTTTTTTAATTTTTATACTACTCAAAAGGCACATAAAATATAAATATACAAGCTTATTAACACTTTAGATGTATCTTTAGCAATAAATTCAGGGCGATGCTTCAAAAATTCGGACTTCAGAACCAAATTAATGATTTAAATTTCCGTATGAATTACATACTGCGCTCGCCGCTAATCGCAATTACGGATAATGTTTTCAATCGAGTAATGTTATCACTTTACTAAAGTAACAATCCGGACGCATGCTACTACATAGAAAAAAACGCCGCTTATAGTAATCATAATTTTGGTTTATGTTATCAATAAAAATAAAATGAATAACTTTGAGCATTTTTGAGCTGAATTTTCACAATACGGTTGTTTAGAGTGAAAAATTTTATCATTGTACTCTAAAGATAGTTGTTTTGTATATTTATCTTATTTTTGCAGTGTTATTTATTTATTAAAATAATTTGACTGATTTATGAAACGGTACATTATTTTAACATCTGTAAATACGTTATCTTCGTGAATTAACTTGGAAAGCACGTGCCTTCTTAGAATAACAAATTAAATTAACTACGTCTTATGTGATAACGTTGTTTTATATCTATTTTTAGTGTCACCAAATTTCTGAGAAGAATTGTGTAGCTCTTAGAACAGGAATAAACGTTGTTTTTGATTTCGTTTTATTAATGGTGCCAACAAACTGTTTAATGCGTCAGATCCGTTGGCTTAAAATGCTGCTTTTCTTAAACGTTTTATAACTTTTTTCTTGCTTGTATATACGCTTTGATTTCACCTTCTAAATTAACAACCTGTTAATCACATACAAGTTGTTTGTATTTACTGCTTTCTAACAAATAAGCATTTTTCCTGAATATTATTATCATTCGGTTATTGTTATTAAAAACCTCTAGTCCCAACGTGATTCTATTAAGCAGCGTGCACTGCATAGTTAAAAACGCAGGCATTCTAATAACAAATAATACTAGCATTACCTACAATATACCAGATCGCAGATGTGTTCTTATTATGTCAATAAACAGAAACATGTAGAATATTTCTGTTTATTAACATAAAAGGACCATCCTTAGCTAAACATGCCTGCCCACCCAAATTATCTTTTATATTTTTTTTATCAGCATGTGTATTCATTAACTAGTTAACTTTAATCTAATTTATATCAAATTTGAGTAGAAATTTTGTAAATTTGGTAGTTTATTTTATTGTTTTGATCGCTCGAATACTATAAACAAATATATACAAATTAGAAACTTTACATTCTGTTATAAAATTGTTTTCTATTAGGGGAATAATTATGTTTCTCAGAATACCAGTTGTTTACGTAGACCGAATTTCATAACATAAGTGTTATCGTGCATAGATATAATTTGCTTTCAAGGTTATTTCACATGTAATAAAAAAAGAACGTATGTCTTTTCCAAATCTCTGAAACTGTATCTTTATAGATTACTGTAAGAGAATAAGAGAATATACTGATCTGTAACTTAGAAATCTGTAATATTAACAAAAGCAGCGCCAAATATGTCAATTTTGCGTTTGCATCCAAAACTACTCAAGTATTGCATCCAAATTAATATTTCCATTTTTAGCGCAGTCATTGTCTAACTATAATGTATATAAACAAGGCTCTAAACAAACGTATTGTGAGAATTCAGCTGAAAAAATTATGCAAAATAAGTTAATGTTCATGTATCAAAACAAACTTGAGAAGAAAGTTGATAACATAAACCACAATTATGATTACTATAAACGGTGTTTCTTCTATGTAGTAGCATACGTCCGGTCCGTTTTTTTAATAAAATGGTAACATTGCCCGACTAATAACATTATCCGTGATTTCGATAAGCGGCGTGCACTGTACTTAGTTTAAGAATATATTACACCAAAATTGATGATTACTCTTGTAGCTAGTTTTAATTAGCAACAGGTGATATTTCTAAGCAAAACTTGTATTCAAATATACGTAATTAGTTCAAATACAATTAAAGTAAAACAATACAGTAAAAATATAATTTATAAAAAGTGAAACGAAATACAATAAGAAAACAATCCAATTAATTATAATACTTAAAGCATGTAAAAAAACCATGCTTCGAATAAAAATACTAATAACATAGTAATTGCGTAAACGTGCTGACAAGTCTTGTAATCGTTTTAGTAATAATAGTAATAACAACACATTTAGCTTGGCACAGTCGCAACGTTTCCAGCTAATATTCATTTTGTTGCTGAAGCAACGATTATTATAAGATTGTTGCGAATTAAATGTTACACTAAGCTTCAGATGTAAAGACGACAAATTAAACCAGCATAAAAAATATAAATAATAACTATAAAAACAATATTAAAGTTTACGTTACAATAATAAAAGCGAAATTATATTTCTGCAATATTCAAGTTTTTTAGGGCGAACCCCTACGTATGTTCATTTGATTACTCGTAGAAAATGTGCATCGTTGAATATAACTTAATCAGTCCTACGCTTATTGCGTGGCGAAAATCTTTCTATTTTAGATTGCTTCGCCATAAAACGTATTATAATTATTCAAAAGGATTACGGAACAATAAACTTATTTAAAAAAATATTTATTTGAATGAATTCTATGCAAACATATAACAAACACACAAAGGTTTCTATTCAGTAAGCTTTGTGTGTGCATTACACTTCAGTTGTATTGTTATGCACATTGCACAATTGTAAAATATGAATGTTTATACTGGAATAGTGCTATTACGTGTAAATATGACATCGAGCGACTACTCAGCGTAAACAAAAATTTTACGATTGCTCGGTCTACCGTCACCATAACGACTATTATAACAGTCATAAATGTATGATCTATAAAGACAAACGTACAACTCAAAGTTAATTGTAAATTCAATATTCTAGGTAATGGCACTTTTACAAAGAAATGTAAAAACCAACTTGATCAAAGATTTAATCGTAAATCGTGAAAGACATAAACCCAATTTAGAATTCCCTTACAAGATCTTTTATTTTAAGATAAAATTGAAGTAGATTGAAATCTAAATTGCAAAGCTGAAATCACCTGAATGGCTCAAAAGCACACAATAGCAGGCTTTATTGATCGTACTCGAGTGCGTTCCGGGAGTCTATAAGCAGTATAAGGAAGGTTTTAAATTCTCATAAAACTGTCTGAATCCAGGTCGACTCCACACGGTGTTGAATTTTATTTTAATATTGTATATTCTTGTATTGTACCTGCAAAAATTACGACTAGTACCTTTTTTTAATTTTTTCTAAAGATAAATGTCAAATGCTGATGTTTGGTGTTATTCCTTGCGTTTACATTCCGAGCGAAAAGCTTGCCGCAGATATTGCTGCACATTCATTGCTTGCAATCAAATGGAATAGAATCGTAGTGAATTACAAGGAAGTCGTCACGTGGATCCAATATGACGACATAATGCAGTGAATTTGCTCGAGTAAGCAATCAAAACCACTGGAGAAGAACAGAAGGATCATGACACATCTGTCCTTTGGGGACTAAGATTACGATTATGATTAGAATCGGTGAAATTCTTTATGAAAGACAACCTGAAAGTGAAAGTACAATTTAATCGTATTTAAACAAAACTTTTAATTGGTTTTTAGTTTTTCTGCGAACTACACGTGAATATAAAAGAACTTTTAACAGTTTTAACAGATTTCTAATTACATTAATTCTCTTCAAGCTGTAGTTAATTAACGGAAGTTTAAAGGAAATTGTTTTAATTACTTTTAAATTCAACTGGGCACACAATTCAATTTTAGTGATTACTCAATTTCCTGTTTCGGAAACTATATATTTTTATTAAATTATTTTAACGTCATATTAATTATTAAAGTTTAGCATGCTACTATCCAAAATATTAGTAACTATTTCTGTTTCTACTAAAAGTATGCATTGACTATTATTAGTTATGTCAAACGATTGTAACTGAGACAACTTGTACAATAAACATCGTGTTTTCAAAAAACAATTGTGTAAAAACAACTTTATTTTGCATAATTTTAAAATATAAGCAAAAGTAATGTTAATCGCTACATTTAAAAAAACAAGAAACGCAAGAAATTTCTTTAGGTTGACTGAGTACTGGGTGTTACGTTTGCCATTTCCAATCAAGGATAATAGACAGATTCAGTGATGAATAAAAAACTTAGAAATGCAAGTATTTTAATTATGTAAAAAAATTCTTATTTTTGTAGATGTGCTAAAAGATGGACCTGAAATTTTGACACAGTTTAAAAATTTGGATTAATTTGTCAGAAACACAAAAACAGTGTTAAACATTTTTTCCCGAGAGATCAATATCGTTATTGTGTCCGTACAGTAATAAGAACTTTTATCTTCAAACAACTGTTGTGAGGTTTGTCAAAAGATTTAATTTATTACCTTGTTTTATTGATATTTGATGACAAATTCTGAAAGATGAAGTTGAATGTTTTTCTGAATTAAAAAGATTGGTCAGACGCCATTAAAGGAAGTACAATGTAGAAAGTGTTGGGTTCTACAAAAAAAACTACATCTCGTTGGAAATAAATGTATATTTTTGGAAATGCACAATCAGATTTAACGGTTCTAAATTTAGAAACTTTTTCACAAAACTTAATAAAAGCTAAGAAAATTCACTAGATAATTTAAAATAAGACAGGTAATCAATTGAACAAATTCAAGTAAACAGGAACCGCAATAGTCCCTTTAAATATATTAAGGAGTACAAAAAAATTACTTTAAATTAGAATAAAAACTTTTACACGAGATTTTGACATGATCCAGTTTAAATTTAAATTAAAGATGCATGAAATTACGTAAATATCGTCATCTGGCGGAAAGACCGAAAACTACAAACTACCGCATACTATTTGTTTTGACTGGCAGTACAATCAACACGGATAGTATAACATTTGTCTAATGTTTAGTTTTCTTTGTGTTTTGTGTTATTTGTAGGTATAAGTAAATGTATACAGTTAATTAACGTAAAGCATAAACAAATTAACTGCAATTTTTAAGCACATTGCATTCAAACTCCAGTCTTATAAAAACACCACGTTTTCTTTCTTTTGGTAAAACAAACGCATTGGCAGCCATTTCATTTCTGTCCATATAATTGTTTTTATATTTGTATGTGTACCGTGCATTTCAAAATCAATTTATGTAAAATTATTAAACAATGTTTTTTACAAACTATGAATTAAAATTTAAAATTATTAAATCGACGCGTCTTGAAATGTAATTTTGGATTCGTCATCGTTTTCTTTATTTTATAATTTCATGTATGTGTGATTTTAAACACAACAATAAGCGTCGAAAATTTAACTGTGATAATTCACTAATTTATACTCAAATTTAAACATTATTAAAATTGAAAGAGGCGTAGCGCCGATGTTTCCTTTTTTACAAAAGGAAGCCACTTAAAACTCTTTGCCTATTTGTTTTTTTCTTGTATACATATGACGTTTTTTTGGGTCTATAATATATATATTATATTTTATGTACTAAAGTCGCGATAGGTTGCTTCAATAATAATAGACACATTTTATAACATTTGCTTGATATATTATTGTGTGTTTATTATGTATGTGTATTTTTGGCCCACGTTTGTTTGTACCAAAACATCAATTTTAGTTGGGTTGCTTTCTTATCTAGGACCTCAGTATCTACTGGCTTGCTGTCAATTCTTTTTCTGTTTAAAAGAATTATGTTTGTGCACGTGTCTACATGTGTTGGAATTTAAACCTGTCTGTGTATTCGTTAAATTGACTTAAATTTGAGAAGTCCTAACTTTTGATGCTTGTTGACGTCTTTAATTCTAAACCCATTTCCTCATATCTAAATTATGTAATTATCTTACATTTACACTTAATTAGATTCTAAGCGATGCTTAATTTTTTAGTAGGCGGGGTAATAGATTTCTAATATATTTTCCTGTCAACTACTGAAAGATTGTAATAATACTATCAATGCTTCTTAAAAAGCGACTAAGGCCTGGTTTAAAGCCCCTTCTAACTGTTAAAGGACTGAAAGGGCATCATCGCTTGTTCTTTTGTTTTTCTATTACAGATCCCACCAAACAGAGAAACTTGAATGAAAACTACGATTTATTTTTGTTGTGTATTTTATTTAACCTACTTACTATTGTTTCCGTTGAATCAGGACAGAAAGTTTAAAGGCTGTAGTAGCATTGTTAAGGTTTGTAACGTTAAAAGAAAGACGAAATAAACCCAAGTATTCACAACAAACTCAATTTAATTAACTTAAATGAATAACAGCATACGAAGTAGTAGTAGCTTGATTACATGTACAATAGTAGTTATGACAACGCCGAAAGTAACGGCAACTTACAATACATTTGATGTATAAATTTGTTCACAGATTAAGTAAACTAATTATGACCAATAAACGTATATTTAACTACATGCGACAAAATTTAAGTAAATTATTATTGATATCGAACAAATCGTTTTAAAAATTATAGAAGTTACAGCAAGCAAAATTTGTGACAACGCTGTAATGACATCGAACATAAATAATTAAAAGTTGATTTACCCAAATCTAGTGTTAACCTTAAACATTTAGTTAACTATCAGAAATCGTGTCAGGTTATCAGATTAGTGAGTCACAAAAATCTACAAGAAAAAAGTAAGACAAGAAAAAAAAGAAACCGAGTTTCTCTTATGCTGTTGATAATTCATTTAATTTTCTTAAAGGTAGTGTACGTCCATGTCTCGTAATAAGGTATCAATTGTCAAGCCCATAGTATCAGAGTATTGGCTCAATGCTTCTTTTTAGTAAATGCATCAAAATTTCCAGAATCTCTTAAGGGATTGGCGTTCTACGAAAAGGGTACCTGCAGATATTGGCCTTTACCGGTAGAATATGTAAGACAAATTTTGAGGTAACACGTGGTGCTAAGAAATTCACATGAAAATTACACTGAATCCGAAAAAGAATAGAAAAATTATGTTGAATAAACGCTTTAAATAGCGTTGTTGTCGAAATACATAACGCCACAACACGTGAATGATTTAAGAAATATTGTTTAACTAAAACGGGCATATTTTATGTAGCTAACAGTTTGACGTCGAGAAGTAAAAACTTAACTTCAAGTCAACCAAACATAGACAGGGCAGCACATATTAAATTTAAAACACGTAACAAGTTTATTAATTCATGAGCTGTTGGGTTGTCGACGCTTTAAGCAAATTTTTACGTAGTTCGTATTTTAGCTAAGTTAGAAATGTATACTCAATAATAGTTATAGTTAATGCTGAGTGACACATCCGTCTTTAAGTACGTTGGTAAAAGACATCTTATTTATACATCAATGCGTTTTAGTAATTTTTTTAAATATTTATTCAGGTGTAAGACCATTGTAGCGTGTTCCAACCGATTGGCTAAATTCTAGTTACATAAGCTATCTCAACCAATCATCAAGAAACTATAAATTTCTTGTTAAGGAAACCTTTTTTTGATGTCAGTTCATGTAGATAATCGAAACGCGTAAGATGATGTAAAGTGTATACATTCCTACCTACATTGAATTAATATAGTGTAATAATCAATAAACTTAGTTTTAATTTATCCAACAACCTCAAGACAGTCCACAAACAATCTATAAAACGCAACATGGGTAACAAGACATTCTTCAAGCAACTAGAAGATTAAATACTGAAAAAAATGGTGTTTTAAAAAACAAAAAAGTTCTGCAACTTTTTCAAATATAGTTGCGATACCTCAAATTTAGAATTTGTTAATATATGCGCTAAAAGACAATTAAAAACACTGATGTTATTACGCGTAGTTTTCTTTACTATGTTGACTTCAAGCAGTCGGATTATACTCAAGTAGCATCAAAGTAAGAATAACTTATATATATCCACTGTATATGCATCTTCTCAGTAATCATAGCTTTATGTTATTAATTTATCTTAAAAATCACTTCCATACATAATTTTTCAGCTACTTTGCGTTTCTACAGTTTTGTGGTGAAAAAACTAATAATTGTATTGAAGTCATGAAGCGGTTGTAAGGGTAGAAAATAACACAACGGAAGATATTGAGATAAAAAAAAAGTAAGATAAGGATGCGTTCTATCTCCCTTATTAATTAACTTATACTCCAAAGCGATATTCAAAAAAAAACAGAAGACTAAGCAGGCATAAAAATAAACGGGACACCTATAAATAACTTTCGGTACGCCGATGATACTTTAATAATGACTGACGATATTTCAGACTTACTTAGCACTATGGAACGTTTGAACACTACTAGTCTAAGATACGGCTTAAGAATTAACTTTAGAAGAGGCCTACATTTTACCATGTGGTGATGTTGCCCTTAAAACGGATACGTTTCCACCCAATTCCAGGGTTCAGGCGTATGTCTGAGTCCTGTGCCGAAACGTACCGTATCCAAACGTGGTAGTAGTTGTGTTGACGCCTTACTTTTAATGGGATCCCCTCTACGGCGGCATAACGTCCGTGGATTGTGGACTGAATTATGTACGATCTATACGTGAGGGTGAGGTTTGTCATGTTTCCGCTTTCCTTAGTACAATAGTCACTCTACCCAATTCCGAGGGAAGGAATTGGACAGGAACTGGAAGCACGGCTGGCAGACGTAACCCGTCTTGTCCATGCCGGTAAATCTGGACCTAGCTCCAATTCTGAAACTCGGTTTAATCTTCAGACAGGAACGGCATGGGGCCATTTCCGGTAAACCGAGGCCTAGCTCTGAAGGGAATGGAAACGCCAAATCCTATTATACGAAAGCATGGCAGGGGGGACTAGTCCATTCAGCAGAGGAAGCGTCTTGTGGTAACCGTACGCGGATCAATACGTCCAGGGTCTATGTGAGTGGCTTTGCGCCTTAGACCCATAAAACGGACAGCAATCTACCCAATTCCAGTATCCCCGGATGCTGGTGCATTTATGCGAAAAGGGCGAGGGCTGTTCGGACATTGCAAGGTAGCAGAAGAATCCATTCTTTTTTAAATTGGAGGAGACTGCGACGACGACTCGTCCAACGGGGCCCGGCAGCAACACGAGTATCCCCCCACCGGGGACGAGCTATCCTGTGTTCTATCAATTGGTGTCGGTCTCTCGGGGGCGTAGGAATTAGCTTAGGCACAGGTTGGTCGTCGACTTATTCCGTCGTGCAACATGTATAAACAATAAAACTGACCAATCAATAAAAATAAAAACACGCATAGAATTGGCGAGGGCCGCCTTTATGAAAATGAGAAATTTGCTGTGCAATAAAGATTTAAATACAGCGACTTAAACTAGACTTACAAAGTGCTACGTCTTTTTAATATTACTGTACGGAAACAAGGCATGAACGCTCAAAAAGTGAAACACTGACGAAAATCTAAAATGGACAGAGAAAAACAAATGAAAAAATTTTACGTCAAAATAACAAAGAAAATAAAGTAGTAATTACTTCAAAAAAAGAAAACTTTAGTACTTCGGACACGTTTTGCGAGGTAACAGATATAACCTGCTGTAACTGATCGCGCAAGGAAAAATAGAATGAAAAAGAAGCGTAGGACGCGGACAAACTTCTTGGCTTAGAGATCTTGGTATGAATGTACATATGTAGAGTTGTTTAGATCAGCAGTACACAAAGTCAAAATTTCCATTATTATAACCAACTTCAGTTAGGAGAATGTACTTAAGGTAAAACAGGTTCTTAAAATGATGATGAATTTTGATTTTGGATTTGATTTTTTTGATCAACTCCACTCCGCTTAGAAAAGTTGCTAGAAATCAAGGAAATGGTGTATGAAAATTATTTACTATCTCGTCGACGCAGCTGTCGTGAATTTCTACATAATGTACAAGACAATAATGAAATTGAGAACATCTAATGAAAAAACCTTTATGCACTTGACTTTTAGGAGTATTCTGCCAAATAAACTTATTAGAACATTCACAGCAAGAAGCAAAAGAACCTCAAAGATAGTAATAAGCAGTTAAAAAATTATAAAATTATAAGGCAGAGGAAGAGCAGTGAGTGTAGAAAATACAGTTAAGTTCACTGATGTAGGAAGAACATCTAGAAGAGCTCATCCAAAAAGGTCATTAGTTGCATGTTAAGACTACAAGGTTGCTTTTAAAATGTTTTCTTCTATTCCATAAGAAAAATGTATAATCTTTTTTGTAACGTCACAATAAATATTTTTAATTTTTCAAATTTCCTGTGGTCGAATATATTCATTCCCATTGATTATTGAAATGTTGTCAGTTTCCTCTTCATATTAAACTTCTATATCTTCCTCGTTAAAACTTGAGCGTTTTCTTTTTGAAACTACTTTTTTTTGTAGTGTTCTTTTTTGTTGGTTTAGTTTTTTTTGCGGCTCTATTTTTCACTCAATGTGTTCAGAAGAAGTTAATAGAATAACAACGGCTTTGACTTGTTTTTTTTTGCAGAGACGGCTACTTTAAGTGTAGAGTTAACCTAGTCTAAAACTTTTTAGGTGTCAAATCTGGAACAAACATAACATCTACTGGAGTACTACATCAAGGCTCTGTATAAGCATAGCTACAGAATGGTATTGCGTCCATCAAAGTATTTGCAGTTTGAATGTGTATTGGTTAAGCATTTACTTCTCGTGTTGTTTTAGCGTTTTTTTTTTTTGCTTTAGAGATTGTGTGTTGGATGTTTGTTACTTGTCTCGGTATTCTCTGGTATTCTGATTGGTTATTATTTGATCAGAAACTGTGTAAGCATGATCGGGTATGCAATCTAGATTCTACGGAGATTCTGTAGCTTTAAAGCCGGACATCGCATTTACAGCGGTCGTTAACTTTCTCCAACTTTTTGTTAGGATTTCACTAAATTGAAGTCACCCTAGTTTTCTTACGGAGTGACTGCATCCAATTTCTACAAACTTTGTAGTAAAAAGTTTTTAATGATTATCTTCTCTACTCAAAGATTGTAAATAATTAATGCTAAGGTAAACACAACAGAAAGACATTATTTGTTTCAACTGTTTCTAAAAGTTCAACACAAGAACAATGAGATGAATGTTTGTCAAGAATTAACAAGACCTTCCCTTCGTTTTATCAGAGTAGAAAATGATTTTTAAACCAATTCAAAAAATGGTTGCAGTTATGTAGACTGATTTCTAAAACATGACAATATCTGAACTAAACTGCACAGAATCATTTCACTCGACGTTTTAATTTTTGCCTTTGAATACACTGACTGGGATTATAACAGACTTTCACAAAATTGTCTCATCCTTTTTTCTTGATGCTCTTGTAACAACGTCTTTTGTTCCTTTTTTGGCTAATACCTGGCCAGGTCGATTGTTTTATTAAAGTCTAGTTTTATTGATACTATATATCGACTCAGGTTTGTGAAAAAGCTAATTTTTTTAGCGTAGTTTGCAGAAGTTTCAAATAATTTTCCACATCTACACGGTTTATACCTTTGCTTCGCTCTAGGTAGACATTCTCAGTTTTTCGACAAATCAAGATGTCTTCTGAAAAATAACCTAAACCAATCGTAACCAGAAATGTTTTTTTTATTGAACTTGTCCTTAATTTTTAGACTTTCGGCAGAATTAGGCAGTGCCATCGCATATTGTTTTAATTTAGTTTTGGCCGTTGGTTTATCTTTCGGGATTGACTATCTCACCCGACTTTACCTTACAGAATTAATGTTAAAATTACGTGTTACAAGCTTATGAGTCTTACGAAACTAGCACGGCCTACTCATACGTTGGAGATAGGGGAAGTTCAAATAAATAAGAGTTAAAGGGTGCTAGATCTTTTATAAGTAAAGGTTCTATCTCGATCAGGACACAAGGTTCAAACCTGTAACGAATTCCAAGTTCGTAATCCTTGTTACTATGATGTTTGGGTAATCACAATAAAAGAGAAAAGTATGTTACCATAAAAGAAAGATTAAACAGGTATAAAAACTTTAATTTAATGACGTAAGTTATTAACAAGACTATCTAATTCTCAATTTATAAATGCCAGAAGTATCGGCAACACATAATACATAAGTTTAAACGAAGTGAATAGCGAAGAAAACTACCTAATCAATATCGTTTGTACACAGCATGCGATACACACAAAATAATTAGTGAAGCTACCTCAATGGTATTGACACAATGATTGTAATTACGGAAATTTTAATAGCAAACCGTGTCAACACAATGACTCACGAAAGCAAGATCTACAAAATTGTTAATTACTACTAAAAGAAAGTACACGTTACATAACCCGATTATCGAATGCTGCTGTACACATTCAATGAAAGTTAGACGCGCAGGTGTTTACCGCATGAGTAGGATCTCAAAGAAAAGTTCTTTGATTTTTACTTTTAAACGTAGGCCTTACAGAGTTCTACTCGTTTTATGAAAGTATTTATCGATATTAATCCCTCATTGTACTTTATTGAATAGAAACATGTGGCCAAAGCGTGGCGGAACGGCTATAAAATTAAGAAAGACATTGCAAAAGAATCCTCTGTGACGAATAAATTACTTTAAATACGTAATGAATTTATAATTTCATTTCCATCACAGTTGATGTTCTATTAAATTTTTAGATTCAGACGACACACTCCATTTTAGGTAGTTGACAGCTTAAATGACTTGACCGCAACATGTCAGTAACCAGAAAGATCGGCAGAGGGCGTCAAAACCGGAATCTAGTTGTAATTCAATATACAGAGTATAACGTTATGAAAATTTTACACGTAACAAAATTACCCCCCCCCCCCAGCAAGATAAAAACGTAGAGCGGGGATAACAAAACGAAAGCTAAATAGAAGACAGAAATTTAAGCATACACCAAGGATAGAACCCTAAAATCCTAAACCAACCCAATTCCAAGAAACCTAATCCCGTGTAATCTCATCAGATTACCACAAATACAGAAGAGACAGAGGTTTTCCAGAATCTCAAGAATACCGACAACCAAAAGTGTAACAGAAGCGCACGAAGCGAATGGTATCTCCAAGAAACCAAAAGTAATTTGATCCAAAAGAAAAGAAAAATACCAACCCAGTTTACTAATTTTCGAAGCGCATAAAGCAATACCAAAAAGTAAGATACAAACAATCAGTAACCCAATACAGTAAGGACGTAAGCATCAAAAGAATTTTAGAGAAAAGAAAAAAATATTGGAAAGGTAGAAGTTTAGACAAGCGTCCAGGACTAAGTAACCTTAAAATCCCCTAAACCTCAACCCTTAAATACAAAACTATCGTTGAAAATGGTCCCCAAAATAAGTAACCCAAAATCCCAATTACTAATAAACCCCACAAATAGAATTCGAAGAAAAGGAAAGAAAGAAGAGAACGTAAGAACTATCAATTGCTAAACGAACACTTGTTAATCATCGATTACTGTGCTAGACTGTAACAATGAAGCTTATAATCCGATAAACGGAATAGAATTACCCAAAAAAAACAAAGAGAAAAGTAGCAAAAGACATATTCTAAGAATGACTAACAACATCGAAAAAAGCCGAGCAAGCTTTCTATACATAAAGTATAGAAAACGGAGTTGTAGTCTGTCCTAAGTTTTAGAATTACACAGCGAAACGAATAATTTACTATGCCTAATGTAGCAAAAGAAAGAAATAACAAAAAAAATTTTTAGATTCAGTCGACATAGGCCATTTTAGGTAGTTGACAGCTTAAATGACTTGACCGCAACATGTCAGTAACCAGAAAGATCAGCAGAGGGCATCAAAACCGGAATCTAATTTTAATTCAATATACAGGGTATTACGTTATGAAAATTTTGCACGTAACACATGACTATGAAAATTGATAAAATTTTTAAACAAAAAGTTATCTAGTTAAAGGTTTATGTCAATTAATCATGTAATAATTAAACAATTATAACATGATTTATACAATTAGTTAATGATTACATGAATTTATTTATTTATTTTATTTATGGTAAACTGCACTTCAAGTTGAGATTAGTGTTAAAGTTGACATTGATTAGCGAGATTCTAAACTCCATAAAAGTGACTTAAAAAGAAATAGTCTCCGTACATTAGGAAGAAGTACCGTTACGGCTGGTTAAGCTCGACTCTGATTAGGTTACGGTTTAACGAATGCGTGTTTTTGACTAATGACCGGAAACCAAAGCGGGGATAGCTCGAAACCACGAGCACGATTGAAGTTATTGGAGTGTTTGATGATTTCTATGCTCTCTCGAAATTTCCTGTTAAAAAAGAATGGAGACTTGGCAATCACCGAAATGTTATCAAAATCTATCTTGTGATCTGTAGTGAAATGATGTTCAGCAACCGTGACAATACTTCTTTATATACAGAGACTATATCTTAGTAAGCCACTTTAATGGAGTTTAGAATCTGGCTTGGTTTATAAGTTGATTACCTAACTCTGTAGCGGTTCTTTATTAGATTTTCGTTTGCTTTTTTAAGCTTATAGTTTTCTTTCTTACCTTTTCAGAGTTTAGAATCTGGCTTGGTTCACAAGTTGATTACCTAAGTTTTGAGAAGTGTTTATTTAGATTTCGGTTGCTTATTTGAGTACTTCGATTTCTCTCACGCCATGATGAAGCCCCTTGCGAAAGTGGGCGAAACTTCGGTTACAACATTGACACGGTCCAAACCTTCGCTATTACATTAAGTCGTAACTGCCCACGCATAAATTATAAAAATTTTGAAAAATAAAACAATTGCTGCATTGTAACTCAACTCTTTTTATTTTAACATCATATTTGTAAACTCTTTCTTACTATATAATAAAACCACACGTACAAAATGGACTGCCTAAAACAATGACTAGTAAATGAAATTAACATTCCAAAATCTTTCTTTCACAAAATCAACAAAGCCAACACTGATATTAATGTAAATATTAAATAACAAAATTAAAACAAATAGAACAATACGCAAATAATTTTAATATACGAAATAAGATTTGTAGTCAGAAACAAACAAAACTTGAATAACAAATTAGAAGATTTTATACGTAAAAATGTAACACAAAGGTTGCAAAGTACACCGTGCCTCTAAAACTTTTCGAAACACAAAAAAAATACCAATTTGTAAATTTTAACAGAGATATAAACACCACAAAATACAATAGAAACGTTATTAAACATTTTTTTTAATTTTTTACTTATACAGCAACAACACGAATGATTACATCTTAAAAAGTACCGGATTAACTTAAAAAATTGTTACAACCTAATGCAAAAAGCGTATTAAAGAAGGTAACAAACAAAAAAAAATGACATCCTTTAGAGTAAAAACGGCTAACAGTTGGTTCTTGTATGACTTTGTAGAATCACGTATAAAACAAATAAAAATGTAAAAAATATTATAACGCATGGTTTAGTTTTCTTCATCTATTGTATAGACATTCTTAATAAAAAAATATGCAAAAACGTTTTTTTCGTTCCATAAATAAAAACAGTTTATCTGCGAAACTATTTAGCAATGTTGTAGAGTAAATAATAAACGCAAATTATAAACTGCTGTTATAGTCATTGCTAGAAAAGAAAAGTCCTACGTCATAGTCATATTCATCTAAATTAAACAAAAGCTAATTAAATCAGTTACTTTAAATTTGTTATAATTAAACAAAAAATACGAATTAAATAAATAATACAGTGGTTCAAATTGAACTTTAACATGTTTTGTTCATTCGTGTGTAGGTTTTATATAGTCGACAAATTTTGACATGTAAATAATTGGCTTATGACAAATGTGAACTAATGTCAATCAACGATAAAGTCAGTTAAATGATTTCAATGTTTTTGGTACTTAGAGTTTTTTTTATTTGAATAAGAGAATATGTCTTCTAAATTCGCACGTAGATGACGCAGGGATCATCATTCGTGGAAACGACTATACAAAACCGCGGTCAAGTAAATAAAAATTTGACTATAAATACTTCATTTAATACGTGTAATTTACTATATTAAAAAACTCGATTATTAACATTTCTAAAATTGCTAATTTTTAATTATTAGTTAAAAAGTGCAGAACACGTAATTATTGAAGTATTTAAAAAATTTTCTTTTCATTTACAAAATGTATTATTTGCATATTTGATCTAAATCAGCAAAAAAAACAGTACCTAGCATTTTAGATTTAAAAAGAAATCTTTACAGAAGAAAGCAAACAATTACTTTACATACAATAGTTCTCACAAAATCAATGTTATAAAAGTTTTCTTTAAGATTTTCTATCTACATGTCGTCAGGTCCATGTAAACGTTTGCAACAATCATTCGAGTGCACTCTACGTAATAACGTTAACGTCTTTTACATTCCCTTGGACCTAAGTAACCGTATCCACAGCACACATTGTAATACATGTTTATTTGAGTACGTTAGATAGCGCCTCTTCGTCAAACTCCCTTTTATTTTCCTAAACAGATTCTATTAGATTTATTGTTGTCGAGGGTGAACGTTGACTCACCTAGAGTTTTCATAAAGGTTATTTTCTCTGGGGGTTATAATCCATCTAAGTTCCAGCACATGGGACCACCAAGTGTGGTAACAGGATAACAAGTGTGACTCACCCTTTGTATGTGTCCTTTTAATAACATGCTAATATAAATTTACGATCAGTGATTAAATATGTTTTTAAAATTAACCAGTTTGATCAAATTGTGTCGAAAAATGTTTTTAAAACGCACAATGGTAGAATCTATCACTAATTATTAACATAATAGAATTCGTGACTTCCTCTCGATCAACATGGTTTTAGTATTCATTTTGAATCTCGATTAATAAACAATAGCTTTTTATCTCAATAATGAATAGTATGCCCAAATATGCTTCGAGCTATTTTGTAGAATCTATAAAACACTTTAAACGTACCTACTGCGCATAAAAGTATATAGAGATGCGTTCGAGCCCAAGTTATTTTGCAATCAATTTAAAAGTGGGAGTTACATTTTATCACAAACTTTTTCTCGAATTTTCAATTTAATTGGTATTTTTTAAAATTTGCGTAAATTAAAAAACTTTTACGCAATACCGGCGTCTGCGTTTTAATCATTACAAGTAATAAGAAAAATTCGCCGAAACTCGAGCGAGACAATTTGCAAATAAAATTGGAAATTGTAAATTAGTAAGTAGTATACATTTTTAAAGCCACGCCTTGTCATTTCCATATCTATGAGGCCGACAAAAATTACCATATCAAGAGCTTTAACCAGACATCTACCTTTCCTAGTAGCTTTTATCTTGTTATTCAAACTACATTTTAATGCGTCATCGATTTGTCTGCCGTTGAAAATCATAAACGAATCTTTAAAATTAATATCAAAAACTTGAAGAGCATACATAAATCTATAACGCTGTTATGGTTCGCTTTATTACAATAAATAGAAATGATGTTCTTGGTATTTCGTGAATAGCATAAAAACATTGTCCACTTTGGATTGTAGCCAAAAGAATACAAGTTTTTATAAAAATAAATTATGCTCAAACTTTTCCGACGTTTATTTATCCACGTTTAAACACAACCCTTAGATATTTAATTTCAAACGCGCGCAACAATTATGGCTGTTGTATAAGGAAAAGAAAGATTTGTTTTGTTGCTGATATCGGTGTAATTTAGTAACGAGTTAATTATTTGATAAGAAAAATACGTCGGATTTTAAACTGTTTATAATGGAATAAAGTTTAGATAAAGTTCTGTGAGCTCTCCGTTTACTCTGATGCATTTTGTGTGTTTTTGATGATATTTCAAGATCCTACCCATTTGAGTTTACTTAATGATAATAAAAACAATTACAAGATTTAAAAGATTTTATTTCTATTTTCACAAAATGTTTTCTTCATTTTTTTTTTAACAATTGAAAGACAATGTCAAATATTTTCAAACGTTTTAATAAAACGATTAAATATGATCAATAATAATATATGTGTAATAAATGATGTAGAAAATGGAACACTAAAAATTTATGATTTTATTACATTGTATCTTAAACATATTTGAATTGTCAGTTTGTACTTTTTTTAATATACGTAGAGTGCTTGCAATGCGTACTAACCCAGTAAAGATGGTAGAAAGCGTATTGCTCTGTTTGCAACAAAAAAAATGTTTTTTCATTTTAATAATAAGTCATAGCTTTGCCAAACTCTCTGCAACTGACAGGTCAGAAGCAAATTTCTTATTCATTTGTCAATAGAGTAATTTACGCAAGTATAGTAGGTAGTTAAATAAATTTTCTACTTTTTGTACATTCTGGGTGTTCGTGCCTCAAAGAAATTATTGTAATTAAGAATTTTTATTATAGTATTAGTTATTAGTTAATAAGCATGTTTGTCTATTGTACATTTGAATAATAATAAGAATAATCCTTGTATAAAAAATGGTATAATAGATAATTTTCTCGGTACCAATAATATTCCCACCGCCTCAAAGCTTGGTTTTTTTTTGTTAAAGTTTAACAGATTAACTGTTTCATATATAACGGACACTTTTCTTTTTTTTTTTGTTATTATCGACTAATAAGAATCGCCACTATAATTAAAGGAATTTTAATTTAAAATTATCAGTTTTATTTTTGCTTCCAATGTAATAGCAACTTGCAACTCCCGGTCTGAGACGGTTACTTAGAATAATAATTTGAAAAATATATGTAGTATTAATGGCGTTTGCAAATATGATTTTTATATTAAACTTCTTATGATTAATGGAACGCGTACGAATACGTTTACGAGAAAGTGCGTGTAGTTGTGCAGCAGCTACATAGACGGTGTATTTTCTGCATTTATTAAATCAAAACACATCTTCGACGAGAACGTACGTTTTTGAAATATGGTCTTTCGAACCGGATTGCATCCATTGTGATCATCTGTATCCTACAAACTCCAATCCAGTTGGAGAGTTCAAGGCAGAGGAACTCTCTTTAACCAAGTTCGGTAAGTCGCCAATCATTTTTATCTGTTGCTTTTATCTTACTGCGTCAAAATGGTCTCAACAGAAGTTAAAACTCTTACAAAAAAACGCGGGCAAATCAAAGGATCTGTTACTTGTTTTCAAAATTATTTAGATTCATTAAGTACTAATAATATTGATAAAGTACAAGTAAAGCTTAGAATAGACGATTTTATCAGATTGAACAATAAATTTAATGACGTTCAATTGGAACTTGAATTATTGTCATTTAATGAAGATGAGGTGGACTAGAATGAACGCCAATTATTTGAAAATTCTTATTATAATCTTTTGTATAGAGCTAAAAAATTAATTGAAAATGATCAATTCAACACGGGTGAATATAGTATACGCAACAGTGTTAGCGGTGAATATAATAATCAATTAAGATTGCCTAGATTAAATTTGCCTGTTTTTTCCGGTAATTTTGACGAGTGGATGTCGTTTTTTGATACATTTCAAGCTATGGTTCATAATAACAAAACGATAAGTAATATTCAAAAATTACACTATCTGAAATCCTCTTTAAAGGGCGAGGCCGCGAACTTGTTACAATCTTTAGAAATTTCCGCGGTAAATTATCTCGTTGCATGGGACATGTTAAATAATCGGTATGACAATAAAAGGCTAATAATTCAAAAGCACATTAAGTCCATGTTTGACATTCCACGAATTAGCAAGGAATCTCAAACCTGCATACGGTCTATTATTGACACGGTTCAAAGACACTTACGGGCATTAAAGAAATTAAATCGTCCGACGGAGTATTAGGATTATCTTTTAATTCACTTGTTATGCAGTAAATTAGATGTAACCACATTAAAGGAATGGGAGATAACGGTTCCTGATAAGGAATATCCCACCTTAGATAACTTAATACAATTTATAGAAAGAAAGTGTCAAACTCTAGAAATAATTAATAAACGGAATGATTCTGTCAACAATAGGGAGCCTCAAAATAAAAGGGTCACATTGCAGCGCTTCAATAAGTAATAGTTTTCAATTTTGCAACAAAAATCACGCTATTAGTACGTGTAATCACCAAAATAAAGGATAAACGTTTATGCATTAATTGCTTTAAGTCAAATTACACTACGTTTTATTGCACGGCTAAAAAATGCGTTAAGTCTAATAAGAAGCATAACTGGTTGTTGCATTTAGAAACAAGTTTAGCGTGGTCTACTCAAGATACTAGTTCTAAGCAAGTAACTCATAATTCAGTGCCTAGTACCTGGTCTGCAAATTTAACAAATATTTCTTAGTATCTCCATACCAGTAATCATGATCAGGTGCTTTTATCGACAGCAGTAATTAACATATTAAATTACAAGGAAAACTGGCATCTTTGCAAGGCTTTCCTTGATTCGGGACCTTAGACAAATTTTATCACTCAGGCGTTAGCAAATAAATTAGGGCTTTCAATCAAATATACGCGGCTTTTTCGAACTAGTGTAGTTAATTCTAATAATTTTGACGAGCATAAGGTTAACGTAGTTATAGGTTCTCGTTTAAATGGTTATCGCGAGGGCATGAGTTATTATGTTTTAAACAGAATCACTGCAAAAATACCGTTATTGCCAATCAAGACAGAATATTTATACATCTCTAAAAATGTTACTCTTGCAGACTTAAACTTTTACGTCTCTGGGGAAATTGATATACTTCTAGGTGCAGAATTGTTCTGGCAAATGTTGTGTATTGGGCAAATTCAGGGTTGCAAATCTGAACCAGGTTTTCGAAAAACCAAATTAAGATGAATTATTGGAAGCAAGATTGGGGTCGTAAATGTTCAATCTCTTGTTAGTTGCAACTCTGTCGCAAATAGCTTAGACCAGAAAAAAGATTTTGGCCAATAGACAATATTCGGATAAACGACAAATATTCTTACGGTGTGAAAAACATTTTTTAGATAATTACTCATGCGCAAGCGATGGGCGGTTTCTAGTAAGACTACCATTCAAATCATAGCTAGATCAGCTGGGTAATTCTAGGGATATAACACTAAAACGTTTCTTAAATCTAGAGAAAAAACTAGCTCGCACACCTAACGTAGAGCATGAATATGATAAGTTTATTAAAGAGTATTTAGAGTTAGGTCACATGAAAGAAATTTCTAACAGCGATGACTTGGAGAATATTAAAAATTTCTATTTGCCACATCATTGTGTTATAAAAAACGAAAGTCTGACTACAAAGCTGCGAGTAGTGTTTGATGGTTCCGCTAAGCCAACTAGCGGTAAATCATTAAATAACATTTTAATGGTAGGGCCAATTATACAAGTCACTTGTTTTTATATTAACGCATAAATATGTTCTAAATGCCAACATGGCAAAAATGTATAGGCAAGTCTTAGTAAATCCTGAAAAAACTAGGTTTCAGCGCATACTGTAGCGGTTTTTACCATCAGATAAAATTAAAACCTATGAGTTATCTACAGTCACAGGAGCAGTTTCATTTATAGCTACTAGGTGCCTTCAGCAATCTGCTATAGACAACATCAAAAGGTACTCTTTAGGTTTGCTTAAAATCATGCAGGATTTTTACGTTGATGATTTACTGACAGGTACTGACACTGTTGATAACGTGAATAAAATCAGAAAAGAAATTGTCAGCATATTAAGTACAGCGGGTTTCCATTTGCGAAAATGGTCATCGAACAATGCGGATATTGTAAAATGCATACAGAGTGAAGAAAATCTCGTTCTAAACTTCTACATAGACAAGTGCTTAAACATGTTAGGTTTGCAATGGCATAGAAAACATGATTTGTTTAAATTTTCCATTCAGCAATTTGTAGATCGTGATTTTTGACTCTTTAGGATTTTTAACTCCGGTCACAATAACAGCAACATTCTGTTACAAGAGCTATGGAAATTAAAAATAGATTGGGACGAATCTTTAGCTATCTATCTCTATTCTTTCTGGTGTACTTATCGATTCATTGAGGTCCATAATAAACTAACCATTAACAGGTGTATCATACCTGGTGATAAGCCTAATTCAGTTGAAATTTACGGATTTTGTGATGCAAGCGAAAATGCTTACGATGTTTGCATTTATATAAAGCGGAACCATACAATCAAACTTAATTTGTTCAACAGTCAATTATCATACTGCGGTTAGAACTTTGTGGCGCCGTGTTTTTAGTCGATTTGATGTTAAATTTTCTAAAGTCGTTAGCATTGATTTATTATAAAACTTTTTATTGAACAGACTCGATTATTGTTTTAGCGTAGCTAAATTCTGAGTCTCGAAATTTTAATGTGTTTGTTGCAAATCGTATAAATCATATACAGCAGCACACGAATTTTAACAGCGACTGGCATCACGTGCCTACCCAAGAAAATCCTGCGGAATTAGTCTCTCGGAGAATCAAACCTTTAGACATGATTTGGTGGAATGGCCCAAAAAGGTTGAGATCAGACAAATATGCTAGACCAACGATTCATGTAACAAGTATGCCAAAAGAATTGCCCGACTCGAAGAGAATAGTAGCTTCTCTTATAACTACCGTTATAGCGAATGATTTCGAATATTTATGTTCAGAATATTCGTCTTTGAACAAATTGGTGAGAATAGTTGCCTACTGCATTCGGTTTTGTGAGAATACAAAAGCTAAAAATGAACAGCATCGGCGAAATGGCCTATTAAGTACAACGGAACTTACATCCGCTAGAAATCATATTATCAAGATTATATAAAATTCAAGATTTCTTACTGAAGTTTAGGCACTAAATGCGTGCAAGCTAATCAGCAAGTTCAGTCGTCTGTTATCTTTAAGTCCATTTTTAGATCAAAACGAACTTCTTTGAGTCGGTGGTAGATTAAAAAACGCAATAGGAATTCATTACGACGCTCGTCATCCCATACTTCTGCCTGCTAAACATGATTTTACTAATCTTGTTATAAGACAAGAACATTTAAATAATTTTCATGCTGGTAACAGCACTACTTTAGCTTGCGTGCGAACGAATTATTGGCCTTTAAACGCTCGAAACAATGTATGCAAAATCATAATTGAATGTGTTTTCGCGCCAATCCTAGGGTTTCATATCCACTAATGGGTGACCTCCCCTCAGTACGTGTCACTCTTTCACGGCCATTCTTAATCAGTCATGTCGACTATTGCGGCCCATTTGTAATAAAGGAAGGCAAGCAAGAAAACGCGTAAGGCGTACGTCAAAATCTTTGTTTGTTTTTCTTCACGTGTTGTGCAAATAAAAGTTGTATCTGACTTAACAAATGATGCCTTCATTGCTTCGCTTAAGCATTTTATTGCGCGAAAGGAAAAAAAATGGATTTGTACTCGGACAACGGAACGAACTTTGTAGGGGCTTGTTAAAAATTCATAAAGGATAACCATAACTTAATTGCAGAAAGTTTAGAGAGTCCTATTAATTGGCATTTCATTCCCTCCAACACGCCTTATTTTGGTAGTATTTGGGAGGCTGCCGTAAAATCAGCTAAACATCATTTAAAAGAAGTAGCAGGTACAGTTTTACTAACTTTTGGAGAAATGTGTACATTAATATGTTAAATTGAGACTATTTTAAACTCCAGACTACTCACTCCTATAAACCATGATCCCAATGACCTTGCATTACTGACTCCTGCTCATTTCTTGATTGGTGGCTTACTAAATAAGTCTGATTATCAAAACCTGGCTATCAATCGCTTGGATCGTTGGCAAAGGATCCAACAGGTGACAACATTTTTGGCATCTCTGGTCTACGGAATATCTAGCGCAGTTCCATCAAAAGGGTAAATGAAAGGTTACCAAGAGCCCTCAATTACAAATTGGTCAAATGGTTTCTTTTTTGACAAGATAATGCCTCGTCGTTTCAGTGAAAAATTGGGCGAGTGCTCGCCGCCACGCATCCTGGTGCTGATGGTGTGGTGCGAGCAGCAACTGTAAAAAATGCACGTGATAGTGAGGTGCGTCGAGCTGCATCAAGTCTTTGTATTCTTCCGCTTAAAGATACTAATAGTGCTTCAGGACAAATAAAAACTTTAATTTGCTAGTGATAATAATAAGAACTTTGAAAGGGTACACCTTTCAACGCGGGCAGCACGTTCGTGCCTCAAAAAAATTATTGTAGTTAGAATTTTTATTATAGTATTAGTTATTATATTTGTTTTTTCTTAAGAATAATCCTTGCATAAAAAATTGTATAATAGATAATTTTGTGGGTACCCATAATATTTCCATTTTGTTAGCAACTTGCAACTCCCGGTCTGAGACGGTTATTTAGAAAAATAATTTAAAAAATATATGTAGTATTAGTGGTGTTTGCAAATTTAATTTTTATATTAAACCTCGTATTATTAATGCCACGCTTACGAATACGTTTACGAGAAAGTGCGTGTAGTTGTGCAGCAGCTATATAAGCGGTGTATTTTCTGCATTATTTAAATCAGAACACATCTTCGACGAGAACGTAAGTTTTTAAAACACTGGGTATTACGTTATTTTTCGGAAAAACCATTGACAAGTTTTACGTATTGAAATATAATATTACCATTGTGTTTTTTAAATTGGTCTTATTAATGTTTTCTGCTAATTAAATTACGCATTGAAGAATTAATTGATTTTTAAATTTTGTACTTTAAAATTGCTTTAAGCATTTGTAGTTTTATTTTTGCGTTTTAAAAATTATTTAGAATCTTAAAGTATCGAATATTATTACACCGTTCTTTGTGCTTTTAAGCAAATAAGATTTATAAGATTTATCGAACTGGCGCCTTAAATTATATTTTTTATCTGTAATCACATTCCGGAAGCTGCTGCGATAACTGTCTTATCACAACTTGCCCAATACACTACAACACTTTATCTCACACTTTGTTGTCTGTATTTGAGCGCTTATCAGAAATACCTTAAGTCTATTCGATAAACATTTGTTAAAACAAACAAATTCATGAAATGGTATAGGAATAGCATGGTCAGCAAACAAAGATATGATATAAATTTAAACATTTTTTTTTACCAAATAGTTATTCTTTCAAATGTTGCACATAAATATACGACTTATTAGATATGTTAAAAGGATGTGCAGTAGCTAAAAATATTATTGTAAAATGTATGGTCTCTTACATCAAACGTTGTCACGTGCAAAAAGATTTTACAAAAGAATTGTCCAATAAATTACAACATAAACGATGTGGCTTGATGTTCTATGGAGGAGTGGGTTGAATCAAAAATTAAAATTTGTAAATATTTGAAACGTCAAAAATGTAAATAAAGTCAAAATGTAATAAAGGCGCTAGAAAACGTTGTAGCATAAAATGGGCCTCTAGTCCTCGCCCACCAGAAAGCTTGCTATCTAGGTGATCACACTACAAATATAACTTTTTACTAACTACGAATTTGCGACAATTAAAAAAAACCTATTTAATAAATAAATTTAAAACAAATATTTACAAATTCCATGTTTATTAGGCGTTAGGCAACGTTGTGCATTCTTCAAACAGATCTCATTTCTGTACAGGTCAAAGGTACTTTCATACAGATCAATGTCATTACCGTACAGGATAATGATCTATGAAAGCATATTAATTTAAGAAATTGTAATTTTGGACCGCAATTACAAAATTTAGAAACAATCATTTAAAGCTGTGTGGATGTTATTGCATTAGTATCGACGGTACAATCCAAATAATAAGAATAAATCAAAGCACCTAATTTGCAACTTTACTACTTTTCTTTTGATCCAAAGTAAACGTCAACAGTAATTTATGGGACTTTTGTTTCTGCATTGTTATAAAATAAAAGTGTATAAATCCCATCTTTTAATCACATTTCTACAAATCATAACAATATTTACTTCTTACTTAAAAAAATTAAGTTGATTAAACATGGTCTCTAAAACGCTATCCTAATATTTTCATGGTCTGTTATCTAGTATTCTTGTAATGTCTTGGTCAACTTTATTTTGAATGTATTATTCTTTTGGCGGAAATTTTTGCTTACTTTGTTCCAAATTTGATCTCATAGCGTGGAAGAAGATTTTTTTTTGTTAGTTGAGTTACTCGTACATTGTTTAAAATCTTATTTATATGTTTATTCATTCATTCATTGTTAATTATTCACATCCGTACGAATATGAAATGGAATATCGTTGCGATTTAAATGAAAGTTGTTACAAGCTTATAGGTCTTACCAACCTTGCACGGCCAACTTACGCAGTCGGAGATAGGGGCAATTCAACTAAATAATAGTTAAAGAACGCCAGATCTTTTATAAATAAAGCTTCTATCTCGATCAGGACAGAAGGTTCAAGCCTGTAACGAATAATAGGTTCGTAATCCTTGTTGCACTGGTGTTTGTGTAACTAACCACAAAGAAAGATGGATTACCATAAACAAAAGATAAAACAGGTATAATAACTTTAATTTAATGATGTGGAGCTATAATTCAGTAACGTCAAGTCCTAATAACTATAATTCACTAACTTAAAGGATTAGTAACGATAATTCAGAAATTTGTGATACATTCTAAATACATAAATGAAAGAAGGGTCAGCAACCCACAATACATAAGTACACCTCGGGCGTCAACAAGCGAAGAAAATTTCCCATTAAATAACGAAGGGTTACAGCATGCAATATCACAGAATTAGATATTGACAATACCTAAATGGTATTAAAACTATTGCAATTGCGTATGTTAAACAAATTAAATTTCGTGAGTGACCTTCTTTGACAGCGACATAATAATTAATAAGAGAACTTACCCACAATCCAGCACTTTCCCGAAGAAAACGTTTTTCTCGTTGAGTAGCCTGAAATTGTATGAATATAAATCGTGTCAACGCAATGACTCACGAAAGCCGAAGTCTACAAAATTGTTAATAAAAGAAACAGATATAAGAACCCGATATATCGAATGCTGTTCCTCGCAATTATTAAGAGGTTATTGCAATCGACTGACGTCTAAGATGTAACATTTGTTTTCGGTGTGGATAATAAGCCTTCAATTATTTATCGATATTTATTCTTCCTTGTTCTTAATTAATTAAATTGAAACATGTGGCCAAAGCGTGGCGGAACGCCTATCAAATTAAGAAAAAAATTACAAAAGAATCCTAACAAAACGAATGTAAATATCTTACCCTGTGACGAATAAATTATTTTAAAGACATAATAAATTTATAATTTCATTTCCATCACAGTTGATGTTCTATTAAATTTTCAGATCTAGACGACACAGGCCATTTTAGGTAGTTGACAGCTTAAATGACTTGACCGCAACATGTCAGTAACCAGAAAGATCGGTAGAGGGCGTCAAAACCGGAATCTAATTTTAATTCAGTATACAGGGTATTACGTTATGAAAATTTTGCACGAAACAAAGTTTGTATTTAGGGTAAGCATTTGTTTCTTATGTATGTGGTTTAATTTAATTCTTCCGTAATTGTCTGTAGCGGGTTTCTATATCTCCACACGTGTCTTTTATCTGTGGGAATAATAAGCAGATTTTGTAGTTGGAAAGATTTTCATGATGATGTCACGTCACTTTCGAAGAGTTGGATGCAATTATTATTCTATTGGAAAAAACACTTGCCAAAATTACGAAATTAATATGAGGAAAACTCTGCGCATTCCTTTATTTTCAGTAATTGTATGAATTAAATAGGTTTTACTTGTAATAACACCGTATGTACGTCTTTGTTAGATTTCAATTACATTTTAGGAAATGCTGGAAAGGTGTCCCTAGCTAGTTGCATGCTTTGAGGAATATCAATTGTAGTTTATACTTTCTATTTTAATTCTTATTATTTTGGTAGTCAATCAATTGTAAGGACGATTGTACGTACAGGTTAGGTTGTTAATACGAATAATTATATATTCGTTTTGTTGCACTTTGATTCTCTAAATCTTCAAGATTCGTATTTTTGTATTTTAATTTACGAAGTAAATTCGCTTCTCTTCTGTATGTAAGTGTTAGACCGACAAGGCCACTTTGCTATACGACGTGTTGCCTAGTTAAAGCCTTATTATTTAATATTTTGTCTGTGATACCGACCTACGTGATAGTGTTTGGTCAAATTTATATTATCTATTTTCTTCTAACGTAAACCGCTGTTTATGAGAAAATAAATACACTTGTAACGTCTAAATTCCAATTCGATCAAAAATCCGCCTGAGAGTAGGCAACTTACCGTAATATACTCGACCTCGAGTCGTGATTCTAAGTCACGCTCGTGAGGGCGCTCGAAAGTAGTCGGCCATCTACAAACCTCATTTTTATGTTGTCATTTTTTTTGAATAGGAACGTGAAAACGTCGGAGAGGTGAGACACATGGAATTTCTTTTTCATCTTTTAACATCTACTACAACGACGCTTTATTTTAGCAATTAAGAGTAAATCCGACTAAACGTTCGATGCGGATAAGATCAGCGCGATGTATTTGGCGGCCAAACGCATAAAGTGGGTTAGTATTTCACACGTGGTTTAGAAATGGAGGCGTATCAACTAATTCTCGCTATTTTAGCTTCTTGGTTCTTACTTCTTAGTCCGTAGTCCTTAGTTACGTCTTCGTTGTTCTTACATCTGTAATCTACACTGTTGGGGTTTCTACCATGGCTGGGGGAATTTTATTATGAATCCGCTAAAAATGGTGGATGCACTAAACGAAGGCGAATCGTAGTCGAAAGGGGAAAACAACAAAAATAAAGGACCCCAGAGGATCGTTGGCGCTGTGCAAGCGAGGGAATAAAGTAGCGAGGTATTTATAAAATCCTTAACTTCGAGTCGCGGGAGACGCACTAGCTGTCGGCCTCATTTCATTCACGCGCTACAGACTCCTGTTATCGCTACGCGCGGTTCGTGTTAAGTAAAATCGCAAATCTCTTTTCTTGTCGACTACAATTATTATAAAGTTTCTTGGAGTAAGAATAATGAATATTCTTTGTAACGGACATAAGAGTGATAAATAATATTTAAAGTAATTTTTTTCTTTAACCGATTAAGTTAATTAACGTTAGTAATTGTAATGCACTTTTGTAACTTTACCTTATCATAGTAATTGTAATGCATGTCTGTAACTTGCCGATTTAAGTTTAAGAATATCTAACGTCATTTTTGCTGTAAAATATTAATAGTATTTATTCACACGGTTAGCAAACGCCTTATTTGTAATGGTTGATTCATTACAATTATTTATTGTAACTTCCAGTTCATAATTTGTGTCATATCAAGTATTTGTGCTATTATTAAGGGTAGAAATTTGGGAGCTATGCCGTCTCTCGGAAACTAATTACATGTTACTCTGATTACCGGTGGTGCTGAACTTGATCAAGGTCAACGGGCGGTATTACGTACATTAACGCGATTACGTATTGCTACGATCTACAGTAGCCGCGGAGATAATTGTTTATTGCAACTTGTTAAATTCTGTTTGCTCCCAGAATCTATTTTTGGGACCTGCTTTACTTATGTGTAATTTGTATATATGTTATTACTATTTCTTGTTGGGGGTTATGTAAATAATTTAATAGGGATTATACCAGTGGCGTAACCGTCGAGGGGCCTTTTTTCTTCCGTTCCGGAAGGGGGCTATGAGTCAATAATTTCAATAAATGGTTATTGTTAATTCACAATATGTTTTTTTTGGGGGACCTCGGGTCTAGGCTCTCCTTTTCTCCTACCTAGACTGGAATTCTGCGATAAAAACATTTCGAGAAGAGGTGGCGCACTTGGGCATTTAGCTTACCGAAAGAAAACTTGGTGTCTTACGATTTTCTTTTACCCGACGACCATCTACGGTGAGGCTAGCCGAAAGGTAAGCAACAACATCTCGGCAATTACGTTTAAGTAATTTATTCTTCGTTCTTTCTTTTTCTCCACCTCCCCCATTAGATCATAATAAATATTGTAACACACTCTGTGCTACCACTTCTGTTTTGTCATTTGTTCTATTACAGCTACGGGTAGATTTAAACGGTGTCTCCCACCCTAACCTTTGTCGTTTTGGTGCCTTAAGATATATTTTATAATTTATCACCACTAAGCTTACGACTCAATCACCGAAACAACTAAGTCAGTCGTCGCTCTTTTAAGTTATGAGAAAAAGCACGTAACAAATTATTGTTTTTAAGATATTCACTTAACTGCTTCATATCCAATTACCTGTGATTTGATATCATTTATAGCTTTCTAATACTTTTATTATTAAATGATATAGAGTTTCGTTATTAAATCATTAACGTTCAGTTAACAAAAATAGATGTTTATATCACTAGACCAGATGTTGCTATTTTGCGAGTATGAGCATTTTTGTAGGCCGAGGTAAAACCAAAGCCTACAAATGCAAATGCTTGCAAAATACTTTCAGAACGTGTGATGCACAAAATTTCTTGTTAAAAACAACAAAAAAAGATATTTACGTATTGATTTTTAATAACTTATTTTGATAAAGCTGAAACCTGCAATCACAACAACAGCAGATGTTAATGAACACGCTATCAAAATATGTACGTAAGCATTGAGCGTTTAAGGAAGACTTGTGTGCTATTTTTATTATTTCTACGTAATATACATTTCGTTTTTTTACTTTAATTTTTTGTGGTACATTTTTATTGTTATTATTAATAATTTATTCCATTTTTTGTAGGTTAGTCGTTAATTGTTGATCTTAATTTCAAAAAATGTTGTTAGTTGTTGCTCAATTTAAGTAGAAGAATATCCAGTGTACTTAATTAAAATATTAAAATGTTTGATCCACCAGATAACTTTTACTTACATTTTTGAAACTTGAAAACCGAGAATCTCGAAAACTTTTATCTTCAAGATTACACATTTTTAACATTTTTGTATTCAGAAAAATGAACTCTATTAAAATCCATTGAAAAAATACAGGGAAAATACAGGGGGAAAAATGTCGATGACGTGATAACTTGGAAACAAAACAATCAAAACATGTCAATGGCAGAAAAAAGTTTAAACAAACAATACCGACGTGTCCAAGACAATTTCTTTAAACTTTATCATATAGGAAACAATGAATTTATTCCATACTATACGTGCTCACTGTATAGTTTAGTAACTATAGAAAATTATAAAAAATTTTATAATTTTGTTTTTATTGTTTGTAAGAGGTCTTTTAGCATCTCTTGAACTGTAGTGCTGTTGATATCATCTGTCTTACAAACATTCTTTTGTGCAATTTCCTTTTCTCGATATGTACATGGCAAACTTTTTTATTCTTAGCTTTATGAAAAAAAGTCATTATTTATAAAAAGTTATGCGTGGCTCAAAACTTGAAATATAACCATCAGATATCAAATTTTTTGAGCCGTATACAAGGTTTGTCAAAAAATATGAATTTTACTCAAGAGTAAAGTACCTTTATTTTTGAGAATATTGACAATTGTTATTAAAAAAAGTTGATCATAATAGAAAACTATTGTCAGATATCCAACATTATCCATGTTGGAGTAAATAAAATAAAAAATAATAATATTTTATTTTACAAATAAAAAGATAAACAACTTGATTAATACGTAATAAGTAACATGCATAACAATATATTAGAAATAAAATAACTTGTTTTTGATTTCAATTGACTAAAGCCTCAATATATTCACCATCTTTTTCTAGACATTTAATGGTTTTTCTATTAAATTCCCTTAATACATTCTTGATCATATCTGCAGTAATTTCCTGACATGATTCTGTAATTGTCTTTTCCAAATGATTAAAAAGGCCTTTACTGGTAAACACTATTTTAAGTAGCCCCATAAGAAATAATCTAGAGGAGTGAAGTCTTATTACTTTATTTTTATAAATACCACACTATACGTTAGTCTTAAATGAATATTGGTCGCGAGTTTTTATTGTAAAGTAAGGATTACTGTCGCACCACCAGCGACAATTTTGTGAACTGATAGATCCATTTGATGTCGGCCTCGTCGGTAAAAATTAGATTTTGTAATAAAAAAGGATAGTCTTTTAATTCTTCTTGTATTAACGAGCAAAATGCAAACCGCCTGTCATAGTCTATTTCTTTCAAGGTATGAACAAACTGGGGTTTGTATAGATGATATTTGTTATATTTTAAAAAATTTGCCATTGTACCTCTACTTATTTCATTTCGGACCAAAAACATTCTTTTTCTCAATGATATTTTAGGATGTTCTACTACAAATTTCGTGTCCTCACTGGCAACCCGCTTCTGACGTTTTTTATTGAAATTATTTTGAACACTTCTAGACGTCTTAAATTTATTTCCAATTTTTGTAACTCTCGATTGCTGAATATTTCTATTTAGATGTCTGTTGTTATAAATAGCTGATGTTTCTCGATAGGTCTTAATAATTATTTCCGACAATCAAAACTATTTGATTTTTCTCTTCACAACTTAACAGAGCCGCCGTTTATTGTATTTTATAAAATCTAACTACCGATTTGGCGTTTGCCGTCAGTACATCAATCTATAAGCCAATTGCTGATATATAGAATTTGTCAAGGTATCCTAGATTAAATGTTTATCGGTAAATTACCAATGCTAATACAGAGAAGTTAATAAAAATAACAAAATCTACTTTTTTATAGTACATAGATAATATTGGATATCTGACAATAGTTTTCTATTATGATCAACTTTTTTTAATAATAATTGTCAATATTCACAAAAATAAATGTACTTTACTCTTGATTAAAATTAATATTTTTTGACAAACCTAGTATACGGTTCAAAAATTTTATATCTGATTGTTATGTAAAATAAAACAATTTACATGAAATTTAATTATTTATTCGAATTAGTATTATTTTATCTGCGTAGCAGAAACGTAAATATTATTACTCTCACCGATACTTTAATTTATCGAAAAGAAACGGAATAATAAGTTGTAAAAAAAAATAAATAAATAGCTATGTATGATCTAAATAAAAAAATTTAATTGCATTTGTTAAGGCCTTGTCCAAACCCAATTAACTGAATGCGCCCAAGCATTACCCGCATTACCAATAAAAAAATAAAAAAAACTACTACTACTACTATTTCTTTCCGATAACCTCTAATTGATTATGAATTTCTTTTTTTTTTCTTTAAACGACTATTTCTTATAAATTAAATAAATGTGTTTCTATAATAGAACAACAATAAACAAAAAAAAAGGTAAATTTGACAACGATAAAAAACAATATTTCGAACGAAATAGAACAATATGGTAAGTGCCTAACCTAACTAATTATAATCCAAAATTGGTTACTGTCCCCTTTGTAGTCACAAAAACAAACGATAGTGCGGAGAACTCGTGTACCTGTTTAATCCAAGGAGGCACCATCAACCGTAGCCTTCTATCATCGGGTTCGTAGATGTTGTGCTCGGCTAGTCTAAGGGTTCTACGATTGATGCTGTCCAACTTGTATGTATCCCCTTTCAAGAAATTGTGCGATACACCACATGGTACGTACAACAGGATGGTTAAATTGGATAACAGAAAACTCGTCCAAACTTTGTAAGATTAACAGTTTTGAAACACGTAGGAGAAGAAGCCTAAAAGTGAACTCTTTAATTTTTAGATGTGAAAGAATGCGAACTCACCAAGATGGAGGTGGCTTAACGAAGTATTGCCCAGGTGTGGTACCATTAATTATGGAAAAATCCAATAAAGAAACTAGTCTGTACGATATACTAATACTAAATAAATCGACCAGATTTCTTATTTGTAGATGATGTTTCAAATAAATCCGCATTTGCGAAATCGACTAATTGATTTGAGCTTGACAACATCACCGTACCAAACACCAATTGCAAGTGCAATATTTAAAAGGAAATAGACCTTTATCAATCGATTTGAAAAAAACAATTTCCTCTGATAACAACAACAAATTTGAATTTTGAACATATAGGCAACTTACACTACGATTTATTTATTTACAAATAGAACCAAAGATAAAACACAAAATTATTAATTGATTTTAATCATGTAACAAAATTAATGTAACATGATATGCAGATGTAAGATGCAGAACTTTTTATAAAGAATGTTTTTTTTTCATAAAATTAAGAATAAAAAAGTTTTTCATATGGTCCGACTTATTTGGACACAGTGTATAGGTACATATCGACAAAAGGAAATATAGTTTAAGAAAAATGCATAAAAACATGTTTGTAACACAGATGATAGCAACAACACCACAGTTTACGAGATGCTAAAAGACCTCTAACAAACACTAAAAACAAAATTATAAAATTTTTTATTAACATTTCTATAGATACTAAATTATACAGTGAGCTCGTAAAGTATGGAATAAATTCATCGTTTCCTATATGATAAAGTTTAATGGAGTTGGACACATGGTATATTATTAGCAAATCGTTACGTACTATTATAAGTCAAATTATTTTTATTTGATATATGAATATGTGATTTTTAATTAAAAATTTGTTTTGTTGTACGGGTTTGCTTTTTAAATAGACTACCGTTTTTGAGATTCACTTAGTACTTGTCAAATTTTCAGTTTTTGTTGGTGAGTTCCAATTTTTGACTCAAGGTCACAGTTCACGACATAATGAAATAGTTCTCGTCTTTTTTTGTTTTCTAGTTTGCTTGTTTCTCTCTTTCTTGTACTTAGTTTACTTAATAGCAATTTTATATTTTTATTTTCTTCTATAACTGTAGTTATCTATCTCTTGTTCAATTTTGTAATATCTGTTTTTGTTATGTCGTTATTTCGTTGTCTTAATTTATCTTTGTCTCGTGGGTGTTCTCTTAGTAATTCTTTATTGTTTCATGAGTTGTTTAGTTTTTGTAGTTAGGTAAGGCTTCTACATTTTGTTCAGGCTTTTTTCCTGTGAAAAAATAGTGTAATAATACTTGTCAAACTCGTTCTAAAAAAGCAAATTCTCAGATGCAGACTGGAACAAAGTAAAACAAGATTTTGGGCCACAATAAAATAAGTGCTTTAATTTTATTTTAAAAAAAATCAACAATGGTAAAACTTCTCGAAAAAATCATCGATATCTCTTGAAAGAGATAAATGAAATGAAATTTAAATATCGTAAGTAATGTAGTTTATGCAAAACTTGGCTCAAAACGATCAGGCCGGAAAAAATTCATACATAACTAAATCGTTTACCACAATGATAAAATACTGTACCAACTAAAAATAACGTGTTTACAAATTATTCTTTAAGCAAACTAATATACGCTTAAGTTAGTGTTTATAAATTACCAAATGTTTAGTTTAACTTTATTGTTGCTTAAACACATGTTAAAAAGGTTTTTCAAAACGTGAAAATATGTAATGTATTCATAATTAAAGCAAAAGCATATGTCTAGTAATGACCCAAACAACTACAAAGAAACTGTAATTGTAATTTACCTGCATTTAAATACCTTAAAATATTTCAGTTATTTATTAGAAAACATACCTAAAAAGTATTAAACAAGAAATGTATTACCAGAATAGTAGTTAAAGAACACAGCAGTAAATAACGTTAAACGAGAAAAGACAAGACGTGTGTGAGTGTATGTCGTAATATTTTTCTAGAAAATTGATAATCGGTAGCACAACAAGCACTATTTTTGTTGTTAAACATAAATAACCCATTAAATAAGAAAATTTGTATATAAATTATTGTTTAAAAGGTATTAATATGGAAAAAACAATCATAAAGTGCCTAAACACAAATTTCACGTCCAATTGTACCAAGTTATAAATTATAGAAAAAAACACATATAGGTGTTTTAAATCATTAATTTACATCGGAAATTTATCACATAACTTTGTAGAAATAAGTGCGTAGTTGCTCGGCGTACGTGTTTTCAAAACTGCGGTTATTACTTTCCTGTGAGATCTACATAAAGGAGCTTTCACGCTTTTGCACAAACTTAATTCATGTCTATTAAAGCGTAAACCACAATACGGTAAAGAAAAACGACCGAAGTTCGGTAACAACTAATTAGCAATACTTCATTGATAACAAATTCTAAAAGGAATTTTAATTAAAAAGGATGGCTTTTAAAGATAGAAATTCGTACTTTAACATGTAAGTCTTCAAAGTTAATTCAGGTTCTAGTAGTAATCAAGAGTTGTAAGAGAAATGTAAGATGAATGATGCAGTATCAAGTTGTACGCGAACTTCTAGTTTTGTAGTAATTCAAGAGGGGTTATACATTTCAAGCAATTTCTTGCATCTGCACACCACGGCCTTTTTTACTAAAAGAAACTGCTGTAAAGAGCAACGACTCTTTTATCTCACTTTTTTAAATTACGTTGCAGATTGTAACAAAATAATTACAAATTTCATTATTACATACCACCTGCTACCCTTTTTTTGTCTTCTAAGTAACGTACAATTCTATTTCTTTTTTCTTTATTTACAACTCGTTTAATTATCTTTTTGGTTTTATAGGCGTTTGATAGTATTACTGCAGTCAATTAAAAGAATTAATCTTAGATTAAATTTTATTACTTTCTAAATTTATTGAATAAAGCGGGTCATCGTAGGACTTTTCAACTAAAGTATCAATATAATTTATGTCTAGTTATAATGGAATTTAAATTTATTAAGCTAAATTATAAAGGAATAAATAACATTCTTTTTTATTACATTAATGTCATTTCTTTAAATGACCGTTGGAGCGTTAGATCATTATGTTCACAGTGCTACAATTAAGCATGTAGATATGTTAAGTATTTTATGGTATAATAATTATTATTGCTTTATTTTTTATAGTTAAGGCATACAGTATTCACGTTTAAAAATAAAACACAAGACATCGTTACTTTTTATTTTTATTACAAGCATGAGACAAAAAATTAAGATTGTTGAGAGTAAAATAAAAATAAACATGTTAACATCAAAATATACCTAAATTAAAACGTATTGTTTTATGCTTTAATCACAAAAATTATTTGTTCGTTGTTTTTTCAATCTTGATTACATCTATCTGTTCGTTTCAGAGACACTGCAACCTGTTGACTATTTTTTCATTACCAATCCGCAACTATTTTCTGTAACAATTATGAGGAAAATGTATAAAATAATCTCTCTAAGCAATAACCACTACAAAATTCAAATTTTTCTAGTACAGTTTAAGGTGTTACAACATTAATTGGCTTTTATTAACCAAAAAAATATTTCTAAATAACAAATTACACATATTCAAACCAAAAAAAAAATTTGTAAAACGGGAAGTACAAAATAATCCGTAAAGGTTAAGTAAGATAATATGCAGAATATTTTTCTCTATCATTCTTAAACTGCCAACAGGCAAATTCAAATATATTTTACGTTTTTACAAAAATAAAACATTTAAATTGTTTACACAAAATGAACATTAAAACTTTTTTGCTAATTAAATTATTTTATTTTTATTTATTGATAAAAAAGTAAAATGTAACTGAGATATTTTAAATTAATTGAACATTTGTTTTATTTTATATTAATATCTATATAAAATTCGTTCATACCATTCTCATTTTTTAAAGAATTTTCACACAACCAAATTTTTTTGAATCAAAAATATATTTTTTGCAAACAATTGCGATCGCTATACTTTCCTAGGAAATGCTGCTGCCTGCTGCTTGTAAGCATTGCGTAAACTAAAAAGTTTAGGTTTACGATGATTTCAAATGTTTATTTGTTAATTTATGTTGGTATGAGTAAAAGTATTGTGCATAGATAGTCGGGAAGGTATTTTATTATAACGAGTAAAACCTTACTTAAAAAAAGGTAAATTGAGGTAATGTTGTCATATCGACTAACTCATATTTGTGCGCCTCGATATTGCTTTCTCCTTTAATAAATCAATTTTTTCCTTAAATTCACGCAGGCAGGATTCGGACCTAGATTATATATGGAATTTACTTTAAATTATTAATTAAATATCTAACAAAAATTTTTATTTGAATAAATTGTTAGAAAGAATTATCTCTGTAAACGTAATTCGAATAATTTACATACGTACAAAATTATATACGAAAAACTGATAAAAATAGCGGAAAAACGTAATTCCGGTTTCTTTATCAGATTTATTTATTAATATAACCGAGAGAATATGAAAAGCCAGCACCGTACCATATTTCAAGTTACTAGGACTTTTGGTTCGAGAGTTATCGTGGGTACATCCTTACACACACACACACCCAAAATTTTGTAGTCAAAAATAAATTTTTCTAATTCAGGAGATCTTGAAACGCAAAATTCTGTAAAAAAATGTTTGCAAGAAAATAGCGATCCCTATGCTTTCCTTATAGGAAAGTAAAAATATAGTTTGCTGCAACCCTTTTTTCGTTAGGGTGCAACTTAGCAATATTTTAGATTTATCTTTGCAATGTAAGTTTTATATTAAAGGTTTTGTTTACGTCTAACATCAAATACCTAAGTTTTCTAAAATCTTTGCGCGTATGAACAAAACATTTATATTGCCAAATTTTAGAAGTGTATGATTCTTACTATCAAGTTTTGCACACTATTATAACTCTATTTGATAATAATGAAATATTTCCAAAATTTTTGCAAGAATATTCAAGGCAATTTACGATACAGACAGAATATTTTAATCAAAGATCAGACAAAAATATATAAAACGAAAACGAATGAAATCAGAGTTAGCTTTAAAGGAGAACTGTTAAAAAGTGTTAAAAAAAGTGCATAGTTAGTGTGCGTGTGCCAGTAGAGATAAATAATAGTGAAGTGATATCTTATTCGTAAACGGTGTACAGTTACAGTGAAATTATTTTTGAGAGACTATTTTCTTAATTAGTTAGCTATAAATTTGATTCGCGTTCGTTGCATTATTTTAGTTTAGTAAAATTTGTAATCATTGTTTAATCCAGTAAAGAAGTTAAAATAAATTAAATTTTAAATTGTAACAATACTTTGCAAAACAAATACTACTGAAACACTTTTGCAATACATACACTTTGCGTAGTTTCTTTTTGTTCTAACTCAAATTTTTTTAGGGCGCGTTTGTGTCTAATATTGTTTACAGTAATGTAAAATTGTTAAAATTGGTTTATCTAGTCAATTTTGAGACACCGGGTGTAGAATTGAATAATGAGTGATATATAGGGAATTTATATGTAAAACATAATATTTGCGAGTATTAGTTCCCCTAATTATACGACAAAAAGTTGAAAATAAAAGTTGTACAGAATTGAAAATGACCGCATTCTAAACTCTTGGTCGTCGTCACAAATTTTTTGATAACGTGCATATTTTTTTTTGCTAAATCATAATTTATATATAGAAATAAGATTAGTGTCATTGCTAATTTTCTACAACTATTGTGCTCGTAGCCATATACGGGTAGACAAAACTAGATAATTATTGTCCTATTGCTCTACTCAGCGTCTGTTATAAACGTTTAAAACAATTAATCTACATTCAATTGAGCCTTTTGGTGAACGACGCTCTACTTCCGGAAAAGGCCGGATTTTGAGCTTGGTACAAGTTTCTAGTAGTTTACGAACCTGCTCGGCCAACTCGCTGTAGGATTGAAACAATACCTGTCAAAGAGAGGGGAGGTTCAAGTGACTTTATTTTAAAGGGCGCCATATATTTTTGTTGCAGAAATAGATCCTGCTAGATCAGCACAGGAAGCTCGAAGCTTGTACAAAATTTTTAAGGTTGGTAAAGCTGGAGGAAACGAAGAAAGAAACCAAATCGTTAACAACAATAGCACTTTAATTAATGTTAGAAGGATAACTTAGATTAAAATTTGAGTTAACAATAATTAGAGGTAATTTGATAGCATCACAGTAAATAAATTTAGTTCGAGTACAAATATAAGTAGGTACTAAAACATCAAAAGTATCGGCGACTTATACTACACTTAAAACGAAAGTGTAACAACCAGAACATACTCTTCGTGAGTAAATGACATTAATAATGATAATAATTGGCCGTAGACGTAATCAGCATGCGATAGTAATTTAACTTAAACTAATTAAGTAATAGTAATAAGAAGCAAATCAATTCGAACGTTTCGACACGATTAGTAAATATGATTATTTATGAGTAGCACCGTAGCGACAGCGTATAATTAAAATCAGAAATTGACTTACCAAGATTTAGATGTACTTTCAGAAAACGTTTTCCTACTGGTTTCCTCTAATCAAGCTTCCTGAAAATAATCGTGTCTACCTGAGGACTCACAAACTACAACAGGTAAAAAGAAACATTTAAAAAAGGCAAGAGAACCGAAACGTATCGTATACTGTTACAATATGTCTTTTTGTCTAAGATGGTATTAGGTATCAATTGCCTCTGAAGAGAAATTCAATTGTGTCTGGTACATATGCCCTTCCGTACAAGGTGGTATTATTTAAAGGTCAATTGCTTCCACATAGAAATTCTGACCTTGTAGCGCAGAGTTCATTGGTCCAAAGCTTCCTACTAATTGTAACTTTAGTTAATAAACACACCGTTCATATAAAAGGTTTTTCACGTAACCTGTCGTTAAAGGTTTTATACTACAAATCATAATATAATTTTGGTTTTTTTTTTAATATTAAGTTAATGGTTATTGGCTCTATAATTAAAATATATTCAAGAACGTATCACTTCCGGTTATTTTTTCAATTTTACGTTTTATTTTAAACCAATTTTGTTCAAAGCTTATTATACCAAAAGTCAACGATTTTTGAGATATTTAGATGTTTTTGAGAATTTTTACATTTGTAATATCAATTTTAAAAATTCTTATCTTGTCAAATTGCTCAACTTTTTTAAATAAAACAGCCTATACATATTAAGATGGTTAAAAACACAATAAAATTCTGCATCAATTGATATAATGGTTCCCTATACCCATCTTTACCTGTTTGAGTTATAAAGATTTGTTTGATATTAGTACAAAATTTAATTAAAAATTTTTCTAGTAGCGAGATCCTAAATCGCAATCACCACAATTTATTTAGAGTTAGTTCCTCAAGGAATGTTCTTTTCAACAATACCAAATTTATTAAAATTCGTTGAGCTGTTTCGAAATTATAGATATTTCTTTAGAAAAACCTTTATACACTTCTCACCATTTTATTTTCGGAGATAAGGCGAAAAGTATTTAACGAAAAATACTTAATTTTATTTTAGCTTATGAAAGCGTATATCTTTGTGTTACCTTAATAAGGCAAAATTTCGAGAAACTTTACTAACGTAATTCAAGATAGCTGTTACGCCCTCTGGTGGTCATTTTACAAACTTAAAAATTATTTTTACAATTTTATCTTGGTCAATTTAGTTATACAATTTTTACCTATGAGCGATTTTAATTAAAATTTATATTAATTATAGCTCATTAAAGATGGGTCTAGGGAACTATCATTCTAAACCTGCATAATTGTTAGAATTAGATTGTATCCAACAATAATGTTTATTGAAACATTAGTGACACATTTCATATGTATTACTCTTCCTACTACCAGGAATATTGAAATCATTGAAATTTGTACTAATATCAAACAAATCCTTATTATTATTTTATTAACGGTTAAAAATGAGTATAAGAAATCTTTATACTAGTTCATGCAGAATTTTATTGAGTTCTTAACCATCCTAATATGTACAAGCGGTTCCGTTTGAATAAATTGAGTTTTACGCATGTAAAAGTTGTTAACTTTGGCATTATATTATTAAACACTGTGTATGTGTTTTGGACCTTTACAAAATGTTGTTGAAAATATGATAATTTGAGTAAATAGTGATAGAATTATTGCAGCTTAATCTTCATAATTTGACAAGATATGAATTTTTAAAGTCGATGTGAAAATTATCAAAAACATCTAAATTTCTCAAAAACCGTTGACTTTTGGGATAATGAGCTATGAACAAAATTACTTTAAAAGTAGACGTAAAATTGAAAAAATTAATAAAAAGTATATAGCATTCCATATAAAGAAAAAAACTGATGTCACTGTCGGTATAACCGGAAGTGATAGGTTCTTGAATATATTTTAATTATAAAGACAATAATCATTTACTTAATGTTTACAAAAATCAAAACTAAATTATGACTGGAAGTACAAAAACTTTTAACAAACGGGTTACGTAAAAAACCCTGTATACCTGATGGTATCAGTTCAAATGTTTTGAGGGTAATAGTTGCAAATATTTAGTTTTACACGTATATTTTTTGTATCGCTATTCAGTTTAATATTTTCTAGTTTTTTAAAGTTTTTTTATGTTGTTTTGGAACCCAGTAATGGACAGACAAACATAATATATAACATGTGTAATAACCATCTTAGTTCACTTTATTTCAGTGTCTCGCTTTGTGATTTTGTCGTAGTTATGGCAAACCACAAATTTTTACTTTCCTATATGGAAAGTATAGCGATCGCAATTTAAAAAAAAAATTATTGCATAATTTTTCGTTTCAAGGTCTCCTGAATCAGAAAAATGTATTTTTGACAAAAAATTTTTGGGTGTTTGTGTGTGTGCCTGTGTGTAACGATGTACCCACGATAACTCTCGAACCAAGAGTCCCAATAACTTGAAATTTGGTATAGAGCTGGTTTTTTATATTCTCCTGGTTTTATTAAAAATGAGTCTAATAAAGAAACCGGAAGTACGCGTATTCGTCATTTTTAACAGTTTTTTTTATATAATTTTGTACGTATGTAAATTATTCAAATTATTTTTACAGTTTCTTATAGAGATAATTCTTCTTAAGAATTTATATTTACCCTAGTAGCACAAAATATACGTAATATATTAGCAAATAACATCTGGTAAATATTTAAATGTCACACTTTTTTATATTGGCCATTTATTGTAATGCTATATCAATAATTTATATAAAATAAATATATTCTAAATATATGTTTTCGATATATGGTAGACATTAGATGTAGATGTCGTCTCAATATTTGTTTCCAATATATGGGAAATATATCTTTTTAATCTGTTCTAGATGTATCTCACTATTATTTGTGAGATATTTGTAAAATATATACCTACTACATATGTGTATGTTTGTAAATGATATTTAATCTGGTTCTTTTGCTACGCATTGTACAGTTTTTATTAAACCTGTATTGAAACACTGCAGATATTCTGTAGAAACACGTTTATTTATAAAAATTACACTAACAAAACAAAATTACAAATGAATAAAATATAAATATAAAATCTGTATACATTTTAAACATCTTTAAAAATAAATACAATTTAAAAAAGCATGTAGGATCTTGAACTTTCGTATTGATAGCGGCGGTATTACCGCAGTCGTACAATTGATGTTCTAAATCTTGCCAAATATAACGCAACATTAGGATGTCGTCTTGTGATGGCATCTGAAAAAAAACACACAATTAAGATTTACTCTACAAAGTTGTATTAAAAAATCTACATTTTATAATAATAAGTATAAAATGCATTAAAATTATTTTAATTGTTATAAAATATACAGACAAATGGTTTTAGTTTGAATTTTTCAATAAAGAAACTCTATCAAGACATATTTTTTATATTTTTGGAAATATTATTTATATTTGTTATTATATTTTGAAATTTATTACGCAAAACGTTTTCTGGTACACGTTGTCATATTTTTTGATACTGGAAATATCTTAAAAACACTTTAGGGATATATAAATCAAAATTTTCAAATTCCCCGTGCTAATCTGTATGCTTCAGAATTTCCGGGACAAAAGCAGGTAAATAATACATTTTTCAATGTTGCAAAGGATTCTAAGAAATTTATTAAAAGCACCTAAAAGGTACTTGTACCTATATACCCGTTTTTAATGCCACAAAAGTATTTGGAAAAGATGACCTTCAAAATCATAAATACTTACTAGCATTACTAGTAATTTTACAGCAGAATTAAAATACCTTTGTCTAAAATTTCATTGCAGCAAATGTAGTTTATTATTGTAAAATTATTATAGTTCTAGTTATAATGCAATTGGTTTTTCCATTCAATTCAAACGCAGATGTCTCAATTTTATATACTCCTTGTGTAATTTTTTTAATAATTAAATTGCGTTGCTTACAAAATTTTTAGCAGATTACATACTATGATATTGGATTACTTTTTATTAAAATATACGCATATAAAGATAATTTTTAAAATAAGCATATTTAAATTATGAGAACATTGTGTTAGGGTTTTTAGCAAAAATGAAAAAAAAAGTTTAAGAAAAACGTTTAACAACTATAAATACATAAATTTAAAAGTACAGTTAAAAAATAAACATAAAAAGTTAGATACTGATTACACATAAATATTCGCTCTATATATAATTATAATATACATATATTTTATGTCAATCAAATTTTGAAAAACATTTGTGACCTTAGAATACACGAACGATATTGTTGGTACATATTTTTAAAACATTGTTTTTATCTAGTTTTACAATATCTAGAATACATTTTTTACATCTTACAATAAGTATCTAGAATTAAGATATTTACCTGATGTCATGTAAACCTTGAAAAAAATTATGAGGTTTTAAAATATATCAATGATATTGTAGGTATATATTTTTAGGATATTAGTATTATACACTTTAACAATATCAAAAATCTATCTATTACAGCAAGCAATATTTAGCCGACTTCAAATATTGTACCAAGATCATTAGAATATCGTACATATATTTTGTGCTACTAGGGTAAGTAAAAAAAAATTAACATTAACAGTTTATCAGATATTTAACTTGTAATTTAAAATGAATTCACAAATATAATATAGTTTCGAATCTTGCCTGCGACGATTTTTTTTACTGATTTACTAAAGGGGTAAGTAACATCGAGGCGCACAAATATAAGGTTTAGTCAATATGATCTTAATGAAATCGAAGAAAAAAGTTTCAGAAAAATTATAGCATGCTAAGAAATCAATACAAACGTGTACATATTATTTCACAATGGTTTTATAACAGCATAACCTTAAAAAAATATGTTGACATTCCTTCATCATTCTTTATAGGAAAGTCGTGTGGCGACCGCACCAGTTTTTTTTATTAAATAAAGAAGTCGACAGTTTAAGTGAGTGTGATCAAACACCGATAAGTGGTAAGATAGCAAAGAAGCAAAAATATTGCAAATACGATAATAATTTAAAACTATATTAAGTATTAACAACAATAAAGGCTTTTTACAGGTCTAAGACAATGTTTGCGGACTGAGCGAAGCAAAGTTCTCAAAATTGTCTGAGACCGGTAGAGCCTTTAATGTTCGTTGTTGTTAATTAGGTAATTTTATATTATCATAGAAACATTTTTTTCTTAATCTGATAACATTATTTTAATAAATGTCAAAATGACATTTTTATTAATTTTTCAAATTTTTTACCGGTTGCTTTTACCATGTTTAATAACATTATTTTTTAATTTGAAAAAACAACAGTTTTAGCGAAATCACGCAACTTTTTGTCTCATTTATATATGAAAACTATTAAATTTATAAAATGTGTTAATTTTAATAGGAATAGTACACTAGTATAAAAGAACATGTTTTAAGAAAGAACTGGCGAACCGAAGACCCGAAATCGTGAAAAGCTTGCCAGGATCTAATGTCTTCAGTTTAAAAAAAAAACAGCAACATAACTGTCAAAACGTCAAACTTAGTTTTACGAGGTTTATAAATTTTATAAATGTTGTGAAATATGTTAATGGACTTCTGATCAAAAATAAAGTAAAATGGTTCATAATTTTTAGAATCTTTGTTTGTTCTTCTAAATTATTTTATTGCTTTCCTTTACAACACACGTATGCTAATGTACCGCTTTACATTTGTTTAATTTCAAGTAGTTACAGCAAAAAAGGAGCTTTGACCTCAATCAATTATTGCTAATTAAAGAATATTATCTTTAACATAGTGTCACTTTTTATATGATTTTAACGTGATTAACTTGTGTCTAATTCTATCATTTGTATTACGTACGTCTTTGCTTTGTTTAAATTAAGCTATAAACGATACTTTAATAATGTTAAAATTTAGGTGTTATTAATTAAATTCTTACCTCTTTTTTAGTATAACTGAAATCATTAATTAATCTTTTACTTCTAGTCGAGTACTTGATACAGTCTTCAGCTCATTGTGCAATTGTATAATCTGTATCCGATCGAGTATCCTTATTTATTAAGGCCAGAGTTTAGAAAATGCAAATCAAAGATTGTAAGCTTACACTCCTTGAAAGTTTTAGGGGAACATTACTGGTGTAGCTTAAAAACTCCGATAAGGAACATCAGGTCTGAGGTAAGTATTAAGTTACAATACTAATATAAACGTTCATGCCTCACTTGTCAATAGCAACATTGCTGTGACTTGTAATTGTTGATGCTGATTGAGTTGTTTTTCAATTTTGTAATGTATTATTAATTGTTTGGGATTTAAATTTGTTAAATTTGTTTTATCGCTTTTGATTAACCGATTTAACTTAAGTAGCACTTTTTTTTTACTTGTTACCTCTTAAAAGACATAAAGTGGTGTTTTGTTATTAATTAAAGAAAATATATAAACGTTTTGGTACGTTCTCTTGTTAATCCGTATTTTCTTTTCTCCTAATCTCTTCGATGGTGGTTTCATACGTACCCTTAAGTGTCTTCAAGCCAAGGATTCTAATATTACAGAGGAGTAACGCTTCTTACTGTCAAGACTCACTAGAAAAAAAGTTGGTTTCGAATCCGAGGAAGCTTTAAGTTTGGTTTGGGAAAGTAGATTAGAAGAATTGGCTGAAGTAAGATTTCGTTTTAAAAAAACCTACGTAAGAAAATAAATACAAATATTTTTGTACAAATGATAAAACTAGGAAACAAGTTTTTTATTATATAAAAAAATCATTTTTGTTAGTCTTAAAAAGTGTTTCGAATTGCAAGTATCAGTGCTGTTTATTCAAATAAAACGTTAATTTGTAAACAAAGAAAAAAGAAGCAACGTAGGAACGTAGAAGTTACGTAAGACAATACAAAATTAAAAAACGTTATAAAATCATTAGGAAATCTCCTAAATAAATAACCGAAGCTAAAATTAAAGCACAGAAAATGATTTCTGCATTCTTTAGTTACCGTAATTTCAAAAAAATTAGGGCAGCATATTAATTGTTTCGATGTTACAGATCACAAATGTGAAATTGCAAGAAAGTGCAATTATTTGCAAAAAGAAGAAAATATAAATGGTAAATTATAATCTAAATTTTATCTAAGCTTATTATAACCGTAAACAAATTATTTTATTATAAATTATGTAAGGTCTGTAGACATATGATGTAAGAAACGTAAAATGCACTTGTTGCTTCAACTATGTTTGCCGTTCTTATCCACGCTTTAAAACGAAACAACCCGCGGGCATTTATACACCGCTTCATTTGAACGAGTCAATCACATGCAAACTGCTAAAGGAACGTTTTTTTATTGGTGTCACTATATAAAGTTTCTTATTTTAATATGATTTTTTTATTAGTACATCTCATATAATTTTTTTTAATTATTCAATTTGAGAAATACTGTAAAATTTGTATTCTTCTCTCTAACAAATATTTTCTACAGTTTATTAGAAACGTTCTAATTGCTTACCTAAATATAATTACGCTAATTTACGCAATATTATTAAACTAATTTTTAAAATAATTGATTTTTATCGCCATAGCGCCGCGTTTCTCAAGTTGGTTCTTGTGCATTTGTACAAAATTACTTTTAGAATATTCAAAGTAATTGAATTTACAAAAACCATTTAAGATATTAAATAATTTATTCAATTTAATAATTGAACGATGAACAATGTCATAAATCATACAATAAGTGAATAAACGTCTGAATAAGCGCCCTTAATTATAATCATTTCAAATGTCAAATAATTTTCGTATTTTGCTTTCGTGGAATTGTTTAACAGAAAGGCGCAGAACGGCCTATAATCTAAACGTAAGACGTCCATTACCCTTAATCAAAAGTTAATTAATGACGAGAAGAAAAAAAGTTTTGCCGGAAAAAGTGTTAAATCAGCACTAAAGAAATTTCGCTTTGATGTGACAGGTATGATGTGTGGCGTCATATAAGAGAGTTATTAAGATCAGGCGTCGCGACGGTTACCCTTCTATTAACGAAACACAAATAGATCTCATTTTAAACATATCCGGTTTTATTCTATAAAAACAATATTAAATTTAATAGAACTAATGAGTTTTTGCATTTTAATTATTCGCTTGTAACGAACAGATTTTTTGTGGGAGGTAATAATCGCCAAAACCACTAGAAAGATTGCTGGTTTTAAAGCAAATATTTATTTTGTCACAGTACAGTAGAGCATTAGCTCATAATTACTTTTGCATTCCTATTGAAATACAACGGAATATTTACATTAGACAATGCTTGTATAGAAGGGTAGAAAATTAGCCTTCAAAGGAAAGCTCCCTTGTAATCTCTTGATTGTGTTTCTATGTAAGTTTCTGTTGGAGACAGATCTGTGGTAGACCTGCTACTTAGACAGGTATAAGTAGATTGTGCATTGAATGTACTTAGATTTTAGGGGAATGCTTTCCTTTCATCTGCAACAACAGTAATCTTAGAACTTTCTTAAGAACATTTTCTATAAAATAATAATGAATGGTGATAAAACTTTTTACAAATTAGTTGACGTTCGTTTCGAGTAGCGTTTAATTTAAAGTTGTAAACAAGTTTTTTTTTAAAGTTTGTTATTAAATTTGTTAGTGACAACTATTCATAATTTTTAAACATTTGTGCTTTTTGATAACAACGAAACATCAACTATTGTTTTATTTCATTATTCACAAACATTTTGTAGGCTTTGGTAATTAAATTTTCAGCCGGAGTTAGAAAGTTTTAACTTAGTTTAACTAACTTTTAGGCTAAAAGACATGCAAAGCAAATTTGTAAATACATTATTCTTCATTATACCGTATTTTTATAAAACTGTTTATTTTTTATAGCGTATTGTACTATTAATGTATTTTAAACAGTATATTGTTATTTATCTCAACTTTAGATAACTTGCAAATTAGTTTATTATATTAAAAGACTATTTTTAATAACAGATTAGTTACACTTGTAGGTAATAATTTTTTTCTTTGTTTGCTCTTAATGTAGCATAAGCTCTTATAGTAAACATTTCCTTATATAAAAATATCAATCATTTAACACAAGGTATGTGGGCACAAGATGAACTATGTACCTGCAAAATTAAAACGACACTACATCACGTCTTTATATAAGAAATATTTACATCTGTAAACAGTACTGAGCAACATTTTTTGTAAACATTTTTGCAATTATATAAACATAGAAGTTTAGTATTACAATTAAGTTTATTAGTGCCGAAAAAAATTATTACAAGTATTTAACAAATCGGTAATTAAAAACAATTTTTTTGACAAACTAATTTGCAAATAAACTAACGTGTTAAGATTGTATTTATTTTGTCTACAAAATAGGCTATATACGCAAAAATTTGAAGTTGGCGCCGTCAGTTTGGAAATTCTTATTAGCCATCGTTTGAGAGTTTTAATTTTAGTTGCTAAATACGTTTCTTATTCATTTTCACTTTCAAAGTGTTGCTGCAATCTGCCAAGTGAGTTTAGTTTAGTAATTTGTCATGGACAAATATTTTGTGCGATTTCTGTCAGATACGTGGTGGTTGCAGCAACGCTTGAGAAGATCGGCTATAACCTGTCATACATCTTGATGAATGCGATGAGGAGCGTCGAGAATTAAGAGTACGCGAAAAATTTAAAAAAGAAATCGAGTTCACGAAAAATTAAGAAAACTCGTCGAATTGTAAAAAAATTAGAAAACTGGTAAAGAAAGGTCGTGAAAAATTTATCAAACTGAAACAGTTTCAAATAATTAGGAAACTAGTATAGAGTTTAATAAAAATTTAAAAAATTTGTCAAATTGTAAAAAGTATAGAAAGCTGATGAACAATTCGGGGAAAATTTGATAAGCTTGCAAAAAATTGTGAAAAAAACTGTTAGTTAGCGAGAAACTTAGAACAGTGACATAAAGTTTGTTTACGACACGGAACCCTATAAAGCGAAGAGATGCAATATTGGTAAGATTAGGTACCGTATTAAATTTATTAGAGTCGTAGTGTACACTGTTGTATATCTCGTTTTTTGTAGAATAGATTTAACAAACTGGTAATAAGTTTCCGTGAAATTTAGAAAACTAATAAAAAAATTGAAAGCTGAAAAAAATTCGCAACCTGGTAAAAAGGCCGCGGAAAATTTAGAAAGTTTGCAAACAATAAAGTTGATAAAAAGAAGTAAATAAATTACAGCTGATAAAGACTTTGTCTACCACACGAGGTGTCTAAGAGACAGTACTTAAGTGTAGGTACCGCATTGAATTCTGGTAAAGAGTTGTAAAAATTTTGAAGGCATTAAAGAGTTTGTAAAAAATTTAGAAAGTTTAGAAAATTGGCCGACTTGTAAAAAAATTAGAAAATTGGTAAAGGTCGTGAAAAATTTAAAAAGCTGGTACAGTTGAAAAAAATTAGTTTAGTTAGAGTTTGGTAGAAATTGAGAAAACTGGTAGAGTTGTAAAAAGTTTATAAAGCTGGTAAAAAATTAGCGGAAAATTTTAAAAGCTGGTAAAAAATTGTAAACAAACTGTTAGTTCGCAAGAAAAATAATTCGACACGGAACACTGTAAAGCAAAGACATGCACTATAGATCAGTGCAGGTACTCTATTAAATTTATTAGAACTGTACCCAGACAGCACACAACATTTTCAAAACGTCTGTTTTACGCCTGTTTTATGTCTGAACGTTTGTGGCACTAAAAAAGACGTCTTAACGATATCTTCTGTAAGGCATCTTAAAGACGTCTGACTTAAAACGGTTTAAAGACATTTGTTTTAAGACTCTTACAAGTTTTCTTTATAAATAGCAGAGTTGTATCAAAAAGTATGTTGTAGCTTTTGTCGGTAGGTGTATTATATTATTTTAACGTTTAGCAAGAGAAAAAAATAAGTGTTTTTAAGATACACTACGGGAATTTTTAGAGTTTAGTGTGTTACAAGCTTTAGGTCTTACGAACCTTGCACGGCCAACTCACACAGTCGGAGATAGGGGAGATTCAAGGGAATTATATTTAAGGGCGCCATATCAAATCCAAATTAACACTTCTGCCTCGATCACGACAGACGGTCCAAACTTGTAACTAAATTTGAGGTTCGTAATCCTTGTTACTCTGATGTTTGAGTCGCCAAAATTTGTTAATAGGTGACGATAATTACAAGAGAAAGAAAAAAATAAAAGAGAGAATAACAAGTATAACCACTTTAATGCATCAACGTAGAAGATTAACAAGAATATATGAAATTTCTCTACTCATCAATGCTCGAAATATTACTAAGTATAATTAACAAATATAAAAACTTTAATTTAGCAGCGTAGCAAATTGACAGCCGTATGTTAAATTTCCCAATTCATAAATACTAGAACGACTAACAATTATGATTAACAGGTGTAGAAAACTTTGATTTAGTAACATAAAAGATTAACAGGAATATATCTAATTCTCAGTGCATAAATGCCAGCAGTATCGGCAACACACAATACATATGTAAGTCCAGTCGAAGCAAACAGCGAAGAAAATTTCGTAGTAAATATTGTTTGTACACAGCATGCGATACAATTTATATGATAATTGAAATTACCTTATTGGTATATAAACAGTAAACGTAATTACGGACATTAACATTAATCAAAGTTCTGTGAGTAACTTTTGTGACAGCGAATAAAAATTAATCAAATAAACTTACCCAAAGTCCAGTGTCCACTTATGCAAAGAAAACGTTTTCTCTCGCTAGCAGCCTGTAATAAATATTGAATAGCAAATCGTGTCACACAATAACTAACGACGAATAGGAAGCTACAAAATCAATATTAATAATTTATTAAATGTGATATAAGAACCCGTTGCATCAAATGCTGTAGGTTGTAATTTCGAACAGGTGGTTGATAACACAATCGATGTTTGTCCACAAATCAACACCTCAGACGCATTGTTCGACGAGACCTCGTTGTTGTTTAAGTAGCAGGCCCTCCCAACGGTTTATACGCTCGGTAGCGGTATTTATCAATCGTACTTATGCATCCTTATTACTTATTGAAGCGAACAGGTGCTTGCAACGTGGTGGAACCGGCTATCCCATTATTACAGAAATTACGAAGGAATCTCAATAGATTGAAGACAAAATATCTTACCCTATGCCGAAAGAATCGTAATAAATTCGCAATCGCCTTATAAATTTGTATTCATCACAAGGGATGTCCTTAAAAATTTAAGAATCAGTTCAAGATCCTCGACACCGACCCGTTCCCGTAATTGACAACTTCAACAATGGCTTCGCAACCTCTCAGTAACCAAGAAGGTCGGCAGAGGGCGTCAAAACCAGAACTAATTTTAAGTCGATATACAGGGTACTCCGTTATGAAAATTTCGCACGTAACAAATGTTGGCTGCGGCTGGCAGCATTGCGCGTCATGGGATTTAACCTTTGTTTAACGTCTAACCACAGTATAACGTATAACAGAATTTTAAACTTAATTTAGATATTTTTGGTACAGAAATAGATAAATGGATTAGTGCAGTACCGGATAAGAACACTGGCGTGCAGATGTAACCGTTATCTATATGCAGTTGATCCTTTCTCAATCTAAATTGCATTACAATGTGCAAATATTTTAACACGTGTTGGTTTATAAACAAAGTTAAATGCTTTCAGAATGCTATATTTGGTAAATATTTAATATTTAATTTTTCAAAACATAAAAATTTTATATAATTTTAAGGATACTAGTGTCTAAAACGCAAGGGTTTAATAAGTTATGAAGTGGTAATCTCACTTCCTAAAATTAAAGGAACCAAATTTGCAGTTGTTTAGTATTGACCGTACAAGTATTAACTATTAGGTACTATTAGTACAATATGGTTTTATTACAATTTTCCATTCTGAATAATTCCCCTGAACTTTGGTCACACGTCGCAGCGGAAATCTTCAAAGCCTAGAATAATATTCCAATACAAAGAGTGATGAAAGTTCAATTTGTTTGATAACGACAACACAGGAATTATACAGAATGAAATTATAATACGAATGTAACTCGTGGAAACCTGATTTCTACTAAAATAAGCTTTTGTTAGTCTGATTAAAATTGCCTGGGGGTGTGTTTATTTACTGTGGTATTTATTTTATCATTTTGTTAACGATCATAATTTAAAACCTTCGTTAAGATTATTAGTTGAAAGTACGATTATATTTTACAATTAGTTAAAAATAGACATAAAAGTGAAGATTAACAATTTAGTAGTTTACTTTAAAAGAGTTGAAGGTAGCATAATGAGTTAGCAGTTATGCTAAGAAACTTTCAACGATTAGTAACTTATTTTATTGTCTAATAATTTTTAGAGGAGGATAAGATTTTGTTATGCCGTATTACATAGCCATCTAAAAAGGCTATACCTATTACCAAACAGGAGCAAAGTAGACCAAAACTATAGTATTGTAATCAATGTAACAACAAAAGTAATGGTACCTTTAATTATTTTACTGAAAATGATCATTAATGAATAAGTTATAATACTATCATATTGGTAGTAAAAATTTGGCGAGTTAAATACTGTTTAAATCTGTCTTTAATAAACAATTTTAGTGTAAAATATAAAATAAAAAAAGAATCAAAACAGTAAATATTTGAAACAACATTAAGTTGTGTGTAGTTTTTGTTGCATTGCATATAGTACAAACATTCCGTTGAACAAGCCAGGTTGTGCAAACCACAAAAGGAACTGAAATCTAGATCGAGAACTGCGTGAAAAGAACCTCAAATAGAAGTTCTCTTATGACAAAAAAGGATGACGTACAATAAAAAAGTGTTTTATATTTAGTAATTTATTGCATGTGCAGTTTTACCCAAAATATTTTTTGTCCTAAACGGGTTCTCAGGAGATATCTTAAAGATGTCTAAATAAGATGTTTCCAAGATGGACAGTTCATTAACATTTGACGTCTTCAGTATGTCTTACAGATGTCGAAACACGTAATGAGATGTCTGCAAGATGTTTTGAATTTCTTGGCTTGACATCTTTGAGATGTATTTACGATGTCTATGTGCCGTTAGGGTAATACACACGGTTATACATCTCGTTCTTTGTAGAACAGATTTAATAAATTGGTAAAGAACTCACAAAAAATTAAAAAAACTAATGAAAAAAATCAAAACCGGAAAAGATTCAAAAGCTGCTAAAAGATCTGCGTAAAACTTAGAAAGCTGACAAAAAGTTAGAAAACAGCGAAATTTGGGAAAAATTTAAAAAATATATAAATGATTACAAAAGTAACATATAATATAAATACTTTTGGACTGAAAAAGATTAACGGCTTTCACGGAATTGTATTAGTTCAACTAAGAGTTAAGAACCGAGTTACCATGTTGATAAACGCACAAGCTATATACGTATCAATTAGAAAAACTATTGACGATAAGATAGGATTATTGCAAAAATAACTTTTAAGGCACAATACAATCCAAGACGTACTTTTAGTATACATTTTTCAACAAGTCAAAACAAGATTACATAACTCATCTCTTAACAAAACAATATATACATAAGTTTTTACAAAAACAAACTTAAAGAAATTTATACCCTTGTATTACAATTTTCCATTCCGGATTACTCCTTAGTCTATTTTTCAAAACCTGAGCTTTCAAAGCAAGTTTCAGTAGACATCTTTACGGCTTAGAATAAACTGATTAATTGTGCTTAAAAAGCCGCTTTCCTTTTTTTTTTGATAATTCATTCGACCTAGTATTGTCGTATTAATGCTGCTAATTTTTGAAATTGTGAATTGAAATCTGCTGAGATTACATGGGGTTTGGTCTCTTGGATTTGGATTGGTATTGCTTTTTAGAGTTCTGTCCCTTGGTGTATGCCTAAATTTCTATCTTCATTTTAGTTTTTGTTTTATTTATTTACGCTCAACGTTTTTATCTTGCTGGGGGAGGGGGTTAAACCGTTCATTACTTAAATTTGTGCTTGCAATGGCTAAATTAGTTATCTAACATCATCGGCGTATGTGAAAATTATCATATAAAACGGAAACGCATTTCTATTGGTTTATTCATCACAGGGTAAGCTTTTCCTATTTGTATTTAGAATTCTTTAGTAATTTCCTTGTTAATTTGTTAGCACGGCCCCGACACGTGTTAGTCTACATGTGTTTGGTGTAGTCTCCACGAATAAAGGGTTAATATTAATATCGACTGCATTCGATAACCGGTTCTTATGTCTAATTTCTTTTAGCATTAATTAATAGTTTTGTAGATTTGTGCTTTTGTTAGTCATTGTGCTGACACGAATCGCTCTGTTCATTAATATTCCCGATCGACTCAACAAGGAAAACGTTTTCTTTGGGCAAGTACTGGATTGTGGGTAAGTCTTATTTAGTAACATTTGTGTTATAAAGGTCTTTCGCGAAATATTTGCTTGTTATTCGTAACGTAATTACAATAATTGTTTCAATACAATTCAGGTATTTTCATTATTTATTTTGTTTATTGCATGCTGTTATTATTTGTCATTATCAATTTATTTTTTTTCGTTTTTAACACCCTATGTGTAATTTAAACATATGTATTGTGTTGCCGATATTTTCGACATTTATTGATTAAATAATTACGATAAATTTCTTGTGCTCGTTAATAATCTACGATATTAAATTAAAGTGGTTATACATATTTATCTTTCTTTTTTTGGTCCGTTGATGATTACGAACCTGATTTTGTTACAAGCTTAGACCTTCTGTCTTGATCGAAACAGAAGTTTTTACTTATGAAGATCTGGTGCTTTTTAAATTCTATTTACTTAAACCTCCGCTATCTCCGACTAGTGCGAGTTGGCCGAGCAAGGTTCGTAAAACCTATAAGCTTGTAGCATCAGCAAAAGTAGTTCTGTCGGTGAATGTTGTATTAGCAATGTTGCCAGAACGTTCTTAATATTGATAAAAGTACTTTTAATTATATTTTGTCTTTCTATTGCTGTTTTACTATATGTTTTATAACTACTTAGAAATTTGTTTAATGGCGTTTATATGGCTGCGGCATTTAGAATAAATCATTGATAGAATTTAACCATTCTGAGTATTTACCTGCGTTTTTTGACGTTTGCTGGTATTTTGAAATTAATAATTGCATTAAATTTTTTTTTCCAGGAGCAGTGTCATTGCTATCAATTGTGTTACAAAAAGGTTACTTGTACTTGACCAAAACACATATTTCCAAATTAATACAAACATAATTAAGACGTTTGAAAAAAATACGTAAGTATACTATGTGTTCCTCTCGCCTAAGTTACAGAAACATTAGTTTAAATTGCCAGTCAACTACTTAGTGAATAAACCGCTAATAAGTTTAAGCTGAATTCTGCAAACTAAAAGGCATTTCTAAAAATTCGAATATTTAAAAAAATGCAGCAGTTTTGGAAATATCATTAAGATGCACTGGTGACTGATTGATTATTTTGACTAAATCGATTTTTGAAAAAATGTAATGCTACAAAAACATCTTAATTTTAAATCAAACTCTAAACTTATAAAACTAAACGTATCAATGATTGTGTTGTTTGTTGTTGACTTTTCCTTAGAAATTATTTAATAAGATTTTTAGGGTATGCACTTTACTCCGGCGGCGACCAAATATTGCAGTTTTATTTTCTGCTCACCTACCGTCGATTTGAAATAGACAAAGAAAGACTGGTGGCCGCTAATACTGTCTTACTGCTTAGTTTTTTTGTTCGTTTGCAAAGTTACATGGCTCCTAATGCTTAGTAATGTTTGCTTTGATATAGATCTATATCGACTACAAAATTTACTGTTTGTAAATTTGAATAGGTACCTGAAAAAAAGATGGATTTGGCGCTATAGCTAGAATTGCTTGCATTTTATGAGATAAGTGACTACTCTACAGTTTCCAGTTACGTTACTTCCTACAAGGTTCAGATGATGCATACATTGAGATGGAGTTGTATTTTCTGTTTCCTTATACTCTAATAGTCGACGTATATTCTGCTCTTGCAAAATTGAAGACCGGCCCTAAATCCACCCGCGGATTATTGCTACACTGCATCGTAAGAACTGAAAAGTTTAAAAAGGTTCGTATTATAAAAATAAAAACTAAAAAAGTATAATGTAAACGTTGCATTAAATCTATTAGATTGACCTCAACATATAATTTCGGATTATTACCTACATTCTAAAACCTGTTTGATAGGCAACTTCTAATACAATTTTAATTCAGCGTTGACATTTTGTTTTCTATTACTTAACGTTCTTCTATCTATGGTTTTCTTGGATTTTGTATAATTGGCAATACTGGATTTTACGTTTAAATAAAATAGTTTAGGCTTTCTACGTCCTTTTTCTATCTGAGAGTGCTGATGAAAACTACAAAGACTTAATTTTTTTTTATTAATTAGCACATGTTTGTTTGGGCAGTCGTTAGGTAAGAATAATTCTGTAAATTCTGCGTTCGATTGAAATTCGTTCTTTTAGATTTAAAGTTTTTTTTAAAGATTTTAGTCACGAGAGAATTTATGTGCATTACGGCTGTGTTTCGAATTTCTGTTGGGCTGATAAGAACCTTTGGTACGTGTACAAAATGTCGGAACAAACGATACTAATACATTGTTTCCATTTAGTGGTTTTCAATTTGTTTAACTGTTTTCTGGAATTCCTTTGCCTTGTCTTTCTCTTCGTATTTGTGGATTGCGTACTAGAATTGATTCTCCCGTCAAATTTGAAGGATGCTTGCTAATTATTCGATGTAACGATAGCTTGACCTACGCTATCACCAGCGAGAATTAACAAAATACCTAGTGGCGGATCGGATGGTTACAAACACCCCAGATACAAGCTTAAATGATTGATATCTACACTTAGAAGCTAAGGGTTAGATTGTTCTTTATATTTCTTTACAGAGACAACGCCAGTCCTCATAGCGGCCCTCGTTAAAATCGTATCGCATCGTATAACACTACTATGGTAATCTATCTTGTATGTTAGTCTGTAAGTTCGTGTCATGTACGGTACTAAATCAGTCAACTCAACCTGAAATTATTAATTGTTATTACAAGCCTTACCTTAAAGTGTAACATCTTAATATCATTGACGTACCATCAATTTAATTAAAAAAGTATATTTAATCGTACAAGGGCGTACTATATGTGATTTATAATTTTAAATTTTATTACGCTAATACTTTCTATTCTATTCTTCGTGTTAATAATAAATTTAGATGGTTGTGATTCCTTATACATTTATTTACTTAGGATTTTCCTGTGCTCTTATTGCTGTTATAATAGTATATTTAATATTTAACTTTGACTACTAATAACCCACCTCACTATACGACGTCTAACGGATATATTCATTCTATTACTACCTTCACGTAAGAAAAGACCAAAAAAAATGACATTGTTTAAAAACAAATTTTAGAATTATTGGAATAGAACAAGAAAACAAAAGAAAATATATAAATTAATTAACAAAACAAAACAAATTTATTAACTGTAAAAACTAAAAAAAAACACTTGAATGCAATAAAAATAGACAACAAAATTTGATGTTTAAAAAGTATAGAAGATCAGTAATATAAATTACCTGTACAAGTATAAAAAGCTTAATAATGACGCAAAAACAACGTAAAATAAGAACAAAAACATAGTAATATAATTTAAATGTAAACAACGTACGACTTATTGTACGGTTTGAAAGATTTTATTTATTAACTAATTAACTTACGAATACCTACTGTAAAATATCTTATAACCCAAAAATAAGAAAATAAGTAGATCGTATACTGCAAAAATTGCATAAGAGTATGAAGAAAAAGTTTCCAAGCTGAACTTATCAAGTTTTTAGAAAGCAGAAACAAAATGTGTGACAATAAATAAAATAACTTAGAAAAGAATCGGTAAAAACGCACTATTTCAATTCGACGCATTTAACTCTAAAACTCCTGCTGCTTTAAACTATTTACATCACTAGTGCCGCTTGCTTTAATTGGAAACTACAAAAAATATATAATAAACACAATTACAAACAAATACAATTTTAACTTAGATTAGTATTTACGCCGCTACTTAAAAAAAGTTTTTGTATTTAATTAACCACAAAAAATAATTTAAGAAAATTAATTCTATAAAGTTTTTACGACTGACGACGGAAACAAGAATATTATTAATAATACACAAATTTACAACCAAATATTTATTTTATTATCACAATAAAAAACTTTCTAGTAATAATAACAGCAATTTAAAGAACGTCGAGAATCAGAAGTTTTAATAAACGTGTCAGTTTTGTTACACCTGGAATTTTACACTTGTCAATAAAAGCTCGGAGAAAAAAACAAATTCGTTTTAATAATATTTTTAATCAACGTTAAAATTCAATTCTTCACATATAATTTTTTATGTCAAAATTTAAACTGTGAATTTTTAATTTTATTACAGACATGCCAAATAACGAATGTAATAAAAAAGTTATTTAGTGACTAATTAAAAATTTATAAAATAAAATATTTAAATAGTAAGAAGCTTGAAATAACAAAATTAAATTATAACCATGTTTCATTCGTAACTCCATAAAAAAAGATACTGATTTAAGGTTTTTACATAAAATTATTTGCTTTGTGTCAGATACATTTGAGTTCTTGCATTGATTGTTTAATTAAATTTTTTCTTATTTTCGTTTAATAAAAAAAATAATTTATGATTCAATCGGTATATAGCTATATTAAATGCTCTATGCTACATTTGCAAAATATGCAAGCATTAACATCTCTTACAAATCTAAAACTGCGTTTTAAAACGAATTGAAAACATATTGCCATACAAATTTGATATCAACTAACGATAATAGTAATTTACTTAACAAGCGTCGAAAGTACCTCATAACATAACGAACGCTAGAAATATAATGTTGGTACTACATTTATTACTAAATCTGTCAAATTTGACGTTAACTTTAACATCGTTTTTTTTCAATTTTTACTAAACTTCAGGATTTTTTAAATGACTTTTCTATCTGTCGCATACTCGTTCTAACATAATAATTGACTTTGAACACTTAGTTTTATGTTTATTTCTAGTTTTCATTTTGCTATCCTAGAGCTTCTTTCGCCCGTTACACAACTACACTAACAAACGAATATTGACGTTTGCGATGTTGGCAGCACAAAAAAAGTATTTACTTTATACATTTGACAGTAGCGTGTAGCGTGAATAGTAAATGTGATGCAAGAAATACTTACATGAATGGGCGCCAGGTTTGGGGAGTAGCAACTTACTGCTGAACGACAAGATAAACGATGCAGCCCTAACTAATAGTTGTCTCAAAAAAGACGACAAATCACTGGTACTTAAAGAACTAAACTTAAACCAAAAATCTACAAAAAAAATGAGTTAGACGGATAACACACACATCAGGATTAATCACTAAGAAACATCTGTAATCAATAACTTAAAACAAAAACTCATAATCATTATCCAATCTTACCGAAATTATTAACCTTAAATTACTATTAACAAAGACTTCATTTAACCAAACGCTTACTCGTAGCATATATTTGACAACAATAGTGAGTCTTGAATGTACTTGCTGGTGATCGTTAAAAAAAAATAGTTGTTAACCAAATTTTCTGCTTTATACTATATAGGTACTAATAGATTAAAACCGTGTGTATTTAAGTTCTATCGTATTTTTTTTACAAACACTGTCATTGTATATAAATTTTATACATACGTCGTTTTTATTCCATATGATTAGTAATTCGTAAAGTTTAATTGCACTTAACGAAATCATCGATTTTTGCGATCTCACTACTAGAGTTAATCGAATACACATCCTGATTAGTATATTAATATCAATTTAAGAACCTTTGTTAACACAAAATTCTGAAACACCGTCTTACCCGTGCCAATCTGCATTTAGGGAAATAATTGGTTGTGTTACAAAATTAGCCAAATAAAATGATATTAATTAAATTGAACAATTATAAATGTGTACAATAAAATTTATGTTTATTGTTATTTATAGTATTTAGTGTTCTAAATAGAAATCTCCGACGTGAGCTACCAGGCACTGCTAAATTGTGTCTTGATAATTTTGGATCTCTTGATCTTGCAAACTATTCGGTTTTAGCTAAAAACCGGGTTAATCTAAAATTACTTAATTAGTGTTTTGCGCGAAAATTAACAGCGGATGGTACAGTAATGCACGTATTAATACATTTTATATTTTATGGACAGATGTCTTGACTTTAAAATGAACTCGTATATAAAACATATTTCTCTCATCTTGACTCTTTAAAAGTGACAAAATTTCTTATGCATAATTTGACCGTGTAATCTTATTGCGTAGTTATGATAATTATACAAATAATTTAATTAAAAGCATTTGCTGAAACATAAAAACTTTAAGAATTGACTTTTTAAAACTGGATATACTACAACTAAACGTTGTAGCTCAAAAAATAATATATTTTGTAGACTAATAATATAATAAAATATGTTTTGCATTTGTTACATAAATTATAAGTTAATCAATTGTATTTTATTGGAGATTACTAGTAGAGAACGTATTTGTTCATAAAACAGTATGGTTTTTTCACTTTTAATTTTTTGTTGTTAATGTTTTGATTAGTTTATTACGAGTTCTCCGTTTCTGTAAGTCATATAATGTCTAGCTCACGCCGTTGAAGAGTTGGGTGTAGGCAATTACAAGCTGTCACAGCTTAATTTAAGAAAGTAATACAAACGTACGTGGTATAAACAACACACTGTATCACGATGCAATCAAATAGTATCTAATACAAAAATTTCTTTTTACAATTATTAAATTAATTACAAAGGGTATTGCATGAAAAACGTTATTGTAGAAATACTGCGCACGTTACAAGAAGCCAAGTAATTAAATACATATAAATATTGACACAATAGTATATGAAATTTGTGATAACGTGCACATCCGCTGAAAACTGGTTGCAACTAATTGACGACGTTTATTTATGAAAGCAATAAAGATACTATTGCATACGATCTAAATTAGCTCCGTATCATACAGCACAAACGTATTTCTGAGATCAAGCAAAACAAAAGAACACGTCTTCTTAGTATTAATGTGCAAACTATTAACGCTGTTTTACACGAGATTAGTAAACGTGGTGCGTAGCGTGCCTAGCAAATCTTATTTCTAGACCACTTAGCTTAATTCAATAAGTGATGTACTGAAACAATTATAAAGAAAGACGCGGAGCACAAGGTTACTCGTAGAGCAAATGCATTATTTGATGATCCTTGCGCAGATTTCAAAATTCGTATGTGCAAGTGCGATAGATAGAGATTTTATGCGATGAAACGATTTATAGATCAAACTAAAAACGTCGACGAGTAATCGCCTTTTTATTGGTTTTGATTGCTTCTTTCAGTTTAATTATTTGTTATTATTATTGTTTCTCAAGTCTATTAATAAAACTACAACCAGTTACTTTCAAAACTCCGCTGTCTGTATTATTAAGTTACAAATAAGTAAAATATTTTTTCTGAGTGATTTTGTTACGATTCAAGTTTGATTACAGCATGTCTAATGAACGCAAAATGAGTGCTGCTGCATTTTCGGCTACGAAAAGAAGCACATATCCTAAAGGACAATAGTATGGAATGTTTATTTGTTAGGTTAAGCATTCCATACATTCAATAATTTACTTTTGTTTTGTAATGGCAATGCTATCGATACGGTTGTTCAAGCAGCAGGAATTTCACGAGCTACTGTAGTACGTATTGTAAAAGAAGACAAGTTAAAACTAGCGAACAAACTAAATTTAAATTACCGAGAAAAGAATTTCATAGGGCATCTCCTAAATCAACCGTATACAATTCTGCTGAACAAATTATACGAAGAATTGCTTACAATATTCATCTTACTGATAGATGAACGCCTACTTTGAAGGCTATTTACGAGAAAATCAAGGATTGGCTTTTTTGGCAAAGAAACCTCATCGTTAAAAAACTAGGATTTAGGTATAATAATTACGTTCTTTAATCTACTAGATGTTCTACTTTTACTGAAATAAATAGATTTGATTGCTATATATTTTTTTTAGATGGCAAAAAAACACTGGTAATCGTCCTATGTGCAAAATTTACAGGTATTATACATGCTAGTGGCAATAATCGATTTGTTAATAATGCGCTATTGATATTTAAATGTGGTCAAAAAAGTGGAGACTACCATGACGAAATAAATTTTAACAAGCCAATCAATAAGCAATAGTTCGTTGATGGATTATTAAAAAGAACACATAATAGACACTTATTGCGAATCTTTAACCTTTAATGTCAACGACTCATCAGATGAGGGCTCATGTCAATGTTCTGATGAGGATAAGGAGAAGCAAGATTAGATCAATCGATATCGTTCACATCTTTACTGTGCATTTCACAAGTCATTACCGAAATAAACGAAAACCATTATTAGAACGATTTTAATAAATAAATATAAAATTATGCGATGTATTTGGTTTAAATCTTGTATTTATTTTATTATATGTATATAAGCGATATAAGTTTGTTCAATAAGATGTTAGCTTTTGCTTTGAAGATTTATCTTATCTGCAGTTTATTATAGTTTGTATTTTTTTAAATAACATTTTAAATTTGGTTGAAATATCTTTAACTGCATTATTACTATTTTTATGGTAAATGTATGATTAAGTCTTAAAGTATGTGCTTTTTGCTTATTTTTTCAAAATTAAAAAAAAAGATTCTTGCATGATAAAACTTACAAATTTATTCTTTTTTTTTATTTGGTATAGTATAGTTTTATAAGTTTGTAGTAACTGCATTCATTTGTTCAAAATCTTAATAATATGACAACCTTTTAATTGTCCGTTTCTAATTTTTGATTTCATTAAAAAAGCACTGTTTTCTACATTCTCTAATATGTATAGATTTTTTTGTAACTTAAAAGTTGATTCAAGCATTGAGTACTTTGTCAACAATGTCGATGAAGTTACTTTACTTGGTAAATGCAAAAAGTAGGTTTGGAGTTTCCGATCGTATTTTTCACTTATTTGGACTTAATTTTTCTTGGTGTTACTCCTATATAAACAACGAAGTATTAACACAAAAATAAATTTAATTCTATTTATTTTAGTTACCTTGCATAAATTATAGCATACACGCACCATGTATAAAAGTAGCCTAACTTTTTCACAGTGGACTGTAGCAAATCAGCTGATCGATCTCGCGCAGCTTGGGATCAAACAATTACACGTTCACTCAATGAAAATAAAAAAAAGCATAAAACATCATATTTTCTTAAAGTCAATCCACAGTTGTATTTTAAATATAATTTTTATTCTCAATCATCTGGTTTAGCTATGGGATCTAATATTTCACCTCTTGCTGCTGAAATCTTCATGAATAGTATTGATTCTAATTTTTCGTTTTCTAATTTTTTTGTTTAGATATGTTAATGGTTGCATTGTTCTTTTTAATGGTTCCTTAGATGATTTAAATAATTTTAATAATTTCATTAATTCTATTCATCCTAATATTTATGTTACTTATGAAATTGAATGTAACAACTCCTTTTCATATTAAGATCTGCTTCTTTTACGTGAGAATGAGAAATTTAGTTTTAAAATCTATCGTAAACCTACTTACACTGATTGTTTAATTCCCTTTTACTCTAATCATTCTTATAATCATAAAATTGCTTCTTTTCGTTCTTTATTTAAACTTCTCTTTTCTATTTCTTTGTCTAAGTGTAGTTTTAATGAAGAATTTGATACTATTAAACAATTAGCTCATAACAATAGTTACCTTTTTCATGTTTTAAGCAATGTTTTTGGTTAAGCTCGTTTATACCATTTCTTTAAAAAAAATTCTCAAAATAAATCGGATAATGCTACTATCTATCGTTCTATGCTTTATATTAATTCTTGTACTCTTTTTCTTAAAAATTATTTTAAAAGGTATAATATTTCTATTTCTTTTTCTACTAATCGTAATTTAAGATATTATATTGTTAATAATAAAGATTCTGTTTCTTATTTAGATAAATCTGGTGTGTATATAATTTCTTGCTCTTCTTGCAATTGTTCTTATGTAGGACAAACTGGTAGAAAGTTTCAAACAAGAATAAAAGAACATATTTATTTTATTAAAAGGTATTTAAATTCTAGTATATCAAACACTTGTTCTTTTTTCGCTAATCATATTTTATCTACTGGTCATTCTTTTTCTTCTGACCTTAAAGTTAAATTTCTCCATTTTTGTAACAAAAATTCTTTTCTTAACCATCTTGAAATTTTTGAAATTCAACGTCTTTATAATGAAAATTCAGATAATTGGCTTAATCAAACTTTCTTCATTTTTCATTTTCCTTTTCATATCACCTATGGCTGTGTATTTAATGTCAGTTTCAATTTAAAATTCTTTAATTTGTTGACGTTTGTCAGTCAATTTTATTACAATTTCTTCACTTACAGAGATGGATTACTTTAACTATATTAAAAAAAGTATAAGTAATGTAACACAATGTTGCTGTTAAGAACGTGATTTGTTTTTTTGTTTGAAACCTACTTTGATTATAGTACCGCTATCGGCAATTATTATTAGTATTATTTCTTAATTAAAGGTTTTCTTAAAAATTCTTAATTGTAGTTACACCTGGCCGTCATTCAGCATTAGAATTAAGCGGACGGTTCATATCTTAGATTTTATACCAATATGTGATTTGTATGTAATTTTTTAATTAGTTACTATGAATATTTTGTATGGTTCACATCGGTCTTTTAAATAAGATGCATCTGCACAATTTAAACGTTTTTATTTTGCGTAAAAACAATTGCCAACCAACTAATAGAAACATTAATTGCAAAATACAAGGTACGTCAAAATAAACGATATTTAATTTGTGGACTTTTCTGTTCTTTCGTCGTAAAATTGTTTGAACAACCAATTGGTGCTGTAGAGATCGTCGTAAGTTGGTAGTTGGATTTAATAACCGCGCAATTCAAAAATTGTATCAAATAAACACGAGTATAATCTACCAACAAATATAGTTTAAATAACTATATTAGTACAAATGCAAAAACTATCGCCAGAGAGAACCAGTGTACGGCCGTTTCACTCTTTAGTGGATCATCAGCACTGGAAAATACTCTCTGATGTATTTCCACAATTATACTGACATATTTCTATAGCTTTTATTACTTTAGCTTTTGATTAATTTCATGATTTGTCACTTTTATTTTATTGCAACACTCACGCGCTTTGATTGACATATATTAAATAAAAAGAAAAGCACTTAAAAATACGTAAACGTAATGAGATACCTGTGCTTCTACTCATGCTTTGTCAAATTGTTTAGAACTGTATAGTCACAGAACAATAAAGCATTGTGTTTACGACATATACATTTCAATGCTGTTTTGTGTTTAATAATAATTTTACGTATTTATTTGTTAACTATTAAATTTAAAAATGTTTTGGTATTATTTATTATAATAAAAACAATTAAAAATCCGTATACACATTACAGATATGCTTACTTTTAATGCATCAACGTATTCCCTAACGTTATATTATAAAAGAGATCCCACAAAATCAATACATGCAAAAGTGTAACAATCGTCGAACGTTAGTTTCAATCGATAATACAAATTACAACGCTGCATTGTACTTGTCAATGTATATTGCACATATAAACCAAGCAGATTGTTACGCTGTCTTTGACAACCTTTCCCACAAGCAATACATTATTGCACAAGCATTTCTAAATGTTCTGTGAATTTAATAATTTCAACCAGGATTTAATCTAAACGTTACTAACAGATATTGCCGTCTATATTCACAGATGGTTTAAACTCAACCCTTGCCAGGTGAAGTATCATTTTTCAAATGGAATTTAACTTCTAACTTTACTAACTATTCATTCGTGCCTAAAACTATACCACACAGCTTTTCATCATAAATAAAATTAATTTGTTGCATACCAAATTGAATTTGATTGCGAGTTTTGAATGTTAGTAATTAATACCTAAAATTAGATTGCTACTTTATAAGTATAAAGTTACAAAAAGAGGGTAGACAATTTTCAATTATTAAAGCGACAATATTCAACTACTATTTGAATAGGTTCAATTTGAAAAAAATTACTTTGTTGGAATTTTTTATTTGGGGCATCGCTTACGTGATACAATTTTAAAATGCAGAATTTATAGCGTGAAAAGTAATAATAAAATTCAAGTCCTTTTTATTAAACGAAGAGTATTAAATCAGTTTATTACCTTATTTCTGTGAGTCGTTTCCAAGAAGTTCATAACAGCGTCGTGCTTATTAGCTCATTCCCTTTGTATCTAACTCCAACGTGAAGTTAATTTTGCCCCAAAAAATTTAATATATTCTCATTATAACGTAAAACTTGAAAGCATAATGAACGTTTATGAATTTTTTTCTGTATCTTGGTATTTGTATACTATGTAATACTTTTCAGCTATGTTTGAACACAGACTCAACATTTACTATGAAAAATCTTTTCACCTTGTTACTCTTAATTTAAAATTTAATAAACATATAATGCATTTTGTTACAACTTTAAAAAACAACTGAATAAGTACTTCCGTTTTTATATTGCGTAGAAAATTATTTTTTACATCATATGATGAATATGAATATGCTTTACCATAAGATTAAATTTACTTTTGGGATTGTATAGGTATGTGCTCCTACATTTTTTTTAATATCAGAACGATTTACTGTTTGTTACAAAAAATAATTTTGTGTTGGGTAGATGTTTTATAAACATTTTTTGTGCTTACGAATGCTTTGTTAAAAGCGTTTTAAGAGAACGGAAAAATGTTTATTTTAATCTGCATAAAAACGTTATTATATTTATTTTTAAACATTCCTGTGAAACAAAACGCGCAAAAACGTTTATAAAATAACTAAATAAAGATTAATAAATTGAGGAAAACAGTTATTATTATTTATGTATTTACCAAATATAATATTATATCCATAATATAATATAATAATTTCTTTTAACATTGTAAAACAATAAAGTAAACAAACTTATTTTTGTACAAAAATCTTTTTTAAGTTTAAACATGTTTTTATTAACATTTTTGCAAAATTATGTATTAATAATAATACAAAGTTTTTATAAAGAATGTTATATGATTTTGTAAACAGAATTTTTTTATTAGATATAAGTACATTTCTGTATCTTCTTAAAATTTTTTATAGTTGATGTCCAATTTCTCATTAGTGATATTAATTTTGAGTTTTGAGTTTTGTAGCAAATCGTTTACATAATCACAATTAAATAATATCTTAGAAGTAGCCCAGTGAGCGCATTTATAAAGTTTGCAATTATATACAGGGTTATTCACGCTATATGGCACGAAAGATTGCGTTCAAAATAAGCGACTTGCAAAAAGTTCTACTTTTTCTCATATTATATTGCAAAGGCTTTAAAAGTATCCAAGTTGTGTTTTTTTATATGAAACCTTCTGTATATTATTAGATTTTTGGATTCTCCGAGCAAAGTAAGTGTGTGTTTTAGTAACGTTTATGAGGCTTAAACCTTAAGAATTTTTAAATAATTTGAATATTGTCAAAGTATAACATAATTTTCATGTTTGAGATACTTACTATGAGTAAAATTTACATTGTAGTGTAACAATAGATATTTTATATTCCAGTTATAATAAACGTTACAACTTATACAGAGTGTTCAAAAATTAAAATCTTTTAATTACCAGAAACTCTACTTTTTCATTACTTAAGAAATAAATAAATAGTATTAGCTAACTTTTTCCGTTTTTACATGATACAATCGGTTTCTGCACCATTTGATATTTTTTCAATAAAATTTTTGATGTATCTAGTTGCTTATGGTGTTTAAAAATGTCAGAAAATTAACAATTATAAGAATAAGAATTCATAATCCAACAGAATATATCAGCAATAATAGCAATAACATATCAACGATAAATCATAAATAAAACAGTTGGATTGAAAAAAATGGATTTTTCAAGTGGCACCTCAGATCCCTGGACTTTAATACACCAGATTTTTTTAAAAGTATGCATAAAAAAATTGTCTGCAATACGTCAACACCACACAATATAAAAAGACGCATAAGAAACGTTTTCAAATCTGCAATCTCTTAAATGCTGCCCAGGGTAAGCAATGGTTTTCAAAAAAGAATATGTATGGTATATTATTACTAATATAATTTGTTAGATTATAAATTACGTTTCAAGTTTCTAAACATTTGTAAAAATATAATTCATTATTATTCTTGTACTTGATGAGATATTTCTAAATACAATATTATTTGGCGTATTGTGTAAAAACGGGAAAACTTAGATATGGAACATTCTAGTACTATATAATAGATAATTAAAAATTACGTTTTTTAATAAATTAAAAAATATGGCGTTCTATTTAAATTAATCGAGTATAGCTACTTAAATTTCTTAATGCAAAAGTTTCAATTTTTGAACACTCTGTATAATGAAGAGTTTATTATAATTGAGTTAATAAAATAAACTATTGTTACACTGTAAATTTTATTTCCAGAATTTAGATAATCTTTAAGTATCTCAAACATGAAAATTAGATTATATTTTGACAAAATTCAAGTTATTCAAAAAAACTTTAAAGTTTAGGCCTTATAAACGTTATTAAAACGCATTTATTTTAATCAAAAAAACCAAAAATGTAATATACAGAAAATTTTATTAAAAAAAATACAACTTTGATGCTTTTAGGTTTTTTGCGATACTCTGTGTAATATGAAAATAATTTTAACAAGCAACCATAATAGACCATCATATATCCCAAAAATTTTTTTTAAAGTCCGTATTTTGACCACAATATTCCTTGTATAGCGTGAATGACTCTGTATAATCTGTTCTTAGGTTAATAAGTATCATTTTTATTTTGGTTAATATATTCAAAATTATTATCCGTATTGTAAACCACAATATTATTACGTTTACATAAATTGTTTATTTTTCTATTAGTTTTTACGTTATTTCCGCAGTCACGCGCATAAGCTTTGTTATGTACCTGTAATTGGCATATGTAGCAGTATTAAAAAAACTTACAAGGAAATCGAAATTAAACTAAAAAGAAATTATTGCCATGTTTGATGATTTCTATGTTTTCTTGAATTTTCTAATTAAAGAAGATAAGAGATTTCGCGATGACGGAAGCGTTATTAAAATTTATATTATGCCTTGTAGCAAAATGATGTTCAGCAACAGCATATTTAGATACATGGTTTTTTCGTATACGACGATCATGGTTTGAAAAGCGTGTGATTACAGAACGGCCAGTTTTACCAACGTAGACTAAACCACATGAACATTACATATAGAATACATGTTATGATAAAAGTATAGAAATTTGGTTCTTGGGAGAAAAAAATCTGTGAAATTTTGCTTGTCGAGTTAAATATAGGTGTAATGATATTTTTAAAAAAAGTAAAATAAATGTAAAATAAAATGATTTTTTTGCATTAGTGAAAGTAGAAATGTACTTGGTACTCGAACACTTGAATATACCGCTTCATATAATCATTGTTCAACAAAAGTCTAGTAGAATGACAGAGTTCTGAGTCTAAATTCTTGGGCTGTCAAATAGAAAAATTGCAATAACAAAACGTTTCTGTGCGATACGATGATGAGACAAAGCATTTAGCCCGTATGGATGAATTTGCAATAAATTGAATGGCACAAAAATTTGTCGGGTTTACATGTCAAAGAAACGTCTAGAAATAGAACCAATATTTTTCAATTTTTATAGTTAACTTGATATCTGAATGTTGATTGTTTAGATGACCATTCGAGCTGACCATTTAGAGTCAAAAAATAAACGTGTTGTCAACATACTTAAACCGAATTTTATATTTCATAATCGATGATTTCAAAGCAATCGTTTTAAAGAATTTTATTAAATGTTAGCTACAACAGAAAATCTTTAATATGAATTTTGGTAAAAAGTGAAGACCATTGAGTTCATGCATGATAGTTTGTAAACGTTTAATAAAATGGTAAGAATTGAAAATGTAAGAAAAGGTTTAACCTGTAAAGTCATAAGGAATCTTGGACAAATGGCTAGCTTATAAGTAAGAAATTGGATAGTACTGACAATAGATCCAAAACGTACACATACCTTCTTTGCGAGTCTTAAAGAACTTTTATAGAAGAGGTCGCTTAGAAAACCAAAAAAGTAAGTCCACGTTACGTTTTAAGAAATTTAAAGTAGAATATCGAGTTAAAAGAACGCATTTTCCTCTGGCAGAATAGAATGGATTTTCTCAGTGTAATCATTTTGATTTAAGACAACAGTAGCATTGCTTTTGTTGACGGGAAGCACAAGAATATCGGGATTTTTACAAAGACTTTTCAAAGCTAATAGTTCCAATTTTTAATGTTAGATTTAGGAATTATAGATAATTCAAAAATTTGGTCAGTGTCAATGCAAATGGAATCTAAAGTGTGACAAGGTCTTATAGATAACCCAACAAGATACATATAATTGTTTTTTTTAGCAAACGGTCTAATAACGTAATCGACACGACATCTATATAACTTCAAAATTTAGAACATATAAAACTGCTTTTTTTGTTTTGATTAAAAGAAAAATTTAAAAAAAAACTGAGCGCCTGCAATATGAAAATTTCCAGTTTATGCAAGATAAAAAAGATGGCAAAGTGCCTATTCATATAAATAAAAAAACTACTATAGTTCACGGCGCATATAAAGAAAAAAATTTAATAAGCCAAAGCTATGGAAGTCATTTGAAGTAGTACAATTAAATGTATTTATTGAAATATTAATTTCAACTGGTGTTTTACAATGTCAAAAGAAGCAATGTCTTGCGATTGATTCATCTCAATCTGCAAATATTTATGTTTCAATGATAAAACAACAAGACCATAGCAAAGGGAAATTAGTAGTCATTCCAGAAGTATGGAACGCTTTTGTCAAAACATGTAAAGAATTCTATTTGCTTTATGACATAATTGCAATTGATAAGCAGCTTGTGGGATTTCGCGGAAAGTGTCTTTCTAGCCAATACATAAAATCAAGGACAACAGACAGGAGAGATAGTAGTAAGGAAAGCAAAGGTATGGTCGTTGGCGTATGCGGATGGCATAGTGTTGGTGGCTAAGGAGGAAAAGGAAATGAAAGAGATGATGAAAACGCTGGAAAAATACATGAAAAAAAAACGAAATAGAAGTAAACACGGAAAAACAAAAAATAATGGTATTTAGAAAAGGAGGGGGGGAAAGAAAAAGAGAGGAGTGAAATGAAGGGATGAGGAAGTGCAACAAGTGAAGGAATTTACATACCTGGTTTACACGATGAAGTAAGATAATAAGAATGGAAAACACATAAAGGAAAGAGTGAGGAAAGGTTAATAGGACAAGTGTGGGGGGTAGGGGAAAGAGTATTGACGATGAATATAGAAAAAAAAAGCTGTTAGAAAAGTTAATAAAGGGTGTGGTGATATATGGGGCAAAAATATGGTGGTGGAAGGAGTGGAGGGGGTAGAAAATGTAAATAGAATGTAAGGTAGTAATTGTAAATAGGGGAAAGAAGAATCAATTTGTAAGCAATTAAGCAACTCAAATAAAGTTAAACTATATAAATCAAGGTTTGGTATAAACATTAATTGTACGTAAAATTAAGTTATTCATATAGTCGAGCGTATACAGAAAAACTTGCTGACAATCGACCTGAAAAGGAGCAAGGTTCCCGTGCTGTGAAAGATATCATGGAACTGTTTTACAACAAAGACGTACTGTTACTACAGATAATTTTTTCAGGCTTGTGCCCTTAGCTGAATTTTTACTGACTAAGAAAACTACAACACTTAGCAAAAAATAAACCTGATACAACGGAAAAACTGAAAAGACTAGCAGGAAGAACAGTGTACTCGTCGAAATTTGTATTCACAAAAGATCTGACAATGGTGCCGTATATACTAAAGACAGAAAAAATAGATCATGTAATGTTTTCTCAGTATAATAATTCCTCCATAAGAAATAGAGAGGAACAAAAACTTTGGATTATAGAGGATTATAACAAGTATAGCTGCACTAGCCGAACTGAAAGATGTCCGTTTAGACTTTTCATGCAAATGTTAGACACTGCAGCTCTAAATGCCTTTATAAGTTACATAACAAAAAATTCTGATTAAAACGAGAACCTTGCATGCAGACGACGAATGTTTTGCTACTCAAAAATAAATTTTGCATATCACAACTTAAAGAAAGTAAGTATTTTGAAAGTTATTTAAGCCTGTGGAAATGATGTTAACACAGTTTAGACGCAAGAAGCAATACAAACAACACGCGCGACTGGGAAGCGAGAAAGATGCAAATTTTGTCCAAGATCTAGAGACGGATTTTTTTTGTAAAGAGAATAAAATTAAATTTAAGTTTTTATGTCATAAATAAATCAATAAATACATAATATATTAAATACATTTATTTTGTTATATTCAAATTTTTAAAGTAGGTTTTTTAAGAACCTCACATAGTTATTAGATTTACCATTTTAAGAGTTAAAATTTGATTAAGTCAAGTAGAAAAAAAGGCAAAAGAATACTCACAAATTAAGATTTACAATCAAAACTTATTGTACGTAGCTATTTTTTAAATATTTTGTACTTTAATTTTACGATACTTACATACAGTTGACATAAGCAAACAAGATCTCTAGAAAAGCGTGGCTAGTGTCACTTTAATTCTAAAGGTACACTCAAATTAAGAAATATTTTGATGGGAAATTCAAATAATTCATAAGTTACCCGTGTCCCAAACATCGTTTTGGCCGCATTTTTCATACCAAATTTGTGTCGAAAATTCCGCATGAAATCGGTATCTATAAACAGTCACTATCATTTTTGAGGCATTAAAATAATACCATCTATAATAAAGTTAAATGTCACTGTGATGCCAAAATCATATCACATTATCAAATTTGTATTAATTAAATTATGTGCTTCCATGTTGATTAATACAAACATGCACATTATATTTTTTAACTTTACTATGTTTAGTAAAGATCTAAACTTATAAAAAACACTGTAATTACAAATTATATATTGGAATACAATATTTTAAACTAGACATTTTAACAAGCATTTAAAGTAATAAAAAAAACTGAGGTTATACCACGTTATACTTCATCGGACAAAATGGACATTCTTTGTAAGGCTTCGGTGCGTAAGATAATGCGGCAAATTGTGCTCATTAGTTTATAATACCGCCAAAATAAAATGAAATTATAACTTAATATTTTTTTTACACCATTTAACGTAAAAATTATTAATATGTTCTATGGTGAATATTTTGTGTCTAAAATTATATCTATTTACTTTTAACAATTATTATTATTTCACGACGTTAAATTATTATTTAATTATTTTAATATTATGTCTAAAATAATTTAACTTTTTTTACAAATTGTCTTTCGCGTAAAATACACAATACATTAAATGGATAACTAACCATATTTGATTCCTGTCCTAGTAGTAAAAAAATTTCCAACTTCAAATTAATAATTGCCGAGAAAAATATTATGCAACGTTTGCAAAATAACCAATATGAAAAAGTATGTATAACGCTTTCATGAATTTTGTATGAACTAAATAGATTTATAACAGAATGATGCATTGACAACGATAGCAGCGTATACAAACCAGAAAGCTATCTATTAGCTATGAAAATCGTACCAATATATTTGTATCGAAATATTTTCATTAAAGTGACACTTGGATGTCAACAAATTGATACCAATGCTGATTGGGGTATGTAATCAGTAGACCTTGTTGAAGATTCAAGTTATTTCAGAAAAACACTATGACTTTAATATTATTATAATAAATTGTAATTACACATTTACTTTTCTAAAAGATTATGTACAGCATTACAAAATATAATTATTACATATTTCCAAAAATAATTCTAAAAATTACTTACTTACATCAAAAGACACAATTGTAAAAAAATCAATCATTGTTACTTTTGTCTTTTCCCTTACAATTTTTATCGTCGGATGATCCAGTGTTAACTATAAACGATGGAGTTTCCAGAGTTGCATCCAGCAGTCCGTCACGTTGACACATTTCTTGCACGATGACAATGTTTGTCCCAGTCTGATGCACTTATCTCAGACAATGTATTTCTCACTCAAACTTCTATCTCCAGACCACTTCTGCGTAACATTATTCCTACCGACCTTATGCTTTGCTAAACTCCATATCAACTCAATCGGATTTAATAAGTCGCAGTGGTAAGGTGGCAAAAGTAACACTGTATGACCGTGTTTTTTAAGTAGTTTGTCTACATGATATGTTTTTGTTTAATTCAGTAACATTATCAGTTTTGTTTTACGCATTTCATTTGTTGTGGTTACTCCATTATTTTTCAGTCATTTTCGAGTGCTTTTCCTACGTTTTGCTTGTGTTGGAGGTTTATTTATTTGTACTCTGTGGTAAAGTGCATTACACATGACAACAATGCCATTAGGAGGCAAATTTGAAATTAATTTTTGTTCCATCCACTGCATAAAGTTGGTATGGTTTATGTCGTCGTCATAGTTACCGGACTTAGTTTAAGATTAAAATGCCATTGAATGTTGAAGTACACATACCTTGTTTAGAAATAACGATGTTTAAAAGAGTTTTGATAAAGACTAATTAAATAACGATAAATTTGTCATTAAAACAGCAGGTAAAGATATAAACAAACACAAGGCGCTTAAAGAATTTTTATTCTAATTTAATTTTTCCAGCGGACGGTACTTGCGAATTGTAATTGTTTGATACATTTGTCGCTTTGAATTTTTAAAGTTAGTTGACATATTTTCCGGAGACTTTGTTTACTTCGGCGCTTTGCATTTAAAAAACAAAGAATTTAAATTTAAATGGGGTGAATCAAATCACTAATACTCGTAAAAATATTTTTTTCGTGACTTATTACAGTGCACGCTGCTTATTGGAATCACGGATAATGTTATTAATTAATTAAATTAATTTGACAAGATGCATAAGTTTCTAAAATGTCATTTTATCATAAAGACAAAAGTGCTTCTAATAAAATTGTTAATTTTTGATTTATCAATTATATAATGATTTATACAGCAATTCATTAATTCCACAATTTGAACGCAACAAAACGCCCGCGACAAGTCGTCATGTGCTTATGACGTCACGCGGCACCAGTGCTAAGTAATACATTTGTTGCGTTATTTGCAGCATCGTTGTATTTGTGCGTTGTAATTTACCCACTTTACTGTTTATTATGGAAACTTGCAGGAAAACAAGCTATAAGTATTGTATTATTCCTAGATGTAAAAACGCCCCAGAAGTTATTTTTTAATGTTCCAAGAGAAGCTTAAGCTCAACAGAAATAGTATCATGCAATGAAAAAAGATTAAACTAAAAATATTACATTATTTGTGAATTATCGATTTTATTATTGTGAAGATTATTTTAACGAAAGTGTTTTTTAATTTAATTTTCAGAAGTTCAAATTTTACAGCCATATCAATGCCATTGCACAAAAAATAAGTGCTTATCGAATATTCGTTTAAAATATTATTCGGTTATTGAATTATTATGCAGGACACCAATTATAACTGCAAACATTGATTATATACATATACATATAATACAATATCGGTATGTATTTAAATTTTAAATAGAAGAGTACATGGAAAATTATTTTAAATAGCATATGATGGGTATGTAGACATAGTAAAATTAAAATCTGGCAGTACACTTCATTTTATTTTTGAGGCTTTCGCGGCCATGATTTTTCAACAAATAATTATTTTCGGGTTTTGAACCGCGTTCCATATTTACACTTTTCACAAAATTTATAAAACTTAGAAAACTTACAAACTTTGAAAATATTACAATGTTTGACGTTTCGACAGTCATGTCGCTGTCTTCTTCAGAAAAAACTGAAACTGAAGATATAGGATCCTGACAAATCTTTATATTACGCCGTTCGGGTCAGTGGTTCGTGACGGTTCCAATTTATTAGTTTTCTGGAACATGTTTTTCCATATTGGCGTTAGATCGATTCCATTATCCCTATTAAAATTGTCGTACTTCTAGATTTCAATGGCTTACTTGTATAGTTTAGGCCAGAAGTTTTGGGAATTAGCCAACATTGTTGCCTCTTCAAATTTTATTATTGAAGTTACTATTCTGTGTTATGTACGTTGACATTACTTTTTTTGAGTATGGACACTTTAGTTCAATTGAGAACTTTTACCATCGGGAGAAGCTGCAATAATAGGATTGTTTGGGTTTAATCTTATTTTTACAACATCAAAAATGCTTTGAAGTAATGCACCTTCTAAGCTTTTACAGTGTGCCACATTACATGTTTTAGATGTTGTGATACGATCATATTTTAATTAAAAGCACAATGGTCGCGCACTTTGATCAACTGTTGCCTCATGAGTTAGTTGTAATATTTAAAGAGAGAAAATTGAGAAAATCTTCTGCTGTGTGTGAATATGCATACTTTTTGAGAAAAACCAGTTTATTAAATATTTTTTTATGTAATTTTACTCTTTCATTAAACTGTTTATAATATTGAGTGAAGCCAGTGTCTTACCATCCCCACTTCAAGGCTGTGATAAATTACCGAAGCAAAAATAACTTCCATCTCTAAGTGGCAGATCTATATAACTTGTCCACGATAATTCTTTCGTCGTGATATATTTCATCAATGTTCCTACAGATGAAACTTTGGATTTTCTCTAGTAGCATTTCACTGAAATCTTTGCAAGCTTTTCACTTTGTCTATACAACCATGCAAGAAATGCTATGACATATTTACATCCTTTTAAGAAATTATAAATAGTACATTTTATCTATATTACAACACTTGCTTAAATAGGCAGCACAATCCTAACAACTTACTGCGTTTACCTTCATCGGAAATTAATTCCACATTATACTTTTTCTTACGTACATTGTGTTTATGTGTAATTTTAGCTCTCACGATGCAAATTGAGCATTTCCTTCTAACTGCAACATACCCAATCGCATTGCCTTATAAGTTTTCCTAGATCTAAAAACAAATTACTTTAATTAAAAAGTGAAAGTATTAAATGGTAATGGGAAATTAGAAATGCTTTATTAAATTACCATAAAAAATGTACAGTTATTAATAATTGCAGTATGTTTCACTTATCTGCTTGCTTTCATGAACCTAATTTCTGCACTAATCAAGTCAGAGTTGTTCGCAAAAAACGTGCTCATTATAAATACATCAATTTAGAGCAAATTGTCTGATTGTCTTTCAAGAAACCCACTATCCGTCATTATAGCAAACAATTATAATAAAGATAAATAATAAATGTCTTGTTATGTAGCGTATATTAAGAAAACTGCAAATTATAATTCAGAAAAAGTTTGGTACCACCGCGTTATCGTTCGCGATTACGTGATTTTTTAACTTTGAAATCAATGATTTCTTACAATATACATTATTTATAAGTATAATTGTAAATTTCATATTTAATTCAGTGGATTAATTAAAAATATATTATTTGAACTGATTTCTTTGATCCATGCACTTTGTTAATTGGGTAATGTCACAGTATAAAGTGATACAGTAATCCCACTTCTTGCCGGTGCCTTTGATCTTTGTGAACATACAAGTTGAGCACAAAAACGAGTGCGCATAGTCTAGGCGCATGTGAGTGCTACATTACTACCAACGTAGTTTAAAAATCTGAAATTGTTTTGACAAAACCTTATAACTTTTCCCAGTCGCTTTTATACAAAAGTTAAAAAAATGACGATTCAATTAAATTTTGGAATAAATGCGATTTAACTTTTGCGTTTGCTAGGTTAAGTTACGTTAGTTTTACTACTGCGCATTGCCCACGCGCATAAATAGTTTTGTCCACAAAAAGGTATAAGTGAAATGATTGTATAAATATATACTGTGGTCATGTTATCAATTTATTAAAAAAAGGACCGGACGTATGCTACCACATATAAAAAACATTGTTTATAGTAGTCATGCTTTTGGTTATCAGTATTATTAATTGTCTTCTCAGGTATGTTTCTATACATAAACAATAACCTATTTTTTGTTACTTTTTTAGCTGAATCTTCACAATTATTATTGTACTCTAAAAATGCTTGTTTTGCATATTTAGCTTTATTTTTGCAGGGTTATTTATTTATTCAAATATCTTGACTGACCTACGTAACATATCCTCATTTAAACATTTGTAAATACGATACCTTTGAGTTACTTTGCATTTTCAGTGTCCTTGAGAAGAATGTTTAGTTCTTTAAATAACAACTTAACTACAGTTTGACCAAGCTTACAAAAACTCTGGGTAAGCATGTCTAGGGGAGCGCGTATCGTACAAGGTACAGTCTGATGAAAAACTATTTAGGCGCTAATATTTAAAACAGTTTTTAAAATTAGGCAACAAGCAAACGAGTTGTACTCGAATGCATAATTAGTTGCATAAGTTGTAGTTAAAAAAAATGTTCGTATAAAACATGAACAATCTTGATCACTGTTCAAATATCTCATTTTAATCTAACCATTAATTACAACTACAATAATTGCAATTAGTACTGTTTTTAATAACACTTTTATTAAAAAATTTACAAAGCAGAAAAGTAAACACTCATTTCGGTATAAAATATAAAACAATGCATTATCTCTTATTTATTAAATGACACAATATGACTAAGGTCAATAATTAATTAATTATCATTACCTGAAGATTCACTTTCATCAGTTTTCCAACCGTCCTCATCTGAATCACTATTATTTACTGTAAATGTCAATCTTTCAACAACCTCATCAACTAAACAATCTGCGTTCTACATTTCTTCAAGAATATGTGACACATGATTACACTGTTTTTGCCAATCTTCATTTGTAATTTCCGAAAATGCATTTAGAACTAAATTTTCAATTTCAATTTCTCGTTGTGCCACATTATTCATTGCGACTTTTTTTTTGCTTCTTCAGCCATTGCATAAAATTTGTATGATTCATATCGTCATGATAGTCACCAGACTTAGTTTGTGATTTAAACATTAGAAAGCCGTTGTTTACAAACCCATATGAACCACCTGCATGCACTATAATATGTGGTTGTCCAGTTCGATCACATTTATGTATAAACACGTGGTTCTTTTGCAGACTGCCAACACTTATTAACTCCATATGACGGGTGAATATAGGTTTCATCTAAGTACGCTACTGGTTGTTTATTGTTGCCTTTAGCATCATTCTCTCTCAGCTTCCTCAAATATCGTAAACGCTAAGCTACAATATCATTTCTTTCCATTAAAAGTTTAAGTTTATTACAGCACTTTTTATAACGAAACCCAAATTTTAAAAGATACTTTCGTAAAGTTTTACGTTCTACCATGTAGTTGACTTTGTTTTTCATTTTTTTCACTAACACTTTCACTGTATGTATTTGATGATCAACTGTATACATTTCATGCTCAGATCTTCTTAAAAATTTTGATCAAAATCATCCAACTCAATTTTGTTCACTGCACCAGTTCGACGCTTCTTATCAGGACTTCTTAAGAGTGAGTCTTCGGCAACATTAGATTCTTTACAAATTTTCTTAATAAAACTTAAAGATTTCCCTGTTGCAGCAGCAGCAGCAAGTTCAGAAGCTTTTTTAATTGGATATATCCAATGACCATCTGACTTTCTGTTTATCGAAGAAATCGATGACATTACTAATAATGTTTCGTGCTTCAGAATGAACGACTTTTCGGGTTCTGCTTTCCATGGATTTAAAATGTAATACAAAATTTTATTTGAATTATTGCTATTTTTTTTACTATAACCACACAAATAATTTTTTTGTGTGTTATAAATCAATTAGAAATAATTTTAACCTAAAAATACTCACCAACTGTTCTAAAAGTAAATTGGAATATATTGTTTTAAAAAGAACAGATTTGTTTACAATCAAGACGAAAATTAATATAAAAGCAAAAAGTAATATGAAAAGCCAAAATAACAATGTAAATAGAAACCAAAGTGTCGACAAAATCAATAAATAACTGCTTATGATTTTAAATGTACTTGTAGGAATCGCGCTATATGATTGGTCGACACAATTTGTCCTTTAAATTAGTTCGCGTATTTTCTGGGGTTTTTGTAAGCTTATGTAATAATATTATTTTGTATTTATTTTTATTTTAGCGTTAGTCAATTACTGGTAAGAATTTTGTAGTTCTTAAATTAAACATCATAACGTGGTTTTTGATTTCTTTTTATTGACGGTGTTAACAAACTATTTAATGCAACAGGTCCGTAATGTAGATTTTTTTCAACGTTTTATTAGAACTTTTATTTTGATATTTTTTGCTTGTATTGATGCTATAATGTCATCTTTTAAATTAATAAACTGTTAATCAGATACACACTGTACGTATTTACTGCTATCTAGCCAATAAACATTTATTTTTTGAATATTGCATTTTGTTATGATTCGGTTATTGTTAAGTTTTTAATTGTCAAGTTAATCGATTTGAAAAATGCAATACGTTGTAAGATCGTTTACTGTATAGGTATTTTAATCAATGCTAACACGCACACGTTATAAGTAATTATTTACATATTTTGCGCGATCAGATTTTAGAAACGATTTAATTAATTTTTTTGCAAAATGTCACACAAATCTAAATAGAATAAATGACGGCAGACTCTTGCATTAAGGTTTTGCAAAACATATTTTGAAAAAATCATTACAACGTTTAAAAAAAAATTGTGAAAAAAACTCAACCAAAAGTTTTGGATAACGATTTGTAGTTGGTAGAAGCAATAAAACCAAAATGTTCTCAACTCCTAATGTTGCTTGCAAACAGTTTTAGACGTTGAATCCCCATAGTTTTTGTCATGTGAATTTATAAAGTTTCCAATAAAACAAATTCAACATTTTATAGATTATACAATAATAGCCGTTAACTACAATTATTTATTTTTTTAATTACTACAATGCCTACTACTAAGAGACAAATATAGCAATACTTAATTAAGCCAACTTAAGGATTTTTATCAAAAATCATTTTAATAACTATAATGCGACTGCCACAGATGAATGAATAACATTTTAGTATCAATATATATATACGTAGTGAATAATTTTAGAAATATTCTAATTTGACCATGTGTGATTCAAAATTTATCGTTAGCTTTAATGTTAAAATAATATTTTAATAAGTAATGATGTTAAAACGTATTCTGATAAATTAGATTAATCGTAAGCTTTTAAAAGTACATAAAGGTTTGCTACCTACATGGAATAAACAATGAATACGTACGTAACGTGTCAGAATGGCTTTGTTATTCAAAATTGGCTTAAGCGTAATCTGACCGCCCGGAGAAGATTACAATAAGCGTCAAGAGGAAACCAAAATGTCAATCAGAAAGCAGTGTAACAATAATAATACATTTGAAACGTAGTGGTGTGGAAAATATACATAATGGTGCTCCGTTCATACAAGACGTAAAGCTCTTTGAAACCTACGTGGCTTGACTTGCATTTTTAGCATTGTATGTGGCATTAAAAGTAACTTGAATCGTTTTGTGTCACTGACAAGCATTTATTACGGCTTACAATGTACGTATCTATGCTTACTTTCAGTTAGTCATTTTTACTATTAGTAGTCTTTTGTAAATATCTTAAAAGCCAATAATTCCATTTACTTTGGAAATGAAATATTAGTGGCAGCAGGTGCATGTCTCGTTAGTCCATCCAGTATTACCATGTTTAATCTAGCTTGTATGCCTCTAGGGAGAAAGCTTTATGTATTCCTGTAACTGATGTAACGAACACCCTGGATAATTCAATTCAGTTTAAGCTCAATGAAAATTGAACTTGACGAAAAGCTAATCAACAAACTGCGCTTGATGCAATAAAGCAAAATACAGCTTGAGAAGTTCACTTTGTATTTGGCAATTAGTTATTAATTACTAAACCACTTTAAATATGGTTTCGCTTAGTACTTGCAAGTTCAATAGTTTGAACCGAAGTTTATAAAATTTATTATGCAAACACGTGACATTTTATGATCAAAAACGACGCTGTAAAGTATGTACGACTGTAATTGAATGACGATGGCAATTTCTAAATGCACTCGATCGCATAAAACTGTTATAAGTCGCTATTGGTAGATGCGGTATTAGTGGTGGACGTGCTCTTGAAGGGTTGCATTTATAGTGCATGCTTCTTTACAAAACTAATGCATTTGCTTCGGTGTAAAAGCTTAATACTACTGAACGTGTCTAATAGCTCTTCTGTCATAAGCCGTAAATGCAGACGTTGCCTTTTGATGCATTATGTAAAATTCTTACGGTCAGTGATAAGTTTAGACTAAACTACACTAATTTACACTTACTTTAGTTTAATGTCTTCGTCTAAAAAAGTGCATCTGTACTTATTATTAGAAGCTTTGCTGTGTAAAAAGTATATACAATAGAAGAAGTACAACTTTAACTTCGACGTGTAAGCTGACAAAACACTTAACACATTACAACGATCTTTTTTAAATATTTACTAACAATAAAATGTATTTGTTGTATTTTTTAGTAGTTTAGGTACATGTTTTTGTCACTTTTAATTATATACTTGTATTTTGTACTTTAGTTTTCGGTTCCATTTTTTTCTAGTTTTTTATATTTCCTTTAGCTTATACATATACCTCTTTAAAAATATTTTTTTTGTGTAATTTTTAAACGCTTAATCATCAGTCTTATTACAACTTTATATAAACTTTTAATTTAATTAATTTAAACTGTTTAATATGTTTTTTTTCATTATTACCCGTATCATCAAAAATCCGTTTTTATATTGATGTATTTTTTATTTTATAAAAAAATCTTGCTATTAAACAAGATTCTAACCAGTAACATAAAAAAGTCTACAAGTATAAATCATAGTCAGCCAATTAAATAAGAAAAACGTAAGAAGAAAGAAAACACTTTAATGACGTTTTATACACGCTAATAAGTTATCGCAGTTAAATTTAAGAAAATATTAAAAAACTTTGCAGTACAGGCAACGCTACCACGATGCAAAAAAATATGTAATACAAAAATTTCTTTACATTTACCAAATTAATTACCAAACACGTTAAATGAAAAACATTATTGTAGAAGTACGAGGCACGTTTAACTTAGCCGAAAAATTAAATACTAATAAATACAACAGTATATGACATTTGTTTATAAGCCCGCTACAAATTAATTGAAATAAATCAACAACGTTCAATTATTTAAAAAAAACTTTAAGGATACGTACAGTTAATACTCGTACCGACTAGATCTAGCTTAGCTTGTAATCATACACGCATAAAGCTTAAAACAGGATATCACAAATAAATACTTCAAACACGTTTGAAATCAAAAAAAAAAAAAAAACTGGGTTTCCAATTACTTTACAAAATTATTCTACATGGTGTTGCATTGATGAATTGTTTAGATTTCTTAGAGTGTAAAACTCTAATTAATTTCTTTATATAATTTTTTTTAATAACGTAGTAAGTCTCGAAAGTAGACATCCAGTAAGTCCAGCAATTCTCCGATTCAGAAAATCGCGAGTACGGCAGCCAAGAATAACCTAAAAGTTACACCTCACACTTAGTATCAACATGCTTAAAGCAACTGTTAACAGTGTAACACAATGTTAATATACGTGGTGCGTGTTGCGATCACGCAAAAAATTACTTTTACCTAATTTTACTCTGACAAAAGTTTTCAAAATTATATTCATTTCAATAACTTAATACCCCATTAACAAGTGACTGCTGGATTATGAAGAAAAGTTTTCAGGTACTGATCACAAGGTTGCTTGCATGAAAGTTTGAAGTCTACAAGGAAGTAAAAATCCAAAAGTTAATAAAACACAATGTTGCCAACCAATTATATAACGACTAAAAATCAGTTTTGCGATTTTTGCAACCGTCGTTTAAGCAACTTTGTCAACGTCGGCACGTGAAGACGAGTTTCTCGTAAATTGGTCAAATTCTGGCCGGCAGCTTTAGTTCGATTTCCGACCGGATGCAAACTATTTATTTGTGGTTTAAGTACGTTGCGTGTAACTAGCGTTAGAACGCAAAAGGATAAGTAAGGAATACAATTTTGTCATCCATCAACATCTATCTTACGGATAATTTCTTTTAGAAAATCCTTCTTCATGCATCGTATTTAAATGGTTAAAAAAGCGACGAAGAAATATTTTCCAAATTACCTGTTTGGGGATAGCATTGCAGTTTAGTATATACTTGTTTCAGACGTGGTTGCGATTTACAAAACTTTTTTTGCCTATTTTAGCTCTTATTTATACCCCTATATGTCAATCTAATTTTGAGGTTTTTCCTATCGAGGGAGGTAATCATTCCCGAATCAATTATCCGCAAAAACGGTGTGATCTTTAAGAAAACAGAGATGCTAGCACTAAAGGTTGCTTTACGGTCTCATATCTTATTGTAAAGTATTTACTATTTTCTATTTATACTACGGTGAATAAATAGGAACACGCATAATGATGAGCCAACACGACTGCGTGCTGTAGGTTAGTACGTATCAAAATTCGTCTTCGACAAAGTGATAATTCTATTCATTGTAATAAACACTCTTCGTGTGCGTTTACTAGTTCAACTGTTTTAATTGATAAAAAATTCGTTACGGTCTAAAAAACACTACATGTGCGCGTTGTTAACTTAAATAGCCTAATCTACGAAGATAGTTAATCAAAGCGTCATTTTTGTACCATTTATTGCTAATATTCATTATAAATCGGTTTTTATCGTACGATAATAATATTTATATAAGGGAATTGGAAACAGCGTGACGCTTGTGAATACTCACAGTGTAACTAAAACTCTAATTTTTGATATCTCACTCCTACAATTGATGTCAAGGATACGGGTAGATTTTAATCTCTAATGATAAGGTTTTCTACGAGCAATTGTGCAGATACTATTTTAAAATCAAAAGCACGGCTTACCCGAATAATTCTAGATACTGAAAAGGACTCACGGTCATCTGCGACGGAAACTGGCCAAAAAGTCACCCAAATATTCATCAAATTATTTCATCTACCTCCCCAATTTGTGCGTGACAACAAATTTAAATACTTAATGTAAACGTCAAAATAAACGTTACAAACGGCATTAAAATAATTCACATAGTGATTTTTTAAGTTCTCAATTTCTATTTCTATTCTAATTTTTTTTATTTGTATTGATTGTGTAACAAACCGTTACTAATTTAAGTTTGATTTATATTGTTTTATTGAACTGTATTTACTTTATTTTATTACCGAGTTAAGTTATTTATTGGTATTTCTGAATTATTTGGTATAAAGGAACCGCCATTTATTTATGCTATTGTTACTATTAAGACTGATTTATTTTATTGTAATTAAGATTGTGCTGATGATCCGTTCTCCGTTTGTAAATAAATAATCGAAGGGAATGTCCACCGGGTACTGAACGCGCGTTATCTTCGCTTAAAGTCGTTTCGCCCGTCAGAGCGCATGTTATCCCCGCTTAAAATCGTTCTCCCTCTTCTGCCGTCCGCAATAAAACCGGGATCTCAACACAGGAACGGCGGTTCCCGTTGGAGCTCAAGCCGAAGAGGAGCCCGGGGTCCCAGTGCACCAACTGAACTACAAGCTCACTCCGCGTGAAAGAGACGGAATAATTATGTAGTATTGCCAACATTGTCTGACTCATTCAAACAAACCTGAAATGCTTACGTTTGTATTAATTTGCGTTTTGTACATCTCACCTGTACGGGTTTAAGCTGCTAGGGATAATTGTAGTGACAATTTCATAAGTGGAGTGTGTGGGCTAAACATTTCAACGCATATAATTTAAAGATAACGCGAATAATAACTTATGTTTTGACCTTAGTGGTTGCAATCCAAATCGTAACTACTTTGATGTTAATCGTATATTTGTTAACCTGCCTGGCACAGAAGTTAATGCTACTACAGAGTTGCCTTGGCAGTTAATCAGATATAAGACAATTATTGGTGATTACTGTTGACAATACCTAATCTTAAATCTCTTACAAACTATAGCTACCACAGTAGAAACAGTTATGACAACATATAGGCAATATAAAAACCAAATTTAAAAGGCAATTTGTTATCGGAGGTATTTAGATGCTTACTGTAGATGATGAGTGGCTTAATATTGTTATGGTACCTTGAAAAATGCACATACATCCTTTGTAATCAAAAAATCAAATTGGTTTTCTAAACTCTAATGCAAATAAACAATAAGCGTACGAAGAACAAAATGTTAAAGCAACTATGCACAACCAAGTTTAACTATCAATAATCTCTTTTAATTAAACAATATTATTTTTAAGATACTGTAATAATAAAGCAAGAGCAAACTTTTGTTAGTTATGTGAAAAATTAAAAACCAATAATAAAAGAAACTTATTAAAGCAAATAAAATACAAACCGTAAAGCAATTGACCATCAGACAAATATTTAAATTTACGGTTTTTATTTTAAGCCTGTAACGATACGAAACCCTGTAAAGCAATTTTTAGGATATTTGTAAATAATTTTTTTAATTACGCGTAAATTTTCTTACCAAGTTAAGGACTATGCGTATAGTGATCCATGCCATAACCAAGCGGAACCCATGAAATGTATAAAAACGGCCACACGAGTTTGGAGATCCGTCTTGGTGGAAACTTTCCCCATCCGAAACCCCCTGATTAGTGATTTTTGTTTCATCAACAACCGCTGTTACCTAGACCGCTTGAACGACCTGGAGATTTGTTGACTACGATTACGCTGCTATTTACCTGAACCTGTTCTATAGATTCTCCATAAATTGATTGAAATTATTATTATCGTCTTGCACATCATATTCAGTAAGTTTTGAATTTGTGTAGTCGTGTATCTGTTTATTCCTGTTGATAGTGGCGTAACGATCTTAATACTTGTAAAACTAGTCAAACTCCTGGCCCAAATATTATTCTAACTTTCTAATAGTTACATAAAGGCATTTGTTGAGAACTACCAATTCTTACGTGGGTAATCCCGGCCCAATGGTTTTTGAAGTTATTTACTTTTATTTTCGTATGTCAAACGAAAATTCTATGTAACTAAATGAGCTATAAATAGACAGCTACCGTAAAGCTTCAATTTGCTACCGTGTTGTGACATACTCACCAGATTCTAATCAAACTCGTAAAATTACCTGTTTAAATTCCCCGAGTTTACCGCATTCTTTTATTTTCATTTACAATTCAACATTAACGACCTTGATTTTTTACTTAAACGGCGCTCCTAATTTTATTAGTGGACCGATCGACGTCGATTCAATTACAAGTTGTTCGAAAAACATCACGCACATGTATATAAAGTTTCGTAATTATCGGCGACGTAATTAATTCTTGAACGATTGGTTGGTTAATTAAGAAACACGGGACGTCAAAGCTTGACGTAAAGTTTCTAAATTCGTTCCTATTCACATGTTTGTTTTTTGATTTTTCTTTCCTCGTTCCTACTAATTAATTTAAATCTACAGCACCAATTAAACGGTAGTAAAGTGACACCATATTGTAACTCTGTTTTAGAATTGACAGACGACAGTTGTCGCAACCGCTGCTAAATAGTAGGATTTTTACTTATAATAAAAGTAATACACAGGGGCAACTAAACGTAATTTATCCAAAGACTAGTTTTACAATATCTATCCAATAAGTTATCGAAAGTAATTAACAGCACCGTACGTAACTGCGTCCGACACCGAGGACGTGTTACAAACAAAAATTTTAATTATTGTTTTTTTAGAAAATACTTTTATTTTCTGCATTTTATTTCTACATAATCCACATAAAATGTTTCATGCGGAAAATTGTCATTTTCAACGTGTAAAATTATGTCATTTGCTGTAGCAATATAACCTGTGTCTAAGTAATATAAGATGAGAAACTTAGTGGCACGAAATTAAAATTATTAACAGTTAAAATTTTAGAGAAACTCTTAAAACATCTTTGGTTCTCGTTTCAGTCATATCACCTGGCGTCATTTAGCTTTAGATAAGTAGACAAATTTGATATTGGATTTTAGTATATATAAGTGTAGGTATGATATTTAACTTATTGTATTACTTTAATGCCAATAAATGTCTTATCAAATTTTAAAATCTCTTAAAAAACCTTAAATTTTATTTCATTTGTCTTTAATTAGTTAACAACAAAACCACGATAAGATTTACGCAAGCTTAAAAAAACTCAGGCAACGCTAAAGTAAAAATGACAGCTGAACTCTAACTCAAGTTATTTAAAATTCCAACCATCAATCCGTTATTATAATATTAGCAGCGCAGATAAAATTAACTATTCTAGAACTACCGTAGACAATCTGTGATCACAACTGGCCATCATAGATACTTTTTATAATAACATACTTGCAAATCGGCTAATTATAGATTCAAGATAAGTTAGTCGTAGTTGATTATTATACCTATAGGTACCTCAACGTAACTTTATTAAACTAACAAAATCTGGTATTTTAAAATTCAAAAGATTTAAATACTGATTCTTACCAGCATCAAGCGATTAAAATTACTACACCAACAGGGATTCGTGTTTTTACAAGCCAAATAGTCAAACCAGATCAATATAAACTTAATTCAAACATTTCAAAACAGATTTTAACATAATGTGGCAACTAATTTTCATATCTTAATTTTTGTGTCACTGTGTATGTAAACAATTCTGCACAACACAATTACGCAATAAATAGCAAATGCAGCTATTTTTAAGCCATATTTTGGTTGCACTTCGTTTTACTGAATACGAAATTTTATTTCTGGGTAGGTATATATGTATGTACGATCTTTTTTTGTTTGGTTTTTGCAATACGTTTTACGTACGAGCTGTAAGCATAATCTTAGTCTATATACAAATTTGATATTTTCCAATGCGTTACGGTATGAAGTAAAAACGAGTTTTGTTACGCTACGTATGTGTTCTATGATAGATCTAGTTATGGATCTATACGAATGAAAAATTAATCATATCAGAAAATTTAGAAGTTAAATTACGCATTAGAAAAGTTGCACAATATTATGTCATCTAAATGAATTAGATTGTGACCCATAGTGATAAAAGATAACGAACCTTCAAATCTTTAATAATGCACGTACTTGTAAATAAGTTTCTTATTAGATATTGTTATGATTACGGTGCTATGTATTTTTGGATTTTAATATTAATTGTAAATATGTTATAAAACAATGTTGTAACATCCTAATTAAATTTAAGTTCGTTTTTCAAATTAATATAAAAAGGTCCGATAGAATTCCTACGACCCTATAATTATAAATTTGCAATGATTGTCTCATTGTCGATATTTTATAATTTTAGTATGTATTATGTTATGTTAATTAAGCAACGAATTAAGTAACAATTAAAAAAACAATAAATTTTACATTTTAAGAATTACTGAATAATATTCAGAAAAAGTCGAAATAAAATTTCACGAGAAACTAAACAAAACGAATTATGTTAGCCTGCAGCGTATGATATTGCTATGATTCAAGATAAAAAGATAAAACGTAAACTTTCCTTGTAAGAAACTGATTAAATAATACACAATAACAATTCATAAATAAAATACGTGTTTATACATATGTACGGAAATAGTTTTAATAACTGTTTAGTAAGCACCCTAAATATACTAATTACTCAAAAGTATTGATTAAAATAGTTCGTGTAGCGCAAAAATTTCAATTCCACGAATTTGCTTCACAAACAAAGTAATCTATTGCCAACTCTATTTCAGTCTATACTTGTTATTTTTATAGACATAAAATCCTTTCACTTCAGCAAATTCATGGTATCTTTAATCATATTTACTGCTGCAATTTTAGTTTTTCTCGAATACATTTAAAGTTTATATGCTAAATTTGGTTTGCAAATACTTCATTTGCATGTATTATGTTTAGCTTTTTCCTATTCTTAATATACAATCAAACGTATAGTTATTAAGTTGGAACTGCATCAGACGAATAATCGACAAATCTAACAAAAATTTAAATTTGCTTTCAATTTTAACGTTCTGATTAAATTTAAAGAAAACTGTTATTGTATAATAAAATGGTTTCTAAGATAAATTAACATTAATTTTCTTAGTAATAAAATTAATCAGAAAATACTTTGAAATAAAATCATAATATAAGTCATTCTTACATGTTCTAAAGTATTCAATTATGAATGGATTTACTACTACCGTGTACAGTTTTTGTGGTATTGAAACAAAACAACTAATTAATAAATTTCGTTAACAAAAACCAGAAATTTTTTAAAACAGTAAATTAAATCTACATTAGTTTTACAGAAATGTGTAGCACAATCCCATCTAGTTATGGATTTAATTTATTGTATAATTTTTGTAAATTAAATAAAATCAAAAAAACTTATTGTATGCTTCTCAAAAAACTGATTATGTTATTATTATTATTATGTTAAAAGTATTGAATTTGTTACTACTTTTTTGCTATAGGGGGTCTTGTTGGTAACAACCACGTCACGACGACTAAGTGCAATATTGGTGAGTAAGCGTAGTTAAGAAACAATAATAAAAAAAAAATAGGCGCCACTCTGTAACGAATAATTTACTAATACACTTTAATCGTAACAAAATAAATTGATTATATTGCACCAGCCAGCTCACAAAAATATTTATTACAAACCAATAAAAAAACAAACTACATACATAAGAGCAATGAGAATTTTCATATTTATTTAATTTAGAGTCGTGGGAATTCTTACGTTACTTAAGATTAATAATTTTGATTTTGATAAATACAAAAGATTTAATAAGTTGGACGCCACAATATTTTTTATATTAAAATGGTTAAATATTGAAACCAAAAGATTTACACTAACATAATAACAAAAAAAACATATTTACATATTTTGACAGTATCGAAGGTCAAATATAAATTTAAAGTTACCTGCTTTCAAACTTTAATGCGCAAGTCGAATTGGTGAGGTCAATGACGCGTTCTCATCTAATTTATGCGATGATGCAACATTACGAAATTCTTGAAATGCATATTTCCATATGTTCCGTATTTATCCTGATTGATCTAATATTCGTACAGATCCATTAACCAGAATATCGTAAAACAAACGTAGCGTAAAATTTTCATTCGCCACATCCAACTCAAATTTTATCAGACGTAACATATGAATAATTATCGATTTTTACTCATAAAAACCATAATTCGTAACGGAAATTTTTCGTAACAGCGACGTTGTGACTAACATCAAACGTGCATCGTAAACCATATCTTAATTTCACATTTCATACCTCAACTTCGTAAAAAGGCGTACGTATCCAAACGAAATTTTCGTAACCATAACGAATCCAAACGTACAAATATTCAAAAAGCATCGAATATATCAGAAAACGTAGTCGTATATCAAAAACAAAACTCCCAATTCGAACGTAGAAAAAATTATTGCGCAACTTTCCATTTAGGCGTGGTCATCATATGATTCATTGAAATGACGTAATATGATGCAACTTTCGTAAATTGTATTCTTAATTCTGTTTCGAAGATTTGAAACCAAGTACCATAAACAAACAAACCAAAAATCCGGAACAAAGAAAAAAACTAAAACGTAAATTGCGATGAATTACCAATTCGAATCAAAACAAAAATGACTTACCCCTTCTAATTTACGGGTTTTTATTCTATACAACAAAATGCCATGCTACAACGAACGCCGGCTTAAATAATTTGCCCCATTACGCAAAAAATTCACAAACACAAATTACATAAGTGGTAATTCCACTTTTTGCAGCACGCAAAAAAATGTCCGCTCACTACTTCATTTCTAAACGTAAGATGTCGAATCATGACATCGTACTTAAGAGGAAGGCTCAAAACGCATGTGCGTGCGTGAAATGCTTGCGCAAAAGAATTTTATATCAACAGTGAATACAAAAATGTTAACGAAAATCAGACGTATTCAAGCGTAAAAAATTTACACGTTACAACTCTTGGTACTGGCAAGATTTTCGGTTCTGAGACACCAAGAGTACCTCTAAACCCACTAACGAAAAGATTAGGATATAGCAAAAAACAATGAACAAGAAAACGTAACAAACGTATATAATTCTCTCAAACAATAACACTTACAATTGCTATTTCTTTTGTTAAAAACATAGTAAATTATAGGATTTAAATAATAAGTAAAAAAGACAATTACCGGTTACCTAATCTAACCCAGTCAACAACTTTAAACACAACAATACAAAATTCATTCACCGTAAACTTATCAGGTAAAATTGATTACGTATTATGTTTACATGCAGTCGCGAACAAATTAGTAATCACCAAATATAATTAATAATAATGTTCAAATGAGTACAAATTGGAAAACTATCTATTATCGATGTTGCCCCGAGATTTGCAAAGTATGTAAGCTTACATGCGACGACGTGTGTTTGCCAAAATCTGGTCTTAACTACGCCTAAAACAATTAATTTGAATTAAATACAGTCAGCATACTCAAAACAACTTCATAACGATAAGCTAAAAACATTTCGTAACTGCGACTGAAAGTTAAAAAAAATTTAGTATGATCTTCAATTAGAATCTTGATAGCTAAGGTCTAACGCAAGTACTACAGTATAAACCAAATTAACAATGCTTAAAGCCGAATAGATAAAATAATCATAAGAAAAATTACACCTGTGCCAGGTTTGACTCAGATAACACAGATCTCGCAGATCTTTAGATGTGTTACATAACTCCTAAAGAAATTCTTTTTTCTGAAGCTTGATTAAGATTTGCTTCGAATCTGCCAAACTTGCTATAAGAATTTGAAATTACTAAAAGTAACATGGCTCACGTCTTTTCACTTGTGAATGTCATCTCAATCGTATAAATCCTATTAATTCCGCCAGTATACAGAACAATTCTTCATTTAAGTGTAATAAAAATAACCGACGTTCGAAATTAAATAAAACAAAGATTACTTACAATTAAGCAGACAGGCGCCTTATCAAAATCGAATCGTCAAATAATTCGAACTTATCACATCCGGTGGGATTTACAAACCAGCGTCGTAGTAAAATTTAATTACAAATACGACTTTTAAGAAATGAATAAATACTGACACTTAATAGAAAAAGTAATATTTAACTATTCCTCATAAAATAAAAATTCTGATTACATTATGTGATGAACGTTTGATATAAACTTAAAATTTTAGAACGCACCGTTAGTTAAAAGTAACAATTTAATTTTTTAATAATTGCATTAAATAAACAGCCGTAAATAAAATATTGTATTTGACATTTTAGATGCTTGTGTATTTATCGAAAAGATTTATTTTAAATTAAAATTAACAACGGCACTGTATAGGGACGCTACTGCTTCTTCGTTTGAGTAGGAATAAACAGTATATCGCTGTCAAACGTCAATTTTGTATTTTGCTTTTACCGTTTGGAAGTCGCTGGTGAACGTTCGTTTACATGCTGTTATTTTAAGACATGTAAGTAGTCTTCTTTCTATTGAACTTTCCTCGGTAGTGATTTCTATTACGCTTTTAACAAAACAAAAACGTATTACAGGTCTAATTTGACGTTTTGGGTAAATTACGCGACGTTCCCAGGTAGTAAACCAATTCTCAAAGATAGAGCGGTCACGTTATTTTTTTACTTTTTTCAGCAATAAAAACGTCGTACATAAGCTTATATACCACGCATATTTTGTTTGTAAATTAAATTAAAACTTTAACTATTGGTGTCAAAGAATAAACTTGATTAGATAAGTTTTTGTACTTTTATTTTGTTTTGTAACTTATATTTGTCGATTATCGCCTCGTTTCGCAACTGCAGAGTAGAAAAAGCAATTGTTTGAAATTTTCTAGTTAACCTTGATTAAAATCAATCATTTAGTCTTTTTGGTTAGTAATTGCATACAATTAGTGGTAAAGTGTGTTCTCTGATCAATAAAACTTCCTCGTATATTATAACTGTGATATTAATTGACAAATCTATTTTATTTAATTTTTTATTATTATTTTTTATAGGTCTAACTTTCTCTCTTGTTAGAAATAAATATATTGTTGTTAGCAGTTGTGCCAATTTTTGTCCCTTTTAGTGATCGACAGATTTAAACAAGGTCTGTATTGAGTGTAATTTTTATATGTTTCGGCGCCTTTTTAATTTAGTGTAGGATTAGCACACCGAAGCCTACGATCCACTTGCCGATACAACTAAGTTAGTCGCCAGCAATAAAGTTGCGAAGCACTTTCGTAACAACGCTAATTAAATAGTTAAAGGATATACTATTAATCAATTAATATAAGATAAATGTGCATAAACTACACATTAACGCAAAATTATAGTAGAATTCAGGTTTTTACGGGTTGCATTATTAGTATAACTTTCCATTCTGGATGATTCCTGTGCTGTCGTCATTACACAAGCTGAACTTTCGTCAAACGTCACAGTAAACTTCGTCAGAGTCCAGAACAAACTGATCGATAGCGGTGTGAAGTTTCGCTTTTATAGACCGACCCCCAATCGATAAAACTGGTTTCCAAATTTCCGGTTTTGTCCAGTTATATCGATCTGGGGCCAGTCTGTAAAAGCAAAATTTTACGGCGGCGCTATAGATCAGATTGTTCCGGAAAATGTCTAAAGCGTGTAATGACGACAACACGGCAATTATTCAGAATGGAAAATTGTATTACGCAAAATATTAATTAAAATCGATACGTTTGAAATAGAAATATAGCACAACTACGACTGTTCTATAGGTTTTACCTAAAAAATTAAGATCAGTGTAAAATAAGTGAGATATCTGTTTTCCCCAATTAAACGTCGATTCAAATTTTATTTTACCAAATGATAATTTAAGAGAATTTCCAGATTATCGTACACCGACGTTCAAAAGACTACAAAGTTTATTGTACTAACGTATGAGATAAATGTAGCCTGACATTAAATATAGATTTAAAAAACCTTTGTAGTGACAACACTGATCAGAGAAAATTTTTAAACAAAAAAAATTAATATTACTCAAACATGTTTTGCGTAAAACATGCCAGAGGTTGGTTGATCTACATTCCTACAAAAAATCTTTTATTGTTTTTTTAAATTATTATTCAAATTCTTTTACACATCAATAATTTGTAAATAACTTTTAAAATTGCGCTTTGTCTAGGGCGATGCGCATGTTGATCCCTGCCACGATGTTAACTATGTGAAATCTAAAAAAAGTATAAATACGGCCATATGAGCTTAAAGAACAATTTTCTGACGAGATGTGTCCTAGTAGAACCTGTCACCGTCCAAAATTCGTTTCCGGAAAACTCTCTGCCAAGTTCGTTTTAGTAGAAATATTACCCGTCTGATATCCCCTCTATAAAAAAACTGATTTTTAAATTTTGAGGTCTATTTCTAGAACCATGATTAGTATTTTTTGGTTTTGTTAACGACCATTGTTACCCGGACCGCTCAAACGACTTGGAGACATGTTGATCAAGCTACTATTCACCTTGACCTGCATTAGTTATTCATCGTCGTGTCGAAGTGTTGAATTTGTAAAGTCGTGTATTTGTTTACTTTTGGCAGTAGTTGCAAACCGGTTTTAATACTCGTGGAGCTAGGCAAATTCCTGCTTCAAGTGTTAACGATTTTCTGGCAGTTCCATAAAAGTCTTTGCTTAGAAGTACAAATCCTTGTGTGGTTGGGTAATTCTGAGCTAAGGGTTTGTGTAGTTATTTAATTTTATTCTTGTATGTGAAACGAGAACTTTATATAACTGAACGAGCTAGAAAATAAACAGTTACCGTAAAGTTTCTACCGTGTCGCGTCATATCCATCAGATTATTATCAATCACTTGTTAAAATTACTTGTTTAAATTCAGTGAGTTCATCGCATTCATTCATTTTCAATATAAATCAATTTAACGTTAGCGACTTTGATTTTTTACTTAAATGGAGCTCCTAATTTTATTCGTAGTTCGATCGACGCCCTTTTAATTAAAAGTTGTTCACAACAACACCCCGCACTTGCCTGCAAAGTTTTGTAATTATCGAAAGAAACACAAAAGGTTAAAGTTTGATAACAATAAGTTTTTGTATTTGGTGTTTGTTTCCCTGGTTTTCGTTAGTACCCGTTCTGACTAATTAATTTTTTTGTCGATCGTTTGTTAATGCTTATGTTATGTTATGCTAAGTGTACTTATGCTACAAGATGAACTTCTTGCAACGACGTTTGTAGCATACGTTTAACACCAAACTTGGTTGCAAAATTTCGCATTATTTGCTGATTGAAAGATCAATCTGTGATTGTTGGATAACACAATTCTTCGCTCAATTGCCATAAAAAAATCAACACATTTCATTTTTTTTGCAACGATTTATTGTTTTATTTATAAATAATATGGACAGTCAAAAACGTAAAATCAAGAATACTGAAAAAAAATTGACAAAGAACACCAATTTGTTAGTTTACATAGTGTATACATCTGATTCATTGTGTCTACGTCGATTTTTATCTTATTGTAATAATGAATACTCTGGTTTCTTCTTTGGCACATAAAATCTTGTGTCAGAGTGCATAGTAGATAGTAAAGTAACATTTTTTTATACATGCAAGCAAATTTTCATGGAAACAGAATAATAAAAACTCTATTCTTCAGAATTATTTGTTTTTATTTTTGTTAGTATGTACACGTTGTTTTTCGTATAGTTTGAACTACAGTTTTTATGGCAAAAGGTGTTTTGGCAAAGAAAAAAAGAAAAAAATTACTCTATGTTAAATTTCTTCTAGATTCTTTGTGCAGCAGCCAATTTTTTGGTTTTAATAGAATGTTTTTTTAAATTAGGTTTTTAAGATATAAATTAAAATTTGATCGTTTTAACAGACTAGATCAAAGTACCTGAGTGGGTACCCGGGTACCCCGGTTATTGAACAACGTAATTTTTTTTAGTTAGTGACATCAAGGTTGAGAAAATTAATATTTTTTCATTATAAACTAAATACGTCAATTAAAACTTAAAAATAGATTTTTAAATTATTGAATCACAAAGTTATTTCTTGCATTTTCAACAATAAAAACATATGATTATTAAACACTTAACTTTAGCTCTAGAGAAGACACTATTTAAGTAAACAAACTCAAATTAATTTATTTTCAGAAGTAAGCTGCGGGGCAATTGTACAGTGGGCCAACTTTGCCTCATTTAAAAATACCGACAAAAGGTTGGGCTAGGCCGCTGGCTCCCATGATAATGTTGCAATTTATATTAGTCTATCAACTTGTAATTATTTTGTGTTCAATACAAGTTTCGAAGATTTATTGAGATATTTTCAGAAGTATTAAAAAACAAGTATTTTTGTAATTAAGATTATTGTAAGTGTTTTATAACTTTATATTATTGTATTGCATTAACATCGAATTACCGGTGATAAAGCATCAAACAAACTCTGGCGTTCTTTCATTTTTCAAACATCTTTAAATTGCTTTACAGACCATTGTGGGGTTAATTTGACATAGTAATAGCGGGGTAGATTTGACATGTCATAACTGCCCTGTTTACATGTCTTAAAACCCATTTACAACCACTTGATTATCGTCACACTCTTAAGTTTATGTGTGAATTGTGCCAAAAAAAATTTTCTTATGCAATTTACAATAAATAAATTTAAATAATGATGCTAGTAGCGTTGGATTTTTAGATACTATTCGTTTTGAAACAGATGTTAAAGGTTGAAATGCACTGATTTGTGGTGCATCATTTCGACATTTATTTAACAGGATATCACCAGTGATATCTTTGTCAACATAATTTGAAATTTTTTCTGACTTAAAGAAATTGTGTAAACATACACCAGCATTAATTATTTGATCAACAGTTTCTGGGGTACCAATAATGATCCTATGAAATAATCTAAAGCGAACAACTAATATTCCAAATGTATTTTCAATTATTGACGAGCTCTGCTCAAGCAATAATTAAAAATTATGCACCAATATTTTAGGAAATAGCAAGAACAGCCATAAAAAACATATTCAATTTATTTTAAATATCGCAGTGGTTACATTACGTTTCGCCAATTTTTATAAAGGCTTCTTCAGATTTTAATTATAATTATTATATAACATCCTTCTTAAATTCAATGTTATATTTACATTATTTCTAAAATTAAATATAATAAATTAACATAGATATATCAAAGGATAAAATTTTTTAAATTATTTATTACCGATCATTACTCCTTGTTATGGTTGACTAATATGCGTAATCCTTCTGGTAGATTAGTCAGATGAAGTATGAAGCTTTCTCAACACTCTTTTACAGTTGAGCATCGTAAATGAAAATTCAATATTGTTCCCGACAGTTTGTCTAGAGCCCCTCTTAAGGTTGCCGCAATTATGATGTCTACAGACGATCACGATAAGTTTTACTTTACCATGTTGACCCGTATTAGCAAAAACCCAGAAAAGTTTCTTAACTGGAGAGTCAAAGATAATTTAATTTTTAAATACGTTCCGCTTAAGCTTGATGTAATTTCAAATTTAACCGAGTGGAAACAACTAGTGCCAATAAAGAAACGGAAAGAAATACTCCAACTAGTACACGACCACCCAACTTCTGGCCACTTAGGGATTCACAAAACTTTTGAAAAAGCTAGTGAACAGTACTACTGGCCTAAAATGAGATCAGACATCGCTCGTTATGTTCGACGTTGCGAAAATTGTTCAGCTAGTAAAGTTTCTCAAAATTGCGGACCAGGATTAGTGGGAAAAGAAAAAAATATATCTTATCCGTTTCAATGTTTATCCGTGGATATAATAGGACCATTACCAAAATCGGTTAAAGGAAATACGTGTATTATTGTGGTTTCAGACTGGTTTACTAAATTTGTATTAGTTCGTGCAGTAAAGAAAGCAAGTGCCAAAGCCGTTGTGAATTTTCTAGAAAATGACGTATTTCTCATATTTGGGGTACCTCAAATATGCATGATCGATAATGGCCCTCAATTTATCAGCAAGGACTTCAAACAATTAGTAAAAGACTACAAAATTCAACAGGTGTGGTACAACGCTTCGTACCATCCGCAGGTGAACTTTGTTGAAAGAGTAAATCGCGTCATAGTAACGTGTAGTCGTACGTATGTTAAAGACAATCGTCGAAATTGGGACGACAACATTTATAAGATAGCACATGCCTTGCGTAATGCAGTACATCAGGTTACAGGATACACTCCTTCTTTTTTAAATTTTGGTAGAACCGTTCCGGCGTCGGAAGATTACTATGGTATTCTAAAAGGATTAAAAGAAGATGAACTTTCATTAAATAAACGTGAAAAATTAATTTTTGATATTAATAACCTTTCTGAAATTTACAAAGATACGGTACAACGCTTACATACTGCTTATGAAAAGAATTCTAAGTCTTATAATCTGCGTAAACGACCTCTTAGATTTAAAAAGGGCGATCTAGTCTGGAAACGGAATTATGTAATATCTGATTCATTTAAGCATTTTAGCAAAAAAACTAGCGCCTAAATATATCAAATGTCGTATTAGGCAAGTAACTGGTCAACTAACTTATGAATTGGTTACAGCGGATGATTCCCGTAAAAACATTGGGGTGTGGCATATCTCAAGCGTTACTATAATGAAGAAGAACTGAGTGATTGAAAGTGCGATTGTGATACGTTTGTTGATGAATTCTGTATGAATGTTGTAGTTATATTTGTTATTTAAGGACAGATTAGTTAATGGTTTGATTACGTTCTAGGATTATCTTCTGACATTTTCATTTTGTTTTATAGGTAATTAAAGTGCAGTAAGAAGAGACTGAATAAATTATGTTTGAGAAGCGAATTAAGCATGTCGCTTAACCGCTCTTTGTGCACTTTTGACTTCAGGTCCGTAATAATAGTAGCTACTTTCGGATAGAGATTTCATTCAGTTAAGCTTGGATTTAATGTTTTTACAATCTCTATCAAATTATGTATTGCTATGTCAGTATCGAGTTGTCAAATTTGCAATGAAAATATATTTCTGCTTGATTAGCTTTCTGTCAGTTAGTTTAAGGATAGCATGCTAGTATCTTCTTTATTATATGAGATAAATTGATTGATTAGTATTCATTGTCTCCGATGTTTTGTACATATGTATATATTATAAGTTTTCCTTGAATCCGGTGGTTTCAAGTGTTTGGGAGGGATGTGTAACGATTTTTCGTGTTACCAAAATTTAAATTTTATTTAATTCTGTGGGTATTGTAGAATCTTTTTTAATTTTATGTCTTTGGAAAATGTTTGTTATCAAATAGCGCATATGGTACTTTGATTTTAAAAAGTTTTACATTATTGTGGGAAATCGTCGGAACATCATTCCGGAGAAGTTTGTTTTGCCACTTTCCTTTTGAAATTAATTAAAATAAAACTACGAATTATTTCGGATTGGGTTTTTCTATTTATAATTTAGTCTAAACAAGACAATTATTTTCCAGAGGTTCTTTGTTAGCGTAAGTGTTTTATTTTCATTATAATTATTTTAATTTGGTTGTTTTAGCTCTTAATTTTGGATTCTTAAATCTTACTTCATATTCCTTAATTATTAATTCTCAATCGAAACGGTAAAATTTGGGTTCTGGAAATTGCGTTTATTTATATGGGTTTTTACGTCGCCAGCATTGGAATCAATTGTGAATGTAATGGCTAGATAAGCGTAGTAAAATAATACAATTTGTTAATTTTTATAATTTTTTTGTTCATTGCCATTCAGGCGTGCCAAGCTTCGTCATACATTCTCTTCTTTTGTAGTAAATTGTAATAGCGTCCCTGGAATTTCCGTTTCTGCAGACTTGGGTGTATCTACTTTGTTTGCGTTGTTTTACTTTGCCAATACTACAAAGTACAGTAAAGTAAAGTAAAGTAAAGTACATAAAAACATTATAACAAAAACGCCTTTAAATAAATTTCGTAAATAACACTTTTATAGGTTAGATATATTGTGTACAACTAAATATAACTGCGCATGTAAAAACTTTAAATTCAACTAGACTTGAAGTGAAAATTTGAGATTTGCAGACTCCTACGCCGAAATTTACGTAAAAGTGCGCAAGAGCAAATTTTTGTTGAGAACGGGTATCTGCCCCGGCAGTGTTGCCAATTTGCGGATAATTATCCGATTTGTGGATATTCTAAGTGCTCGCGGATAATTTTCTAACCCTGTCATAAAACGGAATATTTACGGATATTTTTATTAAAAAAATATAGCGCCAAATTGTAAAAGCAAATAAACAAAGATAACAATTTTAGAACCGGTTATCTCGTTGTAAATAGGTCAATGGCAACACCATTAATTTTTTGCAGCGCAACACTGGCAACACATTCATATCTATACCCAACACACTTGCACGCAAGCGAATTTGCAACTGAACGCTTTGCAGAACCCCATATTTGAACACCTCGTGCCTTTAACGAACCATTGTATAAATTATTTAAAAGTAAAAGTATAAATTGTGACCATCGTGACCATTGCACTTGTGACCGTATTATTGGATCAACTACGAAGACGTGTTATTGCAACCTATAGTGTTATTGTATTGAGTGATTTGATGTGTTATTTATAACAAACAGAACATGGATAATGGTTGTTAAAGGTAACTTATAGGATAAAATAAATCTATTTCATTATACGATAATTATACCCACACTTGTTACTGCATTTCTTGATTATTACAGAATTCGACAACTCTGCTTACGACATCCAAATCTACATTGAACGATCCAAACAAAGAAGATGTAAATGTTAAATTTACTCAGATACACCAGAATAACTCATGCTTTTCGCAGGTAAATTGGTTAAATACCTACTATTTTAAACTAATAATAAAATTTTCAACTGTTTAGAACCGAAAAAGGCAAATTAGTGAAGAAGAATCAGATGGGGACACTGATATTAGTAGCGCTTCTAGACAAACAATAGATAAACAGAAGAAGAAATCCAAATTTAGCAGTAATTGGCTACAAAACAAAGAATTCAAAGAATGGATTGCTAAATCTCTAAAGACGTCAAAAATTGGTAACGACTTGGCATATTGTGAAGTGTGTAACTGTGACATTATTGTACATAAAAGTGCATTCGACTAGTGAAAAACACAAACTTAATTTTAAACAAATACAAAACAATCAAAAAGTTGCAGACATATACAAAACCAGTACGTTAGATAAGAACATAAGAAATGCAGAAATTAAATTATCTGCCTTATTAGCCACTAATAATCTTCCATTTCTTTTAATGGACACGTTGTGTCCATTATTATCAAACATATTTCCTGACTCTCAAATTGCAAAAAATTTAAACATTAAAAGAACTAAGGCCACTGCAGTTATTAAAGATAACTTGGGCATGTATTTTATAAATACTTTGACGGCAAAATTAAAAACAGCAGGCTGTTTTTTTTCTATAGTAATAGATGAGACAACTGATATTTCAGTTAAAAAACAATGCGCCTTTACCGTAATTTATTTTGACAATGAGAAAAACAATGTAGAAACAAAGTTTTTTGATATAGTTGAAACTGAAGGTGCCAATGCAAATGATTTGTTTGCCACATTAAAATTCGTTATCGATTCGAAAAAAAATCCAATAACAAATTTAGTTGGATTCTTTTCCGATACAACCAATGTGTTAGTAGGCGAATATCATTCTGTATTTTCTATATTAAAAAAAGAAAATCCCAATATTGTATGTGTAAAATGTTCCTGCCATATGATTCATCTTGCTGCTTCTAAAGGATGTTTAAAATTACCCAGATCAGTTGAAGACTTGTTAAGAAACATTGGTAGCCATTTTAACAGAAGTGCAATTAGAACAGAAAAGTTTAAACAATTTCAAATTTTTTCAAAAAAAAAAATACATAAAATTCTTTTACCAGCAGCAACACGATGGCTATCACTAAAAGCCTGTGTTGATCGTGTTTTAGAACAATTTCAACCTTTAAAAGCTTATGTTACAGAAGTTATTTTTGATGGTCCTTCTGTAACTACTAAAAATATGTTATCTACAATGATAGCTAATGGCGACAGCATGCTCTTTTGGATTTTCAAAAATTAAATTTAATTGGTATCGAAGATTCAAATGAATACTGGAAAAAAATTTTTGATTTAAAAAATACAGGCAACATTGAAATTTTCCCAAACTTGAAAATAGTTGTTTTTCTTTTATTGATATTACCCTATTCAAATGCATCAGTAGAACGTATTTTTAGTGACTTATTTAACATCAAATCTGATAAACGGAACTTATTACAAACATCTACATTAAAAGCTATCTTAGCTACTAAACAAGGCATTGAAAGTGAAGGAGGTTGTGTTAAATTTACACCAAATCGAGAAATGCTCAATAAGGAAATTTGGGAAACAGACAATAATACTAATCAAAAATAAAAATATGTTCTAATGTAATTTCTAAATTTTATATTAAGTACGTAACTTATAATGTATGTGATTTGTAGTTTTTTAATGAAGAGTTATTAACAAAAATGTGTTTTTTATTATTTAAGAGTTTTCCACCTGAATTAATAAGTTTATAGTTTATAATAGTATATAATATGCTGAGATTGGGAAGAATGTCATTAAGGACCAAGCAACGATAGATTATATTCTGAGGTGTATAGTATAATATTACATTTTCTTTTTACTAGCTAGTAGCGCTGACTATTACTACCTTACTAAATTCTATTTAAAATTCATTTCTGAATTAATAATTATTCCAAAATAGTATAATACTGATTACTAATACAAATAATAAGTAGTCTAAATGTTATAGTTCATATATAAATCTGTATTTTATTTAATTATCGTTAATAAAACGCGTAAAAGTAAGTAATTTGTACGAATAAGTCAAATTTCATTATTATTATTAGAGAACGTAAACTTCAGAATAATGAGCGGTTTATAAATAGTGACAGAAATATATAGTGTAAGCATGTAATTATTGGTTTTATTAATTAATTTACACAGTTATCGTGAATTATAACAGATGGCGCTCTCAGCGGATAATCGCGGATATTTTCGAAGTACTGTGTCGATATTTTCAATTTGCGAGATTGGCATCATTCATCTGGCTCATCCTATGCTTAGCACAAAACTCGTACTTTGACTTAAACGTGTGCCGAGAATAAAGTGGTTTTAAAAAGGCCTTTATGCACCCCCTATAATTTAGGCAGCTATTTTTTAAATTAAGTTTACATTATTCTGATTGTTGGCATTTACAGTTTAAAAATGATCCAAAATTATAAAAAAAGCAAACAGATTTGATTTAATAAAAACATAAAAAAGTCTTAAATGACATTGTTTCTAGAAAATATTCTTCTAAAAATGTACCAGTTGACCAGATATTTACAAATAATACAGAACAATTATTACTGGTAGATTATATAAGAAAATGTTGTAACGTAAATTACGCTTTGAATTACATCCAAATAAGGTCTCTAGCATATGAATACGCATTGTAAAATAATAAAAAAAATGTCTAAAAAATGAAGAAAAAAGAACATTACAGATAGAGATTGGATGGTAACTTTTATGAAGAGGCATAAACACAAAGTTTCATTAAGAAAGGTAGAGAGTACTAGTCTTGCCAGAATCGCCGGTTTTCACAGAAATAGTGTTACAGAGTTCTATGAAAATGTTTAGAAGCTTTTAGAAAAGTACAAATTTGATCTTTCCATAATAATAAATGTTTTTTGATCATTTTTGTATGCATTGTTTATGCTCAAAGCAAATACTTACGCCTTGTATATATATTCTTCCATGAGTATACCTTAAGTACAGCTTAATGAAAGGTACTCTAGTTGATAGTTTGGGAACGAATAACTAGAGTCGATGGTTGACTGCTGAATTATTTTTCGAAATATTACAGCACTTTGAAAAACATTTGCATGAAATAATTGTTTAAAAACTTTTAAGTAGAAGATACAGAGGCAATTTGGCTTTACCCGACATAGCACCGGCGTAACAATCTCGTGCTGTTTTAAAAACACCTACATTTTAATCATATTTATTAAAATTATATTATCACTTTGTCTTATGAAAAGAATCTAGTCTCAGTGAGGCACTTAGGAAAAGCGGGGGCAGTAAAACATATACTTCAGGAGAAGACACATTGATAGTCACTACAAACAAGGAACTATAAATTTGTAAGTTAGTAGTTTTCTCAAAAGTTGTCAGACAAACGAACAGAAATATAAAAAAAGAGACAAAAAATCAACAGAATACTGAAAAAGTCAGAGAAAAGATGGAAGAAAAATAACATTAGTAAACAAAAGACCTATTTGGAAAAAACAAAAACCAAAAGACAAAAAAAAATTTGATGAGAAAGTGATGCTGATTCAATACTTTCTTTAAGATAAGAGAGCAGCATTGACAAAAATCGAATTGCAGAACTAACTGATGATTAAAACTTACTGGTTGGCTACTTTGTTTTGATACAGTTTCTTACCAAATCAGCTATAGCAAGAGAAGAATAGATGCAAAACAAGTTTGACAAAAATCCATTTTGTTACCCGAACGTTGACAACATTTTAGAAGTAAATAGAAGAGACATTATTGAATTTTTGCCTGATCTCATACTGGAACATAAATATTTTAAGTTTGAATTCTCGGATACAATCTGAAATAAAATGAGTTTTGTGTATTTTTATTATGGGTTTTTACTAAAAAAAATTACAATTATATTAATTGAGCAGAATTATTTGATGGTTTCAATTAAAAACAGTGTAGAAATGTCTCTTATTCTGTTGCATTTCAAAATAATAAATTAGTATCTGCTCTAAAGTCTAAACTAAAAAAGGTATGTTATATGTGCCCCGCAGCCCCCTACCTTTTATTATTTTAACAAGTTGTTTCTTTAACTTTGTAAAATCTATTAACGTCAACTTGTACTTCTGTCATATTCGAGTACATACTAATACAACAAGAAATTTTAGATGATTAACAGAACGTAAGTTGTGATAACGCAAAAGCCGAAAACACATATGTTTTGAGATATGTTCATATTTATAAGTTAGTCCTGTACTTGTAACTTATATTAAAAGATAAGCTACAAAGTCGCTTACCATAAACTTAAATATTTATAAAAATTAAAATTGCATGTATGTTAATCAACAACTCAAGTATCTGTCGCAAACTTCGAATTACAAAATTTCTACTAATTTGATTACATTCGCTTCAAAAAACTATACCTGAACTTATTCAATCTATACAAACTATTGTAATAAACGTTTTTTATTGAGAAAGAATGCATGAACTTTTTTTGAATTAAACGTAATTCTAAAAATCCCAGAACGTGGGAACAAAAATACCTTAATTGATATTCAAATAAAGAATTTATGAATAATGCTCACTGATATCACTTAATTACACGAATGCTTAAGAACAAATTGATTGCTTTAAGTTTAAAGATTAGATACGGCAAATTTAAGACATTACATCATGATCAGTGTCATTAAATGTTACACAATGCCTACCTAAAATACACAACCAGATTCTTTAACTGTATTTTAATTAATTAAAAAACATCCATTATCTTATCTTCAAAAATAAATCAAATATACATGAACAACAGTGAAGGTAAAGAAAATTTAATTAAGGAGTTTCGGGAAAATGTTGAGGAATATCGAAAACTAGTTCTCTTAATGTCACATCAAGATAAACGTTGAACACGTAGCTTCTGATTATCAGAAGCTTCATCGAGCCATTATTTAGTGTTAGAACAATAAAAGACTTCCAAATGAAACCACCTTCTTTCTACCGTCAGTAGAAGAATTTATGTGTGTATTGCTGCAGGGTTTCGATTTAATCGATAAGCCTCGTTATAAATCTATGGGGGCGGATAGTAAAATACCTGTGTTGTAACTTAAATAAAATTGATGGTCGCTGAAATGCCCGCTTTGTTTTTATTTTTGTAAAACAATTAGTAACATTATTTCTTTTTTCTTTATGATTGTTTAACATAATACATTTTGGGATAAGATCGACGGCGCTATTTATCTTTTTTTATATTATCCAAGGCGATGCTTTTTCGTGTAAAATCCATAAATACTCGTTCTCAAACTTTTACGGATTAATGAAGTTTGAATCCTTTTTTAACAAGTAGTCATAAATCGGCATCTGTTGCAATTACCAACATATTTTACAACTTCTTTTATGAATTAACCCTAAACATAAATATTTATCACGTCATTTTTTTTACATAGCCTTTAATATATAACTTTTCTAATTTACTATTTGTCTTAGAACCTTTTTTATGTTTTTCAAAATATCAATTACACACTTTTGTGTAACCACTGCGTTATAAGTGTAATTTAAGTAATATTTATACATTTCTTCAGTCTCGCCTATCTATAATATTAAATGTATACTGTTCATCTTAGTGTTTTGTTTTCTTTTCATTCGTAGTTACAGGCTTTTTCTTCAAAAGATTCATTTTTATTCTATGTATCTCCACACATTATGCTCGACTAAATTGATATTGCTCCTAAATTTAAGTAATAAATCTTTTTTAAAAAATGTGATTTAACCACATTTTTATTTATGGAATTCTAAGTAATCTATATAAATGCATCTAAAAGATTGAAACATTTATCAAGAAATAGATTACATTTTGTATCCTACTAAACATACACCAAATATTGCAATCGCTTCATCTTAGATAATCACTACAGTAATATGATCAGCACGGTACTAAACAAAATTTTGAGCGTCAAAGCGGTTTTTATTACGGTGTTCTTTTTCTACCAAGCGACAGAGACAAAAGAATAGTAAAACTGTATAGTTAAAAAAACCAGTCCAATATGTATATTTTTAATATAGTCGTTACAACAAACAAGTCAGCAATAAATAAATGATCAGATGTTAAAGTTAAATTTCATTAATTGAGTAAAAAAAATGAAAATTGGTGTCAAAGCTTATTATTCCAAACCACACGTCGTCTTAACCTTAACGAAAGACAACACAATAAAGTTAAATAAACTTGTGTACTTACCGCAATTTTTTTTCGGTTATATGTAGTCGATGAGTTTGGAAGCCACGTTAAGTTAAAACCAAGACTAATAAAATTTAAACTTTGAAATGTAAAATAATAAATTACTTATACCAGAAAAAAACTACATTGTATGTGTGCATTTAGATGTAATGTACAGGATATTTTGTAGCCAAACTTTACAGACTTCATATTTATTAAAATCTATCTCACAAATGCGTTTAAAAATATTAAGAAATGATTTTTGTTGGATATAAAATATGTACCACATAAAAAGGTCTACATGTTTTAGTAAAACCTTGCATTAGAAAAAGTTCTGTGTTCAGCAAAATTTTTATACTTGAGATTACTAGCGCTCTATAAATGTTGAAAATGTAAATAATATCTTTTCCCAACTCTTTACTTTGAAGTTTATATTTTCCCGCCATGACAGTTTTAGTTAGTTGCGGACAGTTATGTGGTTGATATATAATACGTCAACATGCACAACCGGTATAAATTTAGTTACGTATCTTATTCATTAAGAGCTTAATTCACTACATTAAAAAATGCGAAACCGCAAAAGAAGCATGGGCAACCATTATTCGAAGAATCAAGGGTATATGAAATCTTTAACGAGAATTTGGATCTTGTAGAAACCAAAACAGGAAACCAAATTATTGTATAGTAATACAGTGTCATTATTAACAGTAGAACTAATGGACTCAGAAGAAGCACTAACTAATCTATATCCTTCAAACTATAAACGAAAAAACGATTGTTTTCAATAGACTGTACTACCGCAGGATAAAAATTCTCTGAAAACAAATTGTGTATACAAAATAAAAAAACGAAGACCGCAAGACTTTACATTATAAAGCTCGATTAGTGGTAGAAGGATGCAGTGAAAGCACTGGTATAGATTTCAAAGATACATTTTTCCCAGTTGTAAAACATTCTTTATTAAGATTTTTGTTTGCTCTAACTGCCAAGAATAATTTTGACTTTAAACATATGGACGTCAAAACAGCATACCTTCATAGTTCTTTTGAAGAAGAAATCTACGTTCATCATCCTGAAAAAATCGATAGAAAACATCTAGATCAAGTTTAGAGATTAAAAAAGGCAATGTATGTATGAAAACGGAGTGGAATGTTGGAATAAGATACTACATTGAAACCAGATCCATGAATTGTTTACAGTCAATGCAACTATATCTAGTGTTGCAATTTATGTTGCCAATTTTTTGTTATTTACAAACAAACCCAGTGCTATAGATAATATTGTAAGAAAGTTATAATCAGAATTCCAAACGAAGGATCTAGGCCAAGTTACAAACTGCTTAGGTATGAAAATCTCAAGAGATAGCAGAAATGGGAAATTATGAATTCATCAATCTCACAACACACAAAAATACTTAAAGAATTTGTTTTTTTTTCAAACTTGTCACACCAATGGAAACTAGTGTAAACTTAATTGCAAGCGAAGAAGCGTGTGATGATACAGAACCATATCAGCAAGGTAGTTTATTGTATCTCTTTCCAATTTTTAGACTGGACATAGCTTACGCAGTGAATTGTGTTAGTCGATTTAATAACAATCCGTAGAAGTGCCATTAGATTGCAGTAAAAACAATTTTTGGTATTTAAATAAGGTCTGTAATAAGGAAATTTTTAATTTTAGTTACGCAGATTGGAGAAATCGCATAAAATAATAGACACTCTACTACAGAGTAGCGCTAAGTTTATGGGTGGTTTAATCTCATGGTTTAGTAAAAAAACAAAGAACTGATGCCTTAAGTGCAGTTGAGGTCAAATATATGGCATTAAGTTTTACAGCCTAAGAAGCATTATGGTTAAGAACTTTAGATAATGAATTAGAACTTTACTATAAAATTAAATTTTCTATGACTGTTTGTGATAATAAAGGCGCGATACATTTAGCTAGTAACGATGTAATCAATGAGAAGTCATATTGACATCAGAAATAGATCGTTAATGACAACCTATGAATGAATTGCTATTAATGAAGGATTTTGTATAGCAACCAATGACACCGTTAGCAACCACTGATTGACCGATATTGCGCGACTACTAGATATAACAACGAGGTTCCTATACTTTAGATTCCTTATAACTTCACACGTTTTACCAACGTACGATCAAAGAAAAAAAACCTAAAACTAACTCATTTGTTAATCGGCGCAAATAATCTCGCCAATATTAACGCGTTCACTCGCCTCACTCACTCGCGACGTTAAGATGTCTCGATTATTAATCGCTATCATTAACAACCTTGTTCGTTAAATAACTATAACCAGACTATAATCACTCGTATCCTCGAGCAGCAATAAAACTGGTATTGAACACCCGTTACTAAATTAACAAAGTGTCTTGTAAATATAAAGCGACACGCCATTCAATGTGCCTAATGTGTTATACACCAGCCACTTATCAGTACATATTTCGGTACCTGGATGCACATGTTGTAAAATTGGGTTTATAACACTTTGTGTTTGTCTATTTCCTATATTTATATATATTAGCTCTCTTTTTATGTAGTATCAAACATACCTAATACTAATACTTGTGGCACAAGTCTTCTTACATTATACTTTGTCTTTGTTACTACAGTTTCAGTGATAAATTAAAAAAAAATAAATAAAACATTTTTAGTATTAGTAATAACTTCTAAGAAACCACGTTGCTAAACTGCCGATAGTCTTTATTTTCGTAAATACAAACCATAACTTTCTGTGCTGTTGGTAGTTAATTACATAAAAAAAATTATTACACAATATGTCTTAGGGCACTTTTCGTTCTCTGAGTAACGTTATCTAATACTGACCTTGACCTACACTTTTGGAAAATTTAGTACGTGATTTGTGTTATATTCAGATAGCACATTGCATTGGTTAGTTATAAACCTGTACATATTTTTAGTATAAATAAATTAGTAATAATGATCGCTACATTATAGTATAAAAAAGATCGGCAGGACTGCACAGGGCGGCCGATGGGTGATTCTTGTCGTCCTTTGTCTCCTACCACTCGTGCCGCGCCACGCTGCTCCCCTGGTTATACTTACCGCGCCCGTGATGTCACACTATGCAATGTGTATAGTAACTGCAGTGAGTGTGAGCACGTTTTTCTAACTTTGTAACGTTTTTGTGTATTTATTATATTAACAAAAACTAACAGTGCGTAAATATTTTACAGTGCGTAATTCACGTAAATTGTTATGCGGCATAATTAGCTATAGATGGAATGAAAACGTTAAGTGAGGCAGAGTATTGCAAGCGGGCTAAAGAGAAAACGATAAACAAAATGATGTGTTTAAAATTATACGATTTCTTTAGAAAACTATCTATTGATACGACACGACGTTTCAAATGGTAGTTATGCTACGTCAATTAATGTTTCTTCAGTATCTTCAAGCGTAGGTACTGATAGTTGTGAGAAGTAGAATAAAGGAAAAAGTCAAAGAAGTCTTAACAGTGTCAAGAGTGCCCATTCCGGACCAGGGGCTGTGCAAAACCAGCAACGATCTGGCCAAATTGACAATCGACGAGTTTACGGGTGATTACGTATGTAAGAACGGAGCCAATCAAAACATCAAAAATGATTTTCCCAAGAATAAAGAGATTTACAAAGATAAGACGCGACAGTTGTATAAACACGTATTCGAACGTCAGCTTCTAAATGTCGAAAAAATTCCGCGAGAGTGGCTAATTTATACCGAAAGTACTGAATGTGTGTTTTGTGAACCTTGTCGTCTTTTCAATGACGAGGAGAATCAGTTCGACAGAAAAGAAGGAGGAAGGAACGAGTTGATTACAACATTTTATTGCTTGAACAGAGACTAGGAAGCTATCAAAGTCTCAAAATTTCTCAAAAATAATTTGACGTATATGTTGACAAGTGCGTAAAAACAGTCATAGACGGTTTGCAATAGCAAAAAATTAAAATTTATTACAGTTAAGAACAACAAACATTTTTAAAAGAGTAGTTGCATGTGTGAAAGTGCATCACGTGGTTCGCCGTTCAGAGGACACGACGAGAAAAAAGGTTTATTACACAATTTGATGTCCTTAGAGCTTATCGCTGAGTTCGATCCATTCTTAGTCAAACACATAGCACGTTATTTGAATCCAGGCTCAAGCTATCTCTCTTCAACAACATGTAAAAAATTCATTTGGTTTATGGAAGACAAGATTTTGAAGACAATTGTAATGGAAATATTAACATCTAAATATTGTTCTGTGATTATTGACTCGGCGCAGAATATATTTCACGTAAACCAGCTGACTTATGTAATCATATATGCCCTGTCTAATGAATCACTTGTAGAACATTTTTTTAAGTTTATACCAACAACAGGCCATAAATCACAAAATAGATCGACCTACAAGCTAAAATAAAGAAAATTTCTCTACTTGCGGAGTATGTCCCCAGCTCAGTCCACTCGTTTAGTTTGGTAGGCAAATGTGCAGCTAAAAGTTCATGTTATTTTCTCTACTGCAATAGTTATACCATTTTTTCCTTCATGCTCATTTTACCATTAAAAGTCTATCAACGACTCTTAGTCAGCTAGTGCAGATGCATGCAAAAGTTTACGCGGATCGTGAAATAAAATCTATGAAACATTAGTCTCTATCGAAAATGACACACAACAGAAAATAATTTTTATAAGCGAACTAAGGGGTGTTCGTTTGAAACTTGAACGTCTTTTTATTGGATCGGATGAACGCTACAAGTAAGAAACCTCAAAGGATAGAAATTGACGTTGTCATTGTCACAAAACTATCTTCTTCTTCTTTATTTCCTAGCTGGCGTTTGGTTTGGATCGGCTTCTAAGCCCGTACGCTGCTGTGGGTGCCAATGGTTGTCGAATGTCGTTTACGAAACGTTTCCATGCTTGACGGTTTCTGGTTGTGGTCCTAGCCTCTTCGAGGTTTAGCCGGCGATGTCTCACATCTCCTTTGACCTGTTTAATCCAGGTTTTCTTTGGTGCTGTTCGTTGGACTCTCCAGTGGGCGGGTCGATTTCGCCATAGGAGTTTGTGTAGTAGGCAGTTGTCCTCCATTCTGCATACGTGTCCAAACCATCGTAATCGCCTTTTCTGGATCTGTTCCTCAATCGTCGGCTGTTCGCCACATAGACGTCAAATATCCTCGTTTCGGATGCGGTCGCAAAGCGAGACTCGTAACAGCGTAAGCATCGCATTTGGAATACCTCAAGTTTCTCCAGATCCAACTTTAGCGTTGTCCAAGTTTTCGATGCATAAAGAAGAATTGGTAAAATCAAGGTCCGGAAGAGGCGGATCTTGGTCTTGGTGGTGATGTTGGTTTGGTTCCACAGACACCACTTTAGTGAGACAAAGGCCCCAGAAGCTTGACCAATTCGCGCGTGCATCTCTGCTGTGGACGCTACTTTCTTTTCTTGTATTATCGACCCCAGGTACTTGAATTCTTGAACTTGTTCTATTTGGACGCCATCGAGTTACACTATGGCTGGTGATTTATCCGTTGTCAGCACCTTCGTCTTCTCTGTGTTGATCTTAAGACCGTACATCTAGGCAGTGCAGGCGATATTGTAGAAGGTGTTCGTTGCCTCAACATCATCGTCAGCCAATACGGCACTGTCGTCGGTCAACATCAAGTTTGTCAGGAAGTGGTCTTTGTCGACCTAAACGCCACGTTTGTCTTTGAAAACTTTCTTCATTATTGCGTCGACCACGATGTTGAAGAGTTGTGGCGAGACGACGTCACCCTGGCGGACCCTTGTTTGAATGGTAAACTGGTCGGACAGCTCATTTCAAATCCGCACTTGGCTGGTTGACTCATGATAACTTGCTGGGAGAAGACTGATAATCTTCCGAGGTATGTGCTCAATCTTCAGGGCCTTCCATAAGGCTGGCCAGTAAATGCGGTCGAATGCTGACTTGAAGTCGATGAACATGATGGCCGTTCTTTTTCCGCATCGGATTCTTTCCTCCATTAGCTGCCGGATGATGAAGATATAGTCGTAGCATCCACGATTTGGTTGAAACCCCGCTTGTTTTTCTCGGCCGGTCTGCTCGCGATATTTTGATAGTCGCAATTGAATAATCTTTGCAAAGACCTTGCCAACGATGGAGAGTAGGTTGATGCCACGATAGTTTTTGCAATCACAGCTATCACCTTTCTTGTGAATGAGCACGATTGTTGCCATCTTCATTGTTCGTGGAACCTGTTCGGCATGCCAAATGTTCTAGAGGAAGGAGCAGAAGCGGTGGAGCAGAATCTCCCCTCCAGCCTTAATTGCTTCTGCAGTGACAACGTCGGTGCCTGGTGCCTTGCCATTTTTCAAGGAACGGACAGTTGCCTTTACCTCGTCGATACTTGGTTCGCTCCATCGACATTTCGGATGTTGTCGTTTGTCGATTTCGTCTTTCCGCTCAGTCGCCGAAGAGTGCGATACAGCGTATTTTACTCGTGTTTTGCGGCCGCCTCTTCTAAATCGGCCGCTACTCGGTTCCAATGCGCTTCTCGTTCTTTTCAAAGCCGTCGACGGATTTCTTGATTGAATTGCCGATATCGCTCATGAACGGTCAGCTTGGTTCGTTTCCGCTCTTTTACCATGTCCAAACTTTCGTTGGATACCCATGTTTGTGCTCGGTGGCGGATGGGTGGGCAGATTTGCTTTGCGCATTCTGTAATGGCACTTGTGATTTAGTGCTCTTCAACATCCACATCCGGTTGGATAGTGCAAGTGGGAATTCTGTCTTGCGAGCGGGGTCCATAAGACGCGTCCAGTCCAACTTGGCCAATAGTCGTAAATTTCGTTTAGCCCGTTGTAGTCGAAGTTTGATAATGGCACGCACAAGGTATTGGTCCGATCTGCAACCAGCGCCACGCGTTGAGCGGACGTCCTAGAGCGATAATCGGGAGCGAGAGTTGATCAAAACGTAGTCCAATACCGCTGAGTCGGTGCCTGCAGGATTCCTCTACGTAATTTGACGTTTCGCAGGTTGTTGGAAGTGGCTACACCTTATGAGGTTGTTCGCGGCGGCAAAGGATAAGAGACGCAGTCCGTTCTCGTTGCTCTTGCCACGTTCAAAATGACCCATTGTGCTTTCCCATCCAGTTTGATCTGTACCAATGTGAGCGTTGAGGTCGCCGGCCAACACGATGACATTGATCTGTGGGACTGTGTCCAGCGTGTTGGAGTTGGTTGTAGAATTTGTCCTCGACCATGTCGGGGCTGGCTTCAGTTGGTGTGTAAATAGGGACGATGTGGGTCCGGATGATGCCATTGACGGTGAGGATTGCCAGGCGGTTCGAAATCGATTGGAACGCGACCACACTTTCGACCGCATCACTGGCAACCATAAATCCAACGTCATATTCGCGTTTTGCTCCGCCAGAATAATACAATGTTATTGTGTCATCCATAGATGGTAGTTGAACGACTACAGTTCTTGAGCCTGTATGTCGTAGTTCAGAGACTGCTGCAATAGAGATTTTGCAGTTTAGCAGCTCCTTGGCGATGATTTCATAGAACTATATAACGTACTAATACATTTTATTGGAGAAACACAAGATAACTACGATAGTTTCGAAAACAAGGCCAAAAACTGTTCTTTGTACAGGAATATGAAATAGATTTTCGACGCAAGCGTAAGCTACTTCTTGGCAAGACTAACACAGATGCAATAAAATAATGTTTGAGAAAACCTCAGAATCACAATTTTTTGGTGATAATTGATACAATGACAGGAGAACTCCAAAAACGACGAGACGCTTATAAAGAACTTAAAAATAAATTTTATTCTATTACTAACCTGACGAAGCTAAGCATGTCAAAAGTCCAAGAAAAGGACAAAGCATTACAAATGACTTATTCTACTGACTTAGAGGACAATTCTTCAGAAAAATGTTTTCATTTTCGTGTTCACTGCAATATTAAAAATGAAGATCGGAAGAGCGCTGTCAGTTTGTTGGAATTATTACGACTTGAAGTTCTTCAAAAGTTTTACGCAAACATAAATATTGCTCTCCGTGTGTGTGTGTGTGTGTGTACTCCAGCTAGTAACTGCCTAGGGCGGTCTAGAATGCAAATTTGCCACCGTCCAAAAATGGAAGAAGCAATTACGTAATTCCCGAAATGTCACAATATGTTTATTACGTTAAGATGTTTTTGAAAATATAAGTAATAAGTGAAGATGGTCTGTTTATTTCTGTTTAAATAATAGTTATTTGTATCACTAGTCCAGAAAGTGCTATTTTGCGAGTATGAGCATATTTGTAGGCCGAGGCGAAGCAGAGGCCTACAAAAGGCGAATACTCGCAAAATACTTTTAGGGCGTGTGATACACAACATTTTTTGTGCCGAACTTAAAAAACAAATGTTTAGAAAATGATTTATTTTATTAACTAAATTTAAATATTCTATGTTGATAACAACGAAATCTGGAATTTTGAATTTCAATTGTTTATGTAAATATACTTAATTTTGTTACATTTTAATTAACTTGATTAAAAGTATTATTTATTTGTATCGTCTTAAAATGGATATTCCTCTACACATTAAAGAAGCTGCATAAAATGTGATAACAATTTGTTACCGACAAAATCTTCGGATCGGTACTGGAAACCACGATCTAGTTAACTGGTGTACTAAAAATTCAGCAAGTCTCTACAATAAGTATGTTTTATTATATACAGGACACTGCATTTGCAGAAATAGTGGAACGGCATTAGGAAGTCAGGGAACTAATATCACGTAGTTGAAAAGGACAGTGTTGTTGCCGAAGAATACATAGAAGACTCCTTGACACCTAAAATCGCAATAGACAATCAACTAACAAGACAATGTAATTCCATATCACAGTGTTCCATAAGTTTTGCTAATGTCGATGGCATTCAACCAAATTGTAACGTTCAAAACTTACAATTCAACTTAAATGATGCGAGTTTATTTTATATAAATATTTCAAAGTGCACAATTAACTTTAATTTAGATAAGTAAGTTCCTTATAATAAATGATAGAGATGTTAATATGCTGTTGATTAAGCTAAAAGTTACAATTTAAAGTTGTAGATGTTTCATATACATAAGTATACTTACTTGATCGATATAAGTTTAAGTGATTTTTAATTTTGCGGTTGCCTTTATCGTTCTATTTGTCAATAAGATTGAAAAAGTTTGCATTCGTTATTAGAAAAGTCGTTATAGGTAATTTGGAGTAGTATAATAGTTAACCAAGCTCATAAAATAATAATTTTGACATAAATGACAAGACACATAAACTATTGAAGGAAGGGGAATTACTGTACTGCCAACTTCTAGTTATAAAATTCTACTACATTTAACCTTGACTTTACCGGCCTAGTCCGAAAAAGTAATTTTTCCGGCCGATTATATTGCTTGTAAAATACGTCAAAACGGACGGAGGCATAAAAACGATATTTAAAGATTCTAATAAAATTATTTTTTGATGTCAATCTTCGGAATAGGTTCATTATTTTTGCAGTCATTTACGATGTAAACTAGGGTGCAATAAATTACTGACAAAAAAATTAAATAAAAAATACGTTACCTTGTAGAAATAGGTTTGGTTATTTATTATTTAAATCTAAAAAAAGTTTCTTGAAGTGTCAATCCTTGATACTTTTACTAATAATAAGCTAACATTTTAAAAACTAACTAATAGAACATTTAAAAATAAATACTCAATACTTTGTAAGATAGAAAAAAATACCGTTGTAAATGAACAGTACATCAAATCTGCACAACATTATCGAATACGTCTAATCTTGATTGCTATTTTACCTGCATCTTGTAATCTAATTCAATATAGCACCTTTATTATATTTTAACCTTTTTATAAGATTTATGCTTTATTTCTAAAAATACCCGACCCCTCCAAATCAATCAAACGGTTTAATCAATATTCTTTTGTTGTGTATTATCTATACATCATAATAAAACTTATAGTAACATATATATAAATGTATTTTTATATTATTATAATTTTTAACTAACTGAAAGTCTAAACAGCTCCATTTGCTTTGTTTTTTTAATAGTCTGTGTCTAGTTATTTTTTTCCTGATATATAAAACCTTTGCTTTACACATTTAATATTTTTAAGTTTATTATACATCTATAATTTCTATACATTTTAATTATTACAATTTTAACATGTAACTTTCTAATAAGAGGCGTAAATACAATTTTCTAACGTTTTATTAATTAACACATTTTGGCTTTTTTATTAGCATGTAAAAGTTTAATTTATTTGACCAAAAAAATCAAATTAATTTTTACGTTTTGTTTAGGTGTTATTTTTTTTAAATAATAGTCTAATAAAAATTACACTTTACAGTAAATATAGCCTCAAGACGTAAACTAAAGATAGATTGTAAAAATGTTAAAAAAAGTGTGAAAAGAGTAAAAAGACTTCTACCTTAAAATCAATGTCTTGTTGTTTTCCATATGTTTTAAATATTTTTTTTAATGCATTCTATTTCACCAGAAAGTAATCTACGGTTGATAGTTTTAAAACTGTGTTAATCAAAAATAAGTAATATTTAAATTAAATAAAATTCATTTTTAAGAATACATGCAAACGCTTTGTAAAACCCACAGGCGACAACAAAATCCGTGTCGAAACAAGATTGACGTGAGAACTTTCATTATAAAAGAAGCGGCGACCGTCCTTTGATGTAAACAATAGTAAAATATGGCCCAACTACTTCTAATAAGATTTTATTATAGTTTTTGCACATTACCAAAACTTCACTGGGTAATTGGCTTTATTAACTTAAGACTTTTGAATTTTTTTTTTACATTTAAGTTAATATAAAAATGCACGTATTTAATAACAAGAGAATCGTAGCACAATAAACGTCAAAAAAAATACGGATTACCCTATGAAAGAGAACTAATCCAAACATACCCCAATTTTGTTTTGATATTCATCGAGTACTTTTTCTATTCTTTTCTATGTGAAGCTGTCAGATAAAACTATACGCCAGAAAGTGATTTGTTGAAACTACCTGGGGATAAGTTTTAATAGTCGGAATAAATTCAGTGCTTTTCTAAGTACCTTTATCCAATCTATAAATAGATGGCATTATTATTTAGATGTATTATCTGAAAAATTGGAGATCCTAAATAAACATAAGCCTTTTTGAGTAGGATTAAAAGTTTGTACAGATGGTAGCTTTGCAGGCAGTGCGCTTCATCTGTTACTGGTTCTATTGTCTCATTTACGTGTATGATCGTTACACAAATGGCCCTGCCACATGTAGAAGAAGGGCACTACATCAACAAAGTAAACGAATCAAAGTAATTGTTTTATAAATTTGTTGATGTACATAAATTAGGTTTGTTTTGTTTTACAAATAACTACCGCGTGTTTCTTCTTGTATCTGTTAATCAAACTAAAACTAATCTTGGATATTTTTAGGCACTTTACGTAATGATGTTTTAGTCAAACCTATGTACAATTTTATATATCTAAAACAGTAAATTAGAAAAATACATACATACGTAATTTTTTTCGGACAAATTTACAATGTAAAATCTAATGTAAGTATGTATTTATAATTCTAAAACAAATGTTAGTACAGTAATTACAACTTCTTAAGTAAAAATACATTTTTAACTGTGTTTTTATACAGAAATGTTAAATTTGCTTATAATATTTTAGGTAATTCGTTGTGGTAAAAAGCAACGATAAAAGATTAGAAATAGGCGGAATTTCGCACGTGTCGTACATTATACTTGTGCTTTTTACTAAATGGTAGCATGTGTGAATGACGTCTTCTGCATTTAATAAATTAACTGTGGTTTATTATTTATATAAGTTATGTAATCAAAAACATGCATAAACATAAATCAAAATATTATTTTTTCCTTATAGAAAGTATAGTAGCGTAACGAGTAGTTAATGGTAGCAAGTAGACACTTTTTTATGATCCCGATACAGGATAAGTCTACTTGAGAAATGTTACTGTGCTTTTGTGAGCTATCAACTTCCTTGGTTACTATAACTTAGAGAAATCATACCATAACCAAAAGAATGTACACATCAAACGTATACCAGTATTATCCTAAAACTACACTCTAACCCGTAATAACTAGGGTAGAAAGTTATGGTCAAAAAACTCAAACAAATGCAGTAATCTCAACATAGAGAGAAGCTCACAAATATATATTAAATAGCAATCTACAGCTGCCAAACATTGTTACCAAACTGTCAACTTGGCAACTTAGAAAACGAAGCAAAAAATATCAAATAGGTCTCTCTAAAAGTTACAGAAAAGAAGAAATGACGTTACAATATGACACCAACTTAATTATAAAAGTAATGAAAACAGACGTCAAAAAAATAAATTTGCATATGTTACAATGAAACTACGCAATGACGACAAACTTAAGGTCATACAGGTATAAGCCGTGGGAGCTATCTAATGAGACAAAAATATGGAATTTTTGTATGAGCACATAACCAAAACAAAAAAAATGCAAACATGACATTGTGGTAGAGAAACAACAAAACAAAGAGGAAGTATATATGTGTGGGAAAACATGAACTAGGACAAAGAAACCTATGAGAAAACTATATTATGTTTAGAAAACCAAAGACTATAAACGATAAATATCTTCTACAAAAAGAAAAACCAAATAAAGTGGACCTAAACAAGCCCGAGTGACAAGACCAAAAACGAAACAATTATATATTGTCATAATCTACATAGGTAGCGACTACCGACTTGTGAAAATAAAAATGATAGTAGGAAATAATTACAACAAAAACAAATAATAGATATTGAGATCCCAAAACAAAAAAAAATTCAAACATATAGAGAAACATTACAAAACTTAGTAAACCATCGACATAAAACCAGAAAATACTAAAAAAAAAACTAACAAAGCAACAAAAGAGCAAGTAAAAAAAAGGTAAGAGTGAAGCTATAATAGAAACAGCTCTAAAAATGACAAAGAAACTAAAAAAACAAGAATATTAGAAGAAACAAAAAATAAAATGAAAAAAAAACCTTATATGAAAAAAAAATATGCTACAAAAATATATAGAAAAACCAGAAAAGCAGGAAAAAACAATGTCAAATGACATAGTTGAGAGTATTATCAAACAAAACAAAATTTTAAGCAAGCAAAAGTATAGACCAATAAACTTGCTGTATAAACAATTGACAAGAATAATTATTTACCAAATTAGAAACCGATAAAGAGTTTTAAAAAGGTTTTTGTGCATATGATTCCATTTTATTAATAAAAACTTTAATAGAAAAAAGTAGTGAATATAACCCTCTTCCTTTGATCTCGTAATGCACTGAGCAATTATAAATGACTTAGACTGAGTACATCCGCAACGGCTATAGGTATGAAGAAGGAAATTCGACAGAGTGATACTATACCATATATATTTTTTACGATGATTTTAGAAATATATATTAAAAAACTAAACAGTCAAACAAGAAAGTTATCATAAATAGAGTAGAGTTAAACCATCCTACGTTTGCAAACGATAGTCTCAATTACCGATAACTTAAAAAATCTAAAAAAAATAAAATTAGAACACTGGGTCAAAATTAACCTAGAGAAAACAAAAACAATGTGTATCCACTAAAAACAGTAATAGCAGTCAACCATACAATGATAAAGAACGTAAAATAATGTTTATGCCTGGGATAAACAATGGAAATAAGAAAAAAAATAAAGACAGAAATACAAAAAAAGCTAACTTAAACTGCGTTTAACAAACTAAAAAAAACTGGTGTGGCCACCACACGACTTTCCTATAGGGAATGATAAAGAAATGTATTTTTATAAAGTTATGTTGTCATAAAACCACTTTGAAGTGATATGTTTGTATTAAAAACGATTACTAAATCGCCAATTAACCAGACTTTTGTGCAACCGGCATTTTTAACCGTTTTTCTTATATAATTTTGTGCGAATGTAAATGATTCGAATTATTTTTACAGTTTCTTATAAAGATAATTCTTCATAACAATTTATTTAAATAATTTTTTTTTAACATTAACAATTTATTAGATATTTAATTAATAATAATAATTAATAATTTAAAGTGATTTCCATTATATAATCTAGGTTCGAATCCTGCCTGCGACGATTTTTTTAGAAAAAATAAATAGCCGATTGCACAAAAGTCTGGTTAATTGGCGATTTACTAATCGTTTTTAATACAAACATATCACTTCAAAGTGGTTTTACGACAACATAACCTTATAAAAATACATTTCTTCATCATTCTTTATAGGAAAGTCGTGTGGTGGCCACACCAGTTTTTTTAATCTTATTATACTACAAATTGCTACAAAGTAATAGACCAATACGTCTTATTGGCCATTTAAAAAAAAACTAAAAACCGTACATTAATACCTAAATTCAGATTCTTTTTTCGATCTAACTTTCTTCTTTTAATCTTTTAGCAACTTTTTAAATTTATATAGACTACTGCTACCAATATTCCATCGTCAACAACTAAACTGCAGTAGTTTTTCTTGTGTCTACAATGAAACCACTAACCATGAAGGTTCTGAAAAAAAGGTTGGGTTTTCAAATCTATGTACGCACGACAACTCTGAAACAAGTAAACAAAATTGTTTCATACACCAATTTGTTCCTGGAACCCCAACAACTTTATTATTAATTTTCTGATAAAAGGTTTTGATTGCATAACACTCTTAATACACGTTTACAAATTTCGTTTATATTCTTCAAAAACAACTAAACAATATAAGAATAATACAAATCAGTCCTAGAAAATAAAATGTGTTTATTAGCATTGCAGACAAAAATAATTATTTATTTTTTATCAAAACCAAATAGTAGATTGTTTTTTACCATAACGCAACCGGTATGCATATAAAAAAACTAACGAAAAAAAACATGGCTCTATCAATTAATACAATCAATCATAATTGTTGTAATTATATTGTTATTAAACACTATCTGTATCGTCAGTAGTCAAACTTCAATAACCTCATGTAAGTTAATATTAATGTACCTGTAGCATTTAATTTTTAAGGTGAACCTGGTGATCTTCCAACTTTTGTTCAACTTGGAGCATGCGCCACAAGCCCATGTACATTCATTCGAGGTTCATCGTTTCCAATAACGTTGCTTTACACTTATCGTAAATAACAGCAACAAAAATAAATTTAACCAGAATTGTACTTGCAGCTGTTGGTACGTTGATACCATTCTTAAAACTTACATTTGAGCCATTATCTGGGCCTTATTATACAGTGGAGATAGGATTTAACGCTTGTAATTTCGTAAGATGTCTGGTGACGACTGGACAAACTGTAACATATCAGTTCTATCAAGAAATTTATAATTGGATACCAACGCTAACATGCATATTATAATTCTGCACTGTTTTCTTAATAATACTTTGAGGGTTCGTTTAAAGCAACTGGAAGGTTATATACATCTGTAGGGCAACAATTGAGTCGTGTATTCACTAACGTTATAGTAGTAGTATAGTTAACATAACCAACGATTGAAATTTTAAGCTCAAATTGCGAACCATTTACTTCCTGACAACGATAAAGTCAAGATTAAAATTTTTCTAAAAGATTATCTTTGATTTTCTGATCAATACTTCTACACTTTAATTTTACTTCTTGTTTTCAGATCTTCAAAATCTTAAAGTTTTGTTGAATACACGCATGATTGAAATACCCCCAAAGAAAAATTAAAGTGGGGCGAGAGTAAGAGAACTAGCCAGTCACTCCAACAACCACGTCTTTCTATCTATCTATTAAGTTTAAAAAAACTGGTGTGGCCACCACACGACTTTAAATAAATTGTTAGGAAGAATTATTTTTATAAGAAACTGTAAAAATAATTCGAATAATTTACATTCGTACAAAATTATATAAGAAAAACTGTTCAAAATGGCGGGTACACCTACTTCCGGTATCTTTATCAGATCTATCTTTTGATAAAGACGAGAGAATATGAAAATCCAGCTCTATACCAAATTTCAAGTTACTAGGACTTTTGGTTCAAGAATTATCGTGGGTACATCGTTACACACAGACACACACAAACACAGACACCCAAATTTTTTTTGTCAAAAATATTTTTTTCTGGCTTAGAAGACCTTGAAACGTAAACTTATGCAAAAAAAAATTTATTTTTAAATCGTCGCAGGCAGGATTCGAACCTAGATTATATAATGAAATTTACTTGAAATTGTAAATTAAATATCTAATAAACTGTTAATGATAGAAAAAAATTTTATTTGAATAAATTGTTAGGAAGTATTGTCTCTATAAGAAACTATAAAAATAATTCGAATTATTTACATTCGTACAAAATTATATAAGAAAAACTGTTAAAAATGGCGGATACACCCACTTCCGGTTTTTTTATCAGGCCCATCTTGCCATATGAAATGGGTCATATGAAAACATGAAAAGCCAGCTCCATACCAAATTTCAAGTTACTAGGACTTTTGGTTCGAGAGTTATCGTGGGTACAACGTTACACACACACACACAAACACCCAAAATTGTTTTGTCAAAAATACGTTTTTTCTGATTCAGGAGACGTTAAAACATAAAATTCCTCAAAAAAAATTTTTTGAAAAAAAATTGATATCGCTATACTTTTCTTATAGGAAAGTAAAAAGCTCTAAAAAATTGTGGAGTACCTCAATATATAAAAACGCGAATAATTAATTAATACTATATTATATACTAGAAAACTAAGAATTACACAGAGATATTCAGATAAAATACAAGAATCATACGTGGAAGGCCATGAATAGATATAGGAACAAATCGAAGACCCAACGCACGATGTTATAATCACATAAAGATGAACAAAAGCAGCACGCAACTAGAATAACTAAAAAGCCAATAGGGAAGCTTATGCTCACAACGAGGCACAAACGAGCTGAAAAGAATGAAAGAAAAAGTATACTTTCATTTTCTTGTAGTAAAAAGTACATTAGAAAAACTGACAGAACTAGTAATATAATAATTGAATAATATGAAATCATTTACGTTTATTTTAGTTAATAAAATCAGTTAATGCAAATCGTGCATTCGACACGAAGTAATTAAAATTATCAAGCTTGACCAAGACTATAGTTTTAAGCCTGTTACAAGAATTTTCTTGTAACTTAACAGCCAGCGACTAGCTCAATATAATTCGGCGAGTTTCAGTGTGCTAAACATAAAGTAATTTAAAAAGGCGCCAAAACGGTTGGAAACTGGTAGAAGAAGACACCGCTTAAATCTAACCAACACTGAAAAAAAAAACCAAATGACAAAACACAGACTATAACAACAGATATATTTATTTTTAATAACAAAAAAAAGAGGTTAAAAACGAGACAGAATTACATATATGGTAACAATTAAAGGTCGATAAATATCACAAACAGTAATCGTTGATACAAACCTTAGAGCGTAAGCAACACTCCATACATAAAGATATCCTAGTACAGTGTGACAAATAAATTAATATGTTTTCGGAGAGTTAAACTTTGATTGGATGATAACACTTATATCTACGTCGCACGTATTTAACGTTCGACAAATGAATTGTAAGTAAAAGAATAGTAGTCACGTATATTCAGTAATGCTAATAGCTATCGGCATGCTTGAAGCGTCTTCTAAAATCGCTGAAAAAGTATAAAGAAAGAATTAGATATAAAATGTTGCTTTTAAACAAACAATCAATCATCGTTATCAAATGCGTCAAGCTTCCGAGTCATTTTCACTATTCCTAACGCAGGCGTGTTTTCAAGTTTATTAAAATATCGACTACGACTTGTTTTCATGGTACGATTTAAAATTGGTGTAACTAACCAATATCTTCATTAGTACGTATTCTTAGTTATCGTTTCAGGCAAAACGTAATTAACATGTACATTTTCAAAGTGGCAAACAGGTGACTGTATTCCAAGTCGCTCATAAAGACCTTCACATATGAAGCAAAACTACTACGCCTATTTGTATCTTCCTGTGGGCCAAAACAAGGATTTAAACTTAGCTTTGTGTAATACAAAACCAATACCGGAATCAAATAATTGTGTAGAAAATGTTAGTTTTGCTAATTCAAAGTTTAAGATAACGTTGTTGCAATGAGTGCAATGATACACATTGTTACGTTAAATATTTCGTAAATTTAATTATCGTATTACAGTCAGAAAATATAATTTAATAATTAAGCAAAAAATAACAACTTGAATCGATGCGTTTTTAGTGATTTTTGCAATTAGAAGCAGCACGTGATGAATTTAATCCGTAACGACGCAAATAAATCTGCATGCGTTAGTCGTGAAAACACATATATCTAAGTCGTGCGTATTTACATTTGACAATTACTTAAATTAATAGATAATGAAAGAATTGTACTCACGATTATTCAGTCATGCTAACAGCTATTGGCATAGCTGCATCGTCTCCTTAATTTGCTAAACTTGAAAGGATAAAGAAAAATTAGATATAGATTGATATCAATAAACATATGGATTTCCAATGCTTCCAAAGTTACTCATAGTATCGCAAGTGTGTCAAGTTTAATCGTTCATCATCCAAATACTTCGACTCTAAATTACGCCTGGCAATTGGTGTAAGTAAAAAAAATAAAAATGAAGGTTTCACTAGACGCAAACGTTAGGTTTCATGTACATTCCTTCTTACAATGAGCGAAAATCCCTTTTTTTATTAATTAATATCCATACGTCAAGAAAAAAATAAAGACTTACACTCTAAATATAGCATGGAGGCGTTCTGGGACGAAAATCATACAATACGCAATCTATATCACAAGATTTTTAACATGACAACTTCCAAGAAAAAAAAGTTTCGTAAGCAGAAAATGATGAAATAATTAATTTTCTGGATCCAATAGCAATTACGATAATGATGACACTAATGCACAAAACATTAATGATAATTTAAATTCCAATATTGTATCTGCAAGTTCTTATAATTCTCTAAGTGGAAAACCATCATTTAAAAATAAAAGTCCACTACATTTGGCGTACATGTTTAATGTTATTTGGAAAGAATTGTTAATTACCAAAAGCTGCACTTGCTGAGATGTTTCCGCAAAAAAACGTTTTTCTGGTAAATCTGCTATTCCCATGAATCGAACTAGGATATCACATTTCGATTTAAAGAAATACGAAGATTTATTTGATTTGACAAGAACTCGAGAAAGACGTTTAGTAACCGTTGAAGTAAGAGTGTTATCTTACACCTAAGATCTATTTAATCAACAACGTAAAACGTGGATTATATGTACCAGATATCGATCTAACAATTGATGAACAACTTTTTGACTTCGTTTAGTTTATGCCAAGTCAGCCGGTTAAATATAACTATAACTTGATTGTTTTTTTATGTTGGTCTCCGACTTGAGAAACGCACAAATAAAAATCTGGAATTTAAAGTAGTAAAAAGTTTAGTGCGTAGTATTCATAGTTCTGGTCTGAACCTAACAGTTGTGTTTCAAAAGCAGAGTACTATTTAGAAAAGTATATTATTCTTGTAACTGTAAATAGCTATAACGGAGGATAACGTTGTATATTATTGTTGTCGATACTTCAAAACAAGCAAGATATTAAAAAAAAACATTAAACAATCGTATAAAATTATATGTGTAAAAACTATATTCTATGTATCTATCTAATTTACCTTATGTTATTTATAGAAAAAAAAACTGTCAGAAAACTTCGTTCTTATGTAGTGCGATATAATTGAAATAAATGTGCGTCAGCAGAATAAAATTGAAACGTGCATTTCTGCATTATGCTGCTTAATTAAATCAACAATAAATAGAAATGATTAAGAAATTAAGTCGCTACAAGACTCCGTTATCAGTGATGACCTGTGATGCAAATTCATCTTAATTTAATCGTTCTGGGAATCGGACTTGTCGTCCTAATTCAGTTGTGCAGGATATGTCGGAGAGCGTACATTCACGTTTAACATTAAAAGTGTTCCTGGTAGAAACTCTTTTTTCCACGACCTAGTCCTGGTAGAACCGTTTACCTGCGTTTACCTGATACTTGTGTTTACCCGATTAATGTTTTGCTTTTGTACCCGGTTAAGTCTTTCTCGAACCGATTCTGATAACGTAAATTTGTGTAAGCCGATTAACCAAGATCTGCTACCGTACCCGGACATTATTGACTCCAATCGAATAACAAAGACCAGGTTTCGAATTCTGCTACTCTAACAATTGTTGAATCCAATTTTCTGTTTTCCATAAGAACCCCACTGTTACGTCGAAATACCCTTCCCCAGAGATGACAATTAACAAATAACTCGCGCAAGGTTGGCGTAAGTTTTGTTAAACATGAACTTAATCTACCGTTGCTTTCAGCGACACGTTTTCAACCCTTAACGTAGTTGAGATTAGCGCATCAAAAGATCGCTCAAGCTAGGTTGGGTCAGGATCTTTTAATACGTGCAGCGGTTTCGAACTGAGATTTAAAATTAATAATTCAGTCAATAAGTTAGTTTCAAAATACTCTCCTGAACTTCCATTAACAACGTAATTCCGCCGTGTTTTATTTGTAGGCAGCTTCGTTATTAATAGATATCAGTGGTCAACCCGCCGTAAATTAGAAATTAAACCCAGTTAACCCGATAACAATACACGTACATTACTTGAAATTCTGAATTACACCGAAGTCATTAACGTTTATTAACATACCTGAAGAATTTTCAACCACTTCTAAGCCTGTAACTTCCGTATTTATTTAGTGTATACGTTAATTAACTTAACTTCTAGCACCGTCAGTAACGTAGTTCACACCTGATTTTTTTTTCAGGAAAATTAGTTTTTGTAAAGTTAGATACGAATCGTTGGCCGCGTTCGCTAATTCACAAGTCCACTGGATTGGTACGCCGCATTCGACAAAATCCCAAAATTCATAATTTTAATTAAGTTATTCGTTATATAAAGGGAATCAAATTATCCCAACTGTACATATTTATTGTAATAAATACATTTTTAGTTTATAAAATAAATTTATGTTAATTATGTTCGAATTAATAACGCTTTAAATCCACTGCCGAGATTCTGAGCCACATTATTATATTGTTACATTTTGTTTTTTTAATGGTTGATGGTTCGGCAGGAGAGAATCGTGCGCTTCAAAGCGGTAGAAGTGGTATGCATGGGCAAGTCTAAAACTCACGCGTAATTGAAAACAATTTTTACACAATTTCAAAACCAATTACGATTACTTCTGCCGTTTTGTTACATACCACTTTCTCCTAGGTGAAAACATGAGCTTAATCTGATTTATTTCTTACTTACAGTACCGGTTGCAAGGCTGTAACAGTGATGATTACCAGGGTTAGTCCAATGGTAACAGCCACGATACTTCTGTGGTCGTTGTGTCTCTTAGTGGGATTATCCCCACAGCCGCTACGATTTCCCGTTTTACTCGTACAAATGTACCGGGCCCGGTGTGTATAAGAACTCGCCGCTGCTCTCGGCGTTAGTACGCTCTGAGGCTTCTTCCGAGCCTTCTCTGTGACCCTCGATGTTTTTTTCATCATGGAAGCAGTGCGTTCAGGAATATGACAGGGCGGCGGTGTTGGGATCGATTTTTCGGGGGCCGTGTCTTCTCTGAGAAAGATTCTGTCTAAGGGGATAGAGACAAATAATGATGCCGTAGGGTCTAATTTTGGTGTGGTTGACTTTGCGGCCTGAAGAGTAAGCGGACTAAGCATTTCCAAGTGTACCGGAAAAGCTTTTATTGGCAGTAACTCCAGTTCGTCGGTGTCTCTTCTTCCCTTAGGTAATTTGTCGGGGAACTTGCCGTACAATTTGTGTCCTATCCGCAAGTTTGATCGTTTCTAACTTTTTTATTTTTTAATTTAAGTCGGTTTTATAATTAAAAATTTTTACAATTTTGAAACAGTAATATTTTTAGAAAAAAAAATGATTTACCTAAAACTGCCACTGAGTCATTTTTGTCCCGTCATTGATTCAAAGAAAAATTTAATGTACGGCCTGTACTCCGGGGAGTAACGGGAGTGGAGAGGTAAAGTTTGCGCAAACAATTGAGCATCATCCTTCTTAGCAGTCAGTGTTCCGTTGACCCAGCGGCAGTTTTTTTAACTATTCCTGTTTTTAGACTAGAATGTTAATAATGACTGTTTTTAGTCCACGGTGAATGACAGAGTACGAGCCTTAGTAAAGTTGATTAAGAAGTGCTTAAGTAGCGTCACGTTAAACAAACACTTTGTAGCCATGTTTATAAAAATAAACGTTTGACGTTGCGAGATTTTGCGAATGGTTAGGTACTGCTACTGAGCGTAGATCTAAAAAATGTGTAAATCTGTAACAAGACTAACAAGGTCTAAGCTGAATTTAGTTGTTGTTGACGTAAGAAATTCGCCAGAATGACAGATAGGTTTGCCATAAACGAGTTCAACTGCAAAAAACTTAAAATTGTCGCACCAAACAGCACAAACCGCAAGTAAAATTGACGGCAAAATTTAAGCCCATTTTTGATTTTTGTGACATCAAATTGCTGCCTTCAATTGTCGGTGAAAACGTTCTACTATGCAATTTGTTTGTGGATGGTAAGTTGTTGTTCGTAGATGTCTACTGCCAATAAGTTGACCAAATTGATTAAATAACAAAGATTTGAATTGTTGACCTTATTCTTTTGTTACGCGTAAAAATGCTCCAAATCGTGCAATCTAACCGTTGTAAAAAAGTGCGAGCGACGGTATCGGCAAATGTCAAATATATTTAAATTTGAAATTGGAAAGTAGGCAGATGCTAAACACTGTTACCAACTATAATATATGGAAATTTTCTGCTGTACATATATTACATTTCTTATCAACAAATTATTATGTTAAAAAGTTGGTATGTTCAAATTTTTTGAGTATAAAATTTGTCCTCGACACGCCCACTTCAAGTTTCCATGACGTCACGTCGGAAAAAAAGTTAATTAGAGGGAAACTTGGTGCATTCTTGTACTTCAATTATCGTATGAATTAAAGACAGGATTTACTTGTGATAACGCCGTATGTACGTTTTTGTGTCAAATTTCATATTACGTTTTAGGTCATACTGGTACGGAATTAGCTAATCCCCTACTGGATATTACACAACTGTAAGTATTGCATTTTCTATTTATACGAGTACTACTTCGTTGGTCATGTCGATTGTTAGAATGGCCATATGTAATACTAGGTTGTTATCACAATTAATTTTTTTGTGTGTCCACATACTTATCTCGTGCGCTTTGATTTTCTAGACTTTTGATTTTCGAATTTTTGTAATTTAACTTAATAAAGTAAAGTCATTCCTTCGTTAAATGTAAAAGTTAGACCGATTAGGTCGCTTTGTTGTGCGACGTGTTGCCCAATCAAGGGCGTAACTTATTTTTGGCCTGTGATATCAACCCATGTAATATTGTTTGCAACGTTTATATAACTATACTTATGTACTGTCTTCGTCCTCTTCAACTACTTCTGTAACAAAATAAATATATATTCTGTTATCACTTTTGTCGTGTTGTTTGTTTTTTTTTCCAGCTGCGGGTGTAGTTAAACAATATCTCCATAATTTAATCTTTCGTCGTTTTGGCGCTTTTTTAAAGTTAATTTATAATCTAGCATCACAAATCCTGAGACTCCTTTTCCGAGAATAACTATGTTAGCCATCGCTTATTTTTTTTTTGTTACACAAAAACCAGTGTAACAAAACGTAAATTAAATCAAAATAAAAACATGTGTTACAATTTCTTTTTGTAACGAGCGTATATTACTCTCAGCTGCGGAAACTTACATTACAATTATCGTCATTGTAACACTCGTTTTACAATACACTATTGTTTGGTTAGTCGTCTATTGTTTAATCTACTTTTGTTTTACTAATCTACTATTTATCGGTATGCCTTGGTGTTTTCCTGTAGCAGTTTTTTGATTAGCAATATTTTGTCTTAGCTATATTTTGGCTATCGGTATTTTGTTTTGCAGAATTTTCGTTTCTGTATTCTAGCTGCAGTGTTATGTGCTAGAACAATATCTTTCTTTTATTGATTAATTACATATAAAAACTAAAGAATCGAGTTTTAAATCTGACTAAAAGATGAACTCTAATGAAACCTGCAAGTATAATAAACGAATTGGAAAATTACGTATTTACATCAATACAAATGCAACAACTCGACCTTATACTTTGTGATACCTACGCACCACTTTATAAATTAATTTCAAATTTAATTACACGCAAAAACACAAAATAATGAATTTGCTGTGGAGTACGCGGAATTTAAATTGCAAGATTTCTAGATTGCTTACGTTACATAAATATAAATATAAATTTGTTAGAAAAACTGAACTTTACAAATATATTCATGTAAAAGGATAATAAGCATAGAGCTGTATTGTGAATTCCAGCAAGTTTGGCTTTTTAACAATCTAAGCTTTTGAGACAAGGAATGTAATGAAAATGGCCGCAGAGTTATGTCAAGCAGTTGTTCGCTTTCAGGTATGAATTCCATAACGACCTTCGTGCAGAGAACGGATTTAATTAGAAAATTCCAGACAAATTCTCAACCATTATAAACGCGTTCAAAGTTTAACTGCTATTGTCACGTTATTGCAAATAATATAAATTTTTAATATAATTTTAATACATGTACTCACCACTGGCACGATTCAAATAAACTGGGATTTAACGTTCTATTTTCCATCTGATATTACGTTTCCGTCGTTGTAAACAAGAGATTTCAATAAGTCTGTTGTCGGAACAAAAATCTACTTTTTTGCTTGCGCATAGAGGTTTTTTTCGAAAGTCACTTTCTAAAATACTGCCAATGTAGAATGTGCGAATATTATACCTAAAACACAAAAGCTCTAAATACCAACAGTGTGAATGCTGACTGAGCCATTACTAATCTTGCAACAAAGTTACATTTGCTTACTGTAGGATTACCATTGAAACGCAGAGAAGATTTATTTTGCAACATTCAAGTATTTTGTTTATTTTCCGTGCCGAATTGCCATGAAAACTTCGTGTAAACTCAAACATTTGCAATTTAAAAAATGAACGTGCGCTAACATAAACACCGACTGATTTTATTTTTATCGTAGAATTGTGGACGCATTATTTTGTTTTAAAAGCAGAATCGTCATTTCGTTACACCATTAAAAGAAACACATTGCGTTTTTTAATTACAACATTATCTACGATAATGATTTTTGGCTATAAATAAAATGTAATGGTGATATAAATTCCAGCGTACTAGTAATATATTCTAAGTGAAAACGTAACAACCACAGCATATCCACACCTATCAATACCAGATCTTTAGGTTGTAAAATTACTTGTTTTACGATTGTCTTGACAATAGATACAAAAGTCAGGTAGTAAGGGTGTGGGTCATAAAACTGATAGAAATCCTTAGAGGATTTTATAACGCCGACTGGTAAGGGTGATTGATTGGTATCCAACACCCAATGTGCGCAGTACCGTAAAATAACAATCCGATTTTACCCTCAAATTCGTTTCTTTTTCAATGATTAATATAATGCCAAATTTGAGCTATTCTTGTTCTATTGTATAAGCGCTAATAACGTCTGTCGTCGAATGACACACAACGTGATGGATAGATACATGATCATGTTTTTCGAACTCGTAAAATATTCACGAGCGTTTATTCTTCTGAATCATTATTGAGTATCTACATCGCACGTGATACAACAATAAAAAATGATTTTCGATCTTTTATTAAAAGTTAGCTTTGTGTGAAAAGAAGTATATATATCTTGTCGAAAATTAGTCTTTGTTAAAAAGAAAAATAGTAATGACATTTTTCTATTAAAGTACAAATAACCCATTTTTTTTTTAATCTTTGAATGTTTGTTAAAATTGTCTTATACTTAAATTAACAGTAATTTAAATTTGTTTGATAATCTTGTCAGACATATTTTTAATTTTGAAAACCGTATTTGCAATTTGAATTGGTGTAAACTGCTCAAAATGGCAAAAATATTAATTTAGGGTTAAAATCCTAAGAATCATAATTATAATCATCAGCGCACCCAGGTTTTACCAAAGAAGAGCACAGTAGATATAATTATATTTTGTTCAGTTTAGACACAAAATGAGCTCGATAGAGGAAATAGTGAAGCAAAATATGATAACCTATTTTCTAATTGCCCAAAATACTGTTAGTTACGAGCTTATAATACAAAATAAAATGTCCTATAACTGCACTCTTTTAAAATTGTTAATACTACTTCATTTGGATCAATACGTATTTTTCTGTAAGTATTTAAATTAACAAAATTGTTTAGCCTAGACTCTGCAATGGTATCTCTTACATAAGATTTAAGTCGCCTTAGAGTTTAAAATGTTCTCTCTTGTGTACTTGTGGTGACATTCATAACTGAAACTGCGCTCTTTGGAGCAGATATCGTGTACGTTGTTTTGATAGAAAAACACTGAAGTATGAAAATGTTGCTGAGTATGTGATATTGTACTCACTAAAGAGTAGAACCATAAAGTAACTTGCTTTATGTTTTGTAAAGTATCTTAGTACACTAGAAACAAATTTATCCATGGTAAAAATATAGCTGCTTAAAAATATTTTATAAAACGTTTTCTGACAATATTGATTAATTTACTTAAATAGGTATACAACTTGATTTTTTGAAAACCATCTACCCTAAACATCTAAAAAACAAAAACGTTATGTGCAAAATGCTAAAACCGGTCAATTATGGTTGTAAGGGGGACACTTAATTAGTAATTTGGTCGAAACAACAGCCCCCCAAAAATCTTAAGCGAAACAGAGAGTTTAAAGTTTATTGTTTGAAAGGTCCGTGTAACCTATTTTGGGTTATGTAGTAGTTTTTTATTTCTATGATTAGTATTTCAGAGAACCGCTTGTTTTGCAGCATAGCAACGTTCATGTTTTTCCTGAACAACATTGTCTTGAAGCGTTTATTGTTAGTAAAATTAACGCTTGGAAATGTCAACTATCAAAGAGATTGATGTTTTGAACAAATGTTTAGAGTTTAATTTTAAGTAATTACTTTAACGTCAATAAATAAGTAAAGAAACATACTATGAATGATGAAAAAAATAATGTCTTCAAAAATAGTAATCTTATCGCTTAAAACAGTTGAATTTTACAGAAGATGCCTTAAATGAGCACCGTTTTGTGCCAGGTAGTAATAGATCCAGTTTTCAAATTCTTGTCCCATTTTTCAAAATGTTTTCGCGGAATTCGGATGCATTTATTAAGAATTTATTGTCGTAAGTCTTCCAAATCAAGCTGTTTGGATTTGTATATCACTGATTGCAAATAACCCAAGAGAAAAAAATCTAAACTTATCAAGTCTAGTGATCGTGCTTGTCACTCAACTGCACCACGTCTGCCAATACAATGGTTCGGCAATCGGTTGTTAAATCAGTCACAAACGTTGAAGGCATAATGTGGTGCAAATCCATCTTATTGAAAGAAGAACTAATTTTTGTCTAACATTTGATTTCCTTCTAAATCCTGTTGATTTTCTGTTTCTACGGGTATTAAAAGCTATAAGATGTTTTCTAACATATTCAAGTAAATGTCACCGTTTATTTATGAATGTGGACCCAATGACAGCATCTCCAAAAATCCCTGTCTAGACATTAAATTTTTTTTTGAGTATAACCTTTGACAAAATAGGGGTTCTCATCGCTCCAGTAACGCACATTTTTAGTTTTATAATTATTTAATTTGCAAATAATTGCATAGGTTACACAGAAATTTTCCGTCAGATACGAATTACAGGTCAAAAGGTTATTTTAGTTATTTAGAACGTAGGAATTTCCCCATATTTGTATTTGAAATAAAAAAAAAGGACCGACACAGAGCGCCAGCAGGAACCTCGATACCAAAAAAAGTGTCAAACAACTTTGAACACGCCTTGTACATTACCTGCGTACTAGAGAAGGTCCGCAAAGTAGACCAGAAGTTGTCGTTTCTACCAAAAGCACTCGACCAGCATCTATAAGTGAAGCTCCAATTGTAATTACGACTGCAGCACAAATATGTGAGGTTATGAGAAAATGGGGATTACAATTTGATGGGAAAAGGAACCCACTCTCATTTCTGGAATGTTTAAGTGAACTTCGAGAATGCTACCAACTAACCAAAAACCAATTATTGAAAGCCTTACTTGAACTTTTAAAGGATGATACGGTATCGGAACAACAAAGCGTTCTGCAATAGCTGGAACGACTTCTTTGTAAGTTTTAAAATACAATTTCTTTCAGCAAGGTACACCTTCAAGTTAGAGGAAGAAATTCGTAACCGAATGAAAAAGCCAGTTTGTTTGCTACTAGTATTTTAACGTTGATGCGAAGACATGGGGAAATAAGTGCCAAAACCCAAATAAAACGCATAAATAAAAATCTACGAGCCAAGTACAAACATTATATAAGAAGAAAAGATTTTAAAAATTTACCGGAACTGTTAGAGATGGCTTCACAGTTATTCCCATAAGCAAACCGTCATCTTCTAGCACCCGTGTACGTTTCATAGACACATCAACGACTGCCAGTGAAAACTCCAATGTAAACGCCATAACAAAACGGTTTGAGAGAATTTCTACACCTGTGGGAACCCCACAAACTTCCGTTCTGTGTTGGAGATGCGGCCAAACAGGACACGTTCGTAGTGAATGCAGAGGGCTATTCAAAGCATTCTGTTCCCGATTTGGTAAGCACGACGTACTATTCCGCGATTGCACTTGCCGTAGGACACCGGAAAACTTCCCACGCCGGCTCGAGAGGTAAGACAGCTCCAGCCCACTACAGCGTTTGCCTCCATCACGCAACAACAATCCGAAGAATGGAAAAACTGGCACCAACGCGTTAGACAGATGTGTAGAGCCCCGCAACCTCCGTCAATGCAAACCGCTGCCGTAGATGCCCGATTATTCGTCCAGCTAAAAGTGTTTGGGCATGAAGTGTCTACATTGGTAGATACCGGAGCAGCTAAAACCTACATAGGTAACAAAATCAAAGGTTTACTTATGCAGCAGCAAATATCACCTATCAGGTGTCAACCCGAAACAGTCCAACTTGCCGATGGCTCAGTAACTGCTGCCCGAGGAGTGTTTAAATTCCCTGTAGAGATTAACCGACAAACCGCTTATCTGTCTGCTTACTATCTTCCGAATGTAACCACCGACATCATGTTGGGCCTAGATTTTCTACAAAGCCAGCGAGTCGTCCTGGATTTAGGAAACAATTAGATGGAACTTGGACTGGATGTAATCCCACTGACAATCACCGTTAGCCTGGGTCTTAGCGGAATCCAAAGCTTGGATGACAAACAGCTAAAGATGCTAAACCAGTTTCTGCAACAAGAAATAGAAAAATTTGACAATGTCGCAGGTAAGACTTCGTTAACCACTCACCAGATAAAACTAAAGGCTGGGGTGGAACCAAAGAAGCAACGATTTTATTTGCGAAATACTGCCATGCAATAAATTATTAGCACTGAAGTGGATGCAATGTTAGCAAATAGAATCATTGAAGAGTCTCACAGCCCGTGGTTGACTCCGGTAGTCCTCGTCCATCAGAAAATTACAGATTTTCCGTGGATTACCGCCAAGTTAACGAAGCGTACATTAACAATGCATATTCGATACCGTACGTACAAAGTATACTTGACAAGTTACGAGCCGCCCGATTTATAAGTACTATCGATTTAAAGGATAGGTACTGGCAGATACCGCGCACTAAAGACAGCCGCCTTATTACTGCTTTCACCGTTCCGGGACTTTTCTAATTCAAAGTTATGCCGTTTGGCCTGTCTAGATTTTACTGTACTGGGAGCAGTGTTAACCCAGGTACAAGACAAAAAAGAAAAAGGTGATCTGCTACATCAGCCAAGCATTGAACCCGCCGAAGGCCATTATTCCGCTATCGAGTTAGAATGTCTAGCAATTCGACTTTGACATTGTATACCGAAAAGGTCAACTAAATCAGGTAGCAGATAACTTATCCCGAATGCGTGAAGGAAACGACGAGATCTTGCCGTCAACTCTCTTATCAGCGCTACCAGGACCCGACGCTTGCACCTGGATTTGAAATCTACGGATCCGAATACCCCGAAAAATATCCAGAGTATCGATTCACCGAATTTATCGATCGTTTCCCGAATCTTCACCCGCCTCCGCCGAAATTCTCCGCAACCTCTGAAGGCTCTGCACTCCGAAACCTCAACGCCTGGATGTAATAAGAGAGTGTCACAATGTATCTGAAGCCGGACATCTAGGAGTCGCCAAAAACATCCCACGGTGTTTCAAAGGTACTATTGGCCCAGAGTCGCTCGAGACGTTTTAAGATACGTCAAACGGTATTCCATCTGCATCCAGTATAAACACTCCACCATGAAACCTGCATATACTTCTCGTAGGTATACCATCCGCGAGAAGTAATTAGCTTCGATATAATCGGTCCTTTTCCGCGGTCTACGAAGGGACATTGTTACTTTCTTGTTCTCCAGGATCGTTTCACTAAGTAGGTGGAACTTCAGCCCTTAAGAAACGTCAACGGGACACACCTCAGCGAAGTACTGAAAGAAAGAATTATTTTCTGATTTGGAGCACCGAAAACAGTGATAACCGACAACGGGCCCTAATATATTGGACAAAACTTTAGGGAAACGCTGGAACAATATGAGATAACTCACCGTCATGATTTTTTAATCTGCGGTACAGAAGATCTTCAAGAAATTTTTAGTCATCATTTGATAGTTGAGTTCGTTTAATGAAAACGTAAATTTATCACATGGAGGAGATGATTTTAAATTTAGTGGAACATTTTGTAATTGTGTTTTTAGTTATAAAGATTTATATAACCAAAATGAAAATGTACATTTTAATTTATAGCATTAAAATATTTAAATTGTTTACTTATTCATTAATAATAACGAGCATTATCATATCGCCCGCTTATTATGCTCTGGGGGGTAATGAATTGAATTATCTCGTATCATAGATATAAACAACCAATTACAGACAAGTGAAAAATAATTTTTTTAATTTAGTCTTATAAGTTACATCTTCAGTTATAAATTAAACAAATAAAACTACTATAAAAGAAAAAAATGAAACATTGCAAAAATTTTAATGTAAGGCTTTGTTAAACTAAAGTTTGAGAATTCAAGTAAGTATCGAATTTTATTAAAGTTGTTTATAATAAAACAAATTTTTAAATTTTAGCTTTTATTACACAAAATATATCGTCGAGTCACTGGCACCATACTTTGATAATAAAATTGAACTGCCGATGCCGTTCTGATCTGTACATTCGTAACTTTAGCTACTAAATAATAGTGTAACAGATCTGATAGTAATGATTTAAATTATGACTTCAATGCTTTCAGGTGAAGTGTAGAGTGCCAAGATTTTCTTCAGTAATTTTTTGTTTTCAGAAGATGAGTCAACATCTCAATCCTGTTTTGTCGATTCCAAGCACGCACTAGAACTACGATTACTAATTCATTTATTCACTTTTCTTGTCATTACCATATTGTTAATTCTATATTAAATTTAATAGAAATTAACTTACATGTATACGTTAGAGTATATCAAAAATACGTTTACTAAGTTTTGTAGGCACAACAGTGTAAAAACAAACATGCAATTCTACAATCTGTTATATAACAGTATTATATAACTAGTTTGACGTTTTGTTTGTGTTTCTGTTTCATTAATAACACAAGTTCAGCTACAATGTTGATTTTCAACTTGCAAACTTCGTGTTATGCAAAGCTGCATGCGAAACGTATAAACTCTTGGATTAAGTATAACCCAACAAATCCACCAAGCTCAATGTTTTTGTTTCAAATTAACATGCAATTCGCTGAAATTTCCTTCATATTGTTAGAAAAAAATAATAAAATATATGATTACTACAAGCAGTGTAGGCGGATTTTCTTTAAATACAATTAAGGTAACCCAATATATAATATTACACCTACCGAGCGTGAGGTTCATTCCTAAAACATGTGTTGAAACAAATTTAATAAACTGCTGAAAACGTGTTCAGCTTACGAATTCATAACCCAACGACCAAGCGACTTACTTCTTATCGAACAATTCATACATTACTTAAGGCCGGTCACGTACTTTATTATGATTATTATTATTATATGAGAAAAACCGCACAAATCTTATAGGTATTACATTTTTTGTCTTTTTAAGCTTTTCTGATATAGTTCTACTGTTATATTCGTGCTTCGGCATTCGACTTCAATATTAAAATCAACAATAACGATGTCCTCTAAAATCTCACTATGGGGGAACAATAACTTCCATCGCACTGAATTCCAATATGCTATAAATCTGTCTGAAGAATGGAAAGGCACGACTACAAGTTACGATCAGTTTTTAAATAAACGAATTTTGTGTAGGGCGATGCTATATTAAAATATAACACCTGTTGATGATATGTAAGTACTCTATACCAGATTTGGACGAAGAGTAATATATTTTTTATGTAATCTGTTGTATCAGATGCATCGCAGGGTGCATATTTTATAATAAATTTACTAAGGGAAAATTTTTAATTAAATAGCATTAGACGCTAACGAAAAATGTGCATACTCAGCTCGTTAGTGCGATTGTACTCCTACAAACGTACTGCAATAGTTACGGTATATTGAAATAAATAAATTCTTAATTTTAATATTTTCAAGACGTAGGTAGTAAATTATATTGTACGACTGCGGGTGGTCGTGTGGCAGACGACAACGCCTTGCACCTTTCTACACTGGCTGTCAGAGGGTTATAAATTAACTGTTGTTAGCATAGAAGAGAGACGAGTTGTTGATTGTGTAGATGGGATGTTCTTTAGTTTTAAGTTTTGGCATCCGGAAGGCGGCAGCCGCTTTTACTGTGACTAAGCAAAAAAACGAATACGACACTTTGTCATGTTCTATAATTTGAGAAATATGAGTTTTGTACGAAAAATTGTTTTCGGCTGCGCATAACTAAAGTTTTCTACAGAAACTTGTAACTATTTTATGTATCCTGTTGTTTAACAGGTAGTAAAATACTTTGTACTTTGTAAACATAAAATTCTTCTACTGGAACTGGTTTGAATTGTAAATAAAAAGTTATTGTCCAAAAGGTAAATAGTCTAAAATGTAATATAAATGTTTTCTTCGTAACATAAAAGTACATCTACCTACTACTAAGTATTTTATGTTTAAATTTCTTATATAAAATGTTTTATTGTTGTTTTTACGCTTATTTTGGTAGCAAATATTAATGCTTTGTGGAATGTTCACATTTTAATATAACATACAGTAGTCAGTCATGTGAAAAATACAATTTTTCAGCACAAGTATGTATGTTTTATGACAACCGAAACATGAGTTCTAAAAATCCTGGAAGAGTTTTAAAGACAATTATCTAAGATACCTATTATTGTATCGAGAGATAAGTACAAGAAATCTTATAAAATTGTTGAGAAAGTAAAACTTGGTATGTCAAGTACTACTTAATATTTATACCAAAACGTTTAAAAAATAAGTGCAACTGTCAGTTTTTAAAATGTAAGAGTTCATAGCTTATAAAAGCAACAAATAGTTCCTGGTAAACTAAGTTATAAAACTTTTTTTCAAATTTGTAAATTTTTATTTTCTACTTCTTAAAAATAATTGTAATGAAAAAAATTATCTTTGTAAAGAATAAGGAAGAAAAAATCATAGAAACCCAAACACTTCGTAAGAACATTATACACTGCAAGCTAAATCAGTTTCTAAAAAGTTTGTAAGCAGCTTAATTTATCCTTAATTGTTTTTTTTGTAATGTTACAAATATAACATTATTTATAAAATCGTATAAACGTTTAAATAGAAACACGTTTATACCATTTAAAAAAAACATTTTTATATCAAACACAACAACTTTTAATATACAGACTGTATCAAATTTTGTGTTAAGTACAGGGATCTCGTTTTCTGAAATATGACGGAAAATAATAAAATTAGTGTTTTTGATTTTAAGCTTTAAAATTGTTATTTAGGGAGGTATTTAAAAATTGAAAAATTCTCAACAGAACTTTTTTTGCTCTCTCAGATAATGGCAATAATTTTTTGTTATCGTTATTACTTTACTTTATATCGATACCAACTTGTGTTTTTTTCACATTTGTCAACCACCAGAAGATGTTTAACTTAAACAGATAAAATTATAACAGATAAAATGTCAGTAGAAAAAAAATGAAATAAACAGAGTAGTCTCCCTTTGCGCTTAAGAACGTATTCAAGACATTACTCTGGCAAAATAAAGATACTAATATTGATCGATTAAACAATATAAACTTAGAGAACAATATAATATTAGTGAATAAAAAAGCGGAAGAAGATACCATTCGAGAACTAGAGGATGTTTTCCAAATTGTAGGCTTGAAAATAAACATAAAAAAGACTAAAACTATGAGCAAAATTGTAAAAATAACACTGGTCTGCATGAAAATCGGCCCTGATACCATTCTTGACGATTCTTATGTAAAATGACCTTCTGAATCCAAAAATGAGCTCCGTTTTTACCCATCACCCACCTATTTTGGGGGGTTCCCATTTTTATTTTATTTTTTGCATTTTTTTTTAGAATTTTAACTTATAGCCGTTAAACATTCCAAAGCAGGTAATAAAATTTATACCAAAGTATATGGCAAAAGTTTTGCTATAAAATGTATATAGAAACAACAATAAAATACAAATATATAAGAACAGTAAAAAAATATCAATAAACAAGAATATTCACTGCACGACGCTGGCGATCTCAATACCACATGCAGGTTTGAACAGGAATTTTCGACAGGCTTGAACTTGCATTACTCTTCTCATTATAGTATATTACATTGTTCGCTTAACTGCTTCGATCAGTACATCTATAGCTGTTACAAAGTTAACTTGTCGACGTTTTAAACGTGCTGGATTTTGTGTTCATTTTTGTTCATTTGTGTAAAACAGTAAAACTACTTTTACTCCGGATTTTTTTAAGTGACTAAGTGTGATTTGTGGTTAACGTTGGGCGTTGAATTACTGTTTAATTAAGCAACGCGAGCGTAAAAATCATCCCGATAGCTTCTGCTATGTCTGCGGGGAATTAACTTTAAAAGCGCAACGAAAACCCCTTTCTCCGCTTGTTAAAACAGCTTATAAATTGTATTTTGATTGTTAAGTTGGCGACCAGGACAAGACTTGGACTCCATCAGTTTGCTGTACGACTTACAGTAGTTTGACCAAATGGCTCAAAGGTACCTGTAAATCAATGCCATTTGCTGTGCCTATAGTTTGCGTGAACCTCGCTGTCATCTTACAGATTATTACTTTTGTATGACTTCCACCGTCGGGTTTTCGAGCAAAAGTAAGCGTACAGTTCAGTATCCCAATATTCCTGTTCCTCATAACAATACTTTGACAATCTCAGAACCTCCAAACACTTATACTCTAGAGCCGGAAATTGATTTAAAAGACTCTGAGCCACAACCTGGGGCTTCGAATAATACGTTCAATGATGATGAAGAGTATTCCGCAGATTTAGTTTCTCGGCAACCTCACCTCCTCACTCAATCGGAATTAAATGATCTTGTCAGGGATTTGCAGTTACCCAAGACTAAATCTCAGCTCCTAGGATCACGACTTCAACAGTGGAATCTTTTAGAAAAGGGAGTAAAAGTATCTTCTTACAGGACCAGACAAGCAACCCTGAAGTGTCTTTTCTCAGAAGATAAAAGTTTAGTGTTCTGCCCTAATGCAAATTTATTGATGACAGAGCTACAGATGCCATGTGACCCATACAAATGGAGACTGTTTATAGACTCATCAAAAACAAGCTTAAAAGTTGTCCTGTTGGCAAATGGGAATGACTTCCCATCAGTTCCAGTTGCATACTCTGTTGATATGGAGGAAACGTACGAAAATATCTTCAGATTCCTTAATAAAATTAGTTATCATGATTATAAGTGGAAACTTTGCGCTGACTTAAAAGTTGTTGCTCTACTCACGGGTCTGCAATCAGGATTCACAAAATATAGCTGCTTCCTTTGTGAATGGTATAGCCGAGCCCAAAATAAACATTACATCGTACGGGACTGACCTCTGCGAGAATATCTTATTCCTGGTCAGAAAAATGTCGCCCACAATCCTTTGGATCCAAAAGAAAATATTTACTTACCACATTTACACATCAAACTTGGATTGATCAAGCTATTTGTGAAAGCAGTGGACAAGACAGGTGGCGCATTTCAATTTTTGTAAACTAAATTTTCTCGTCTTAGCGAAGCTAAAATCAAAGAAGGCGTTTTTGTTGGTCCCCAAATTAATAATAATAAAATTAATCAGACAACAAAGTTAAACAGAAGAATCAGTCTCACAGGGACAGTTTGTGCAAAATTTAGTTATATTCTCAAAACAATCTTAAGCAAAAGATATACAGTACTTGCAGCCATACTCGAAATTAGCAAAAAAAATAAAATCCAAAATATAGAGCATAAACCAAAGTTAAAGATGTAAAAAAAGCAGAAAATCTAAATAGCAATAGGCTAATCATATCGATAAAAAATGACAAATTGGCAAACAAAATCCCAAAATTGGCGACTACTAGCAATTAGAAAAGAATAGGACAACCACAAGCACGATGGCGCAATGACCTAAAAGAAGTTTCAAAAAAAATTGAATGCTAGAAGTCTAACACTAACGCAGTATTAACAGAGGGTCCAGAAAGCGGAGGACCACCTACTTTTACCAGTATATCTCTTGGTTCACGACTTAACGTTTTAATATCCCGGCGCTCAATGTAAAGTTTCCCTGAAGACATTTTCAGATTTTTTAAAATATTTTGTGTATTCTGGTCCACGGAGTCTAATAAACCAAATACAAATATTACAACTCAACTCCCTGATAGCAATAGCAATGCAGTTCAGTTTGTATCCAACTATTGTCCTAGTTCACCTACAAAATTTCGCATTAAAAGAGCCCCATTTCGGCAATATCGTTTGTTCCCTATACTCAGAAAAGGAAGTAATGCAGGAAACTCTGATGCAGACCCCATTTTAAGAATTTCAGAGACCAATAATTGTGACAGCTAAACATTCTATTTAAAAAAAAGTAAATTAATCCAGAAACTTGTGATATTAGACTATTAAAAATCAAACAAAATTTAGCAGTGGCGTATAAATCCGCGTCTAAAATAAAAAAAATGAGAAGAAACAATTTTGACTACCTATGTGAAGATTCTGTAAATTGGGCTGTTAAATAAAAATTACGGAAGAAAATAGGCAAGCAATTTTTTTAACTTAATGGTTTTAGCAGATCTTGTTAAACAACGGCGCTTTTTAGCTAATAGCACAAAATATTTAATCTAAATATTGATATTCAACTACAAGCAAACATCGTATAACTCGTACTTGGCGTTACGAAGTGGTTGTGTTGACCACACCCCAGGTAGCTAAGTGGAAAAATGAGTAATCGAAACATAATTAGGATTTATATTAATTAAACGTATTTACAATGTTAATTTAAATGGTTAATTTGGTATACAAGAAGAAAATAAAACGACAAAATGCAAGTTAACAACATAAAATAATTCTAGTAAAACAATAAATCAAATAAATTTCTGACAGTCTTGTACATCGGCTTAATGACATCCGATATCGGTTTGTGTGTGCTACGGCCTACGTCAATTTTGTTACATTGTTTTTTAATTATTATAATTAAGATGATTGGAATAGGTAGTAACTAGGAAACAAGATTTTACAGGAAAGTTTGAACAATTGCATGTAATTGTAGTTGGAACTAGACCCCAATGATTAGCTTGATGTGGCGAATTGCTAAGAACTAAATTTGATTAAATCCAGATTGATTAAACCACAAACAAAATTAGGTCGACGTTTTCTATAATTTTGCAAGATCATTTGCGAGCTTTGAATTTGCCGATGTAAATAGATAAAGGAAATAAACTTCAATAAGTAATTATGAGGTATACAACACGACGTGGTAATAAAACCTACATACCGTTGTTGTTGAGTAACTCAAAAAATGAATAAAGCAGTTTTCTACATTTACAGGAAGGAGTAGTAAGGTACTCTACGTTCTAATGTCTAAAGGCTACTCATCCGGGTCGACCAAAGCGCGATATGGAACAACCCAGTAATGGTAGATAATCCCTTCGGTGTCCACCGCAAACGCGAGGGCGCTCTACGTACCGATGACTTCAGGTGTTAGACAATTACTAACAAGGATAACCAAATACTCCACTTCACAAAACAACACTTACTGACTATACGGACGGATTGGTGAAAATGAGTGAAATGACTTGATGTTTGTTGTGGAGTTGTTACTGCAATCGCAATTTCAATTTAAAACATAAAATATATCTAAACATAAACAAAAAAAAACGACCCAAATCAATCCCAATATAAGTGCTTACACCATCACATGACAATTAAGAAATTTTTATAGCTGATCTTAGATTGTTAAATTTATCTGCAGTCAAAATTAGCCAGAAGTTCTAAATAACAAAAATTTAGATTCCTTCCGTAGTAGCAACAAGAACAAAACCACTAAACATCAACTGGCTATACTCTCAATAGGTAAAGAAATTTGTTACACTGGTTTTCGTGTAACTAAAAAAATAAGCAACGGCTAACACAGTTGTCCCGGAGAGGAAGTCGCAGGCTTTGTGATGCAAAATTATAAATTAAGTCTAAAACAGCGTCAAAACAATGAAAGATTAAATTAGGGATATATCGTTTAACCTTCCGATTGCCATTGGGGTCTTTTTTGACCCCAAACGTGTTGTTTTTGTTGTCTTTTCTTAAGTTATTTTTACAACTGTCCCAATCTTTTTTTAGCTAAGTTTCTTTCAAGAATGTTTAATAATATATAACAAATTTTTCAATTGTTATTTATTTTGCGACGTAAAAAAAATATTGTCGTTAGGGCCATCTTTGACCCCACTTGGTAACCGACGTTCTAAAAAGTAATTCTAATATTTCGTCCGCATTTGTCATCTGATCTGCTTGTTTCGACGTGTTTCAACGTGTTATTCGTCTGAATCATGATTACTACCATTCCGTCTTTAGTCATTACATTCGGTGAGTTTGTTCAAATCAGTTGAAAAGTGTGTCTGCTGTGTTATTACATTTGATTGAAAATATTTGTTGTTGAATTATGGCTAGAAAATATTTGTCTCAGCGTGAAGTGGCAGAAATAGCTAGCAATATTAATTTACTGAATGAAATTGAAGATAAAATTTTATCTGACAATAGTGATGCCGAATTTGAAGAAGTAAGTGTACTTGATGTAAACCCGATTGAAAGTTCGGAAGACGATGACAGTGATGATAATTCGCCCAATGATGAAGATATACTGGTGGGTAAAGATGGTTCCATATGGAAAAAAGATAAGTCTCATGTTAGAAGACCAAATCAGCGAAATATTCTAAAAACACCGCCAAGATTAACAAAATTTAGTAAACATATTTCAACATGCCTAGATGCTTTTCATTTATTTATCTCAGAAGACATTATGGACATAATACTTAGAGAAACAAACATTCGAGAATTGTAGGCGATACGTGGAAGCCAGTAGATGCGGATGAGTTACATACATTTTTTGGATTACTGCTTCTAGCTGGTGGTTTGAAAGCACGCCAAGAACCAATATTGGAGCTGTGGAGTACGAAATACATGTCTCTCTATAGACCAATTTTTTGTGCTGCCATGTCTCGTAATCGAATGAGAGACCTTTTGAAATATATTCGATTTGACGATATGGACAACCGAGAAGAACGACGGGCAACAGATAAATTAGCAGCTATTCGTAACATTCACGATATTCTCGCTGCAAATTGCAAAAAATTGAATAACCCTAATGCTGAAGTATGTATTGATGAACAACTTGTTCGTTTCCGTGGAAAATGTCCCTTTCGAGTGTATATGAAGTCGAAGCCAGATAAATACGGAATTAAAATCTGGGCTTTATGCGATGTTAGTAACAGGTATTGCTGGAATTTCCAAATATATACTGGAGTGGTAGACAACGCTCCAGAACGGGAACAAGGTAGAACACAATTTTATCGTTTTATGCACGAGTATAAAATTTCATTTCTTGGGAAGCGGGTAGTTTTGGATTTGGTTAAGGGTTTGAAAGAGGGTTATGGTATTACTACAGATAATTTTTTTACGTCTATGTCTTTGGCGAAGGAGCTGCTGCAGCAATCAAAAACCTTGACCGGAACAATTCGTAAAACACGTAGAGAAATACCAAAAGAATTTTCGCCAAAAAGAAATCGAGCAGAATACTCAAGCGAAATTCTATATGGAGAAGATACAATTTTAGTATCTTACGTACCTAAAAAATATAGAAGCGTTATGCTACTTTCAACGCAACACCAAGATTTGGAATTGTCCGGAGAAGACCTCAGTTACAAACTGCAAGATATCTTGGACTGTAATAGCTGCAAAGGAGCTGTGGACAGCGTCGATAAAATGGTGAAGGAATACTCATGCAGAAGAAATACAAATCGCTGGCCTCTTGTTCTATTTTTTAATTTGCTTAATATTGCTGCCATGAATGCATTTATTCTATACACTACAAAATTTAGAAATTTTCAAAAAGGGAAAACATCCCGAAGGAGATTATTTTTGCAAAAACTTGAGTTTCAATTAGTAATCTCACATATCAAAAAACGTACACTTCAAGGATTACCAAGACATGTGCAGAATGCAATAGCGATGGTTTTGGCAGACACAGAACCAAATGAAGTGCGACCGCAAGACGAAACTATCGCTCGCCCAAAAAGAGGTCGTTGTAAGATATGTCCAAGAGCAAATGACAAAAAATGTTCGGAAATAGTGAAAAGTGCAAACTCTTTGTATGTAAACAGAATTGCCAGAAAAAAACTACAATAATATGTAAAAGTTGTTGCCCTCACTAATTTATGTTTACATTTTATTTTTATATTTTTATTAGTTTATATGAAATGTAATGTTAATTTAAAATATTATTAAGGGTTACCATTACAAATTAATCGGTTTTTCTTTACAAAATAAGAAAAATAACTTGGGGTCAAATCTGACCCCACTTGGTAATCGGCGCCTCAAAAATTGCTTGGTAATCCGAAGGTTAACTCTACCCGTAGCTGGAAAAGAACAAATAACACGACAGAAGTAATAACACAGAAACTATATTTATTTTATCACAGACAATAATACCAAAGAGGACAAAGAAGGTACATAAATATAATTACATAAATTTTCCAAACACAAATGGGTCGGATCAAATAAGTTGCGCCCTATACTGGGCAATACGTCGTACACTAAACAGACCTAGTCGGTCTAAACTTTTACATTCGAAAAAGAAATGACTTTATATTGATCCAGTTAAAATCACAAAAGTATATGACAAAAAATGAAGAGCTAGAAACTCAACGCGCACCACACACGACTTTCTGACGCACAAAAGGATCTTATAATTAATTGTGTTAACCTAACATGTAGTTACGGTCAATAATCAACATGACCAACAAAGTAATAATCGTAAAATTAGAAATTATAATACTTACAGTTAGGTTTTATCCAGTATGGGATTAGCTAATTCCGTACCTATATTACCTAAAACGTAAGATTAAATCTAACGCAAAACATACCTACGGCGTTAACACAAGTAAATTTAGTTTTCAAAGCATACAATCATTTGAGATAGCAAATGCGCAGCGTTTCTCCTCGACTTAGTGTAGCAATTGCTAGTGGCATTTCCTCACAAAAGAAATCGCAACTTTAAAGGTTTCCGACTTAACGTAGCAATTGATGGTAGCAGCTCCTCTCAAAAGAAATTGTTTTTTAAAGGTTTTGAACCGGTGTGAATAGTTAAGTTATAGCAACGTGAGGCCATGGAAATTTTTCCCCAAATATGCCACCTGTGCGTTATCTTTCCCTATGTGAATGTGGGTGGTATAGAAATCCGCTATAGACAATTAGAAAAGAATCAAATTAAACCCCCAATACACAAGTATTGCTCATCCCAAACAGACTTTCGTTTAGATAGACACAAAATTAATTTGCATATTCACGTGAAATCGCGTGAAATAACTTAATGGCGAAAGTCTTGTTGGGCGTAGGGGTCTGTGTTGCACAAGACGTAAGATGAATAAAATGCGCTTATAAAATTTGACATCGCCAACGAAAGGTGGGAGTGTCGAAGACAATTTTTATACTCGAAACATTTTAACCTACCAACTTTTTAACATGACAAATTCATAAGATTTAACGCCTACTATGTATGACTATTAACGTCTTGGTGTAGTCATACCATTTTCGTTTCGCTACTAAACTACCTGAAACAAAGCTAATGTAGATGCGCAAGACAAAAGTACAAACCATTAGAAGTTATGATTTATCTAAAAGAGAAAAGTGATATTGTAATCAAAATATATTTTTGCATGCCAGGATACACGTAACACGAACATACCTAATGGTTTGAAATCCGCTAATGCAAGTGAAGACACCAAAACTCATAGAAATTCTTCACCAGAAGCAAATAGTAAGCAAATTTTGAAATTTTAAATCCTCAAAATAATAGATGCATAAACAAAATGCAGCTGTTTCCAAAAATTTGCTGTTTTTGTTTCGTTTGTAAAAATAGCTACTTCTTAATACCTTTTGATCTTAAAGCATGCGTATCACGTAAAACTGGTTTAACTAATGTAAATAGTCTTTCACGTGCCAGTGAAGGCTTATGAAATAACTTGTACCGAGAAAGATCGATTTGAAAAAAACATACGCAAAGAACAACAATTACGGTAAATGTATTATATACTGCAAAATAATAGATAATAAAAATGAATAATTAAATAAAACGATCGTAACAAGATGAAACTTAGGTCCATATTGGTGCAGTGGTCAGCAATGGTTTAGTCAGCGGTTCCAGCAAGTGGTCCAGGTACACACTTGAGGTGTCTTCAAGAACGGCGTTCGGTTAATGAATATCGTTTTCTATACGATGCAGCGGTTTTTATATGTTTTCTTTGTTTTGCTTGAGTGGTTTTAAAACTGAAATCGTCGCTCGCGTCGTCTTGGTGTTGGTGGAATATACGAGTATAGGGTAAAGTCTACGTGCAATTTATAGAATTTGTCCTAAATTTATTTAAAATAGTAAACTTGACATCCCTCTCGTTACCATCCTAAATTTAAGAATGCATTTTATTTGAATATAAATAAAAGTAAGATAAGAGTTTGCAAAGCGTTTTTAGAGCAACTATTGATGAAAATGACCAAACAATACAAATTGTTATGAAAAAAAAAGCTAAGAAATTCTGACTACCTGGCATGAGAGGAAACCACAAAAATCACTACACGATTAGTAAAGAGATAAAAGATAGCGTTCGTGCTCATATTTATTCAATTCCAGAGTTGAGACGTCACGAGAGTACATAAGTAGAAGGCGATGTATATCAGAATTCTATAATGACTATTAGAAGCATCATCGTGAGGCTAATGTTCTATACTGTAACTGTGATTTTTAAGAGAAATACAATTTAAGGTTTTGTATTTCTAAAAAAGATCAATGCGAGTTTTATGTTTCTTTTCACATTGCGGAAGGTCTTAAGTAAAAAATTCAATTTACAGAAGAACAAAACACTTGGTCAGAGCCAATTATATTGTAGTCGTGTACGACCTTTAAGCTAGTTTTCCAACTCTTTGCGAGGATGTCCCAAAATCTTATTACAAATCGAGATTAAATCATTTCAGCATTTCCATTAAAGATATAACTAATGCGAGGAATAAAAAACTAAGTTTATGGTATCCATATACTATAATAAAATTTAAAAATGTCAAATCGATAGCAGATAAATATTTCATTATTGGCCACACTCAAAATGAGAGCAACAGTGCCCACTCTACAATTGGAAAAGAAATTAAACAAGCCCTTAGGTTATTATCCATCTATGTGCCCTCACACTACACTCAATTGATCAATTGATAAAAATTGCTAAAAAACGTGGCGATCTGTATAATCTAAATAAACTTGTTTATTTAGATTTTTGTGCTATAAAAGATTTTGTACAACAGCTGAATCATTGGCTCCAGTTAAAATTATTAAAATAAGAATATTTCAAATGGAAAAGACGCCCTAATAAATTGAAATACAAAAATTCTTATGAAGATACAGAATTTATTTGTGTAACGACATTTTTTACAAACCGTTATTTATGATTTAAAAAGAGCATACAAAAATTCCCTTAAAATTAAAAAAAAAATTTTTTTTACTACTAGTAAACGAGAATCACGTATATTAAAGATTTTTTTAGGGTAAATGGTGTACGTATTTAGTGCAATAAATAAATAAATACACCATTTACCTTAAAAAAATCTTTGTTTTATCGTGAAACTTTTATGTCTAAAATAAGATAATCACGTATCTAAAGTACATCCTCCATTTTATAACAGTTCGTAAGTTTTTTGAGATCATTGCAGGAAATTGACTTTACTCAGTCTTTAAGAAGACTCGCCGGTGTAAATAAATAAGTGCAAATTCGAATTGTTTATGCGTGCACCGTAAAAATAAATAAAAGTGATAGTGAATATCTTATCCGCGGACGGTGTTCATAATTCTTCGGAGACAGTGATGTGTAAATAAAAGTAAATGTTTGTCTTCATTAAATTCGTAGTTTGTTATTTTGCTTAGTTTGTTGTATTGTGTGTTAGTTTAGTAAATGAGTTATATAATACTTATGCAAATAATTTCAATAAATTAAGTTTTAATTGCGCAACAGTATATGTTGCAAATTTACGTTCGGTCGAGCTTTGGTCGACCGAAATACCACACAGTTTCTCTATAAATTAGATTTGTTGCATAAAAAAAAATGTATCTATTGCATAACAGTTAAACTAAAAAACAGTTTTAACAATCAACAGTAAAATTAAAATGAGCTTTTATTAAAATAGGTGTTCTTTACAACATGTATTTTTTTTAATAAATAAAAATGAAAAAAAAATTGTTAGTGACAAAAAGTTTAATCAAATAAACTATTAAAAGTGTTTTTAAAATTTGTTGAAATAAAACCAACTAAAATAAAGATCCGACATAAACAAAATGTAGTTGTAATTTACAGAATGTTGAGCAACTATGAAAGCACATTGCCTTGAAGACAAACAATATATTAAATTAGCAAGTGGACTAACATCGCCTTTAACAAATGAACATCCCCTAACAAACAATTCTATGTAATCAGATCTAGCAAATATCAGAACATAAGTAAAAACATCGTTGCAATTAAACTGTATAGCCCAAAGGCAAGCATGTGGTACGTAAATATGAGAACTCAACAACGTACAATAAATGTGTTCACCTGAGGGTGGATTTAATTAGACCCGGTTCGATTCAATCGAAGCTACTGTTTGATGAGAACCAGCTGACGTTCGCTTGCCTTTCAAACCCCACATTAATTACTGCTACTCTAAAGAGTATTGAGATACTATTTTCAATACGATGTCTGTACTTATTGTACGATAAAGAACGTGGGAATAATTTTTTATTTGTCCATGCGTAGATTTTGTTGTCTAATAAACTGTTGTGGTTTTTCTAAGAACTGTTTACAAAATTAGTTTAAATTATGCTAAATAAAATGATTACTTAAACGTCCATTAAAGAGTTTTATGACTAGTTGGAACATTATTAATTTATTCGTACTCGTGCAACAAGTTTAGCTACAATAAATGTCGATGTTCACAAGGAATTAAATTGAGCTACTAGATTTCTGCTAATACAACTTTATTATCGCATTCTTTGTCAGTTCCAAACATTTAAATTTTTTAATTCTATAAACAATTACTCTTTTATATATCGCGGTTACATCTTTATTGTCGGTAAAATTAAATACCACATTAAAGTTATCTATTTACCCTCATACAGCTGTTTCAAAACCTTAATTTAGGGTATACGTTTCTGGCTTTATTATTACTGTGTTTTAAGTGCTTTTATTTGTTCTACAAAAAATTAAAGATCAATATAATAAAAAAATTAATTTTGAAACATTGGCATAAAAAAATTGTATTAAAAATGCTTCCTTAAGTTCAATGTACTAATACGTCAAACAAAAAAAATTTAAAAATGCTCTAAAGCTTAATTTCGCCCTTCAGAAAATGTACTCTAAAAATGTGTGGGTTTAAAGTTTTTCTTATTTAATATTTTAAACCGTTATCAAATAAACAAATCCCATAAGGTTAAAACTGCCCTTACTTCTACAACATTTTATGTTGGGAAAAATTCAGGTTAATTTAATAAACTAAAAACATATCACAGAACGCATTTAACCCTTATTAAAATTAATAATTTACATTTAAGGTAAACTATAGTTTAAAATTACGTGTGTAAAAGTAACCAAGCATCTACATATATAGAACAGACGCTCAAAGTTAACTGTGTCAAAAGGAACTGCCTGAAAACTAGTTTAAACTGCAACATACCTGCCTTAACATATGATTTTTAAGTATGTTAAAAGACGGAAAAAACTTAAGGAAGAAACATTTCTACCTGACCTAGCTGTATTGAACCTTCAGGTAAGAGAGGCAAAAACTTTGCTTTTTTTAAACGGCGACGTTACGTGACGCTATTGTGCGTGCTTCATCAAGACCAATAAAAAACGAGTTCAAGAGTAAATCATAAACAGACACGTTTATAGGTAGTGTAGAACTACAATACATTACAAACAACAAACATATACACAGACAAACTGTCTCTGTTTTAAAAAATTTGACTTATCAATTAAATTAATTAATTTTTTTTAATGTCTTACTTTTGTTCAAAAAAAATCTGAGTTACTCCCAAGTCGCACCTAAAGAAGTTTTACTTTAAAAAGCAATGAGAGAAACAGAGTTAAACCTTAATATAAAAAAATAATGGTGATGTTACCAACCTAAACGATACTCGTTTTTAAATTAGTAAAATTTCAAAGCGTTTTGTCAAATACTTATAAATTTTTCTAAAACTCCGTTTAGATATATTTTTAGAACCTAAATAGGAATGTCCAGAGACACTAATATTGAGATATACCAAAATTAACTTGTTGTGCAAGAACTATCAATGTTTTTTAAGTTTTCGATTTATGAGTTTGTGTAGCTTGCAGGGTGCTACTGATATAGTCAATTAACTACAGTACCAAGCTAAGCATAACCCAGAAAACCACCAAAAAGGGATGGACATGCTGCGTTTTTAATTAGCCTTTTGGAGGTGTTTAGTTTTGCGTAACCCTAACCTTCTCGGGAATACTATGTTACATGCAAAAGTAGAAACAAAAGCACTTGCCTGAAATACACTAACATAAACGCTGTTATGCCGGGCTCAGTGGAGACGGGGTGGGCTATATTCAAAAATCCGTGATTACTTGGAAACGAGATTAAAAATGAAATTGAAATAAAATAGGGTAAAAACTCAAAATCGGTTAGGGCGCCAATCAAGGTCAGGATGATAACAGCTTCTGGACCCCTGATAACTCAGTAGCTCATCTGGTTGGTTACAACCCTTGGAACTTACCTTGAGTTGTAACTTGCTTGACTCTGAAATATTCTCGTAAAAATTTACGTTCGCGGCGGCCGAATGAATAAAAGCTTCTTACATTTTAACAATTTAACATTTATAAAAATAAAAAAAATTCGAAATCAAACAAACTTGAATAAGAAAATGAAATATAAACAAAAATTCACAAACTGAATATATATAAAAAATTAGAATTAAAAAAAAATAAATGAAGCGTTAAATAGTTTTCACAAAATATAATTCAAATACAAGAAAAAAAATTCAAGGCCTTGTCCGCATAACTAAACTAACACGCAAATTACAAAGCAAAAAAAAAATAAAAATATATAAACGTCCGAAACTTTATGTTTTCGAACACAGCGTTTGTAAAATTACATTTTACATCGAGTTACAATAAACTTTCATGCTCAAACATGATTTAATTTAAAAAAATTAAATAAATAAAGCGAAATTTACGCAAACTAACACCTTCAAGTGTTTCTTGAAATATTAAAATTAGCCGTAAATACGTCGGCTCAAATTCAAAGCTTTTAAAACATTTAGATCGCGGTTCACTTCACGATAATATCAAATTTAATAAATACCTTGACTCAATTGTTTGTACCAGGAAATCTGCTGGGCACAGCGGTTCCAGAAGCTTTTGAGTTTAGGCGATAAAGCGAACCCGGAACGGTCTAGGTGTTCTGCAGTCGATCGAGATTCGGTGGGACCCCCAAACAATGGAATGACGGCGGAAGAATTCTCTTTTAATACCAACGTGAAATCCGCACAAAAGCGAAGACTGGATTTTTTTTCTTAACACAATACTTCGATAGCAAATCCAACTCGAAACGTTAGCGTAATTTTGGAAACCATGAAGTACGTTAAACCGTAAAATTACGAATTTGGAAAACCAAACATTTCTACTACAACACTAAATTTTCACGGTTCCATTTATTTCACTTCCGCGGTATTACATAACGATAGATTAAAGGCACCCCGAACGCTTGACTACATCTTGATACCCGATGTTCTAAATTAGAACCCTCTTCAAAATCAAAATTTTATCCTTATATCACCTCGTAATCCCACTTAATTTAACAAACTTGCGCCGTAAAATCTTTGTAAAAGATGGAAGACTAAACAAAGTAAATTAATAAAGATGAAAAATATTGTCACCACATGCGTCACGTCACGTACGCACAGCGAAAGAATATTTCCATAAAAATCGCATACTCAGCTAAAACCACCAAACAAAAATATTCGCGCTCGAAAATGGGTTTAAAATAAACAAAAGTAGATACTAAAAAAATGTATCAAATTTCATTCCAGAAAGGAAACCATAAATGAAATAAAGTTGTTAATCCAATGCAATAACCAGAAATAAAATACTAAATCGTAATAAAGACCACGGACCTTTATGCGTTTAAAAAAAACAACCAATAATAATTGTGAAATAATTATTAAATACAAATCAACTTAAATTGACGTAATAAAATTAAACGAGTGAAACGTTTTCGATGCTTTAACGTGAAATACTCAATCGCTTATAATTAAGCCAAAATACATTCAAATACAGGGTCTTTTACAAAAGATTCACGACCAAATTTCAACGCCGTTTACAACTATTGAAACTCAGAAGTATCAAACGAAATTCAATTTTATAGCATATAATATGAAACCACAAACAATAATATATAAGACAAAGTATGAACTCTCTTTGATAACAGAAAATAGGTCAATTACACGAAACGAATATTAGACATGGACGTCGTAGGCATCTTCCAAACAATCGCACATTTCTAATTCTTCTACTGCAACTAATTCTTTTTTTGCCGTTTTACCAAAAATAGCTTTTTTATAAAATTGTAGCTCTGGTAACTTTTCTCATTTGGTATTTTTGTATGTAAATTGTTTTTCAAGTAGGATTTTTACGTTCTGTTTCTTTTCATCTGTAATCTGATTTCCCAATAGAAAGAGTTTTAATTTGAAGCTTTTGCGCTTTCCTTTTTTTGTATAGAATGAAACTCTTGTGCGTCAGTTTGAAGTCAATAAAATTTCACGGTTTTCTGATTTCCCTTTTCAAACTTTTTAAGGTAAAGCCTTTTAAACTCATTTATTCCCACCAACTTGGGAGTGTATCATGTCCGAGAGCTGTTTCACATCGTAGAGGTTCCACTCGTTACCTAAAAGTTTAACTTTGCCCACCTATCTATAGATTTCATTGTATTCCTCAGGGTCACAAATAACAGCTATTTTTTTTAGAATCTTTTTCACTCTTCCCAATACTCTGTCGGCTGGAAGAAAATTATGCCCGCGAGCTGAAAAGGTGAAATAATTTCGGACACTGAAAGTGGTGCTTCACTGCGTAGCCATTAAGCTAGCATTTGTACTATATACGAGTTCTTATTCTGACCTGCACAGCCGTCGCAAAATACTCTCAATAGTTTACAATTATCAAAGTTTAAGGAACGTATGTTAGAAAATACTGCGGACAAAATTTTAGTTTCCTCTTTGCGAGCTTGCGTTTCTTCCCAAATAAAAAATGTTCGATGTTTTGATTCCATATCAACACAGTAGAAGGTATAAAAACTGATTTGCTTTAAACAAAAGGCATCTTGTATTGGAGATTTTGGTAATGGCTGCACTTGTTGCAGGTCAAAACAGAATGATAGGCTCTGAGGCATGTCCTCATTTTTTAACTTCTAAAATTTGGTTAAGCGTAATTTATGAATACGTAAATCAGTTAATACTTTTGCTTTTTCGCCTTCTTTTTTTTTAGTTCTGCTGTATTTTTTAAGTTCATGCAAGTTCCGCAGGCGTCAACATGAAGAAAAACTAATATTGTATTCAGTATAAAACAATCTTTTGAAGGTAGACAGTGAAACTCTGGACGTTTCTGATGCGGTGGAGTTGTACATCGTAAATAACTTTTTTATATTAAGTTCAGACGATAAATAAATTTATTTGAACTTATTTCTATTATAGTGACTCTCCACTGCACGCGGACTATTCAAAAATTGAGTGTCTATCCCCAATTTTTTTTCATTTGAAATATCTCTCTTGTTTAGGCATTTTGCGATTACACGCATCCTTCCATATTTAACACCTACTGCAACCACGAAAAAATTTTTACATACCGAAACTTTTTTTGATTCTGTACGCAAATGGTGGTATACACAGAAGTCCTTTTGCTTTTACATGTTAGCGTTTTCACGAAGTTTTTGTCTTTGAAGTTCACATACAGAAATAAGATGGATTTTTGGCTCTGCAAAATCTTATTTGGTACTTCGTAAATTTTTTTCCTAAATTGCTTTATATCTGCCAAGCTGATGGAATTGCATTTAAAACTACTACCTTTTGAACGATCACATGGTGTGTTAAATAACTTTACATTAGTATCCATTTCAAGGTATCTATTAGGTAAAAGATGAAAACAAATAGAATTTTATTTAATAAACATATTTTATGTTTATTTTGCAGGCCGTCCGGGTAACCGATGACCTTGATGTAGAATTTATAGTACCCACAACCTTCGTTTCCGCGTAATTAAAGGCCTTAATACAAACTAATATTTTATTCACAAACTCAGAACTCCGCTAGTATTATAAGATCAATATAGAGCACTTGCCGACGCCACAATCTGGTGCAACTATTTTGTAGGTTAAAATTCAATAAGTTATCAGCTTAAACCTTTAGAACTAAAATTAGTAAGCGTACCCCATCTATTATAAAATACTAGATGTAGGATATGAGCGGTTTGTTACTTTGAACAAACTCTTCCACTTCAGGTGCACAATTTTCTAAGATGTGTGCGTTAAATTCAACATGTACAGTAAAGTCCCATTCAAAACTCATATAGCACTTGATATGTATAAAATACCGGCAATAATAAATCTTCTACAGAATGATTTACTCTGCGGTTTCACGTTGAAACAGCATTTTCTAGAATAACTGTAAGTAGTTGTGGAAAGTGCGTTTTGAGTTACACCTGTTTAAATACATTTTCATTATAATAACTTTGGTTCGGCAGAGCCTAAAATTTTGAGAGATTAAAATTGTTATAAAAATCGTTTTTGGATTAGTCTCAAATTTCATAATAAAAATTCATGTATAGACTAGCAAAAAATACATTTTGGATAGTAGTGACAAATTTTAAAAAACTTAATTTCTTTTCAACTTTGTACGAATATCGATTATTATAAACTTAACTAAAAACCCTATACAAGCTAAACGAAATAACAAACTAACAATTTAATAGAAACAACATTTACATTAGTTTATAGATTACTGTAACCGTATACCGTTCGCGGATAATTACTTACGTTTGGAATTTATGTAATTAGACCGTCAATTCTTCTTAAAACTTCTGACTAGACTGACTTGCAACTTTCAACAATTACCTTTTATATTTGCACTTTATTTAGGTATAGAACATTCTGTCTCTTTTGGTAATTGCTTTAAATGATCTTGAGACTTCGAAATGCTATATTACTTTGTACTTGAGCATAAAATAAATGTGTTAAACTTTCAGGTATCTACATGTCTTTGTTAAAAAGTATATATTTTTAAAATTTAAATGATATTTTAAGCTGTAGCTAGTTACAGTTTTACACAAAATAATCCAACTTCTTAGTAACATCCCAAGCAACACATTGGTATAAAAAATTTTTAAATGCTCGGCTAATAAACGTTTATTTAACATTAAAACGTTTTTAAGCGTGTAATAAACGTTTATCAGACAGACATTAGAACGTTTTTTATACAAATGTGTTGCTTTAGTTGTTTTATTTTAGATGTTTAAAATATCAAACTTTTATAAAAAGAAATTAGTTTCTAGAAACATAATACATATTGTTTTTGATCTAAATAAACGACTGCACAGTGAAATATTTAATATATTAATACTACTTACCTGCACACAAATTGATAATTTTTAGTACAATAACATATATAAATATTAGGAAAATAAAGTATTAAATTTAAACAATGTCTAAATGTGCTAAACAAATACTAAATGATCGATGGTTACTTTTTTATATTATTGAACATAAAATACAAATGCACTAGTTATATTTACTTAATACATTAAAGCCTGCTAATATAAAACCTTTTGGGAAGCCTGTATTTAACTATTTTTTCTTGGTATTGGGTGAGGATATATATTTGTATGTTTACTTTATTCTATTAAAGGTAAACCTCTCTTAAAAAATGTGAAATTGTACTATTTTATTATTTTATTAGTTTGGAGTTATTTACACTATATACAGGGTTTGCCATGACTCTGGTCTCGGTTTCAAATGCTTTTGTATAAATGCCTGCATAAAATGTTTAGTACTGTTTAGATTATATGTTTAGATTACTTTATCTATGTCTATTAATAGTTAGTTATAGCTGTAGTTTACTGTTAAAAGTTCATTACTAATTGGCGCCCAACGTGCAACCTGGTTCTTCTTGTTACTATCTTTGGTGTTCTTGTGTACATATTCTTATTTTCTAATAAACGTTTTAGTAATTTTATGACGTTGTGTATTACTTACAATAATGTGTATTTACTTTAGTATTTTTTAAGCTTTTATTTGCAAAGTTTACTCTCTGATTTGCTTATAACATTTTTTTAATTAAGTTTATTTGGCTATTAGTTTATTTAACCGTATTTTACTAACAATGTTATTCTAACTTACACAATTTACGGTTTTAAAATCTTTTTATGTTTATGAATGAAGTTGTGCCTGTGCTTAAAATATGCCATTTCGTCAAATTTTTTTTCCAATGTTTGAAGTTTTGTCTGGCAAAGCCTTTCTTCCTCTCGTAAATTATAATTTTTGTTTTAAAATACAAAAAAAAGTTTTATTATTTAGATGAACTTTATGAGTGTATTTATTTTCGGCTCCATGTTTATGAGTAGGAACCGCAAATCTCTACAAATATTAACTGCTAGTCGGTTTCTTTTTTGTGTGATATGGCCCATAAAGGCACTGAATCTATGCTCTACCAGGAAGCAAACAACAGTTCCTCATCTGTAGATCATTTAATAAATTGCTCTTGTATTAGTATGTATTCATCTGTATTTGTGCTCTGAGTTTGACTACTTGCCAAAGCGTTGAATACCCAATCTAGGTGAAAAATGTTTTCAAATCTTTGGTTACGGTCCGAATGAAGCGCCGTTAAGTGTTGACAATAAGCAGACAAAAATTTTTATCTTTATTTCGCAATTTTGAAAGATTTGGAGAACCATTTCCTCTTTCCAAGTTTTAAGTATAGCAAAAGTTTTACAACAAACGCAAATATTTTACTTTTTGTTTTTATTAATATTAACGTATCACTTTGTAGTTTTAAATTAGTTTCGTTAAATCTGGCAAATAAATTAGTCATACAAGCAATGTCATCTTTGAGATAATTAAATTGTGCCGCATATCTTTACTCTTCGGGAGTTCCAACACTGAACCAAAGAGCAAATGGACGCAATCCAAACATACACTTTTAGATAATTAACGTGCTTTTCTGTTAAGTAGTAAACGATTATAGTCATCATCATTTTCCAAACAAAGTTAATAAAATAATCTCTCATTTAAGAAATTTTTTTTTGATTTTATTAACTGCTCTAATAATACAATGTAGTAATTTATGTAAACATTTATTAAGGTTTTTGCGATCAAATGATGCCGATACAATGTACCGATAATATATTTGTTATAGCTTGTTTTAAATATGCCACGAAAGCTCTGTCCTACCATTGCCGGAGCATCGTCAGTAGCAACAAAGATAATATTAGTCAAGGAGATGGTTTTTACATCGAAAATTTTTTTTTAATTCAATGAATAACGTTTCATCTTTTGTTTCTAAACATTTAGCAAATAACAATTCTTAGGAAAATTTTTCTTCTTGTACAAATCTCAAAGTTAAAAGTAAGTCTTCGTTTTCTTGTAATGTTGACTAGTCAAACTGTATAAAGAATTCAATGTTTTTCAGCAGTGGCATAAAGAGTTTTCTATATACTGAGCAATTTCATCGATGCTTAAGTATTATTACTCAGTAGAATTTGAATGCTGGTTTGTGCAGCACGGTGCATATTACTTCACTTACAGCTAGTAGAATAAGTTTTTCACCAATAGTGTGTTCATAAACATTAAAGAAATAAAAAGCTCACAGTTTATCGTCATTTCTTAGATGTTGTCCCTATAAATTCTTGCAATGTCGGTGTTTTCAAATATTTTTTTATTGTTTAAAAAAGCGTTAAATCCTTATCTTCTTTGTCACTATGGATTTTTATTAGATATTCTTTAAGCTTAGAAAATTTGATTGTGTTTTTTGACGTTTTGTTAGTACACATTGTGTACCAATTATTAAAAAAAATAAAATAAAAAAGTAATATACAGTGAATCCAAACATTTGCCGAATTGGTTATTTGCGAAAGTAAACAAAATAAACAAAAATATAATATAGTTAGCTATAACTTTTAGGATGCATTATATTAAATTATAAGACTTCAGATGTCTAACTTCTTTTACAGAATTATTAATAATATATTCTTTAGAAACGCATCTGTGTGACAAAAACTTACAATCGTTAATACAATTCTTAAGTTTTTAATAAAAAAGAAACATTTAATAAATTTTAAGGAATTACGGTACTGCTAACTGTGATATATAAGTTTTTTCAATTAACTTAAACAAGAGTATAATTTTGCTTAAATAAATTTAAATTGAAAAAATCAATTTTATTCAAATATATTTACGTAACAAAAGTACGCTGTGTAACAATACAAAAAATTATACTTCTGATACGACCACCAACGAGTGGACGTAAAGGTTGGGGTTGGACTGCCGCAGCTAACTTCGCAGTGGAGACGGCGTGGGCGATCTGAATGAAGCAATGAATATAACTGGGCGCCAAGAGGTTGAGTACCCGTTTCAAACCCTTCCAAAACGTTGCGGTTTTTGACACACCACCAACCCCTAAACGGGTGTCACACTGTATATATTGTTCTAGGCAGGGCAAAATAAAAGAAAACAACGCTAACAGACACATTCATATAATAAAACATTCAAATGTAAATAATAAATGAACATAATAGCAAATTTGCCACCTTTAGGTAAAGATCCACCCGAGCGGGGTCACGAGTCGCGTACGATTTTATATTTTAATGACAAAAAAATAATCCAAAGCGACAACCGTAGCTTACGTAAGCAGCGATAGCGCGAATTGCGTAATAGATCAAATGTAGCGACGCGCCACTAACGCGCGAATGCAACATTCGCCCAACCGGAAGACAAATTGCAGTTTAAAAAAAAATAAACAAAAGAACTGATATAAATTGAATGTAATACTAGATGCTATATGAACAACGACTTAATAACTAAACTTTACAATGTGCTTTAGAATAAAATTAATAAAAGCAGTCGAATAGCATAATCTTACAACTGATAATGCAAAAAAATTACTTAATTCAGTAACGAACGATAATAAGGCGGTGGCGTCCGATTAATTTTCGAAATCCTCTTTCGTAAATAAAAATAGGAAAATGCCTGACCTTAAAGTAGATTTCCATAAAATTTCCGTTGATAAAATTACCAGATGGCGACTGATTAATACGTCAAATAGCAGTATTAAGGATGATATTTTATGCCCTGGGAAAGGACCCTAAAAGTATAAAATTATGACGATATACGTTGTAACGTAATTAAAGCGTTCTGCGACCTACCTCGAGAGGGTACGTTGTAAAACCCAAAAATACGATAAAAAAAGCCACGTGGATGCGACACAGTGATCCTCAATTAAATGAGTTTTTTTTACTCTAAATCTCAATTTCCACACGATTAGTAAGAAATAATTGTACAATGATCCGTAAATCCTGAATAATTCAGAAGGCATTAAATCAATTCAATTAGCCCTAAAAGATGAACCATGTACATGCCAACACCACTTTTTGGCTAATAAAATGCTCACGTTAAGAAAAGAAGAATGTTTCAAAAAAAACTCGGGTTAAAAGGTCTCAGAAACCGCCAAAAATAAATCAGTGCCGTGCTTAAATGTGGTACAAAAGTATCGAAAAATAAATCGGAAATAGCAAGTTAAAAAAAGGTTTTAAATTAGAGGTAATTACTAAACAGCACTGGGATATAAAATAAGAAACAACATAATAACAGAATTTACAAAATTTTCCGAGAAAATGCCTTGTGAAAAATGTCGTCGATGCGCACGACTCTGGCAAGTCAAATTTACCAATGGTTGATTACGAACGTCGCCGAATTCAATTCGGTTTAGACTCGAAATCCAAATGAAAAATAAAAATGGCGTATTTACAATTGCAAAACAATATAACTAATTTCGAAAACGGAACAAAATCTTAACGAAAAATATCTAAGCTAATGGAAAATTAACATTAATAATTTACGATATGTAACAATAATCAACAAATGTTATGTAGGTAAGTGTAAGGATGAGGTCAATGCCATAAATATAAAGATAAACAAGTTTCCTTATAAATTTTAGGTTCAAAACACAAAATTAAACACACTGTTAATTACGAAAAATTAACAAGAACACACAAAACGCAATTTCAATTAGAACTCAAAATAAAAATAAGAAAACAAAAATAAGTTGGTATACGAGGACCATTCAAGAAAACAAATACCTCAATTTATAGAAAATCTAAATTATAACGTAACACTTCTTTTTGTCCAAGATTAGGATAATTTGTTGTATGCACTTTACGTTACGCATAACACAAAACTAAATTGTTGATTAAATGCACAACTCTCTTATAGTTCATATTATAGACTAGTTGGTGCAGGTATCGGTTTTATTACGCTCCTGTGTAATTCTGTATAGATAGGCTCACCGCTATGTATTATTTGTATCTTATGCACCTGTCTATATTTATGTTTCACTTAGGACGTAAAAATCGCTAACAAATTATTTATTGTTATTTATTTTAACTTCCATATTAATAAAAATGTGTCACAATTTTTTTATTTTATATTATATCTTGCGCAAACCCCCTGATGTAGTTTAGAGACCCCCTAATCAATTTTAATTTTACACAAAACCTCTGAATTATCCCAAAGACTTTTGGGGGTCTGTAGGGACTACTTTAGAAACCACTCCGTTAAATCTAACTACTGCTTTTGTAATTTTTTTGATTTCGATGTGTCAATTTTAATAATAAAATAAATAAAATTTTAATAATAATTTATACTAATTACTAGAAACTCGACATACACAAACCTAAAAAAAAATGATATTTTTGTTAATATATAAAATTTCTTCAAAGTTTGTTTTTTATATTTTAAATGTTTAGTTTTTTTAATAAAAACATCATGTAAATTTAAAAAAAAAAGATTTTACATATGTTTATAGTATACGTATTTCTAGTTATCCTTCGTTGCGGCAGCGGTCATTTCTTTCACATGCGATTATATTTCTACAAACAAAATGTAAGCATAAAAAAATGATTTATTTAATAATACGTTTCTTGCCATTTTAACAAATTCTGATTTTATATAAATTTAGTAAATAATACTTACAATTCAAAATTTTGTTAACATTGTGTTTTTAAATCATGCAATATTTAAACTCAAATTGTTATGAATTTTTTCTTGTTAACAAACTTATTGTTTATCTGTCATTATATTTGGCATTTATTTACTATACAAATTGAAAAAAAAATATTAATTTTCAACATTTATAGAAATATATTTTTTAAATAAGCAATTAATGTTTTTATTTAAATAAGTTAAACTAATTTGAGTTAAGCAAAAGAACAGATATGGTTTGAGTTGTTAGATATTAACTTAACTCAAATAAAGTTTATATATTAATAGTATTAATACCTACGTCTGTATATTTTTATGATTGAGAATACCACAAAATTAATGAATAACAAACCATTAGTACTTTAGAAGTTACGTATACAAATTATTTAATTTAAAATAAAAATAGTGACGCAAACGCTATTAATTGTTTTAGTTTCAAGCAAACTATAATTCGTATTCGACAATGCCAATTTAAATAAAACTTATTCATTGATTAAACATATAAATCTGTCATATATCAATTTATTTAAGCTTAGTTAAGTAACAGAATAAAGTTTCAAACAAAGCTTTACAAAAGTCTTTTTTATTACTACGTCTTATACTTAAATTTAATTTTTTTGAAATAGCTGATATCGATTTGATTTATTAAGTTATTAGACGCGCTTTATCAAATTTATCACTTTACATTGTACTTAAATGTAATCTAAATACGACGTAAATCACTGAAACTAACATATATCAAAAATACTGCAGCTGGAGATAATTGTAATAAAATTAATAGACCTCACGTGATGTACAAGACGCGACAAATATCGTCGTAATGGTTAATTACGCTGTTAGTGCCAAGTTTAACGGATTTATCGCTGGTTACTTTACGTTATAAAAAAAATATTTACAGCTTTACGCGAGGGTGGTCTGTCAATGATACAACACTTTTACTTAGCTAAATCATTTCTTAAGAAAAATTACTGAATATATATTAAAACTACAGAAAAAATACATAAAGTACTGTCCAACATTAATTAAAAGAAAACAAAAGTTTGCAAGAAAAGCAGACGGTTTTCTTGGATAGCTACAGAAAGTCAACAAGAAACTACTTCAAAGTTATTCCCTTATAAGCAGAATTAGCGAGACGGTTGTTTTTGTATGGACATCTGAATGGCCATTTCATCTCGATTCTTTTCAATTCCTTTTATGCACTAAATTAGAGTGTACCCAATATACATAAATTCACATAAATGGTTTCTTTTGTTTATCTGGAGTATGCTTGTCTGTAGTTGATGATTTTTACATTAAAAGAATATTAAAATCAAAGTCCATTGAAACTATAGTTTTAGCGGCGATTACTTATAAAGGGTTTCACAGAATTCATTGGTCAATTAAATACATTTTATTGTATTTCAAAAGTAAAAAGTTTAAAATTGATACTATTCGTTGTTTGAATTCTGATCATTTTACGTTTTATAAAATTCACGTTATAATGTATACAAATATGTCGTCACTACGTTAGTTTACGTTAGTATGTACTACTCAATAAAACAGTTTTAAGTTGATTCGAAGAGATCGATACAAATTTATTATGTGAAAATGGAAATAAACGAAAAACAGTTTATAAATTTAAATTTAAATTTCAATTGAATATAACGTTTATAAAACACAAACAGTAAAAACTGTGGTATAAACGACGCCCGCGAATCTAATACAAAATGATTATTTTTGTTTGATACAACGGTTATAAAAATATATTAAATTTTTCAATTTGTTTGATAATTTTAGATTAGTTAAAAGAAACATATTTCTTATAAAAAGATTAAAAAATAAATAAACTATTAAAAAATTGTAGAATAAAATAATAAATACCTGTTTTTCACGTATATGTTAAGCAACCAACATTGCTTGGATTGGTTTAATAAAACAAAAATTACTCTATAAAAAATTGATAATAGGAAGAGTGAAACACAACAGCAACAATACCCGTTTATTTGAAATAAAAATTATTTAAAATTTTTAACAGATATTCAAGACAACATCTTTTAACTTTGATGCACGTGTTAACTCTTCTGTTTAAACTTTGAAAAACATTATAAGCTTATAAACTTCAATATTTCGACAAGCATCAGTGGTTTTCAATTATACACAGCTGATTCTTATGTACTGTCCATAAAAATCTTATGGCATAAGATTTCAAAATTGTAAAGGATATCACCCTTTATATATCACACTTTCATTGTAGAATTGCTGAATAAATGCAATTGTCGTGTTGAAAGTTACCGCATTAACCCAAACATTGCCAAAACTATTTTATTAAAAATTTATTATTTCATTAATAGTATTCGTTCATGATGGGTTTATAAACAATTATTAATAAAAAGTTTTTTGTATTGCCATATCTAAGCAGATGGAAGTCTAATATTTTAATCAGCTTGGGCTACACCCGTCATGTTGTCGTTGTACTGCTTGATCAACTTGGGTTGTTGTACTATGTTTACTCTCTTTTTTTCATTTGGGAATATCTTTGAACTTGCATTGCTGGAAGAATTGGACAATTATTTGAAGCTGCTTACTACACTATTGTAGTTCCATTTGCAAACCACAATGATGTTATCTTCAGATGCTACGTGTTCGCAGTTTCCTTGTTCACAGTCTTTACCATGTCTCTTGTTTCTAATTGTTCTAGTACTTTTCAAGCCTTTTAATTTTAACTTAAGTTTAGCTGTTTAAGTGTCGTTAAAAAGATATCGTATGAAAACTTTATTTGCAACACATCAGCAAATTAGAGAATTACACGTGCTCACAGTTCTAAATGTTTATATTTTTCTGATAATGGAGTGGATTTTCTTTGGCATAGCATGAAGCATTCCATGTAACCCAGACGCGTTGTTCCAATCCACAGTTTTAATCCTCATCTGAATCATGATGTCCATAATATAGAACCATCGAATCATCTACGCTATGACATTCTTTATTATTTTTGCTAATATCAGAATTATCACAATAATGTATGTTAAACATAAGGAATTAAAAACGACATAGCCTTACAAACTAACACATATTATAAAATCTTAGGCTTTTGAGATTGTTATGTTTATGATTATAAGCGATTTTTGGCTTAGACCGCGTCGTAGTTAAACACCCAGACTTAGGCTTGGTCCTAGTCTCTTCTTGAGAGCCAAAACAAGAAGTAGAACTTGGCCTTTGCCGTATTGTCGTTCGTGAACCCAAACAAACTGACGTTTCGCAAGACACTTGCATCTTCAGAGTAGTAAATGTCACTGAAAGAAAAAGTGTAAATTTTTCTTCGTTATTACTCGGAGTAAGTGTTTGGGTCCTTTCTAAGAAGGTTGATCTTTGTCTTAAAGCATATAACACTGGTAGCCAAGATTTGCTGAGTCTTAAACCGTCTTCTCGATTTGTATTACATGGATGTTTTTCTATTTCCACAGCTTCGCGGATTAGTCTGGGAAAGTAGAAAGGAGTTCTAGCCAACACTTTAGTTTTATCAAAGTTCAGCGTGTGTCCTTGGTTTCACGCGTGTTCTGCTACTGGTGATTTAGTAACTCTGCGGTGTTTGCAGTCAGACATATGTCCTTTTACTCTAACTTTAATAGAGCGTCCCGTCTGTCCTATATAACTTGATCCACAGGAACAAGGAATTTTGTAAACTCCGGCATGTTTTAGAGCCTCTTATTTGTCTTTAGCAGATGTAAACCAGATGTTCAGGGTATCCTTAGTCAGACAGTTATAATATTATGATTTTTTAGCACTCTGCTTATTTTGTCTGTCGAACCCATACAGTATGGTAAATAAGCAGTGCTAGTAGGAAGTGATAAGTCTTCTTTGACTTTTGGATTTATTGCTCTTTTCCATGCGTTTTGGATCTCTTTAAACCCGTCCATCCATTTTGTTGTAGGGACTCCAACAGTGTTTCGTTTTCCTTTTGTAGATTTTCATTATCTGACACACGTATAGTTTTTTTGGCTAAAGTATGCAAAACAGTATTCTTCTGTACTGGATGGTGGTGAGATTCGGGTTTTAAGTATCTATTAGTGTGCGTTTTCTTTTTATAAACGGAATGCCCTAATTTTCCGTTATTTTTCTTTATTGCTAATACATCAAGAAAGACTAGACTGCTGTTATATTCTAACTCCATAGTAAATTTAATGCTATTATGTGAAGAGTTTAGATGTTGAAAGAACTGATTTAGTTTATCTTTGCCATGAGGTCATACAACAAACGTATCATCAACATATCTGAATCAAATTTTTGGTTTTAACTCAACATTTTTCATAATTTTAGTTTTAAAATATTCCATGTAAATATTGGCTATAACTGGAGAGAGCGGTGAACCCATGGCCGCTCCTTCTACTTGTTTAAACAAGTTGTCGTTATAACTGAAATAAGTGTTTTTAAAACAGGGTTCGATGAGCAGAACATCTTCAGTAATTCTCTCCTTGAGCAAATACAACACTTCATCGACCAGGACTTTAGTAAAAGGAGATACCACGTCAAAGCTGACTAGGATATCTTTTTTGGTTATACGCAAGTAATTTTCTCTACAAAGTTTGTAGAATCTTTTATGTGAGTTTCTGTATTTCCTGTCAACGGTAAGAGTTTTGCAGCTAGATAACGTGTTAACAATTGGGTTGGTGAATTGATGGTGCTCACTATCGGTCGAAGGGGAACTTTTTCTTTGTGTATCTTGGGAATTATGCCACGAATCTACGGTTTTCCCACATTTCTCGCCTGAAAACACGAACGTAACCAATCAATAGCAAAATCCAAAAAAAAACATTGTGTTTCATTAGGTTGCACGTCTTTTACGCGATTATAAATGTTTGTATATTATAAATAAGTCTATAATTTCATCATCAAACTGATTAGAAAAAGTTTCCATACGTGTTAACTCACGATTGTATTCAACTATCATTCTATACTCAGAAAATATCAGACGTAGTATCCTTATTTAAACACTAATAATTCTTTTTATGGTTTTTTTTTGTTTTTGTTACTCAAATTTCTCCCTTTTGGCAAAGTAAGATAAAGGAATGTCATCCTCACTATTATAATCTGAACTGCTGGTTATTTATTTTCTTTTGGCTTCAGCATGTAATTGACTACCTGGTATTATTATATTGTTTAGTGAAGTTTTATTTTCTTGGTCACCATCTTCATCCGTAATCTCAGCATTAACATTATTTGGGGGGCAAATAAAAATGTCTGTAGGACGTTCATTATCACTCGTAGCTTATATTTCTTCTAAATGTGCATTAAATGATAACAGTTTGTGCATGTAATTCCAGCAAAGTAAAAAAACAAGCGTCAATATTTTTATAATGATGCATTTTGCTACTATTCTTTCGAAGGAAAGTTGCAGTTATTGCAGTAATAAAACGAAATTTAGTTTACTAATAGATCTTTTCTGATTCAAAGCAATTAATGTCAAATTACAATTTACAGCTTCAAAGAAAAAATAATTTCTAATAACAAAATAGTGTTTATTTATCTTTTCTTCTTCACGTCGCAACTCTAAAGATAAATACACGTTTGCTATTAAATGAAACAGTTCGCTCGTGATTTTGAAACTGCAATGCACATATTTGTATTTCGATGCAAAAAAATCACAGTTTTGCAAGTTTGACATCTTGTCATCTAGCTGTGTGACCTATGACGCTTACATCAACATTGTTTTAGGTTGGTACTGTTACCATTCAGTAACATTCTCAAACATAATTCTGACGTTTTGTCTACATTTGTGGGTAAGTACTAATAACAACTGTAATTTTAAGATCCCAGTAGAACTTCGTCGTACTCTCATTAAAGTTGCATCGATTAATTTATCTAACATTTTCCAGAAGCAAACAAAAAGTAATATATATTTAACAATATAAATAACAAATGCTAAAAACAAAAAATTTAACATGTCTGTCAATCAAATCAAACTGTAAATGCCCTTGATATAATTTAAACTAAATTCTATGTTGCGTCTATAAATTTCATAATGTAATACCCTGTATATTCATTACTTTAAAGTTCGATTTCTATTTCCGACGCCCGCTAGGGAGTTTAGTTTTACTTCATTTCCTGTCAAGACATCAAACTATCAACTACTTAAAATCGTGCTTGTGATGATATAACATATAACTGTAAATAGCTATAAACGGCGGTAACATGTTGAAATTAGTTTAACACCAGCGAAATTAAAAATATGCTTTCAATAATTCTGCGGGATAAAACCACAACGTAAAAAGACATTGGGGCTAAAGCAATGTCAATGTAATTGTGCAAACGCCACCAGAATGATTTACTGGACGGCCGTTTCGCTCTTTTGGGGCTCATCAGCAGTAGGAGATGCACTCTAATGTAGTTCCCACAATTGCATTGAAGCCCCTTATAACTTTATATTTAAGTATAACGAAGTTACGATTCATAAGTGTTTGATGGCAGAGCCATCTCATAGTGTGATTTTATTATGTGTCTAAAGTTTACCGTAAACAGCTATAAACGGCGGTAACATGTTAAAATTTAATTTATTTACGCTATCATTTATAAATTATTTTAAACAATTAGCGATTAATACGTTGCCACCGAGTACTCAAGCCAAACAGGTTGATTTTTGTGTTTAATTTGTCCTACACATAGTAGGTTCTAAAAAACCTCCGGTCTTATAATAGTATATTTATCGGTAGTGATCTATGCCTAGTATATAAAATAAACTTGGATCAAAATCTGCAACTGGTAAGTTATCTGTAATTTTTTATAGCACTGGACAATCCATGTTGAATCTAAATGCGTTAAATTTTGGTGTTACTGTGCCATTTGTCATTTTATTAATATGAGTAATATTTTAATTAATTCCAGTTAATTCTTATTAATTTCGTTAATAACAAGACTTAATTTTGATACAAAATCATTTGTAATAAAATTTGAGTGACTACTAACATCTAATAAAACCTTACAAACGTGAATATTTCCTTTCGAATCAAATATCTCTAAATTTGCCGTCGATAAAAAGGTATACGTTTCTAATTTTAAATGTTTACTAACGTGATTACAAGATACATTGGCATGCATCGATGACGTAGAGGGTTCATATTTGAATCTTTCCATGTAGAATAACGTATTATGGCCTTTACGACAAAGTTTACATACACTTAATTTGCAATTAAAAGTAGTATGTTCTTCACGCAAAGTGGTGCATAATTTTTTAAGCCTTGCTTCTTGAAAAACTTTTACCGCTGTTAGCTCCTTAAATTTTTGGCATACAAAAATGTGATGAGATTGACTGCAAAATACGCATTTAGTTTGGGATTGGTCTTGATTGCAAACGGCGTTTACAGAATGTGGGTACTGTAAGTATGGTTTTGGTTTTGGTACGTAATTGTTATGAAAAACGGTTTTTTTTACTATTATTAAATTGTAATGACTCTAACAATTCATTTTTCTGCTTCAAAAATTTAGGAAATCGCTTAATTTTTGAATATCGATGGTTTTCCCATTCGCGTGTAGTAAAACAATCTAATTTTCTAACCATTACGTGTATAACGAAAACATCTCAATGTTTGATAAGTAAGTTTAAATTGTCTAATACTTTTAAATTTATTGATTAATTGCCGCATGGAACTTGAGTTTTTTGTTACGGTTGGTAAGTTGAATAGACCATTTACGTGGGTTTTGATGATTAACTTTTGATTATATCTTTATGTGAATAAATTCCATGCTGTTGAATAATTATCAGAAGTTGTCGCTAAAGATTCTACTCCCTGGCCTGCAGCACCTTTAAAACATGATTTTAAATAGTGCGATTTCTGAAAATTGGTAACAGCAATATTGTCGTGAATTAAACTTTTAAATCTTTCATAAAGTAATAGCCATTGATCATAATGGCCCTTAAAAGAAGGTAGATTTATTGACGGAAGTTGAAAAGTATCATTAGTTTGTTGTTTAACTACGTTATTGTATCTTTTAGAAATACTTGTAACCGATCTTTCGATAATGCAAGAAATTTAAACTAATTGCTTTTAAAACTTTCTCCTCCTTGAAAATTACGTGCTCATTTATGAGGGATCACTACCTGTTTTAAACAAATAAATATCGTTTTGATCTTGTAAAGTATCGGATTTATCTTAAATATTTTCATATTTTGATATTCGCATTTTTAATTCTACCGCTTTATAACTATCACAAACATTTAAAATTGAGCAGAATTGCGTTAACTGCGCTTTCAGTAATCCACGCTTTGCTGTTAAAGATTTTATAACGGCCATTTGTTGAGATGTATACGGTTTTAACAAGGATCGTGTTACGAGATTTATAATTATATAAAGAAAAAGTATATTGAAAACGAAACTTACTTGAGTTTTACCGAGCGATCTTATATTTGCTGTTGTTGAACAGTTTATTGATTTTTCGTAATTGTTGCGGCGTTATGTGCTAGTTGGTTTTCATAACACGTGGTTACGTTTACTTTAATTTTTATAATTTTGCGATGTTCTTAAATAATTAATGTTTTTACTCAATTCCGTTCAAAGGACCATGTTGAGGGTTTCAATAAAACTACTTTAGTTTTACTTAACGCAAGACGATTAACATGTATTTTCCACATTAATGGTTACAAACAAAATAATTTTCTTCTTAAAATTACCACTGCTTCCCAAGCTGTTCTTACGCATGTTTCGATTACCCAAAATGCGTAACCAAAAATTGGTCACTTTTAACGGTACCATATATCATACTTTGAATGCAAAATTAACATTTTTAATATAAATTTGAATAGAATAGGTATATTTCAAAAAACGAATCTGCATATTTGTCCGATTTAAAAATGTATTTGTTAGCATATGTTCATTCTTTTAACCTCTACTTGTTTTAGACGTTCAAGAAAATACAATAAGTAAACTCATTCTCATTTATATTTTGTGATTTTGTAAACGTGTCCGCAGTTTTGCACCATATTGTATCTTGTGTCTTAAACACCATCAGATGAGAATACCCATGTAGGTATGTCACGTGATTCAGAACTCCATTTTATATGCCGTTATTGTTTCAAAATACTCCTGTAGTTAAATTTATTATTAATATTTATTAGTTTATGCGTTTTAATAACTATTGTAAACATGTTTTTTTACAATGTTGGCCGATCTTTAATTGAAATAATATATTTATGTTATTATTATTTTTACTAAAAATCACGATTGGGTATATAAGTCATATAAAATATAATTTTTTTAGTTTAGCTTTTGGTATATTTTAAAATAGTGAAACGTTCGAGAAGTTATTTGCAACTTCGAGAGCCTTCGCACGGTTTTCTAAAACGTTCACCGAAAGATGTGGAACATACAGGAACGTTTTGCCAAAATGTATAAATACTGTGCAAACAAATCCGTGGTCAGTTATTTCTGTAATGCGATGACGGTAGTTTTAAGTAGATTATTCAAGTGGAAATAAATAAGTGATTAACACGTGTGCGATAAAGATACGGAGTACGTGACTTTGATATAAACAATTTTCGGTGTTCAGATAAATAGAAGTTATCTTCGTGTAAGTAATAGTGCGATATAATTAAAGTGTAAGTGTTTTTATTGAATATCTTTAGATTTCATAAGTTTTCGGTTAGTTTAAAAGTGTACATATATTTTTATAAGTTTAATGAAATTAGTTTTAATAATAAAAATTGTTACAATAGGTTATTATCGACTTTATAAACTTCAGATTTGCAGTCTATAGTCTATACAATTTTTAGAAATAGTGCACATAAACATTTGAACGTGATGTAAACGGTGCTTGTATTAACAAGATCATATTTTAAACATAAAAATATACTCAGTACAAAAAAATAAATAAAACTCGAGATTTTACTAGTAAATAAAAATTTTATTTAATAAACTATGACTATATATTTTTTGCCGTTTAAAAGTATTACAGGAGCAACAGTAGTCATATAAAAAAAAATAGATTTTGGTTTCAAATTTAGTTCAATTATTTTTTAATTGTTTTAGACTACAATTTTTAAATTTTCGTTAGAGTAGAAGGTTTGATGTTAGTTTAAATGTTTGTGAATATTTCCGTAAACTTATCTTAGTCTTAAATTAGCTTTATTTGCTGGTTTTATCATCTTTAACATCAGTGCGCAAAGAGAATTTGCTATTTCCAATACAAAAAAAACTGGTGTGACCACCACACGACTTTTCTATAAGGAATGATAAAGAAATGTATTTTTATAAGGTTATGTTGTCATAAAACCACTTTCAAATGATATGTTTGTATTAAAAACAATTAGTAAATCGCCAGTTAACCAGACTTTTGTGCAACCGGCTATTTATTTTTCTAATAAACTGTTAATGTTAGAAAAAAAATTATTTGAATAAATTGTTAGGAAGAATTATGTTTATAAGAAACTGTAAAAATAATTCGAATAATTTGCATTCGTACAAAATTATATAAGAAAAACTGTTTAAAATGGATACTTTCGGTATCTTTATCAGATCTATCTTTTGATAACGCCTAGAGAATATGACAATCCAGCTCTATACTAAATTTCAAGTTACTAGAACTTTTGGTTCGAGAGTTATCGTGGGTACATCGTTACACACAGACAAACACAAACACAGACACCCAAAATTTGTTTATCAAAAATATTTTTTCTTACTTAGGAGACCTTGAAACGTAAATTTATGCAAAAAAAATAATTTTTTTTAATCGTCGCAGGCAGGATTCGAACCTAGGTTATATAATGAAATTCACTTTAAATTGTAAAATAAATATCTAATAAACTGTTAATGATAAAAAAAATTATTTGAATAAATTGTTAGGAAGTAGATAAGATAAGAAACTATAAAAAGAATTCGAATACTTTACATTCGTACAAAATTATATAAGAAAGACTTCCGGTTTTTTTATCAGATCCATTTTTTGATAGAACCGAGAGAATATGAAATGCCAGCTCCATACCAAATTTCAAGTTACTAAGACTTTTGGTTTGAGAGTTATCGTAGGTACAACGTTACACACAGACACACACACACATATAGACACCCACATTTTTTTGTCAAAAATACGTTTTTTTGATTCAGGAGACCTTGAAACGTAAAATTCTTCAAAAAAAATTTTTTGAAAAAAAATAGCGATAGCTTTGCTTATAGGAAAGTAAAAAAGCTAGATTTGTTTGAATTTGTTTATTATTTTAAAAGCGGTATTAAAACAATTTGCAATTTGTTGGTATCAATAGTATTAAAGCATGCATAAAAATTAGCAGATTTTTGATAAATCCTTGTCATTATGGAAATATTGTTTTAAACAAATCTCTGCTGCAACACTAATAAAATAAACTCTAAGAAACCAAAACATTTTTTTATAATTTAGCTCTAGCAACAACTCTAAACTCGCACAGCATTTGCGGCTCATTTAATAGTTATTACACATTAATTATTTTGTAAATTAATCATATAATTTTATACTTTTAAAATTAAATTAAAAAAGGTAGACATATATAAATTTGTGGTGTTGCCAACATTGCAAACGTTAATATTCTTTGTTAGTGTAGTTACGTAATGGGAGAAAAAAAACTTTAAAGCTGCAAAATGAAAAGTACATAAAATTAAGTGTTAAGATTCAATTACTGTATTAGAATAAGTATGCGACAAGTGAAAAAATTATTTAAAAAATTTTTAAAGTTCAGTTAAATTAAAAAATAGATGTTAAAGATAATGTCAAATTTGACAGATTTTGTAATAAATGTAGTACTAACATTATATTTCCGGTGGTTTCAATTAATTGTTTTAAAAAGAAATGTGATTTTACAAAAAACAACACAAAAAATGTACTTTACTCTCGTTGAAAGATTCATAACATAACTCACTCACATGTAACAGTCGATAGTGAGGCCTGACGTCGCCTTAACATTCGTTACGCTTCACTTTACTTTCTACGCTTGTTACATAAACTAATATTAATTATATGTGCTATTTTGTAACAAATATATTAACATATAACAAAAAAAAATTTTACCGACGTTTTTTTTAAATTTATAAACGTATGCAAAGTTTTTGATTTTGTTTTTTTGTCAGGATATGGATTTCAATACAAAAAACAGACGTTAACAAAATATACACGTAGGCCGCAAAATAGAAAGAAAACAAAACAATTATTAAAGAACTCAATCTGATCACCATTTTTTTTTTTAATTTTCATCAAGTAACGAAATAAAAGCTTTACATGAAATACTGTTCAACAACAATTTCACACATACAATAATTACAAAATATTTTTACACAATATGGTAGATACAACAATAACGTATAAGCCTAAAGTGTGGTTTATAAATAAAAATGTGGTTCAAATGTTACTTTCAGCGGAAATGTCTTATTAGACAAGATGGTGTAAACTAACTGTCAGATCACATAAAAAATCAAACACCTAATATAAAATAAGAGCACAAGATACAATCCTGAACACGTAGGTCACATAAAAAAGAAATTACTAAGAATTTGGAGTTTAGACTCTAACAGAAAAAGAAAAATAAGAAAAACCACAACAGCAATGGAATACGTGTATAGAGAGAAAAATGTAGAAACAAAAGATTAGAATGCCAAAGACCGATGACGCTTAAGATCGTATAGCTTAAAACACTTACTATATATACGTATATGTAGGTAGGCATCAGAAATGTGTTTGTTTTAATTTGACATTGCTACTCTCAGGTAGTTGAGGCCCATGTAACTCACATGTAAGTTATTTTTCCATTTTGTCAATTAGGGTGATATCTGCACAATGCAATTTCTCTAAATTGTTAAAGCAGATTTTTGAAAAAATAAACAATTTTGCTGAAAGCATGTTATCCTAAAGTCTAATCTTAAATTAACAAACATTTTTTCAATATTTATTGGTATTTTCATATAATTCTACCGCTCTTGCTATAATCGCGTTATATTGCTGGATCTAAACAAATGATTTGAATACTACAAATTCTTTTGTATACCGAATACAAATTAACTGTTTCTCAAACATTTTCGTTTGAAAACAACGGCATACTTTTTTTTTAATAACGCAGGTGCACATCTTCTCATGTCTAAATATAAGAAATTAATTAAAAGTCTAAATTATATAGCGTGGGTTATATAAAATGATACAGAGGTGCAGTCTGGTCAGCTATAGACTTTTTAACATTTTTCAAATTAATTACCCAGTTAATATTAATCCGATCTTATCGTTTAAACTATATTAGATTCGTGCTATTATGTTTTTAAATCTTGTTGGTGATATATAAAGAACATGAACCAGTACCATAATCGATCGTTTAAAAGCGTGGGTAGAATTTAATTTTTCTTTTACAATGTGTACGTTTTTTTTCATTTTACCAAAGAATGTAACTAATTATTAATTTATGTCTGTAGTTAACGGCCTGACAGTAGTGTAATTTAACACCCTCAAATGGTGAGTGATAAAGCATATAAGGGTTTGTGGACCCTGGGGTGTAAAGCAGACCAACTTTCGTTCGAAGATCCTGTCCGCACTCAGCTGGAATTCACAGAGAACACACCGGGAGGTGTAAAATTCCCTTAGCAGTGACTAATATTCATCTGTAGCACAAAACCATGTTGTGTGAAAAAGTTTATAATGAAACTATAATTCATAATCAAAATTTTAATATTTTTTGGGGCGACTTTGATAATTAATTCTGTGATGGAACAAATTTGTTAGATATATAATTCTCGGTATGAGAAGAATTAATTTATAGTTGCATCTTTTGGTGCACTTTCCGATTAAACGACGTAATAGAAACTAAGCGCTAAGAGATTATCGTGCCAGACCTGAAAAATAAGTAGAAAGTACAACAAAATCGATATTGTATTCTTCTTGGATGTTTCAAATTAGTCAATAACGGAACAACGCTATATATTTCAATACCACGCCTGGTCATTTCCATGTCTGTGAAGCCGACATAAATTAGCATACACAAAGTTAGTTTAACCATCGATCTACCCTGCCGGTTTCTTTCTAAAACACGCTCTTTAAAATATGATAATGAATTTTTAAATGCCGAGGAAAAAAATATTACCAAGTAAAATGACATGGTTTTTAAGTACCCCTTTAAATTATTAGTATTTTACTGTCCATGTTATGCATTAATAATGAATCTTTTTTTTTAAATGGTTAACAGATAGATTGCTAATTAATTGGATTTAAAGTGAACTCTGATAGCCATGTGATTATTAGAATCTATAATCAAAAATACATTATATAACATGTGGTTGTTTGTTTAAAATTAATAAAAAATTAGTTCCATCTATGTGATAAATTATAAATACTAATAATTAAATTATTATACCCGATTAAACATAACACGAAAGAATTTTTATTATAAAAACACATTAAAACGTTGACATATTAATAATTGATGTTTATATAAGCTTGTCACTATTATGTATTTTGTTTTAATTAACAGTATCACATTGCTACATAATACGTTTTATGAGTTTTGTCACAAATTTGCATTTTATCTAAATTTAGAAAATGTTTTTTTTTTTTAATGAAGACGTTTCTGAATTTCAGTACTTTGCAGTGCCGCATTGTACGTTGCTTGTTGGAAGATATTGTGTATCTCTAAACTACTGAAATTGTGTTTCTGTCACCAACTCACGATTTAATAACTTTCAGGAGTCGTCTATTCAACGTGACCGACAACTTTCTAAACAGCCGCTTGCAGAATAATATAAAACGCATACTCAGAATTTTGTTAGATCTCACTTGAGTTGTTTATTATCTATTTGAATTAATTAATTTAGGAATTAACATTAGGTTGTTCAGATTATTTCAAACACTAAAAGTTCTATAAACTTAATAATTTTGATTTTTCTTTTAAGATAGCTGCGCTTTGAAAACTTCTGTACTTATGTTTACTGTTATTAACAATTTCTTCTAAACAATTTTTTTAATAAAATGTAGATATTAGTAAGAATAAATAAATTACTTAATGCAGAAAATGATACATTCTGTAGTTAACTGCGTCTATAAAAATATCAAGTGATCAAATTCTACGCCACTGACGAAATTGTTATTTCAGCACAATTTGTTAATTCTTTAATATTTTTCCTGCAAATAACATACTCTTTCTTTGTAGTCGCCATTTTTAGAGATATTTAAAGTTAAACATAAAGCTGTACAAACAATTTTGATTTTAATGTGTATTTATCACGAGGGTGTTTTTGGGGCATAGGATTGTATTTATTATACAAATTGTTACAGCGACAATTTACTTTATTGTCCACAAATTGTTGTTGGGATTTATTCAAGCCATCCTGTTAAATTATGTGAATGTGGTCATTGGAATTGTTAATTTGAATATCGTAGACCCATTTACACTCCAGATTTTCTGGGATTTGAGCACATTTGGTCAAACCACTTCAAAGCCACCCACCACATACGGTAAGATTTCATTAATTTCCACTTTTTTTAACTTTATTCACTTCATGTCTTTTAGGCTTTTTTTTCTTCTCTCCTCATTAAACTCCTACACGTAAAATTCAGTTTGGATAGTAAAGTATATGTTTCGAAGATATGCTATAGTACATCACCTCTTAAGTATCGCCTCTATTCTACCCGTAAACAGCTCCAGTGTGGCCAGAAGCTTACTCCGTTATTACCACCAGGTAACAAAAACTAACCACAGGAACATCGTTACACCATCCGTCGAAGGAGATCGAGAGTGGCAACCCCTTATCGAACCACTGAGCCAGGCACTTGAACCCACGTATCCACCAAGGAGGTTCTCCTCTCGGTTGTATCTTCTCTACACAAGTCAGAGGGTTTTAGTTTTTACCTAATCTTAAGTGCACAGATTAGAGGTTATGTTTACGATGTAATATAAAGAATATCTGTTTACCTGCAAAAGCTGATTATAAGTCGATTGTCGCTGTTACAAAGTATTATTACCGTACGTGTCCCACATGAACGTTTTCTGTGTTTATTATAATTATTATATCCGCTATCATACGAAAGTGCATTATATTTAATTTTTAGGTTAAGGTTAAGTAACTTGAATTAAGCATTAATTGTGTCGCGACTGCCGTCAACGGGAGCCGGAATAAAATTTGAATTTATTTATTTTCATGTAAATATTATGGAGAATAATGCGGGACGCTTAGCTTATACGTTTGTTTTAACTTAATGCGTACTATTTCGTCGCGGTTTTGCACGTATCGAAAGGCCTTACGAACGGAATACTCACCGCTGACATTATTCAGTAACGACGCAGGTAATACTTAAGTGTCAATTAGACGACACTTGCCCCGCACTATTGCGTTCCGATTTTTCGTGTTGTTTTTTTTTAAATAGGTTTGGTAATTTGATGATTTTTTTTTAATCTGGTTCTCTGCGAAGGTAAATCATTTATTGTCGAGTTCTGTCTGGGTTATGGATAATAGTCGTATCTAATTATTTCTTTTTGTTTACATGAATAAATTAAGTTGATAGTAACTTTGATTTCTTTTCCCCTTTTTGTCACGAGTTGTGTGGAAAAATGAAACCTTAATCTGTTTTAACAAAAAGACATTATGCTGTTAATGAAATTTTTTGAAACCAGTAGATGAATTCAACATTTTCATTTTTCTTTTTTATCTACTGAGCAAAATTAAATCGTGAAGAATGATCTCTAGGCAATAAATTTTGTATGGTGTTACGTGCGAAATTTTCATAACGTAATACCCTGTATATCGAATTATAATTAGATTCCGATTTTGACGCCCTCTGCCGATCTTTCTGGTTACTGACATGTTGCGGAATCTATTTTGAAGCTGTCAATTACGTGAGACGGTCGGTGTCGTTGTGAATTGACCTAATCTAAAATTTTATTAGTACATCCACTGTGATGGACAGGAAATTATCAGTTAATTACGAATGTAACGTAATTTATTCGGCACAGGGTAAGATATTTGCATCCGGTTTGTTAGGATTCTTTTGTAATTTCTTTATTAATTTGATAGCCGTTTTGCCACGTTTTGACCACATGTTCAATTTAATAAAAGAACAATGAAGAATTAATACTATTGATAAATACCGTCACTGAACGCTTAAGATTCTGGAAGGCATCTTATCCACAACGAAAACGAAGTCTTGGCTAGCATTTGCCTTTGAGATGTTATTTCTTATACGCCAGTCGATTGCGATACCAACCTTTTTGTAATCGCAAATAACAGCATTCGATACAACAAGTTTTTATATCTTATTTCCTTTATTATTATTAACGATTTTTTTAGCTTCCTATCTTCGTGAGTTATTGTGACACGATTTACTATTCAATATCTATTCTAGGCTCACTTACCGGGGAAAACGTTTTCTTTGCTCAAGTAGGTACTGGATTGTGGGTAAGTTTATTTAATTATTGTTTCGCTGTGAGAAAAGTCACTCACGGAACTTTTGTTTATGTTAATTTCCGTAATTACGTTTATTGTTACAATACCATTAAGGAAATTTTATTAATCATTTTGTGTGTATCGCATGCTGTGTACAAACGATATTTGTTACGAAATTTTCTTCGCTATTCGCTTCGACTTAACCTATGTATTGTATGTTGATACTTCTGGCATTTATGAATTGAGAATTAGATATTCTTGTTAATATTCTACGTTACTAAATTGAAGTTTTTATACCTGTTAATCTTGCTTTTATGGTAACATACCTTTCTTTTTTAATTGTGGTTATCCGAACACCAGAGTAACAAGGATTACGAACCTAAAAATTCGTTACAAATTTGGACCGTCTGTCTTGATCGAGGCAGAAGTGTTAATTATAAATGATCTGGCGCTCTTAATTATTATTTACTTGAACCTCCCTTATCTCCGACTTTGTGAGTTGACTGTGCAAAGTTCGTAAGACCTAAAGCTTTTAACAACGGATGTAAAGTGGTAAAGTCGTAAAGTTTAGTATTAAAAAAACTGAAGAGTGGCTTACTTTAGTCATTACTGATAAGTACAGAGTCCTTAGTTCCGAATTATTAGCAACTCGCACTAAAATATCATTCTCTTGATCAGTAGCTATTATTTTAGATCGTCCCACATCACTTTTAGGCTTAAATTTTCTAGTATCTTCTAATTGAATAAAAATGTGAAGGAAAGTTTGGCGATTGGGATAAAATTCTGTTTAGAAACATTTCTGAATATCTTCGAGCAGCAGCAAGACCGCAATAATTTTTTTATACATAAATAGAAAACATATCTTGCATTTCAAGATTAGTATAATTGTTATGCCGCGGCATTTTCACTTAATCAGCTTTTTAAGTTTTACAACAATCACAATGTTTAGTGCCAGTATATGTCGTAAGTTAGAAGATTGCTTAGCTTAGCTAAAGAGTTGATCTCGGAATTGAACATTTGTTGTAAAATGTTTAGATAAAATATGCTTTTTGATGTTTTCATGTTATTAAAATTGTTCTTTTATTTAGATTATTATAAAATAATTCTTTTCAGAATCACAATTTGTTTTAAATGTTGAATGCATTCGTTTCAAGAAATTTCAAACAACATTATGTGCAGTTTAATTTTTAAATATCTGGAAAAACAATGACTACATCGTTACGAATAAAACACCCTGTAACTCAGTATGGAGTCACATTTTATATATAATCTTTTCCAATTAATAGAAAATAAATCGGATTAAACACCTATTAGAACAGAAAGCATAAGATAGATGTTTTCTATATTTGTTTTACATATTACACGTATCTACAATACAAATCGCACATGACAAATATCTAACTTTTGATGACGCAGTGCGCGAAAATTGTTTTTTTTTAATTGAATAAACAAGTCGGAAAAAGTTTTATTTATTGAAAATATTTATGCACACAAAACGCTTTCATTTCTGCTCTTACTTATCAATTCTTTTAAGTAATATTTAAAATAATTGTTAACAACATTTTCTAAATATTAGTTTAACCGTAACCCTACATTATACATATATCTATTTATATATAAATGCCCTTTACATATTACGAAATAATGTCTAATATTTGTTTAAGAATTTCACAGCTAAGTGTTTTTTATAAAGTAGTCGATAACAACAACAGGAAGTTAGTAAATAAAAACAACATAAAGTGTAGAAAAGCGTATGGGTAATTAGTTTAGAAATTCCAAGGTTGATAACGGAAAAGGGTATTTATAAATAAATAAGTATATGTATAATTTAGGGTTAAGGTTAAACATATATTTAGAAAATATTGGTAATAGTTTTTTAAGTATTATCTAAAAAAAGTAAAACCAACAATAAAGTTTACAAAAACGTTTTGTTACCTTAAAGCAAGTAACTTACTCAGTTTGATTTGGCAGGTGGGTCGCAAGTCTCGGTGTGCTAATCCTGCGCTAAATTAAAAAAGCGTCAAAGCAAGTAAATCACACCCAATACATACCTTATTTAAATCTCTCGATCACTAAAAGAAACAATTGGCAAAGCAAAGATAAACAATAATATATTTATTTCCAACAAGAGAAAATGGGCGTTAAAATAAAAAAAAAAGAAATAAACCAATAACAATTAAGCAGTTGATGATGCTAATCGCTAAATTCTCCAAAGACCAACATGGACTAGTCAAATCTGACCTCGATGCGGAAGATAAAATGAATTATGAGAGCGCAAGAAAAATGGCGCAACCAAAAGTTATTTCACTGTTAAAAAAAGTTGAAAAAAGTGATGCTACGTGCCAGTACTAAAAAACAATGAATTATTTAATCGATTCGCTTATAGATAAAAAGAGAACTTTAGAAAGCCGCGTTTAAAAAATATGGTACAGTATTTTCTTCCTTAGATTTTGGCGTGAATACATAAAGACACAAAACGATTATTCGTTAACTCATAACTTTATTACCCTAAATACGTATACATGAATTGAACTAAACGGCTATATGCTCTTGAAATTAATAGAGATGTTTAAGCAATCTTTAAATAGCAGTGACCAAATATTAACTTCTGATATGTTTTGTCCATGGTTATGGAGCAGTCAACAATGTGAAAACCTTTTTAGAGCTGCTCGCTCTTGGACTTCAACTTATTCCACTATCGTAAATTTCAGCATAATGGAGTTCATCAACCGTATTGAGAGAATTTCATTCGTGGATTCAGTTGTGAATGATTTGCAGAACCAATTTACTTTTCCGAGGGAAATAAAGAAAAATAGTTGTAGTACAAACTACAACCTAATCACGAAGGCAGAAATAGAAATAATCGATATAAAAAAAAGTGGTGAACAAAGCGCTTGATAAAGCTTTCACTGATGTGAAACAATTGGGCATGAACATTCCAAAATATTCTGCATATAATGTTGACATCTCGGTTGACATCAATTTCATAAAAATAGCTCGGTGAAAATTTCGGAGGAAAACTTAGAAGAAAATGACGAGATTTCAGAAACAGAATATAACAAAAGCGAGAGTGAGAACCAAAGTTTGGAAAAAGAGATTTTAAAAAATGATGATACTATCGAAATAATAGAAAACAAGATGAAAACAGTTAATTTTGAAGATCTGGACATTAAAGATTATTCCGACCATTTGGCTAGAAAAAAGATAAAACTATCCGAAACAAGTCCTTTTGTCAAAGTACACTTGGCAAATAAAGAATTGATAATTAAAAAATCAACATACTGCTGGTTACTAGATGAAGGAAAGGGTAGGGTCAGCAGTGACCGAATTAAACGTTTTCATGTAAGAAGTCGTAAAACCTATCGAGAACAAAACAAAAAAGACGAGAAGAGTGAAGACGAGAGTGAAAATGAAGAACCGAGTGAAGAGCTAACTAAAGATGAGGAAGATGAAGTTATCTGGGAAGAGAATGATTCCAGCAAATATTGTAGTGAAGAAAACTTTAATGACAGTGGAGAAAATTAAGAAGAAGAAAACCTGTCAAAAGAGCTCCAATCAGAAAAATACTACGCCGTTTACTATGACCATAGCTGGTTCCTCGGCAAAATCCTCGACATCCAAGGCAATGCATGTACTATTAAGTTCCTGAAAGAGGAACTCGACCAATTTTTTTGGCCAAAATCGGATGATATCCAAACGATTGAAAAAAAATGTGTATTTTTTGGGCCCGTCGATTTAATAAGCTCATGTATCTTTGAAATAAAAAGGCATGTGCAACAACAAATTAACAGTCATTTTAAGAAAATTAAAAAGACTAATAAAGGCAGTATTATAGTAATACCAATGTTCCTGTTATAATTTTTATATTACTTTTGTAAGTAAGAAACATTTTTTTAAATATTTTCCAAGAGTTTTCTTTTTATTTGTTTACATTTTCTTTATTAATAAAGAGTTTTTAAAGTACAATGACTTTCATTCCTCATACATTTTAATTATAATAAAATATAACACTAAACGAAATTATGAACTTGCAGATCTCGCAGATCAATTACAATTTGAAATTTCGATGATTCAAGCTTTCAAGGCTCGTTTCTAGGCACTAATATATGATATAATTGAATGAATATATTTAGATACTTACGAAAATTGCAGTGTAATTGCAACTTTTAGAAACTTGAACTGAATTTTGAGTAACTAAATTGTACAGCAAGTAGTAGTGAAAGTATTTGTGGATGAAGTATAAGGAAACTAAGAGGAAACCTAAAAGTAATGAAGGGAAATTGAACGGGACTTGAAACGAAATTTAGAGGAATTAAAATGGAATTGATGGAAATTAGAAGGGAATTGATGGGAGTAGAATACATTCAGCTTTCCCCCAGCACTTTCGCGAATTAAATTAATTCGCGGGGTCAATTAAGGTTATTTCGCGGTTTCGCGTTTTAATCGGCGTTTTAATTCGCGTTTTCGTTTTAATCGGCGGTTTAGTTCAAAATCGGAACTTATAATTTTTAATTGTAATTGTTACACATTTTATAATCTGTCATTTTGATTAATAATTATGTTATGAAAATAGTAGGTACTATCAAAGCTATAATTATTTCTAATTTTGTTTGTACATGCAAAAATTATAAGTTCCGATTTTGTAAATAGGTATACTAACATGTAGTAAAAAAAAATGTAAAGAGAAACATCTGTATGTTGATCAATAATGTTTAATTGTAATTGTTATACATTTTATAATCTGTCGGTTTCATTAATAATTATGGTAATAAAATAGTGCATACTCATCAAAACTATACTTATTTTCGATTTTGTTTGTATATGCAAAACTTCCAAAAATCAATCAATAACTTCTAAGAGTTTCTTCCGATTTTTATTTTCTAAGAAATGGACAAGGGTAGCTCAAATAGGTAAGCACTTGCAGGTAGTTTAGACTTTCGAAGAATCACACAATCAAAACTAAGTTTAATTGAAATCAATGATCTGATATCGATTAAATAAATGTAATTGCATAAATTAATTTTGGATTCATTTGATTAAACAGAATTAAAACGTAAATCAAAATGCAAATTAAAATGATTTGATCAAGCAGATTATTCCACGAATTACAAATTAAAATCAAAACTCGAATTAAAATAATTTAATCAAATCGCAAATTAAAACTCCAATTAAATTGATTTAATCAAACAGATTATTCCAAGAATTAAAATCAAAATCGCGAATTAAAATGATCAAACAGATTTTTCCTCGAATTAAAACGTATATTAAATAAAAAACGCGAATTAAAATGATTTAATCAATACGCGAATTAAAACTCCAATTAAAACGATTTAATCAAACAGCGAATCCGCGGATAAAAACAGGTAAAATTTAATTAAATCGCTAATTAATATGCAAATCCGCGAATTAAACCGCCGTTTAAAACGAAAACGCGAATTAAAACAGGTAAAATTTAATCAAACCGCGAATTAAACCGCCGATTAAAACGAAAACGCGAATTAAACCGCCGATTAAAACGCGAAACCGCGAAATAACCTTAATTGACCCCGCGAATTAATTTAATTCGCGAAAGTGGTGGGGGAAAGCTAAATGTGTTCTACTGATGGGAATTAGGACATTGTGGGGAATTAAAAGGGAATTGATGAGAATTCAATAGGAATTGTGAGAATTAAATGGGAATTGAAGGGAATTATTTCTTAGAAAGGGAATTTGGCGTAGGAAAGTTTTGTACCGATTTCCCCCTCGTCCTACACTATTCGTTTGTTTGTATTACTTTTCCTTCCAAGACACTTATGTATGAACATAGAATGCTTCGTTTAAAATTTGTTTTTCTGTTTGTTTTATTGTACATTAGTTCGATTTTGAATCGCGTTTTCTTCGCCGTTCTATTTTTATAACTATTGGATTGCTTTTATCACTTTTTCCTTTTGTTTTCTTTTTTAATATTTTGAATAATAGAACATAAAAAATGTTTGATACAAAAACGACTTGTCGACGTAGAGTTTTTGTATCAAAATTATAAAGAAAAACGAAAGCTTTGATAATATTGAGAAGAAACTTCCCCAAAAGCTACAGATGGTTGTTTCTTCTATGTCATACTTACGAACTATGTTTAAGATTTTTGCAAATACTCTTTTTTGGCTTTAAAGTGATTTTTAAGCAACTAAGTTAATAGACTTTTTCTTCTAGCCGTGTTACCGGTTTTTTTTACTTACAAGATTGCTTATTATGGACTAGATGTTAACAACGCTATACTTACTAAAAAATAAATTTAGAAAACACAATTGCTCAAGCATTTCTATCTATGGCGTTATTCAATAATTTGTAGTCGAGTTTTAGTGGCGTCTTAGTAAAATTCAAATAAATAAATTAATTGTGTTACGCCAGAACAACATTTCAACAAAAAAAAACAAGTTGTTTTTATGTAAATGATTTTCACGATTAATCATATAAACTTGTAGTTGCATTTTTAGTTTAGTAAGTCGTTTAAAAACTTGCTAAACGACAAAATGAATTAAACTAGAAACGTGTACCTTAACTCGCAGGTTAAAAGTCGTCATTAATCGTTCTTGCAGCGTAATATTTTACTCTGCTGATGGAACTAATGATTGTTTGGCATATAAGGCAAAGATGTTTTAGATACATTTTTTATGGTTGTCAAAATTACAGCAGTAAATTTAAAGATCTGTAAACAATTTAAATAATTTATTAATTAGAAACTTTTAAATATTACGGAAGTGACATAGTAACCTATTGCTTGTATTTTAATTTGAAAACTTGATCAAGATTAGTGTCTGGTTTACTAACATCTTAACGGTATCTAACATGTATTTTGTCGTCATAGTAATTTATACTGTTTTTTATTAATTGTCTTTGTAAATAAAAGTTATTTTAGAGATTGTATACTTGTATATAATACATAGTCAACACAATGATTCGAATCATTATTCGGTAAGATCTAGTGTCTAATTGATGTTTTCCATCATTAAAATATTTTTTTAGATGTTTTTAGTTCTTAATGTTATGTAATTACGAAATTTAATACTTTCTGTTATACAAATCATAAAATTAGGCATTATTGTACTGTTATCTAATATATTGCACAACTCATACATTTTTTTAAGTGTTATACTTTTACTTTAATTTCAAGTAGTCTTGACTATGGTTATTGTGTGCAAATTAAGTTTCTTTAATATGTCATATTTTTTATACAGTGCACGCTGTTTAACAGAATCATATTGGGATTTTACGTTTTTCACAACAATAACCCAATGATATCAAATTCTGATATTCGAAAAAAAACAAAAAAATTTTTATTGGCTAGAAAAGAGCGTGTATCTGGTTGACAGGTTGTTGATTTAGAAGGTTAAATCATAGCATCAATACAAAAAAAATGTCGAAAAAAAAGTTCTGATAAAACATTTAAAAAACCTGTTGCAATAAATATGTAGTTTGTTGGCACCGTTAACAGAAAGAAATTAAAACTAATGTTATCGTGTTTAATTCACTGTTCTAAGAACAACACATTTGTTCTCAGTAATTTGTTGACACTAAAAATAAAAATAAATACAAAATATTTTATCACATAAAACGTAGATTAAAAAATTGCACACTTTTTAGTATACTAAAAATACAACGTAACGTATTTACAGATGTTTAAATTAGGTAATGTTACGTAGGTGATACAAAATACTTGAATCAATAAATAACAATGGAAAAATAAAGTTAAATCACTAATAATTAGACTTCACACCATATGGACTTTTAATGTACATAGAAAAAAACGTTCGATATCACTTGAATTCACATAAACCTAATAAACTTTAATTAAAAACTTTATTTAAAACAGGTTATTGTTTACGTATAGAAACTGACCTCAAAAGAAAATTAATACCATAAACCAAAATTATGATTACTATATACGATGTCTTTTTTATGTAGAAGCATACGTCCGGTCTGTTTTTAAATAAAATGAAAACATTACCCAGCTGATAACATTATCCGTGATTGTAATAAGCGGTGTGCACTGTATCTTTATAGTTGTTACAAACTACGAGTTTAAAATCTACATTTGTTTTTATATTGGGTATATTTTTTTGAATTCGTTAAGTGTATGTCCATATGTTAGTTCTTTTAGACATTATTTGCAAGTAGGTTTTTTTGTTTTTAATACCATTAATAAAAATGTTACGTCAGTATGTTCAATTCTTTATTTAGTAATTATTGTTTGTTTTTGCGGTTTCTTGTCAACAAAGCATCAATGAATAGTGCAGTCATCTACAACTGACGTTTCTAAGTATGTCGTGCTAACAATGGTAGTTTATTACTCTTGCAACTGGATTCACTAAGACGGACTACTACTTTTGCAGTCGAATCGTACTAACAAGTGTTTTTCTCAAAAAATGGTAGAAAATGAAATATTTTGATCTGAAACTTAGTTTGATTTATCTGAGACACAAGTAATGTTATAAATAGTAAAGAAAACCTACTGAATGAATATTTATCCAATAGTATTAAATAAATGAACTATTATAGGTATTTACCTATTGGTAAAATTTTAGAAAATATCTGAAATTTTATTTGTGTTTGTAACATAATTTCTTACAAATTAAGCTGATATTGATTTTTTTATTTTATTTTAATTTCTGAGAAAATATTTATAAAAGCTTATTCGTCCACACAAGAAACACATACAACGGTAATGTTCATTACAAGCTTTTTAGATTTCCTGTTCTTTCGTCTTCGTAAATAAGCACAAAAGCTTAACGATCAGAAATTGTGGTTTTCATATTTTGCAGTTTTTTTTCTTTTTGCTGCAGACATTGTTGATAATTGAGCTCGGCTTAACAGGTGCGCGTAATTTGATTTCAGTTGGTCCATAACGTCAATGCCTTCATTTGTTAGATTATAAAACGTTATTACTTCGGGCTTTGCACATTCTTAGTATTGGTTGTTTTTAGTTTATATGATATCAACACACTTGAGAATTCCAAAAATGCAAATAAACTGCTATATATTTCCATTTAGCGTCAAAATACCTGGTGATCTTGTTCTCTAGAAGTTAGATTGTTAATTGAGGAGAAGTAAAATAATTATCCATTGTAATGTTTTTCTTTTTTTCCAGAATAGACAGAGCTAAATGCATAACAACAGTGTGCCAAATTGTTATACTTGTATGAACTATCAAGTTGTTTGCCTGAATATATTTCAATGTATAATGTGTGCCTTGCATCCGCTTGAGAATAAATTTCAACCCGTATTTTGCGTGTTTCTTACTTATATATTGACAGAATTTACACCGGACCCAAAATGCTTCCAGCATCTCATCAACAGTAACATATTTTCCTATTTGATAATTGTTTACACCTATTATAGAAATCTTGAAACATCTTTCTAATTGGTGCCAAATGATTAATTGCTCTCGTACTTCGTGTGTTTATGTCATCAAAGCTCCCAATAGCAAAAGCATTTTTTTCTTTGACATGGTTGCTTTAAAACACTCTGGAGCACAGTCGTCAGAATTCCACAATTATTTTACATTTAGATGTGCTTTTGTTACTCCTGTCATTTAAAGTTGCCCTATAAAACCAAATATTTTTGTAGGGTTTGTCTCTCGACAATCAAGACTACTGTAAAGTGATTGCAGTTTTTACAATCAATATTTTTTCGTGTCAACTGGACTCTAGTTAGTTTCAGATTCATCCACGGACTGTTCTGTTCAACAGTGATTTAAATACTATGCTCGGACTCTGCATTACTTTCTGCTACAGATGCAGCGGTCGCCAAAGAAATAGTTTTTTTTTTCTAAAAGCCAGCAACTCAACAATCCTTCTTGTAATGCCATCCTATAAAACCCAAACACAACATTAAAAAAAACCGTCATTACAGTTTTACAACTTTATTTCAGTCCAATTAAATACATACCTAATATTTAATGAAAATAAATTAAATAATCTTTTATTGCACGTTTGATTAAAAAAAACTGATTGTGACCTTCCGGCAGAGACTGATGATTGCACAACGTGTGGGGTGTGTAATACAAGTTTTAAGTAGAAACTAAAGAAAGTCTTTTAATAAGACCTAGAGTTCTGGGTATTTGATTTCATTTCGTGGCGTGAGCAAAGTGCTCACGGGGCGAGTTTTGCAGGGTTAATGTAACAATGTGCATTTTTGGAGTAATGGAAGCCAATTACTCCAGGGTAATGTAAACCCATTATTTTGAGCACACTTACATACAACATTTTATTTTACTATGTATATCTACAAAAGTATAGACACGCAGCAGTATTACTGATGCCAACAAATTATCATATCATCATTAGACTAGTTTTCAACTAACGGCAGTCATAACTGCTGTAAGAAATTGCAATGGTATCAGAAAAGTTTCCAAAACACTTAAAATTCCTAGAACAAATTGAAGCAAAACAGTCAAGTTGTCTTTCTCTAGGACGTGTCCCAGTGTTTTCAGAAGAAAGGGAACAACAACTACTAGAACACGTACTGCATCTTTTAACTTTTTTTTATAGAAGTTCTAGGCGAAAGATTAAAAAATGTGCATATGAGTACGCCGTACAGATTAACTTGCTTTGTTTCTCCAATAATAATGAAAAACTGTAGGCGATAATTGGCTTTAGGTTTTTATGAAGCGAAATCACAATATAGTCTTGTGGAAGCCCGAGGTTTTAGTATTTAAAAAAAATCAAAATATAATTTTGTGATTCATAGGATATTCAACACATGCAAGACAGAACTTTCAACTGTTCAAACGCCCAAATACTTTCTCAAAAAAGTTTGAAACAAGTGAAATTTGTGACAAGTTGAAAAAGGAGAAGAAATATAAATTGTTGTTTGTGCTTGTAGCACATCGGGGACTTTTGTTATGAACCCGCAATTTCCCACGGTCCGTTCATTAGATTTTCTTCATATGGCAATGTTGAAATTGTTTCTTTGATACTAGATAATTATTGTTTATGAAGAATAAGATTTGTTGCAAATCGTGACACCTACATGTGACAGGAAACTTTTTACAAGAACACGAAAATTGTCTGACGGATAAAGTTTCTTTGCCGTTAGTCATTACAACTTGTCCAAGTTTCATGATATCTTTAATAGGTTAAATAAATTCAGTAGGCTTTTTTGCATCGATATTTAGAATGTGGTTTTCGGAAATGAAGAAGAGTTTAACATTAATTTTGTCTTTGAGTACTTGGAAATACAATTCTTCATTAAAAATATCAATTCCGTTTTATTTTTATACCAAACCATCAGCTACTATTTTAACAGCTGCTTAAAAATCGTTGCTTCCTTCTCGAGCCGTTCGTTATAAAACCGAGCCCGCAACGGCAAAACGCCAGTTTCAGTTGGAGCTCAATCCAAACAAAAGTCCGGGGTCCAAGAGCAGCCAACTGAACCAAAAAGGTAGGCCGTCTTAAGTATATTAATCAAACCTCAAGGAATTACCCTCTACCCTTCTCTAACCCTCCTTACCGGGCGTCATATTTGTAGTGTCGAGGCTTAGCTTGTGCAATAGGCCGTGAACAAGAGGTTCAAGTCACGTCTTGAAAGATTTTTGCACGGCTACTTGTTCTACTCTATTCTCTACCGGGCGTCGTATTTGTAATGTTGTGTTTGGACTGCCTAATACACCGTAAACACTGGGTTTAAGTGACGTGTTGAGAGATTTTTGCACGTTTACTTCTTCTACTTTAAGACCCATCTTTTACCGACACCGTTACGAACGTTGTTGCTTGCCGAACGCAAGCTTAATGTCATTTGATTTGTTCATTTCACGTTTGCTTGGTTTCCGTCTCCGCCGCTCCCGCTGTCTTTGATTAGCTTGCCGAAACTACTGTTCCGTTTTAAAGAGAAAAATGAAGTTGTTTTATCTACTGCTATCTTTTAGCTTTGCTTTTAGGACCACTCGAAGCCCTGGAAACCCGTTTTTTTACTGCAGTTACCCGGGCAACACCGTCTAACAGGAGAATAAACAGTTCGAACAAATCTGGCGCCCGAGAACCGTGCCGTCCTTTAGCTTTCTATTTCAGATAAGTCGTCTGTCCGGAGTAAGCGTCACACAATCTGCATAAAGATTTAGCATACATTTTTTTGATTTTTAGGTTGCAAGTTACTAGTTTAGAGAAATTGTCAATATTCTTTTCTGTAGAAAGTTTTTCTTTTGTAAATGCGTTTAATTTGTGCTGCATATTTAAATGTTTCTTGCAAAAACAAAAATCTGGTTAAACTATCCAGCACGGACTATGTCTACAAAATGTAGAAAAATTGTTTTTATTTTTGAGAAATTGTGCATAAAATTTTGTATGCAGTACTTTAAAGCGCTCTTTAAGCAGCTTTTTTTGACATTTAACTTTACCTTTTTTATCTAGACTTAGAATATTATCATCTCCGTTGAAAAAGTTTTTATATAGAATATTTTTCCATTTTCATCAAACTTTTTTGTCTTTGGAGATTTTTCTCCGGAATAACACCCCCATATTTTTTTTTTAAAGAAATTTGTATTTTTTTTATTATCTTGTCTGTGGAAGCTTGAGATTGAGATATTATCCTTTCTTTATTGGAGTTGCAGCTTGTTTCTTTAACTATGAAATCAAAGCATTGCAAAACACCATTTTTTTAAATTCTATCTGAAGCAAAAATTCCCGGTGTATGTGTCTTGTGTTGCTTTGGACGAAGTTCATCTAAGATTGGGTTATTCTTACGTTTCATTTTTTTTTATCTGTAGTACCTTTTCTTGTACTTTTCCGCTTCCTTTTTCATTTTTTAAACTCTGTCTTGATTTTTATGTAAACTGCACTTCTATATCTTCTAACTTGTTTTTCTTTCGGATGTTTTATTAGCTTTTGCATAAGAGTTTCTAAGAGTAAGATTATCTTTTGCAGCACCTAGTTGCAGCTCTTGCCTATCCATATGTTCTAGAGGGCCTGGTAGTGTGTTCTCCTGAAGAATAAGTTATGTCTATAATATTCTTCTGGCGATTCTTTATCTGATACACACACTATTTCTTTCTTTGATACCACTGTTCTAGAACAGACAACTAAGCAATATGTTTTCTAGCTTTCTTTATTCTTTTTTGTCTTTTTCTAAGATATTCAAGCGTCATATCTAAAAATTTTAATTTACACTAATTATTTTTCAGATTGGTCACATATCGGTCACCAAGAACATCGTGCTTGTTAGTCTAACTTAACTTATAACTTGGATAACCCAATTTTAAACGTTAGTACATTGCAAATAATATTTGTCTATTTGTAATCAACGTGACGTACCTGACACTCAATAAACACACTTTCCAAATTAACAACAGTGTTGTTTAAATAACGGCAGAGTTCTTAAAAAAATGTAACACCGTTTCTCCACAGACCATCAACTAGATAAAATGACTGGTTCATCTATAGCGCACAGTTGAAGTGAACATTAGCTATATCTGTATTTTTATTTTAAAAAAATAGAGTGTTACGAACCTGACACAAAAATATGTGACAAATCATTTAGTTATTTTTTAACTAAGTAGAAAAGAAAAAAGGAGCTAAGGACCGTGACAAACCCTGACAATTTTAGCATTTAGACATGATAAAAATTGAAAAGTATGTTTTTAATCAGTAATATTGATAATGGGCTGAAGTAAATAATATTGTACTGAAAATCATTTTATTACACTGAGAGAGTAAATGGTGACATTAAATGAGAATGGCCCATCTAAAGAACCACCAACATAAAAAATAACTATTTTCGAAGTGGTTGTGTGTTTCTCATATACATATAATTAATTCTAAGTAACAAGAATTTGTTTATTTAATTCGTATGTTTTTACCAAAGAAAATTTTGAACTAGCCCAGCTTCATGACACTAATAAACTTACTAGTAAAAACAAAGACCCCACTCATTTAACACTTTACGACGAGAACAAACTTTGGAACTTCCACCAGTTTAAAATATACAACCAAGATTTTTAGTTTGCCAAAGCTTGGGATCAGCAAGCATATTCGTAAAACCTTTGCCGCTTCCAAGACCATCAATTAACAAAAAATCTGCAACAAAAACAATTTTTAATCTTTTTCTAATCGTAATCTTTTACGCCAAATAAAAAAGTTTTATAAATAAATAAAATATGAAAAAGTTAGACAACAAAATCGTAAAACGTGTCTTTAAGCAAAAAAATTTGCTAAAGACGATGAAAAAGAAAACATTCATGAACCCTGCTAGAGGCAAAAATTATCACGTGGTAAAAAGAATACTTATAATTAAGTGAGTTTAGGTGATAAAAGTTGTGACTACAAAGGCGAGCAAGCGACGACGAGAGATGACATATTGAAACGTTCAGCTTCGAGAGCATCACGAAGTTATTATCAACAACTAGAACGTTTGTGAAGAATGTAGAGAATTCTCGAAAAGATAACATAAATGTATAAAAGCGGTTTAAACAAATCATTGGTCAGTTACTCAAAGTCGGAAGTGTTAATAACATGTTTAAACATATAAGCTATTAATGCGTGTATTTGAGATAAATGTAACGGAGGATGAACGTACGTGCGTTTAATGTAAACAAATGTCAGTCTAAGGATAAACAGAAGTTTTCCGTAGACATTATTTTTCCAGTAATGTAATATATAAATTAGTATAAGTGTTTTTCTGAAATATCGTTAGATTTAATTAGTTCGTGTAGTTATAGACGTGTAAACATTTTGTGTATAAATAAATTAGTGTTAATATTCGTTACAATATGTTTAGTGTGTTACCAATTTGGAAAGAACGGAGAAATATGGCTGACGTGAAATTTTTACGGCATAGAAAGGAAAAATGTTCACTTGCGATTATTGCATTTAAAAGAAGTTACTTTGGACAATTAAAGTCACGCTATAATAATCAATTTTTATACAGTATTTATTCAGGTTGCTGGATATGTAGTGTCAAAATCTTTTAACTTTTTATTTATTGTTAAAAATTCAAGACTTAAATTGTGTAGCTGATTTTTGTAGGACGAGTGTCAAAAAATACCGCTCTTAATTTATAACAACAAAATAATTTAAGTTTATTTTTATCTAACTGTAATTTTAGAAACAAAAACAATTTGTTTTTTGACACTTGTGTGTAAAAGACGATACTTAAAAACCACTCTATTACGCTTCCATTGTGTAAATTTTATAACAAATTTTGAAAGAAATCACAATAGAGCGATTATAAACTTTTATTTGTTTGTAGTGCTTCATTTTTGTAAGTACATAACAAATTTTAAATGAAAAGAAATTTTAAGAACAATACACTTCACTAAAGCTCTAAAAATGATTGTTAATTAGAAAAGTTAAGCTCCAATATTGTGTACGTCAACTTTATTTAACTTTACGATCAGATAAATTCCGACAAAGTTACTTAGTCAAAGGTAGGTAACAATGAAAACAATGCGCGATGCAAAATTAATTCTTAATAGTTTCGAAAATTTGCTTATCGGCGTCTTCACTGTTTCTATCTCTAGATTAATAATGCTAAAATGAGAAAGATAATAATTTGTATTCATGGTACACCATTGTATACACAATCTCACAAATATGACAATGGTCAATACGCAAACTGACTACTATTACACATAAATTCCCTGAACTAACAATAGAAGTTCAATTTACACGCCTTGCTGGTCTCTATTGTGCTTTTACCTAATTCATCCAGGCTAATATTAGAGGGTGGTTTTATAGTACAATTGTTATCATTTGGAATTCGTCCCTAAGTTAAAGTAGCAGATGTAGTTTGCTCTACGATATGAATAGAACGGATAAATATTATTTTTGCGACAAAAGGTAAATTTTTATTAAGCATTTCATCTGGTGCTAAACGTAAATATGGCAAATTGGGGATAAGAGAATCATTGCTATTATTGACGTACAACATTACTGCAAATACTGCGCTGTTAAATATTCATTAATTTTTGTAGAAGTAATTTTATAAATATTTCTATTAACAGAGGCAATTTTGCTTTGAGTGTATTCTGTGTATTAATCGACTTGCGACAAACCAATTTAAAACTTTTTAGTGTAAATGCTCTAAATTCTTAATAATTAAAAACAGTTTAAATCAAACATTAATGATTTAAGAAATAGAAATAGAAGCTTAGTGTTAAAAAATTATCAAAAAAGGCAAGTAAAGATGTTATAGCAGTAAGAAACTATAAGTTGATGATAAAACTGCAACAAACAGATTTTCTGTTTGTTCTTGATAAAAATTAACAAGAAGAAATTACAACTGCAATTATTTTTTTTTTTAAACATAGGTAGATGTTTTTACAATAATTTAATTATTTTGTAATTTAACCAACAAAAAATTCAATTTTTTATGCAAAGTATTAAGTTGTTTTCGAAGAAGTTGCAAAGGTACTGAAGTTTTTGGTTGTCCAAATAAAGCTCTTAATAAAAGTGTACATTTTTTTATAGTTTGTTGATAACCTCGTGTGATAATTTTCATAGCTACTATACTACAAAAACAAAAAGAATTACAGTTTTAGAAACATTTATAAAAAACAAACACAAAGTAAATTTCAAATAATAACGTGATTTCTTTTAAATAAATGTAATAAATTTTCTTTTATAAAATAAATGTAAACTGTTTGCAAAATTAGCAATAAATTGTAACCACTTAATTGTCAACATCACTACGAAATATTGTAACGGTTTAACATTAAAGAAGATAAATGATCAATCTAATAAAATCGTGTTTTCGAAAATACTTTAAAGTCAGGTTAAAACCAAAAAAATACATTTAATTATTATTTAAAAAATGTACATTTTTAAAATGCGGCATTTTTAAGATTCTAATAAGCCTGTTTAAACTAAAATTTTGCGAAAATATAAGTTTGTGGTAACGGACCTATAATTAATTCTAAAAAAAGGACTAAGGGTAAACGCGTTTTGAGATGATCAACGAGCAGAAAACGTTGCCAACTTTTGCTAAATACTATGCATATAATTGTATATAATTACGTTTCTAAAAATACATTTGTAAAAAGCGTTATAATTAACTTTGATGTTACGTTTCATCTTTTCTGTTATTGCATACGGATACGCAAACGAGTATCATAACTGCATTCCTTAATCAATTAAACATTTAACATGATACATCCTTTCCTACAGTCATAAATGCAACTTTATGTTTCGTTGATGAGGAACTAAAATAACTGAAACTTCATACATTCAGAAAAACCTTTTAGTTAACTTTTTTTTAACTAAATGCATCCGTTGTATAGCATATTATTAAAAGATAATTTTTAAACTTAAAAAATAAGAAATTTATACATACATAAAAATGTAAATCTAAATAAAAGTGTATGTTAAAACTGAGTCAAGTACCATAAACAAAAGCAATCTTTACAAATATAAAAAAAACATTTTAACCCAACAATGTAAATTTAACTCGCTTGACCAATTAACAAAGAAATAACGAAGAGACATGTAGATAATAACGTTTGCTTGAAGTTTGGTAGACAAATCACATAAACCAGAAAATCATTCGGATTTTAATGCAATTGATGTTGTTTTTAGTACTCAAAATCGTTTGATTATTTTTATTTGCGTTTAGTTTCGAATTTTAAACAAGATCAGATATTAAAATGTATGTAAATTGAGTTTAAATTCTTAAAATGTCAATTAGTTTATCGTAAAACTCACATAAAAATTCTAGTTTACTTTATATTAAAGGTAGGAAGTAATTTGTCATGCTGAAATACTAAACATTGTTTTAAATACATTATTATTATTATTAAATAATTTTTGTAAATTGTTTACAATTGTGTTGTTTTTTTATAGTGATAATAGAGTGTTTTTTTATATAAAAATATTTTATCAAAATATATAAACTACTGATAGATTAAAAATAAAACAGAATGCGCGATTTGAATTAACAAGTTGTCCAATTCAAAAATTGTGTTTCTATGTAAATCTAGGATGTAAATACGTCGCCTTCAAAATTGTTTAGACATTTCTTTAATAAAATAATGTACCAAAAATTAAAGAAAAACCTTATACGTATTTTCTTTATTTAGAAATTTTATAAATAGGTGAATTTGTAACATCGATACCTATCTAAAGAGAGAAACTAGATTTATGAATTTATTCAGTAACTTTTATTTTTGTACGCAAATCAAGTGATAATTTTGTAGTGTTCTAAACACAAATTCTAAGAGATTAATTTTAGATTTTTTGAGACTAGCATATTACTTTCAAAGTGCATTGTACAAGAACTTCATTAAAACCCGTTTTTCATGTGACTTATGACGCTTACATCAACATTGTTTTGGGTTGGTAGTGTTACCATTTAGTAACATTCTTAGATTGTTCTGATGTTGTGTTTACGCCGAGTGTGAAATTACATATTTTGTTGTTTTCCTTATTTTCTATTTTCATAATATAATACAATTTTATGTAGGTAAGTACTGAATAACAGCTGTTATTTTAAGGTTATCTGACTTACCATACTTACTGCACCTGTTGTCAAATACATTCGTAATTGTCCTAATAGATCGGTAGCAAAATTATCTGCGGCAACAGATACAAACTCAAAATCAATTTTTAATTTATGAGCATGCAGTTTTTAAGATCGTTAGTAAAAACTTACTGCAAAGCATTAAAAAAGTCAAGGTTACGATTTAGTTAAAACTACGTGTTTCAAACTTGTTGCAGCGTGCACAATTTTGTGAATGGTTTAATCAACATTTAAACAACTTGTTGAATTTAACTTTCTTTACGAACAAAGCATAATTTCATTTAAGTAGATATGTAAAAAGTTAAAATTATTGTACTTGAGTAACCGAAAATCTACACACTAAGGTGTATATATTGCAATGCTATAGAGAAAGATAATTGGTCAAATATTTTCTTACAAAACGTTATCGTGATATTTTAAGTCAATTGTTTAAGCAGCTAGATGACAACAAACTTTAATTTAGTTACTTTCAGCAAGACAATGCAATTGCTCATATCACTCGAGCTATAATTCAATGTAAACAACAATTCTACAATGAAAGTGTTTAAAATATTGAAGTTGATAAGCTTGTTACAAACATGTTCTCGTAAATAGCGCAGTTGAATCGGCATTCGATTCGCACGTCTCGATATGATAATAGTAACGTGAGATTTAAAATGCGCGAAAACGAACAAAAACTGGAATAGAAGACACCGCTTAAATCTATTCAAAGCTGAAATAGAATAAATGACAACACAGGTTTTAACACGAATATATTTATATTTTGTCACAGAAAGAGAGGTCAAAAAAGAAAAGCGAGGTTGATTTACTTAAATGCGATCAATACGTAGGTACAAATCAGAGACAATCATTGTTGATCCAAGCAGTTGGGCAACACGTTGTACATAAAACTTGTCGGTCTAACTTTTACATTCCAAAAGAACAAATGTACATTGGTAAATATAATACAAATATGTAATATCTCACTAATTAAGAAAACCCTAGCGCACTCTTTATTACTATATTACACACAAAAAAATTTGTAGTTAATTGTGACAACAACCTGATAGGCGTGTAAACGACTGACAACGTAGATAAAAGAAAATTAGAATAAAAAATACGATACTTACAATTGTTTTTCTTTTCATAGTATACGGCTAAATACCTTCCCCAGAATTTCCTAAAATTTGATGAAATAAACAATGACATACATATAGCGTTATCACAAATAAGTTTTTTTCGGTTCATAGGATCTATAAGAAATCAGGTGCGCTAAGTTTCACTCAAATTAATATAAATAATAAGTAAGTGGGCCGCTGCATTAATGGAATACGTGTACGTATCCAAAATTGCTAATGACAATTACAAAACAATCAAGTTAAAACAGAAAAACAAAATCAATACTTACCCTTTCACTTTTACATAAGCAGCAAAAGTACTATACCCTTTTATAACACAAATGCTTATGAATATTTAAAGATGAAAGCTTCACCGTGCGCGTACGTTAGATGGTTACTGTACCACAGGCATCGGAAAAATGGTTTTACTCTCCCGGATAATTCCATCCGTAAAAGAAAACCTAATTCACATCCAACACTCTTGATGTAGCAAAAAGTGGGCGTTCCGTTCATGTAAGACCAAGAAAAACGGTTAAAAGTCTAATTACAATAAAATATTAAAATCGAGACAGTGAAGTGCCTAAGGATACTGTGGGATCGCCAGTTTCAACATCAAACACTGTTTTAAAGTTTGACAATGATGGTAAAACGCTAACCTTAATCAATAATAAAAGACGTAGGAAGAAAAGTGATTTCGAAGAAATGACTCCCCGAAAACAAAAACCATATAACAAAATCGACAATGATGTGTTGAAAACATTAAGAGAAATGGAAGTACAGTGACACAAGGATGACGACGATCATTTTGGCAAAGTGATCCTCGAGAGACACAAAAAAAACTAAATGTATAGAGTCGCTGCTGTAATAGAATTGTAATAAGTACCATATAAATAAACGCAATAAGTTTTTTATTTAAATACATAATACTAATGTTTTAATATATTTTTGTTTTGTCTTTATTTACATAATTAATTCTGCAGGACATAAAATAAAGCAGTTTCTTTTGATTGACGTTTTGATTTTCACCTTGACCTATTTTTTAAATATCTTCTAAAACAATATTAGAAGTGCCAAATTCTATCTTCCATTCTTCATCTACTACACTACACTTTCATTATAGGGAAGTTCTTTTTAAAATATTTGTTCCTCCAAATTCTAGGTATCAGTTGCGGGTTTTAAAATGAGTTTGTAAAATAGTTAAGTGAAAAGTTTATTACTGCAATTTCATTTTGATTAACGAATTTTATACTTTATCAAACACAACTAATTTTTGGTAAAGTTATGGAAGGAAAAAGTTAGATATTCTTATCCGTTTTTCATCTTTGCTCTGTAGTAGCGAGTCGTTTCCAATTCTCTCAGCAACTTTAGAGATCATCTTTGGCTACTATGCTTGGAGACTGCGGTCAACCAGAACCACTCGGAGATTATAACAGATGTTTAAAGTAATATTTATACCATTTGCTATTAATTGCTTAAAGGCTTTGATTAAATTCTTAACTATGAGTTACCTCTATTTTACGTACCATCGCTTCAACTTGGTGCATTTTACGATCAAAGACATTTAGTCAAGTTTAAAACAAATGTTGAAATGTCGAATAAATTTACTCTCGACTAAATGAAAACAACAAGTTTCCTCTTTTTTTGTGTTTATATTACTGCGAGTTGCATTGTTATCTCGATATAATAATGTAATTTTACAGACACAAAGATCTTTGAATTTGATTTTACTTTGATTTTGATGTTACTTTAAATTTAATTTTGCGTTGAATGTCTGTTTTTTTATTAAAATTTCAAATTAGTATTAAATATTTTTTTTCTTTTAATTAGTTTTTGTTGTATTGTAACCGATTATTTTATTATAAATTATTATTCATATATTTTATGTGTGAAATTTTGTTTGTTGCATGTTTTTTTTATTTCATTTGTTTTTGATTGACGAAGTTTTGAGTATATTCCGTACCTATCTTCACTGAGCACCGGTAAATACCTCGTGCATGTTACTTACATACAGGCTATTTTTGTTTTAATAGCTTTTGCATGTAACATAAATATTTGGCGTCAACGTGTGGATACTTTTTGAATTTTAGTTTGCCTGTTGATTTCGTGATATTTAGAAACTTTTATTGTTTTGTAGTTCCATTTTACTATGGGTTATAAGATGTTAGTGGACAGATTATCGTACCAAGAATTACGCTATAAAATTATAAATAGAGGCGGCAATACATCTTTGGGCGTTGTCGTATTACGAAGTATGCTTAAGAATTTTCTCGCTAAAGAAGCCACCAGCGAAGTATCTCGTTTCGCATATCCTTTCAATTTTAATGCAGACAAATCAGTGATTAAACAAGATATCGACAAAATTAATTAATTCATTAAAAATTACTCCGACTACAAAAATTTCTTTTACAATCAAAACCAAAATTGAATATTTGTTAAGCCGTATTGGTAATTCAATTCGAATTCAAGATAACGATTTGTAAGTTAAAGATGAGTTTTTAACAGATTAAGAAGTTTTAATTTTGCAATATGAACTTTTAGATAAAGAAATTGTTGTTTCGAATGTTTATACTTCCGTCGATGAAATTACCGTTAATCAAAATGTTGTTAGTTATACTAAGAGTGTTTTACTTTTAAAACGGAATTTGGAATTTTCAGGTGATTCCAAGTATTTGAATGCATTTTTAGAACAAGTTGCCAAACTTCAATTATTGCGTAACGTTTCGAATCATCAGTTACCGATCATGCATTGATTTTTGTTAGATCTATTCGTAATTTAGTTAATTATTGGGAAGACTTAGTTAGATCTTTACGTCGACAATTTCAGCTTACTGATTATGACGAACGATTCATTCAAGAAATTAAACTTTGCAATTATTCGCAATATGTTTTTACGTTTCGATGAGCTTTTTTCTGAAAAAAATGTGTTAAAAATCTTGTTAAAAAATATTTCTTTCGTTTACCAGACACAGCTTAGTTTATCGTCAGTTATTTCAATTAAACAATTAATTAGATTCGGTTGTATTATCTCGTAGAAAACAAGACATGGAGCTTGATATCTCATATGTCACCTCGCAATTAAATAACACTTTTGTTTCTCGTTCTTCGAATAACGTAGCAGTAGTAAAAGATTTACACTACATGTTAAACAAAACTTACGAGTATCCTCTACCGAACCTTACCTTACGTCTCGTCTCTTTTGGATCGTCTTCGTGACGCTTAATCTATTTCATCTTTCGATATTAGGCCTGCTTATTGCAAAATTTCTATAAGCAAAAAAGTTGAAACAGTACATCGCCTTTACAGTTCTAAACCGTGGGTTATTCCAATTTACGCGTTTACCGTTTGGTTTAGCTAACACACCAACTTCTTGGCAGAGGTTGATGTTTTAGGTCCTGTATTAGAGGATTAGGTTTTTGTTTACTTTGACAACGTGATCATTTGCGCTCCTTCCTTCGAAAAACACATGGAAGTTTTAACTAAAGTTTTTTGTCGCTTTAGAGAGGCCAATTTGATCTTGAGTAAAGACAAATGTATTTTTTGTTTACCTAAACTTAGTGTCTTGAAGTTATCGTAAATTCTACTGGTTTGTCGGTTGATCCAGAAAAGGTTGATGCTATTCTGCGTATTCTAGTATTCTCATATGGTGTCGCTAGAATTAGAAGAATCACAGGCATGGCCTTATGATATCTCCGTTTTGAAGCAACTATCGCTCCGTTAACGTCTTTGCTAAAGAAGAATTCAAAATTACTTTGGACTATTGATTGCGATAAAACATTTTAAATGACTAAGAATTATTTAGTTTCCGCGCCTATCTTGCCCTGATTTTAGTGTTCCAAACGCATCTATTCCACCCAATAAAAAGAGTGTCTGGCTGTCCTGTGGCCAATTAAAAAATTACATCCCTATCTTGATGGAACAACATTCACTGTAGTTACCAATCACGTTTCATTAGTTTGGTTACACAATTAGAGGAACCTACCGTTCATCTAGCACGATGGGCTGTTAGACTTTAGCTATTTAACTTCAAAATTATACATTGTAAAGGAAATAATCATGTCGTATCTATCGCGTTATCTCGATCAGTACCAGTTATTGACGATATAACTACCGATTGTGACACTACCAAACCTAAGTTTTTGAAAAAATGGTTAACAAAACTTATGGAACGTGTGCGTTTGAATCTTACCGATTCTCATCAGTCAAAACTTATTGACGCAAAGTTATTTAAGGATGTTACCGTAAACTATCCCGATTTTTGTTCTAAAAATGACAATTAAAAGTTGTACCAAACTCAACTCAAAATATTGTATTTGTAAAATTCTCGAACGTATGCTAGACTAAAATGAAGACCGGTGTCATTCGTTACATCAATGGTTGCAAAGTTTGTTTCGCACATAAGTCAAAACAGAAAAGTTCTGCTGGTTTTTTTACTCGTCATCCTGTAGTCGACAACCATGGCAGTTCATATAGATAGATTTTATATTAATGGATTGGTACACAAAACTATTAGTTATTTTTTAAAACATGCACACCATAAATAAATTAATATAATCAAATCTCTAACAAACAAAATCATTAGTTTAATTAGTCCACAATTCCATAGAAAAGAAGTATTATCCTAAGAATCTAATAAAAGAAATATTATTTCATGCAAAGGCTAATAACATAATCACCATAGATCAAAATTAACTATATTTCTAATTTTGAGTATACTAAAATCATAAACGTTCTCGAGCTAACTACAAAACTCATTACGATTTTAAAAAGTATCAACTTAAAAATAGCAACCTATAATAAAAACACTATTTACATCGTCTACTTCACAACAAAAAATAAAACAAAATTACACAACAAACATAATGTTATACAGGGTGTTTTCGAAATACGAGCAGTATTCTTAACAGGACGTGGTTAGAATCAAGTACAATCGATTTACAAAAAGAATTACAATAAATGTTTAAAAACAACGGATTTAGAGGTGTTTAAAATTTGATAAAAAAATTGTTTGAGAACCACTGGCTGTACACCTACGCATCTTAAGCAACTTTGGTGATACATCTTATCAGATGATGCATAAGCAGAATTGCAATTTTGTAGATTTGAAGTCATTGGTACAGATTTCGATAATAAATTCATTGTTCAGTTTTGTCACGTTAAACTTAATCGCATACTTGGATTCCGAGTTTGTCTTTATTTGTTGTTTAGTATTATTGTTTATTGTTCATTGTTTGCTAATTGTTATTTGTTATTTGATATTATTTTTTATTTATCGTATTGTGATCAATATTATAGCTCAATTCTCGAAACAAGAATTAATAGACATGGTTTTAAAATATGGTGAAATGCTTCAAAACGCAGCAGAAGTTTCACGTATTTACACTAAACGTTTCTCTGGAAGACAACATCTAGTACCTAGAGTATTTGTTAATGCTGTTCAACGTGCACGTGATACTGGCGACCTAAGGTTAGAACGGGATCGGAATGCCGGACGCACTAGAACACGATGTGTTATGGAAGCCGAGGAAGAAATATTGGATCTTGTAAATAACAATCACACTTTTAATGTTTGTACAATCGTACGGGAATTGAATGTATCCAGAAACGTAGTGTGAATTTTTATATCGGTACCATATTCAACCTCGCAGGTTACCCTCAATGCATTGCTTTTTGAAATTGGTTCCGTGAGCAATGCGCTATAAATAAACACTTTTTTAGTAAAGTTTTGGTAACAGACGAAGCAACGTTTAGTAGAAATGAAATGTCTAACTTCCATAACAGCCACGTTTGGTGTTTTGAGAACTCACATGCGACAAGACGGGTTCATTTTCAACATCGATTTTCGATAAATCTATGGGCAGGTATTGTCGGTGGTCAATTGATTGGCTCCTGCAAAATAATTTTCTTGAACTATTAGAAGATGTGCTGTTGAATGTTCGTCAACACATGTAGTTTCTTCATGATGGATCGGGTACATCTAAACAATGTTGTTTGAAACAGGTGGATTGGTCGTGGAGGACCAGTATCTTAGCCACCGTGTTCTCCGGACCTAAAGCTCATTGATTTTTACTTATGGAGCCTTTTGAAAAATACTTTATATGCCACAGAAATTAACACCATAAGAATTATGAGAACGAATAGAAAATGCCACGGAAATAATTCTTTTTACAGAATAAACTACGGAATTGCACCAATTCGTAGTTATGTCGTGTTGTGTATTCAGAAAGGTGGGCAGAACTTTGAACATTGTTTATAAAATTCGACAAAAATCGATAGTATTTTATGATACGTTGACATTTTGACAGTGTCAAAAAAGAGCAATATTAAAATATTATCAATTGAAAGTATTTTTAAATATTATTGTAGAAATTAAACAGCATTAATTTATTGGAGTAGTAGTAATTAGTTAATTACATGTAGTTTAGTTGTACGAACAACGTTCTAAAAATAATTAATGTCATTTAACGTTCAATTGCTCGCACTTTAAACGGAACAGGTGTTACAAGCTTTAGGTTTTACGACCATTGCACGGCCAACTCACACAGTCGGAGGCAGGGGAGGTTCACAGGAAGTATGCTTAAGGGCGCCAGAGCTGATCCAAGATAACACTTCTGCCTCGCTCACGACAGACGGTCCAAACTTGTAACTCAATTGGAGGTTTGTAATCCTTATTACTCTGATGGTCGAGTAGCCAAAGTTTGTTACTAGGTAACGACGATCAAAAGAGAAAGGTATGTTGCTATAAAAGAAAGAGTAACTAGTATAACAACTTTAATTAAGTAACGTCGATGATTATCACAAATATATCGAATTTTCAGTACATGAATGCCAGCCGTATCGGCAACACACAATACATAGGTAAGTTAAGTTGAAGCGAACAGCGAAGAATAGTTCGTAGTAAATATTGTTTGTACACAGTATGCGAAACACACAAAATAATTAATGATATTACCTTAATGGTAATAAAACAAGGATAGCACTTACGGAATTAACATTAAAATTTCGTAGTAACAATTGGTTGTACGCAGCATGCGAAACACACAAAAAAATAACTAATAATACGATCTTACTGATAATAAAACAGTGATAGTAATTATTGAATTAATACTAAACTTTCGTAATAATTATTGGTTGTACACAGCATGCGAAACATACAAAATAACTAATGATACTACCTTAATGGTAATAAGACAATGATAGCAATTACGGAATTAACATTAGCTAAAGTTTCGTGAGCGACCTTTCTGACAGCGAACAAATAAATAAATAAACTTACCTACAATACAGTAACTCCTACTTGGTCGAAGAAAGCGCTTTCCCCGGCAAGTGAGCCTGAAATGAATTTTGAGTAGCAAATCGTGTCAAACCAATGCCTCACGAAATCAAAATCTACAAAAATGGTTACTTATTGTTAAAGAAAGTACATATAACATAACCCGGTTGTCGAATGCTGTTGTACACCTTCGATGACAGTTGGTTTAGCAGGTGTTTGCCGCATGAGTAAAATCTCGCAGAAATGTGAATATCTTCGGTTTATTTAGTTTTAACCACAGGCCTTATAGATAGAGTTATACTCGTCCCACGAAAGTATTTGTCGATGCTAATCCCTCATAATTCGGTATCGAATAGAAACATGTGCCAGAACGTGGTGGAAAGGCTATCAAATTACGAGAAATTACAACAGAATTTTAATAAACGACAGCAATTATCTTACCCGGTGACGACTCAGATATTTTATTATCGTAATACACTTATAATTTGATCCCCATTACTACGGATGATTTTTGAGAATTATATTTTTAAGTCACACCGGCCATCTTATGCAGTTGACAGATTAATGATTTCGTTGTAAATGACAGTCACACGAAACGATCGGTAGGGGGCGTCCAAACCGGAATCTAATTTCAATTACATATGGGTATTCCGTAATAAAAATTTCGTACGTAACACAGGTTATTTGTCACACAAATTACGGGATCTGTACTATCATCCTTTGAATGCTGACAGTTCAAACACTTCAGGTTTCTTATCGACGCCAAGACGACTTAAGGTCATGGAACTAAGCAAACAAAAAAATGCAAAGAATAAACATATGAACCGGCGGTCTTAAAACTTTTCTCTTAAATTCTTAAAAATTGCAACTTCGTTAATTTTATTATAATTTTTTTTTGTAAATCGATAGTACTTGACTTGAACCACGTCCTGTTAAAATAAATGCTCGTATTTCAAAGACACCCTGTATACAGAAACGAGTGTATGAGATGCAATAACTGTTATAAAGAGCAAACTAAACAAAAAACTATTAACCGGATTAAAAATCATCAATCTGATCTCTCGCTTTGCATTGTATTAATGCTGTTCATGGTTTCGATTTAAGTAACCCACGATCTTAGATTTGGAACGTCAATACAATAAAAGATTAATTTCTGAGATGACTTTTATTACTAGATATGACAACAATGTGAATTTTAATACAGATACTAATAACCTTATCACAAAAATGTCATGACCACGATTTTTCACCTCGTTTCGGTATCGTTATCTTTTCAGTAGTTACTTTTTAGAATTTTTTGAATAGTTAGTTTTTGATCTTTGTGAGCTTGTTTGCAAATATTGCTTATTTTGAGTTATTTACATCCTAAATGTTTTCTTTTCTATTTTTTTATTTACGGTTGTATCTGTTGACTGTGTTTTAGCGGATCATTGCTACTTGTTTTTTGTATATTGTAAGTAGGTTTGTTTTGTTTTTTACATCCGACTAGGTTTCTAGTTACTTTAGAATATCAAAAAGTTGTTTATAATTTTATTATTAGTTATATGCTAGCTGTAATGATTTGTTGCAATTACGTTTGTATATGATGTATTTTTATTAAATGCAGTGGCCTGGGGAAGTAGACACATTGGTCCATGAAACGTCGCTTCAAAAAACACATTAAGTAGTGTTTAGAAAGATTTACCACCTTTTCTGATTTGAACTTAGAAGGTTTATTATTTTTCATCAAGATAAATGTTCTATATTTACTAAGTTCTACATAATTTTTATATTTAATTGCATATTTTAGCATATGCAGTTGTATAATTTTTGTACAAATCCAAAATTTGATTATTACTAAATCAGTTTTAGTATTTGACAAATAATGACATGTGTTTTATTAATCAGAAAATAATTATTGTTACACTGGTCAAATTTGTATGTAAACTATTGTGTATTTGTAGTATATACCTATGTTGCACATTTTACAAAAAATTGTATGTATGTAAATTTGTACAATTGGTAAACAAATACAAATTAAACAGTTCTTTAATCTGAAGCTTCTGGCAATTTAAAATAACATAACAGTTCTTTAATTGTACCATGTTGCTCATAAATTTTTAAACTACAAACACAAAAAAATATGTTACTTCTTGTATCTAATGAATCTTTTTGATTCTGTTGTATAAATTTTAATTTTAAAATTACTAAGAACATTGGAGATAATAGCTTTTTAATCAACAATTAAACGTGACGTTAAGTATATTTTATTGTTACAATTTTGGTCTTTGAAAGTTACTGCTGACAAATTAACTAAAATGTATTTATACATATGCGTGATAAATCTTTTTGGATTTAAAAGAAGATTAAAATAAAAGTATTGTTATTAACTAGTTAACTTTCGGACCTTATTAACATTGATTTTATTATTACAAATAGTTTTTAAAACGGTGTAGGTGATGCATCAGAATTTATATTAATATAAATAGTAGTTAGGCGTGAATCTAATTCTTCAAAGTATTACGCCTTAGAATAAGACACCGACTGTTCTATTCATATTAAGAAGGTCTAACGAATTTAGTTTTTAATTATTGTTGGATATTCTATATATTAGAGAAGTATTCACATTAACTGTAATAAACCTATGAGTAGGATGGTACCCTCGACACGTGCAATCACGCCCTGTCTTGATTAATGGTTCAAACAACATGCTCTGCATCGACCTACCCATACATCAACTCACAGACCGACCAAATCTCCGGTTACGTGTTACCAAAACTGAATTCTAATCACCGTAATGAATTGCACACTACATTTTCATTCATTACAAGATATTATTAAACTTAAATTGGTAAATAAAAAAAAAACTTTAAACACAAACAAAAAATGTTAATAAATTACCGTTCGATCTGGTAACCTTAATTTATTTTCTTGTGGTCAGTTTTTCAAAGGTGATGAATGTTCGCAGATGCTTTGGCGCCATTGATGGGTAATCTTGCACTCGATCCCTTTTCTTAAGTCTTTGCTTAGCTCACCCCATGGTAAGTAATTGTTTTTGGGTCAATATGATTTATAGCTGATCTGGCAGGTTCAAGGAATTTATTGCTGTCTCATTAATTATTCAGTTATATAATAAATTAACTGGAATCTTTGACGGGTTTGTGAAAATTAAATTTTACACTTAATCTGTTTTAACACTGAAATGAGAAATTCAATAACGTAACGTAAACATATAAAAATGTGGCAACAGTATTATTTTAATCAGGTGTTTTTACACAATTTCGTTTGTGCAAAATCAAAAAAAAGAAATGCCTAAGTATCAATTAACTTGAAAAATAACGTTTTTTAACTGTGTATCTAATAATGAAACAAGTAAGCTTTTTCATGCAACTCTCTTAACACTCAAACTTTGACGTTTTATGGACTTGAGCTTAGATTTTAGCAGTGCTAATTTGTAGCATCCGTATTGTGTATTCAAAAAGTATAACTTTATTTGATCGAAAATCTTCATAATTTGATTAATTTATCGATAAAGCATGAAATAAAAATAAACAAGATATTTTGCTGTCGACGTTTGTTTAGTTGTTAGAGTTTGTGTTTCTTAAGCAGTTGTCAGCGATAATGAATAACACTTAAATACCAGTAGAAGAAACGCATGTGTGTCGTTAATCGTATAAAAATTATAGATGTATCTAATATATCAAATGCAAATGCGAATATGAAAATTTTAGAAATGCAATTCTAGCTTTAAAACGTAATTACTCATTTAAAGTTTACGCTTTCGTTGCGTCCAAACATGCGGCAAAGAATGCTATTTATCACACAGTTCCCGGTTGTATCTATTTTTGCTCCTTTGGATTACCAGCTGCTACTTCAGAATAAAATGAATGGGCGTATTTCTTTAATTTTTACAAGCACTGCTTGTTTTTATAATTAATGTTGAGGTTATTTACGGAAACTTGGGAATAATAACGTTGAATAAAGGAAAAAAAGTTTTACACATTTTATCTCGATTTTGCACGAATTTAATGAAGTGGTTTAATTAAAAAAAGGGTTGTAAAGATTTATTATTCTTTTAGGAAAAATAATTTAGTCGTACGTTTAATAAACCCTAAGGTTTCCTTTTAAATAATTTGTTCTTCTTTTCTGAATAAATAATAAATTTTATTATAACCATCACCTGTTAATTCACAACGAAGAATTAAAACATTTTTATTTTAAAGCAATTTATTGTAAGTGATAAATGCGTTGTTTAGTTATTAAAACTTAAAATGTTATACAAGAATTTTTTCTTCAGGTGCGGCGAGTGAAAAATCGACACAACTCGACGTGCAAAGTACGGTTTTATATATCGTCTTATGACACAAATCAAAAGAGAGCAAACTTTTAACTAAACATAAAAAGAATCATGTTTAGTATAATCATGTTGGGTGCAACTTACTAAGTATAACTTTATTATAGCGTTGCGTAATTGATTTAGTTGTGATTAAATCTTAATCATAATTTGTACTCATATTTTATTTTTTGCACTGATTATATCAAAAAGAAATTATAAAATAACGTAATATTATGATAAATAAAATAAAAATATACATGCAAAATGCTTTCTAAAAACGTTTAAAGTAATATAGACAAAGAAGTAAATCTCACAGATAAAGTAATCAATCCAACAACAAAACGGGCCAAACAATCCTAATAACCAAACTCATTTCATAGTACACTAAATTGAAAGAGTATAACCAATTTTAAATCTAATTTATTTAAAACAAAATATTTACACAATTAGAAATGAAAAAAACAACTTACATTAATTTGTATAATACTATCACTAGATATTTACTATCCGCACTTTTTATTTATCTACAACTGGTATTTGTTTATGTCAACAACACGTTTACGACATTATATTTATCTTAGCACACGCGTTAAACACTTAATTTATTTAAACCGACAAAGTCTTCTTCCGATTCAATTTGAAAAACCAATTCGATCTTCTTTCGAATGCATTTTAAATTCTTCCGTTATCTGCATCCTAAATGTTCTACGGTTTTTGCTCATTGTCTCAAAGTTTCCAATTACTTTGAAAACTTTTTACGTCTTCCTTCTTAAGATTGTTGTCCCAGAACAGAAAACTGGATGCGACACCAGTAGAAAGAATTGTGGCGATTACGACAACTTTCTCCATTTTGGCAACTTTCTTGAGCATAAAAGTAACAGTCAATGGACGTTTCTTGGCTCGATATTTTATGTGAATGGTAACTGCAGACCAACACTTACTTGAACGTCTGTTTCTCGGAAGACAATATCTAACATATTTTGAGCTATTCTTCAACCTAGTTGATTTAAGCCACATCCAGACTTAAGCACTGCCAGTTTCTTAATGTTGTGAATCTTCACTTTTTTTATTAAAAATTTTATCATGTTTGCCGGTGCTGTTTTCGTAGTTTATCCAGCCGCCCAAAACTCTTCTTAAATACGTCTGCAATCCTTCTGGGCATCTCAAAATCTTTGCTCACGTAATGTGAAATGACGTAATCCTTTTGTGTTTGAAACAGATTTTGTTGTTTTTTGGTTGTAATTTCAAACCTAGCCTTGCGAGAACCTCAGTACATGCTCAAACACTTATCAAAATCCATTCTTTCGATTTGATTCCTAGTTCTGCTTGTTATTACTCTGGTTCGGACTTCGTCTTGGGTAGTATTGTTATTACCAGCAAACGGAACTAGTTTAACGAGACAAAATCCCATGCTGCAATTTTAAATAAATTGATAAATAAATTTCATAATTGCGCGTGGACTTTACCCGATACTTGTATATCCCAAGAAATAGAAAGAAAGAATTAAGTGTGTTTACCAATGATTCAATTACGACCACTGTCTGTACCTGGACCATTTGTTCAAACTGCTGATTAAACCATTGTAACGATCTGTACTAGTGATGAGCGATATTTCACAAACTGTGATTTTTTCACTGATACCAACAAATCACGAAGATCGACTGTTACCAATTTGTGAAAATATCAGTGATTTACAGTGTCGTTATTTTTTACATTTGGTCATGTTATTGTCAAATCGTGATTTTGTGAGGATAGTATTTGATCTGCACTGTTTACTGGTTGGTGGTTGCAAAGTGTTCGTTTTTGATATGATATGAATATTGAAGCAGCGATCAGATACTGCGCAATGTCGCTACATTTATTGGGCACGGTTTCATTATTAATTGGAATTTCTTTATTGAAGAACGGTATACGAAAGTCGTGATCACGTCATGCTTTAAAATCACTCATATAAAAAAATCGCAGTAACGATTCACAGTGTAATTAAAAAATCACATTATCGCTCATCATTAATCTGGACCTGAGCTTCACCTGTTGCAACAAACATCGAGTCATTTCACTAATTTTGATCAAACCGTTTGTATGTTCATTATTTACGATCACTGGATCGATACATATCGCATCTTGGCCGACCCAGATGGGTAGCTTTTATACATTGTAATATATAGATGATTTTAGTGCCCCACGTAAACTTTTAAGGCAATTTTACTCATTTCTCGAGTTGTTCTACTACAGCGTTATGTAACTTCGTACTTGTTACATAAACAAATACACCAAGAATCTGTTTTGTTCCCGCGTCGTGTTATATACCTCATAATTATTTATTGGTATTTAATTCCATTCTACTCATTCATTTACTCTAAAAGTTTAAGATCTCTTTACTATCTTGGAAGATTATAGAAAATGTAGCTTTACTTTTATTTTATTTTTAACAAGCACGTGTGATCAACGTCCGACTACAATTTGACGAGTTTATTCCTGTCAAATCTCATAATCACTACCTGTTTTTTTGAATTGGAACAACCCGACAGAGAGAGAAACCGTCGGTTTTAATAAAATCGATATACAAGACCGTCAGGTGTTGTTGATACCAATACCTCGTAACCGCTACATTTGTCTTTCTTCAAGGTGGTTTTCGGATGTAACATGTGTATCACCACTGCAACTTTGGGGACAAACCACGTTTCTTTTAGGGATTATACAACCACACCATGTCGCCCGGTTGAAATTCACCGTTTTGTGCCATGATGTCATATTTGGTTTTTATTCTGTCGCTGGGGATTTCAGTGTTTTTACGGACCGTTTTATGTACTTCGTCTAGTCTCTTCATCAACTTGCTGACGTAGTTTTCTTTAACGACTTTTTCTTCTGGCCTTTGTTGAAATTGGGGGTTGAATTCGCAAACGAGTAGGACACAAGAAGGTATTTGGCTTGTGTTTTTGTGAACAGATGAACAGTATGCCATTACAAAAACCGCAACTACTGATTCCAATCTCTTTGGTGTTTGGACTTTACTTTAGTTAAGTACTTTCCCATTGTTTGGCTTATCCGTTCAATCGTTTCATCATATTAAGGCTAAAGAGGTGTTGCCCTTGCTTCCTTAATTCCCAACAGTCGACAAACTTCTTGAAACAGCACAAACTCAAAGTTGCGACTTTGGTCGGAATGTAATTCTAACAAAACTACAAACCGATAAAAAAACTTTTTCACTAATACGTCTGCGACTGTACCTACTTTTTGATTGGGTATGGAAGAAGCCTCTGTCCATTTTGGGAAATAATCCATCGCTACCAGAATGTATTTGTTTTCCAAATCAGATTCTAGAAACGGCCCTGCAATTTCAATCGCTCTCCTTTATAAAGGGTTTCTCACGTTATACTGTTTCATCGGTGTTTTACGTTTTTTGCTGGACCATTTGCTAATACAAAAACCGTACACTAACGGCACCGTTCCATGACGTCCTCTTTGCATTTTATCCAGTAGATTCTTTTTTGAACCTTTCCTAATGTCTTCTTCACGCCCAAAGTGTCCTTCTGACGTACCATCGTGCAAATGCTGCAACACAAGTTTTTTGGCACTACCAACTGTAGTTTGTTTTTCGTGGCCTCGACAGTCTCTACGGATCGCTTAAAAAGACCATCTTTCACTCTTAAAATCACTCTCAAAAAGTTCCTTGCATGCTTTGATTTTTTTGCTCAAAGTACTCATTTCTTCCCAAATTGGTCGTCGGCCATTTGCTTTGAAGTCTAAGATTACTCTTATTTTAGAATTGTTTTCTTGTTTGCGACGCAACTGTTCAGGTTCCCACTCGTTATCAAACATAGCAGTTTTTCGGAGATATTTGATATTTTATTAAAACCGCAAACAATGGCTGCACTTTGCCGGACATTGTTTTCTCGACAAGGCCTCGACGTTCCGATGACTGCTTCCGGCACGGTGTTTTATGTCATAGTCATTCTCTTGCAGTTTTTCAATACATCTTGCTACTTGTTTTTCCGGATTACGGAACTAGAATAGCCATTTTAAAACGGTGTGGTCCGTCGTTAGTCAAAATTTTCATCCATACAAATATTTGTAAAAGTGTTCTATGGACTTGACGACTGCTAACAGCTTTCTCCTAGTCACGCAATAATTCCTTTCTAGTCTAGACAAAACTTTACCAAAATACGCGATCACTTTTTTTTGACGATCTTGCACTTGTGAGCACCTACGGTCAGCAAATTTTCCATGTTCTCTTGGATAACTTAAAATTAACGAAGTGACTAAGGCTTCCTTTAGACGATTTAAAGCGTTTTTGTAGTTTTCATTCCATTTAAATTCTGCTTTTTTTTAGTCAGTTACCTCAAAAGTTTCGCAACTTAATAGTGCAATTTTTTTTGGATTGTCGATCGGTCTTGACCATGCTTGCACTGCTTTAACCATGTCTGGAATAGCTTTTACTTCATCTTTAGCTGCAAAGTGGTCAAGGTATTGCACTTCTTTCCTAAATACGTGGCATTTATTTGGACTTATATTTACTCCACGTAGTCGTTGAACACTTTCTTCAGGTTGTTTAAATATTATTTAAGCCAGATTCCAATCACAATCACGTCGCCTAGATAAACCAAGCACGTCTTACAACACAATCCTTTCAAGATGGTTTCTATTAAACGCTCGAACGTTGTAAGCGTTACACAAACCGAAGGGCATTACAGTAAACTGCCACAAACCAGTTTCAATCGTCAAAGCCGTTTTTTACGGTCTTTCTTTCGATTCAATTTGGAAACTGGCTCCAACTTCTTCCAAACACTTTTTAGATTCTTCCATTATCTGCATCCAGAGTATTTCACGTTTTTCGATCATTGTCTCGAATGCATATACATCAAATGTATTTTTGATACGTATAGGTCCGTTGGATAAAAGCTTTTTCTAGTAGTCCACACACTAAAAGTAAAAAAATTGTATTTTTTTGGGAAAAAACTGTAAATTTTACGCTTTTAGTTATCAAAATTAAACATAAAAATTCTTCGTTTATATGACCTTGTGAACACTACTCACAAAAATGCGTTCGTTTGTTCTAGTGCAAGTAAACGTACAGTGTTCATTTGTCTAGTTCAAGATCTACCAGTTACTTATAATTACACTTTCTTGCGAGTTTTTCAGCATGCGAACAAATTGCAAGAAGTTTAGGTGCAGCCGCAATCTGCTGTTATGATCTAAAATAAAAATTATGACGGGTGTTTTTGTCTAAAATGGAAGAAACTATTTTTTTTATAATGACAATGAATATGAAAACCCCTCGTGCGTTTATGTTATCTTGTTAAAAATTAGCGTTATTTTTGTTACTTTAGCCTTTGTAACAATAACCATTAGCTATTACAATGTTTCATTCTAGATAATACCGGGCTGTCGTTATCACACAAGTTTTATCATACGTCGCAGTGGATATCTTTAGTTTGTGTGATAACACGGGCATTATCCAGAATAGAAAATTGTAATACAAATAGAACCCGTAGAAACCTGAGTTCTACTATTGCAAGAGTACTAAAACTTCTGTGAAAATTTTTAATTATTTAATAATAATTACATATAATTACACAAAAAATTTCGACCAGGTACGTGTTACAGGCTAAAAGGTTACATTTAGTTAAATTTTACATAAGAAATTTTCAATATTTTACCTGTAATCAACTTGTATGTCGGAGGTCACAAATTCCACTTGATATCACTGGTACTGTGCACTATAAAAAACAAACGTCTGTGGCATAAATTGGAAATACGAATGTCACATTTAAATCGTCTCTTGTAGACCCAGAACTCCTCCACGTTAGTTACCGTACCTGTAAACAATTGATCGTAAGCGTTACATTTCTGATGCGCTTTCAATGAAAGTTTGCTTTTTACCACCGACAACTGTTGAAGTTATCATATAATTCAGCGTGATTAATGTGTTGCCTATACGGCACATTTATGTTTAAGTTACCTTTGTTTTCTTTAAGTTGTTAAAAACAGTAGGTTGGCAACACATATAAGAGTTGTTGCATTATGGTGTTTTGTTGTACATAATTTACAATCTTTATTAAACATTAATAAACGCTTCTAAAACAATAGTTTTAACTAACAACAACAATCGTAAAGGAACACCTTGGCGCTATTAGTCAATATTAAATCTTCCACGAAATTTTAGACAGCGTAAACGGTACCTCGTGACGCTACTAGAAAGCGTGTACCACTATCGTCACTACCGATTTATAACCCGAAATAAACACAGCGTAACGGAATCTACGTGGTGCCGTTTACGACGTTACTTCATGTCACCCTGTTAGCATTGTAAAGAGAACTCCGTAGCATAATAACTTTAAAACTTGAATCTACGATTGAATTCTACCGTAAACCACCAAACCAGCATTCATTATCCGATTGATTGTAGTTACTTGCCTGCAGTTCATGAGATAGTAGTTTCCGTAAGATTCTTCTGTATCATGTAAAAATTGGTATTATTCTAAAATAATTTTTAACCGGCAACTACCGCCGGCACGTCAATCTACCCGTAATCACCAAATATTAACTTAAGAGTTAAAAACTCTTTTCTACGCACGTTACTAAATTTTTTTTGTTATAGGCACTTGGTGACAGTACCGATATAGATCACCACAAGCAATTAAATAGGAAGTTACTCAATTCAGTGTTGCTAGGTTAGTCAAATGTCATGTCGCCAACTTTAAAAGGAAAAGTAGTCATAAATCGCCAATTCAAAAAAATTGGCGCCAAAGTATGAAAAATCGCCAGATTGGCAATAAATGGCCACACCTAGCAACACTAAATTATTAAAATACTACGTAAGTGTCTTTTTATTGTGTTTTTTGTATTTTATTTGTAAATGCGTAAGTTTAAAACCGAGTGATTTTTGTAGATACGTTTTCAAATATTCTTAGATTTATATCAAAATTGTACATTTTTTATATATATAGCAAAATTTAATAAGACATAAGTTTATTGCACAAAAAATATATATAACAACGAAACTCAAACTCCTTAAACAACAAACATTCAAAAAAATGTAAAACGTAATCAATATTGCTATAATCTTATAAATAAACTAGATATGTAATTATTTTTAATCAAAAATCATTATCATTCAACTCCAGTAGTTATGTGGGATAATTCTTTACGTTTGCTTAATCTACATCGTTGATAACGCTCAAAAATATTTGTCAAGTCACAAGTTTTATCGCCAATCGCCAATTCAAAAAAAACTGTCGCCAAAATAAAATAAAAGTCGCAAGATTGGCTATAAATCGCCACACCTGGCGACATTGGCTCAATTACCATCGCCGATTTTACTCATCCAGTTATTTATTTTTAATTTAAATAAAAAACATACATACGTTTTTACAATTGACATATTTATTTTATTCTGTTAATCTGACATTAAACTTATATTTGAACTTAGCGCAATTCAATTATCCAATTTGACGCCACCTAGAAAGCCACACTAGACTGCAAAATAATAAAGCATCAACTGTAGTGGCCAACTCTATAACCTTTAATTCTATTGTTATAATTTCACTTTAAAATAATTTAATATAACTGGTATTTAGTCTTGATGATTTACAATATTGTTAAGAACCAGATTAAAACCGTTAAAAAAAAGATTCAAAATTTACTAAAAAAATATGCAAAAGTGTAATAAAAACCGATGGTGTTTTTGTAATCTTAAACTTGCAATATAACTGTTGAATGAACTCGTCCATTTCGATTTGATTGCTTGCAAAAACTAGTGTAAGGTTCAGATAAATAACAAGCATAAGTTTTTCTTGACGTAAAAGCAAACAAGAATCAGTTGAACTAACCTCTAAATTTGGTTCTTTTAGAAAATCTGTAAATATCTGTTTCCATAAATAACTTTGTTGCTATTTCCCATTGTTTCTATTACTTTTGTTGTCAAACTCTTTGAAAAATTCTTTAGTGTGCGTACAAATCATTCAAATGTGTACAATGCTTCATAATGCATACGTTCCATAATTCCTTTAGGATAACTACTAGAGTGTTATCTGTGAGATTTAAGACATACGTTGCATCTTCACAAATTTATACCTACATAGATTTAAGTAATCAACGTCAAACAAACAAGATCTATAATTGTGCCATTTTCCTTTTTAGTCGCTCCATTTAGTTCAGGACTGTTAACATTAGCTCAATTTTGGCAGTTAAATTCTTTTTCACTATTGCGTCTGATTTTTTATTTTGTATCGTTTTCATCTTCTGCTTCATTCAAGAAAATATTTCTACGCTTGGCAACTTCACTTTTGTGCTTAAAAAGAAAGATTTTGTGATACACCCTAAAATGGTCTTTGAAGAAAATAAAATACTTAAATCCGTGAATTGTTTCTACTGACAATGGCCCGTTAACATTGCAATTTGTTTGTTCTCTAACCGTTTCTAGTCTAAATGATTGAGTTTTGAAAGGTTTTTGATGTGTGATGTGTTGATGCGACATGCATTACAAAATTAGCTTTCTTGTGAATCGTTTAATCTTATATACGTTTATTCCAAGACTTTTTTACGTCATGCTTCTTCTGATGTGTAATATGCTCATGCCAACGTTGCAAACCATTTAATGTATTTGCCAACGCTTTCGCTGTTTTATTGAGGACAACTACCATATTCACAATGCCTGAGTTCTCTTTCTATTATCTAACGACAAAAACTTTACTATTATGTGAGAGTGTAACTTTGCAAAAACATACCATACTCTTTCTAGATATCCTAGACGCTATTCTCAATTTACCAGCGTATTTACACTTATACATCCAAATCCACAAGTTTTTTCTTATTAATTTTGTAATACTTCTTGGGAACATTAAATTCAAAAATTATGTAAAATATTGTTTGTTTACAGTAATGTGATGTGGAACTATAATCACATACCCATCTATCAACGTTTTTACATTTTTTTATTTACAAGAAGGCCTTTCTGTAATCTGTAGAAACTACAACCAATCTGTAGATTTTTCTTTATTAGTTTTTAGCTTCTAAGAATTCTTCTGGACATTTTTGCCACAATAAAAACACAGTTTATACCCTCGTTTTTATACTCTTTTATAGTATTCTACAAAAACTTTTTGCTCTAAATGCATTTAACTTTGCTTGTGAGGTTGTTGTTTGCAATCTTTTCTCAATCGTGTACAATTTTTCTAACAAACTATTTGTTGTTCGTTTAGTATCATCAAAAGATTCCTATACGTTACTAAATTCATGGTGTTAAAGACATTAACACATAAATTTAAAATGTTTAGATTGGTTTAGTAAATTATATTATATTAATAGATTAGTTATAGTTTTCTTAACGCATAGATAAACAAATTGAAATGTAATTAACAGTATAGTATTCTGTTTGCTTAATTATATATTTTAAATAATTTATTGTTTTATGTTTATTTATTTATTTACAAATTGAAACATTTGATACTGTTCGAGAACATTCTAAACTAATTAAGAAAACGTGGAACTATTCTGGAATACAATAACGAAAAGTATAAAAAGTAAACCCAAGCAATTAACGGCAGTTCTATAAAAACGTGCAATTGTTCGCGTTATATACGTTGTAGTTTTAGCCGAATTACGCGGTTATAAAATCAATTTTTCAACGTTTCTACTTCTATACCAGTTTACAAATAAAAAGTGCGTATTCAGTATTTTTACGCGCTAGTCGTAGAAATAAATAAGCGTAAGTGCATTCATTGCGAACTGTGATTATGCAAACAATTACTGTCTTATATAAATTAATTGAGTAAGCTATTCTTTTATTAATTACTTTTTAATTTTTTTAGTTTGTTCTGTTTTAATAAAATTAGTTATATTTACAGTCTTGTATTGAGTTTAAATACACGAAGTTTACAACAGTACGTGTAATAGCAGAAAAAATTATCCATAAAATTTCTAATAAAATAGTGTAATTAAGTTTATAGAAAAAAAATTACAAGTTCGCTTCTAGTACTCACATGCAACACTACCAAATATTCTAAAACTCTGTAAATTTAGTCAATAATATAGTAATTATTTTAATATTAATGAAACAATTTTTATTAAACAAAGTAATACATAGACGGATTTACTACAACATAATATTCTACAGAATCTATAGAAAATAATACTAAAGTAAGCTGAAATTTATAAATCTATCTATTCTATTTGGAATGAACGTGTGATAACAAATCATGTTTAGTTTGAGTAAATTAAGTTAATAATAACCTAAACTCGTTTAAAAAATAACTTATTCACTTTACTATTTAACTTGGTTTTACTCGATCTGTTGATGAGTTTCAATAATATACACACTTTAAAAAATATTTTAAAGTTCGACGTATAAAAAAGCTTTGATAAAGACATTGCAAGCATGCATGTGGTGTTTATATTACACTAAAGATCACATTCTTGTATTTGTAGATAAATATAGCGCATCTTGCATAATATTCTACTATAACATAAAAGCCTATGATCAAAACGAGTTAAAGTAAACGAAGAGTTCTTATCTAAAGAACTTTGGTGTGAAATGCACATTCCCAATTCAGTTGTTTATTTACAAATTTAAATTAAAATGTCACATTAACTATGATGGTACGATGTTAAGCAGCCTGTTATGCTTTAAGATTAGTAAAAATCTAAAGTTAGACGTAAAACAGTTTCTTGTACTGTTTCTACTTCCTTACACAAAATAAATACGAACGCACGTGTGCTCGTTACACATATATACAGTTATTAGATCTTTTATGTAGAAAATACATCAAACGGCAGCACGACTTCTGGTGAGTGTGAAAAATGTATTTTTATTTAAAGTCGTGTAGGATTTAAAATAAATAATTTAAAGTTTTAACATATTGATGCATGGATTATTTCTTTTTTTAAAAACGTCCGAAATTATATAACAAAGAATTGAATTTTTAGAATACATAATTATGTTAGCCATAACAAATGTTGCTGTCGTAAATATATTTAATAATAAAACTATTTTTATAATTTTGGAATGCTTTCAAGTCTTTGTGGTTTTTTTCACTAAAATGTTGTATTGATTCCATACAACTTAAATATAATAAAATAATACAATGATGTTTCTAATAAGCTATGTAATATAAACATTTATTTTTAATAAACAAATTTATAGTGCATTTAATAAAAACGTAATTGTAGAAGTATGACCCACGTTACTTCTAGTCGAGAAATTAAATACATATAAATACTGACTTAAAAATATCTGAATTTTGTGATAACATGCACACTCGCTCTAAACTGGTCGACAACGTTTAATTATAAAAAAACACTAGGGTTACTTACAATAGTTACTAATACCTACTAAATTAATATTAACTCGTAAACATACATCCCTAAAAACTAAAACGTATTGTAATGGACAAATATTACAAATAATTATTTCAAACACAAATGTGTTCCTGAAGTTAACACAAAATACGTCGGACTTCTCAATCATTTTACGCGAAGCCGGAACCGATTCTTTATTATAAATTATTCTAATATATTGATGCGTTCGGAAACAGAAATCCTGTACATAGAATAATTTTCCGATTCATACAACTGCTACACACGACCACAACAACTAAGAAAATGAGACCTCACACGCAGTGATTTGTGTGGCCAAAGTAACTATTAACGGTGTTAATCACGAGGTTAATCAATGTGGTACATAGTGTGCTATAATCATGCAGAAAATTACTTTTATAATCTTCAAACATAATTTAATCTTAAATTACCATCTACCAAAGTTATATTTATTTCCTCAGCACTTAACACGCTATTTATTGTGTGAGTGATAGTCTCGAATAATTGTAAAAAAAGTTTGTCAGACACAAAACACGATATTACCCGTATGCATATTTGACGTCAAAAAAAAGTAGAATACAAATTAAAACGCAATGTTACCAACCAATTTTTACAAATAAGTTAACATTCAACACTGCTTTAATTATTCTGTACAAGTAAGATGAGTCATTTACAATCACTTCTTTCTCGGCACACGTTAAAGTTAAAGTAATAAAACAAAACCCAATTACCGGAACTTTCTCAAAAGAATACGTCTCTAGTCAACAGACAGAGGTGATCGACAATTCTTGTTTTAAAATTCGTTTTGAAGGTACCTAAATACATTAAAAACACTTAAAAATTTCCATGTCACAAAATGTGTAATAATTGATTATTTTGCGAATATGTTTTGACATTTACAAACTTTGCAGTCTTTACGCTGGATTTTGCCATTTTATTGTAGCAATATTGACGGCAAGTGAACACTTTCTGCAGATTTAATAAATTTCGGCGGAGTGTCTGTTCTTTTTGGTACTAACGCTTTTTATACCAATGTAAAGTGGTTCTAAGGTAGTATTTTAGCATTTATCATTACAATCGACGTCCAACATATGCTTTTTATACCTGTGATGGCTTCAAATTTTATCTTGTTCCCGTTGTTTTCTAAATTTATTAAACATGCACTGTATTGCGTGCTAATTTTTACAAATTTAAATTTTAAAAGAACTTGAAATAACTAATGTTGTGAAAAAACTTTCTAGTTTGAGTTTAAGACGTCTAAACATTTCCATTTTTCATGAATAATTTGTCAATTTGTTTACTTACGTATTAATTTCTTTACAGTATACAGGATGTAAAAAAAAAAGAAGAAATTGTCTGAATTCCAAAATTTGTTATATAAAAGAAAAAAAGAGGAAGAACTGGAAAACTATGTCAAAATTACGCATTTTTTTTCAAAACCCAAGTCTACTTTGCCAAATATTAATAACAACAATAATACAGCTGAATCCCAATATTCTGAACCTGTACTTGAAACAAGTATCAGCAGCAGACAAGAAACTGATCTTCTAGAAAGTAATAGTTCCGCTAATAATGAGAAATCAACACCTTCAAAAATTACCAGAACGGCAAATATGAGTCAACTTTTGAAAGATGCTGCACTATGGTCAAACAAATTACGTCCTTATAATATTCAAGAATTAGTTAAATGTGGCCTTGCTCATTATAAAAACAAAAAAGATATTTATCCGAAAGTTATTCTAATAGTTACTTCTTTAGAATTTTACCGAACAAAGAAAAAATTGAGCGTTTTTGGTTGTTGTATTCCGAAACAAAAATGTCATTCTACTGTTTCTGTTGCAAAATATTTAATGACAGCGATTTGAAATCTGTTTACCTTAGTGATGAATCTGGTTAGAATGACTGGCAGCATTTAAGGTACCTAAATACATTAGAAACACTTAAAAATCTCCATGTCACAAAATGTGTGATAATTGATTATCTTGTAAGGACTGCTTTCTGACTAAGTTTTAAAAAATATTTACCTAAAGTTTGACGTTCTTCCATATAGTTCACTTTGCATCGTAAAAGCGACTATCAACAAATAAATCAAAATTGTAATTTATTTTGTAACGTAGGATCGTTCTAAACCATATTGGTTGTAACGTTTGATAGAATATTTTTATGTGTAATAGTGTCCAAATTTACTGATTCGTCAACTTTATCTATATCGGTATCATTTTCACTATTATTAGTATCAATTTTTAATTAATGCAAAGCTAGTTAAATACGAGCTCATTAAAGGAACACAAATAGTATTTACACTTAATGTAATAATTAATTTATTTTATTCCTGTGGGTTTCGGGAAGATCCACTAGATAGCGTTATTCCTGGTTCCTTTTTGTTGTATTTAGCAAATCTCGCTACAAGTTATTTATGAATTAATTATTAAAACCAAATGAAAATGGCGGTATTACTTTGTGAAATGATGTTAATAAGGATTCACAAACTTAGATTAATGACTGAGCCTTATTAACTTTAGATATATATCATGTCGTCTGGATTTAAAAAAAAAATTAACACAGATAATTAAGTGATTTATTGAAGTTTTAATAAAGAATGCGTGCACGTCGATTGACAACCGGTAATTATAATAGTAACGACGGATTTATGATTGAAAATTTGAATTCACTCGGTTTTGGAGCTAAATTTTAAAGATTTCGGATACAGGTACAATAATAATTACGCGAATGAAAGCTTGATCTGGATGATCCAAGTACAGGAGTTTTGTTTAAACGTTGGTGCCTTCCACGTTCTTTTTACGGTTAGTTTCTCGACAAGAAAATCTTCCCAGAATGCTCCGAGCACCAAAGCAGTACTAGTTGTTGCTTTTAGTTGTTTTGTTAGGTTTACAATAAAGAAAGCACCAAGGACCTCGTGGCACCTTAAGTATTAGTTCGACAACTTAATTCCTTTATTCGTAAAACAATTACAAGAAGTTTTGTTGGTGAATGTCAATAAAAATACAGGGACGAAACGAATTACAAGTATGAGTAGATCTTACGACAAAGTGAATATAATGAGGTGAATCAAACAGTTGTTTAATGAAAAAGTATAAAAATAATTACGATATTGTGCAAATGTAATGAAATGAAACTAACGGGTGGTTGATGAACGGGTAAGTCAGACGGCGAGAGAATGAGCCAGGTACGTTGCAAAATGCGGATTTTAGCTTTGGTTAATTAATCGAGATTTCTAGGAAAAAAATCTGGAAAACGGGATTAAAAACGGTTGTCTGCATAGCGATGGGTATCCTTATATACTTGACAGGCGTTCTGCATGATTGCGGTAGAATTAAAAATAACACGCGGTCAAATTAAATCTCAGCAGACTAAAGAATTCAGCAATTTTAACAAATTAATTTAGGGTGATTTCTTAGAATATAAAGTGGGGAGTAAGGAGCATTTAGTCAAGGTTGAGGGACCGGGATGGGTTTTGAAGATGGCGATTGAAAATTTTCGGTTACCAGTGGTGTACGCTTGAAAATTAATTTAGAGAAAAAAACAGAGAAAACGACAAAAATGTTTATTGACCCTAAAACAAAATTAGTTTAGTATACATGTTTTTAATTCCATCTACATTCGTTGCGTTTTATAAATAAAATGTATTTGGGTATCCAAATACGTGTTACAAATACTTTTTATTAACAGTACCCTGTGACTCTCGAGACATGAAACATCATGTAAAATCATATTTGCAAATAATGACCAGTTACAAAAAACGAAAACCCCCCTCTTGGTTTACTCTGTATAAGAGAATTTAAAAAATCTTTTTTATCTCCGTAAAGAACAGATATGCACTGTTCACATTTAGTTTTTTTGCCAAGAATAAAAACTACAAAACCTAAAATGTAAATAACAACTTCTGTTCAGTGCGGAGATAATGAATCATATTGAAAAGCATAGTCATGTTCCTCTAAATAATTATAAGATGTATCATCTTCATCCTCGAAATTACATATCGATTTATTTATGATTTGCTTCGGAGGCTTACTTTTAGATCCAATATTTAAAATATTTATTTGTTCCAATGGGACACAATTATCTGCACCACCTTCTCTAATTTCAGCAAGTATTAGAATGTTTTTGTAAGCATCTGTAAAGTGCCTGCAGGTAGGATTGTTGTTATACCCCCCATGAGACCTAATACTCCCGAAAGGTAGTTCGATGTGGTCTTGACTCATTTTATATAAATGCAGAAACTGCAATTTTTGATTTGAAATGTAGTCGTCATACATACCAAGTAAGCTTTGAATTCCTATCAAAAGTCCAAGAAATCCCGTTTTTCTATTCGAATCTAATACATCTACTTTGTCGAGAAATTTTAAATTTAAAATGTAATTTTCAATTTTTTTACAAAACTCTAATTTGTAAAATATTGTTTGCACAATGGCTTAGTAATTGACTAGCAAGCTTTACTTTAATTTTTTGTTTAAAAAATTGAATATGCTGTCTCCTTAATTTGTTTCCTAGGTGAAGCCCTTCTTTTTCTTGCAAGTCGTTTCACTTAATTATATAGTTGAAATCAAACACACCAATATTTAAATCTTTCAGTCACTTTTTTTTACCAAAACAATTTCTTAATAACATAAGCATATGTGCAGGCAAGACAAAATATTTAATACATATTATTGTAATAAAAATATGTTTGCAGATTCAATTTGTTCAAACTGCAACCTAACAATTTACATATACTTAGGTTAGTGGGACATCCATCAAAAGTAATATTTGTAATTAAAATTTTAGTTTCTATTAATAATGTAAGACACTGTTTCAGCAAAGAGGATTTTTAATCACTGTTCATACCTGCAATAAAAAAGTATTCTATAGATAACTTCCAAGCTTCGTTGATGCAGACCAGCATAAAAACTAATGCCTCTTTTGTTAACTGCATACTATCTCCACTTAATGTGTTTCCAAAATCAACATATCCATAATATTTTTTACCGTCAAAGTCTAAATGTTGACGTATAGAAATTTTCATCAAACATTACTGAATACAACAAAGTCTTGTCTTCCATCTTTGTTTTAAGAAACGTAAAAGCTTCAGACGTAAATCCTGGTTGAGTATCTATTGCCGAGTACCATTATGATAATGTCTTTGGGTGAGGCAAACTACTGTGAAATTTTTGTCTAACGTAGTGGAGTGTCATTGCAAATGCCCTAACAGACCGTTTATATTTTCTAATTACACTTTTTTTCTGTATGTATGTGCTTTATCAGTGCCAGAAAACTAGAAATGAAAACAACAATTAGTAACTGCTTAAAATAACTTTATGTTTCTATATCGTTATTTTATTCTTTGTACGTATACGTTTATGAGTTAACTTTAAGAAAGATTGTAAGCAATATAATTACAGCATGCTACATAATCAATTCTTTTTTGTTGAAATACAGTATTTCAAAGTGGCCGGCATTCTAAAGCGATTTTCTTAACAAGCATGCGATAGCGTTTTACCGGTGCAGCAAAAAGAAAAAGCTGCAGTTACTTGCAATCTAAGGGTCGGTGTAAAAAACCATATCATTAAATCAATGTTACAATTAAATTAGTAAGTGCAAACTACTGTGTTTTTTTTTAAATAATTTACAATACACTTAAGCATTCATCCTGATAACTGCACAGAATAAACGCATTCAATCTCAGGTATCCAAAACAACTATCCGACAATTCCAAAATAACCGCAATTATTTCTGTTAGTTTTGTAGCAACGTAATGTATTTTTAATAGCACTATAAGTTCATAATAACTAGTTTAGTTCAAATTGAAAGTTTTCTTGAACTGTCACCAAATATTCCTTTTTAACGATATTCTATCAATATCGACACAAGACAAACTGAGTACCAGCTTAGCCAACGTATGATTTTAACCATTTAAGATAACATAATGCACCACGTACTACATGCTGTGTGGTCGACCTCATTACAAAAACAGTGCGCTATCGATAGTGAACGTGTTAACTAATTTTATTTTTTGAAAATTGTTATGATTTTACTTAATTTGTGTTGCCTTAGAAATACACACGTTTATAACTAACCGAAGTAATTCAATCTAAGAATATTTAATAAAAACACTTACACTAATTTATAAGCACTATCACTCGAAAGATAATGTCCGCGGATAACTTCTATTTATTTAAACACTGAAGCTTGTTTACATTAAAGTCACGCACGATTTTAACTCGTCGTATTTATCTCAACACGCGTTAATCACTTATTTATTTAAACTTCAATAATCTTCTTAACACTGCCGACTTTGAATTACTGAAATAACTGACTTTTGATACATTTGTACCGTTTTTATATATTTTGGCAATCCTTCGCGAATATTCTATATCTTTCAGTCAACGTTCTGGAAAATGGATAACAACTTCAGGAAGGCTCTCAAACTTAAAAATAATTTCTCGAACGTTTCATTACTTTTATTTTGCATGTAAGTAAATCGAAATGTAAGTAAAGAAACTAGTTTAATACCAACATTTGACCGACAATTACTTATGCGATGCAATTAATATTATAATATACAATAGTGTATTATGCTTTCTACGACATTTGCTGTACTGTTTTGCTGTGCAGATTTTATTGTTGCGATTACAATTTAAACAAAAGTACCATCGTCTAATTTCTAAAATTAAATGCAGATTTTTTTAAAGTTATGGATGTAAACCTTTAACTATTGAAATTGTTAATATTAAACGTTAAAGTCACGTTAATTTTGTTTGATTGTAATCAACTTCAAATGTAGAAAAAAACATTTTTTAACAGTTTCTAACGAACACTTGGTGGTAATTATGAATAATTACAAAGAAAACCTGTCAGGCACTGAAAACAATGTTACTTGTATAAATGCTTAAAATTAAGAAGGAACTGGAAGTTTAAAAATTATTACAATGCAATGTTGCCAACCAGCCAATTGAGATAATAAATCTAGAATTAAGGGTACGTCAAAATGAACATTACATATTATTAGCAGTCATTTTTTTATTTTCATACTTTCTAAAAAGTGTATTCCATGCGACGACATAATTTTGTTCCAAAACTTATTGTATTTTAGTTTTTTGAACAGTTTTCGTTTTAAAAGTAGTATTTAAAATAATAAAAACATCTATTTTACGGATTTTGTTTATCACGTACCGTCAACACATTAGAGTCTCTACAACAAATTGGATTTAGGTTCAAAGCGATTTAAGACGCTTGGAAAAGAGCAATAAATTTCAAAGTCAAAAAAGACTTATCACTTCTTACTAGCACCGCTTATTTACCATACTGTATGGGTGCAGGGTGCTAAAGAAACATAATATCAAAACTGTCTATTCGACTAAGAATACCCTAAATACTTGGTTTACATCTACTAAAGACAAACAAGGGGCTCTAAAACATGCAGAAGTTTACAAAATTCTTTGTTTCTGTAGATCAAGTTATATAGGACAGATGGGTCGCTTTATTGAAGTTAGGGTAAAAAGACATATCGCTGACTGCAAACACCGTAGAGTTACAAAATCAGCAGTGGCAGAACACGTGTAGAACCAAAAATACACGTTAAGCTTTAACCAAACTAAAGGGTTGGTCAGAAATCTTTTCTACTTTTCCAGACTAATCCCCGAAGCTGTGGAAATAGAAAAACATCCATGTAATATGAACCGAGAAGACGGTTTAAAACTCAGCAAATCTTGGCTACCAGTATTACATCCACTCATCGCTAATAATATAAATATCGTGACTTACACATTTTCCTTCAGTGACATTTATCACTCTGAAGATGCAAACTGCTGATGTCTTGCGAAACGTCAGTTTGTTTGGGTTCACAAACGACAATACGGCAAAGGCCAAGTTCTCCTTCTTGTGTTGGCTCTTAAGGAGAGACTAGGACCAAGCCTAAAAAGTCTGGGTGCGTAACTACGACACGGTCTAAACCGAAAGTCGCTTATAATCATAAACAAAATAACCGCAAAAGCTTAACATTTTGTAAGTCAAAAAAATTGTGAACTTAATCCAATTTTTAAAATTTTTGCTAAACCTAGGTAATAAGATATTAGGCATTGAGCAAATTGCCCTTTCATTTAAAATGATGTTTGCATAGCTTTAAAAAGTTGATATATTTTTATTTAATTTATAATTTAAAAAACAACTTGTTGCAACCGTTATTAAAAAAAAATTCTAAATCATCGTTAGAAGTGTTCCCAGAACCAAATTTAAAAATTATTTTTAAATAAATAAGTAGAAAATGTTTTAGAATTATTGTTAAAACTATTTTTAAGATATTATTCTTAACATTTTTATAATACAAATTTTTAGGAATTTGGAAATCATTTTACATTTTTAAAAGAACTTATTACTTAAACGTTGTTTTTTGAAGTAATTTTTATGATTTAAATAATTCTATTATTTTTTATGTAATCACAAATTGAACATAAAACAATCATTTATATTCTTATTTATTTAACAATTTCATAAATTTAAACTATTTTTGCGTATTAATATTTTTTTAGTGAGCACGAATTAAATGAATTTATTTTATTTATACTTAGTAACTAGCAACCTAAATTTGCTTAAAAACGTTTTGCTTTTATTCAAATTTTATTGAAAAGAATCAACTAGGAAGAGTTAGAAGTGTTGCAAAAAAGGAATAACCCCCATTGAATGTTTTAAACACATGTTGACGTAACTGTTTCAACATTGAAAGTGTACTGAAAACAATCGTTAGATAAATAAACAAAGCATCTGCTTTTTAAGTAGAATCTGGGGAATACTCAAGATGATTGTCGACGGAGAGATGTGATTATGCAAATAAGCATGCAACAGATGTCAGTGACAATCCCAGTTTCTTACAAAACCTATTTATTATTACCACAAAATTGTAAACGTTCCTTGTACTTTAAAACTCCGTTCATCACTTTTAAAAGACACATCAACAATGAAAGTTCTCTTTTTGTAGATATTTAAAAATAGTTTTCCTTTACAACAATTTATCATTTTCAACAATGACTCTAGATTGTGTGTTCCGGTTTTTCCTTTGAAAATTACAAAAAAGGAAAAAGAATGTAAATATAACAACAGTATATCACATCAGTTCAAAGTGTATACAAAAACACAGTTTCTTATTCCGCCCTTAACGAATAAGACATCGAAATAAGCTTAAGTGAAAAAAATAAATAAAACATGTGACAAACTCAGGTTCAAAGAAAAACTTTATAGAGCCGTTGCACTCGAATATTGGAATATTAATGCATTTGGAAATCGAACAACCGTTTGTGATCTCTAAGTACCTCTTATAACCATTTGTGCATGATTCCAGGTAGATATTGAATTTTTATTCGCCTCGTTGCTATATATACTACTTTCGGATTTTCTTTATTTCTTTCGATTCGATACTATTCCGAAAGACGTAGTATATTAAGCGCAGGATATAATAACATAAAAAGAGTACTTACGTAACTGACATTATTTAATTGAGCTGTTTGGGAAAATGCACCTGAGTCCAGGATTTGTATAACTGCGACAACATTATTGATTGCCGAGGTTCCAGCCGTACATTTATTTGCGGCCAAGGGTAGAAATGGCATGGGGGAAGGTAGATATACATTGAAACAACTAGCGGCGCCCGCAAGAATTTTTTAAGTGCTTATTGATTTTTTTATGAAATAATGGCTATATTATTGTCCGCCGCAGCTGCTAAGCTTAAATCTTTACAATATTTCACAAAAGTTTTCCATGTATTGTAGTTCTGTTTTGTGAAATTTATTAAACTCGATTGTTTTTTTACTATTAATTAAACTTTTAAAGCTTTATCGTTTTACGTGACATTTACTTAAAATTAAATATTAAATTAAAAAAACATTTTTTTGCTAAACATATTGTTCGTCATTATCTAAATTTACATTTGATTAATACTTTTTTACAAGAAATTTTTATAATTGTTTAGTTTTGTCAAATTTAATAATTTAAATGTTATCTATTTATTGAAAATCTTGATTTCAAATTTATAAAATCAAAATTTAAGTATTAAACAAAACAGATAATAGCACAACAATGCCAACTGACATAGTCGTATAATTTTAAAGTTTATATATACAGTACAAGCCACACAAAATCACATTGAGACTTAATGTTTTTGATAACTGAAATCCGATTCAAGAAAAAAAACAAACAAACGTTTATTGGTTGGAAAGTAGTAAATAAATAAAAGCGTGTATCTGATTTTAACAGGTTGTTAATTTAGAAGATAAAATTATAGCACCAATCGAAGCAAAACATGTTAAAATAACAGTTTTAATATGATATTAAAAAAATATTTTCAGCAAATAATCGAAAATTACGGACCTGTTGCATTAAATAGTTTGTTGACAAACTGCAACAATTTACAATTTTTTTGTAATTTGTAATTGTGTTATATTGCTAAAAAGTAGTTTGGTATGGGATAATAAACTTGTGTTAGACAATTATTGATTTTTTTTACATTTTTACTTATTTACAGTTGATTTTAACTCTATAAGTCATGGAAATAAATGCAAAAAGTATTATTAGTATGAGTAATAAATATACACTTGTCAAAAAAGTGTAACTTATTGATTTTTTAAATACTTTTTCTTATTTACCCTCGATTGTAACTTCTTAAAACATGCCATGCAAATAAATATTATTACTATATAGAACAAATCACATGTAATGAAAGTAGTTTAAGAAGGAGTAATAAATTTATGTTATTTATTGTAGCATTTTACACGTATCTTGATATTATTTTTTAAATCAAAGTTATGTTATGTTTAGTACAGGATAGAGCAAATCTGGGCCACAAAACGATTAATCAGCGTTGATAAAAGTAATGAATTTGGAATAGTGATAATTATATGGTAATAAAAATTTAAGTGCGTATAATCTTTACGCGTGATTAAGCTAAAACTTTTTAGTCGTTTGTGATCGATATTACTGAAAAGATTAAATTTAAATTAAAATAAATATAATTTCAGATTATTTTTTTAAAATTTTTATTTATTACTGGAAGAGTAAAATGTTCCTGGGACTTTGCCATTTTAAGTTTATTTTTATTTTAACCTAAATGACTAATACCCAAATGTATAATTGATAGCATAAGCCGTAGTTCAAAAATATTTTCAAAAACATATGAACAAACTTGATCACTAGACAAATATTTTGTTTTAATTTAATCATTAATCACAATTATGATAACTACAACTAGTAGGGCTTTTTAACAAATGTTTTGTTAACAAATTTACAAATCACAAAAATGAAAACATACTCATTTTGCTACAAAATACAAGACATTGTATTTATATTTTATTTATTAAATAACATACAATATGACCGAGGTCAACAATTGATTCATTTTCTTCAGTTTCCCGTTCATCCTTATCTGAGTCACCATTATTCACTGTAAATGTAAAATTTTCTACAACCTCAGTAACTAAACCATCTGCCTTCTATATTTTTTCGCAAAGATGTAACACGTGATTGCACTGCTTTTTTAAATCTTTATTTGTTGAATCACAAAATGCATTTTGAATTAACTTTTTAATATCAGTACCGTGTTGCAACTTTTCTTTTTACAAGACTCTATATGGATTTATTTGAATTAAGGTTACGTGTATAACAGCATTTCTTGTAATGAAATCCAAGTTTTAAAAACTTAAGGCTTTTTTGTTGCAGTAGCAGAGCGCTTAGAACCGCTTTTAATTAGATATATCCATTGACAATCTATTTGTTATTTATCGAAGAAATCAGTGATATTTCAAATAATTTTTTGTGCTTTGCAACGAACAGTTTTTCGGGCTCTGCTTTCCATGGATTAAAACTGTACAGCAAAAAGTCACTTTATTTAATTATTATTACGGGCCATGCCATTTCAGTTGCTTTCTCTTTATCTTGACTGTGAATACTTCTTGTTGAGTCATTTGTCTTATTTGTTTATTCTGTATTCTGTCCAGTTTAATTGTTTCTATGATTTTCCTAATAAATTTTAGTATTGCGACGTTAATTTTTTATTCTTGTTTATCTTGTATCCCCCATAATTTGCTCGCGTAAGTTAATACTAGCATTATCACTAAATTATATAGTTTTATTTTTGTTTTCCTGTCTATCTTGTTCCTCAAATATTGTTTTATATAATGCATAGTATAATTTAACATTTTTACTAATTCTAATGTTTATGTCTAAGTTTTTTTCCTTATCTCTGGATATAATGCTTTCCAGGTAATTATAAATTTTTATTGTTTCTAATCTTCCTCCGTCTATGTTTATATCTCTGTTCGTGTTTTGTTTTGTTGTTAATCATTGTGTTACATTTATTTAAATTTACCTCCATTCTTAGTTGTTTTATTTCATTTGTCCATAACTGCTACATGAATAGAAGGGAGGGAAAGACCGTAACCTTGTTTGTTTCCTAGGTTCATATTAAATGCCTCTGAATCCTCGTCCTTTATCTTAACGATTCCATTTACATTCTTGTATATGTTTTTTAGGCATCTTATTAGTTTCTCTGGTATCTTTAATTCTAAGCATTTCTAGATGCTTTCTCTATGTATTCAGTCGAAGGCACCTTGCAGATCTATAAATGTGACAAAAAATTTTTTTCTGTTTTCTTCTGTCATTTCCATTATATTTCTTAGTATATAATATCCTGCGTTTGACAACCTGTCCTAAAAGCTGCTTGTTAATTTTCAAATTTATTTTTAATAGATGTTCTTAATATTTTCTCTATTATTCTGGTAAACACTTTAATATGTATTTAACAACCATTATCTACCTTTTTCTTTTAGATACTTTATCATCTCTGGTTCCAGTTGATTTTGTTTACTTGTCTTTTCCATTTTAATGTCTTTTATTGCTTTGTCAAGTTCTTTTTTATTTAATTCCTCGAGAGTAACTTCCTCCTCTTTTCTTAGGCTTTTTTCTTCTTCATATCTTACATTTCCTTTATCTGTATGATAAACTTTGACCTAGCTCAAAGTGAACTGGCCCAACATATGAAAATGAAAGCAAGACATCTACATAAAATAACAAAAATAAAAGCTACAACCTTACAGCCCTGTTTTGGAAATAACGTTACCAAACCTAGGTGTCGACAGAATGGACCATCTGCTAGAGCTCCAGACAAATTCCTGGTCCGTACGTATATTCGAAAAAAAAATTTACAACATTCGGGTAAAATGGCACATAACTTTGTATTCCATGTAGGCCAATAGTTAATTATAAGTACCAAAACGAAAAAAAATGACGGTCTACATACAATTTAATATTACTAGTACTTAACTCCTTTTACATAAAATAATTTAGTTGTAACGCAGCCACATCTTCATAATCCTAATACAAGTTCCCCGTCCAGAAATAAAAAAATAAGTAATCCGCAATTTTTTAGTTAAGAAAATGTTATTCGTGTTTTACTAGCTTGTCAACACCTACGCACGCCACCTAGCGTAGCATTCTACGATGCCCTTGGAAATGTTCGTCAGTCCATTAATCTTCCGAGCACAAAGATAAAATTAAGGAACAGTAGAAGAAAACCAAAAAAAGAACCATCTGCAAAATTGCTCTAAGTTATAAAAAGAAAAGAAATTGAATTGGAAACTCACCAAGCTAATTCTTGTGAATCTTGTTAATTACATGCAAACGCAATTTGCCACACGAGCGTCTTAACTACACCCGTCTTGTACGGATAGCAACGGTGAAATGCTTCAAAAGCGCGCCACTTTTTTTAGTTGCCAACGCCACGTAGCTCAAACCCGGGTCGCATTGAAGCGGTACTTTGTACCAATTACATGGTGAAAAAGATATTTCTACCTCCACTTGTTATCTATGATGTTATTAATAAAAAACTCGTAACAATGCTCACATTCTTTTACTTTAAATTTTGTTGTAAAATATTTATCCCGTACCCGGTATATTTGTTTTAATTTGGTTATCGTTATATTTTTACGATTTTCTTTCTATTCTTTTTTATTAGTTTTATTCTGTTCTTAAATTTTCTGTTATTCATTTGATAAGTTCGTTCAACTTCTTTACCAAAATTGTCCCAGTTTTTTCTTTTGACTTTTCTTACTTCTTTCTTTCTTATAATTCTTTTAATTAGGTAGTTTTTATTGATTGCTTGTTTGTATCTTTTCCAAACCAAATTTTTTATTTTTGATTAATTTTTTTACTTTTCCACTCCATCAGAGTGTTTTCTTTGTATGACTGTTTGTAGACTTTCTTATTTTACATACCTATTTTGCTGTTGTATACAGTGCTTTCTTACATATTTCCACATATATTGTAATGTTTTTTTTAGTGTTTTTTGTGCATTCATTATCAAATTTTTTTTATATTCATTTTTTGTTTGTTCTTTTTTTAATTTATACACTTGTATTAATTGAATTCTTTAGTACTTTCTACAGGTAAATCTATATCTTTAATTATTATTGCTGTTTATATATGCTGTGTTCCCAATTCAACCGCTGGTCTTATTTTAACCTATTGTATACAAAATCTCTAATTTTTCTGTATATACTATGTAGGCGTTTCTCTTTACCACTATAAAGGCGTATTTGTCTTCCAATCGTTTTTGCCAGAAGCTATTTCCTAGTCTTATGTTATTCAATTGACAGAATTCTATCAGTTGCTAGTGGTGATAATGTAATGGCAATGTAGCGGCGATAATGTAATGGCAATGAAACGGTTATATTGGTTATATTATAATGGCATTGTAACGGTGATAATGTAACGTAATACAACTATGCTAAGGGTTGTAACGTAAGGGCAATGTAACGGTTGTAATGTAACGGTAATATAACTTTTGTTATGTATCGGAAATGTAATTATTGTAACTTCAATGTAACTGTTCTAATATAACTGTAATGTAGAAGTTGTAATTTAACGACAATATAACGTCAATATAACAGTTACAATGCAACAGCAATGTAACGGTTGTAATGTAACAGCAACTTTTTTTTACAAGGCTCCATATAGATTTAATCCAAATAAGGTTACGTGTATAACAGTGTTTTTTGTAATGAAATCTAAGATTTATAAACTGAAGGATTTTTCTGTTGCAGTAGGAGTTAGTTTAGAATCGCTTTCAATTAGATATACCTACTGACAATATACTTGTTATTTATCGAAGAAATCAATGAGATTTCAAATAATGTTTCGTGTTTTGCAACGAACAATTTTTCGGGATCTGCTTTCCATCGATTAAAACTGTACTGCAAAAAATTACTTTAATTAATGATTATTACTGGCTATGCCATTCCAGTTGCTTTCTCTTTATCTTGACTGTGAATGCTTCTTGTGGAGCTATTTGTCTTACTTGTTTTTCTGTATTCTGTCTAGCTTATTTTTTTCTATTATATTCCTAATAAATCTTTCACGACGTTAATTTTTGATCCTTGTTTATCTGGTATCGCCCATGATGAGCTCACGTAAGTTATCACTGGTATCACTACTGAATTATATAGTCCTATTTATGTTTTCTTATCTATCTTGCTTTCAAAATAATGTTTTATTTAATATATAATATAACACTTTTACTAATTCTATTGGTTATGTCTAAGTTCATTTTCTTATCATCGGATATTATACTTGTTAGGTAATTATTAATTGTTACTTTTCCTAATCTTCCTCCGTTTATGTTTGTATTTCTGTTAGTTTTTTGCTTTTTGTTAATTATTATTGTGTCACATACTTATGTTTATCTTCATTCTTAATTTTTGTATTTCGTCTGTCCATAATTGCTATATTAATAGAAGGGAGCTCAAACCGCAGCTTTCTTTTATTCGTAGGTTAATATTAAATTTGTCTGACTCCTAGCCTCTTATCTTAAGGACTCCTTTGATATTTCTGTATATGCCTTTAGTGGCTTTTATTAGTTTCTCTGATACTTGTAGTTTTAAACATTTTTAAATGTTTTCTTTATGTATTGAGTTGAAAGCAAGTCGCAGATCTATGAATGTGACAAAAAGTTTTTCTCCGCTCTCTTGTCGTTTTAATTATATTTCTTAGCTATAATATTATCTTGCATTTGACAACCTGTTGTAAAAGCTGCTTGTTCAAATTTTAATTTATTTTTAACCTTAATTTTCTCTTTACTATTCTGGCAAATACTTTAAATCTAGTACATGCCAAGCAATTGACTTATTATAGTTTAGATATTACCTTGCTTCACTCATTGGTATTATAATGGTTTTATGCCGTTCTTCTGGAATTACTTCTGTCTAATATGCTTATCAACATATATGTAACAACCATTCTTTACATTTTTCTCTTAGATACTTTATCAGCTCTGGTTCCAATTTATTTTATCCACTTGCCTTCTCTGATTTAACGTTTTTGTCAAGTTTTTCTTATTTAATTTCTCGAGAGTAAGTTTCTCTTCTTTTTTTTGCCTATCTTCTTCTTCATGTCTTATATTTCCTTTATCATGCTAACATTCTTCTGATTTAAATTTTCTTGTAAAATATTTATCCCATATCTGATATTTGGTTATTGTTATTTTTTTACGATTTTTTTTCTATTCCTTTTTATTGATTTTATTTTGTTGCAAAATTTTCTGTTATTCATTTGATAAGTTCGTTACATTGATACATTGATATTTAGATACGTATTGGGTATACCGATTACCGATACAAGTCGATATTTCGATACGTATCGATATTTCGATACGTATCGATACGCCGACACGTATCGATACTCCGATTCGTATCGATATTTCAATACCTATCGATACTCCGATACGTATCGATACTCCAATACGTATCGATACTCCGATACGTATCGATTTTTCGATACGTATCGATATTCCGATACGTATCGATATTTCGATATATCGATACGTATCGATACAAATTGCGTATCGATATTCGATACACAAAATTCCGTATCGCCCAGCACTAATTGTAATGTTCAGTTTTTTCTGAGTGGTTTTTTATGAATTCATTATCAATTTTTTTTATATTCATTTTTTGTTTGTTCAATTCTTAATTTATAGGCTTGTATTAATTCAATTCTTTAGTACTTTCTACAAGTAGCTCTATATGTTTAATTATTGCTGTTATATCTATGTTGTGTTTCCAATTCAACAACTGGTCTTGTTTTAACTTATTGTATATTAATCTCTAATTTTTGTGTTTATACTATGTATGCGTTTCTTTTTTCCGATATAAAGGGGTATTTGTCGTCCAATCGTTTTTGCCAGAAGCTATTTCCAATTCTTTATTTAATTGACAGAGTTCTATCAGTTGCTAAGAGTGATAATGTAATGGTAATGTAGCAGCAATAATGTAATGACAATGTAACGGTTATGTCGTAACGGCAATAATGTAACGGCATTGTAACGGTGATAATGTAACGTAATATAACTGTGATAAGGGTTGTAACGTAACGGCAATGTAGCGGTTGTAATGTAACGGTAATGTAACTTTTGTTATGTATCGGAACGGTTGTAGTGTAACAGGAACTTTTTTTTACAAGACTTCATATGGATTTAACTAAATTAAGGTCACGTGTATAACAGCATTTTTTGTATGAAATCCAAGATTTAAAAACTCAAGAATTTTTCTGTTGCAGTAGCAGTAAGTTTAGAATCGCTTTCAATTAGATACATCCATTGACAATCTACTTCTTATTTATCGAAGAAATCAATCAGATTTTGAATAATGTTTCGTGCTTTGCAACAAACAACTTTTCGGGATCTGTTTTACATCGATTAAAACCGTACTGCAAAAAGTTACTTTAATTAATGATTATTACTGGCCATGCCATTTGAGTTGCTTTCTCTTTATTTTGACTGTGAATGCTTCTTATTGGGCCATTTATCTTACTTGTTCTTTCTGTATTCTGTCTAATTTAAATTTTTTCATTATTTTCTTAATAAATTTCATTTTTGCGACGTTAATTTTTTATTCTTGTTTATCTAGTATTGTCTATGATTTGCCCGCGAAACACTGGTATCACCACTGAATTATGTAGTCTTATTTAGTTTTTCTGTCTATCTCGCTTTCCAAATATTGTTTTATTTAATGCATAGTATAATTTAACAGTTTTACTAATTCTATTGTTTATGTCTAAGTTCATTTTCTAATCTTCGAATATTATACTTCCCAGATAATTATAAGTTGCTACTTTTTCTAATCTTCCTCCGTTTATGTTTATATTCAGTTCGTTCTTTGCTTTGTTGTTAATTAGCATTGTGTTACATAAGGCGCATCCTTCAATGAATTTTTTTCAGTTTATGTGAAATAGAAATAAGCTTTTTACCAAGTTTTATAGGTGTTAAATGTTTCTCAATTGCTGTGTGACACATTTAACTTCTCTAATATCTCTCGTACAGATATACAATTATGGCTTTGATTTAGCCATCAAACGAAACGATGGTTATCTTTGATTGAAAAATCTCAAGAACAAAATTTGTCAAATCAGTTTTGACATTGTCTTTTTTTTCCTTTACGGAAATTTAAAAAAAATAAAATATGACGAAAATGTTCGTTTTTGCACTCATATTAAAATTAACATAAAAGTAATAACTTTTAACCAAAATACGGTCGATTTATTTTTAAACTAAAGTAAAAGTGACAGCTAACAAATGTCAAAATAAAAAAATATAGGATTGGTCAAGTTGTTAAAAAAGATGGTGAAAGAGATTTATGTGTAAAATCGGAAATTTTGTAATTGTCAACCAACAAATTAAGACAATAATTTTTTCGTTTTATTAAATAAAAATCGTTACTAGACATCATTGTTAGGCAAAATAATAATGGTTCTAAAACACATGGTGTTTTTTCTACTATTTAACAAAAATATATTAATTTTCTTAAGGTTTAAAATGCATAATTAATTCAAAATTTTAATAACTTGAATTTTGTATTTATAAATACATATATGTATTTACATATTATATATCTTACGAAACGTTTTATTATTTATATTTAGTAAAAATGCGTTGGAAGAAGCAATGTTATTTATATTTAATCAGAATATTAATTATAATAAGATATTTTACAGCACCACTGCCTAATTAATAAATCATTTTATAAAAAATTACATTTTATTGTTAACCATTTATGTACTTATGTCTAACGTTTTGCAATAATAAATACTTTTACTGTTAATTGAAATAACTTTAGCTAAAATTTAAACTTAAAAGGCGTAGAGTTCGTAGTATTTCTTCTAAAAATTTTTACATAATAGTAATATAAAAATTTTCTTTTACAACAAATTTAACGAAACGTTATCAAAATTTTATCATACGTGTAATTTAATAATCACTATTAAAAAATTTTCTTTAAAAGCACCGAGTTTGATCAAAAACAATTTGTCATTTTTACAGCATTCTAAATAAGTAAAATTTTATGAGTAAAACGAGCCTAGTGTCCTAAACATAAAACGAATTCTGCAATAACGTTTCGGCAAAGCCGAGTAAACGTTAATAATGCAGAATTTCTTGATTGTATCCAGCTCTAACCTTGCTGAAAATTTTATTCGAACCGCAATTTTTTGATTCACTTTAATTAAATTTATACGTTGCGTATGTACAGGAACAAATATTTTCCCGTTTACTGGGGGAATGCTTAATATTAAACGTCCCTTAAAAATTCCATATTTTATACAAAATCGTAACTAAATCGATATATAGAAGCGACACTATTGAAACATAATTATTTTTTTCTCTCCTATTTTTAGTTATAAAAATAAGAATTTGCTTTTGCTCTATATCCTTTTGTAGTTGAATAATAGATACCGAAATGTGGGGTTCCGTACTGAACAAAAGTCAATTGTATTCAATAAAATAAACACAATGGGGATTGTTAAACGTTAAAAGCTTTATATGATTACATTTTCTATACGTTAAAAAAGTGCAGGGGAATACTACTTTAAGTATTAAAAGAAAGCTTTAGAGAAAATAGTATTTATGTTAACCTACTGCCATCATCGGTAAACACTTTTGTTCTCCGCATCTTTACGAAATTCAATATTATAAAAATTCGTTTTAAAAGCAGCATAAAAATATTCGATTTGACGCCAGGCATGTTATAAGACCATAAAAATTGTAAAACACAGTAGATAATGACTTTTGGATGTTTTATTGCGTTTTTATTGCGGCGTTACGTGATTGTTTTTATATATATTTTTTAAAAATATAGACTGAATTATTAGGTGAATTTGTCAATCCACGTCAATAAACTATATAAAAATATAATTAAAAACATATTTACGCAGTCATTGACTTTTGATTAACTATTAGCAAGTTTGAGTTAATTATTTTTTGTTGGTAGTTAATCTCTTAACAAAAACATGAATTTTTTTGTAATGAAACGAATCTTGTAATTTAATGCGATTGGAATAAAAAAACAGTAAGTTTTGTTATAGACACTGTTTTTGCAAGGTTTAGAAATAAAATGTTTCGTGCGCTAAGTACTGGTTTTATTATACAACTTATCTACCAATTAGATTAAACTTGTCTCGGTACACTCGGTACTAACTTCTATTATTACTACTACTTACAATACTGGTTCCTTCCTCCCCTACCCTTGATACAATTTTAGGTGAGGAATGGTACAGGTCATGACGTAACATGCCGGCCCCGTTGATACGTTTCGTTTCAAATGTTACATTATTGAATACTTATCTCTAAACATTTAAGATACTAATACAATACAATAATACCAACTGTCCCTCTGATTAACTTATGAACATTCACCTTAAGCAAAATGTCTCCTTTTTTATCTTCACATAACATCACATATACAACGAGTTATTCGCCGTTTTTAGTTCATCGATAAAACACACACTTTTGCTATGCCACGATTTATCACTCCACTATTAGTTTTGATTGTAACTACTCGCACCTTTCCATCACTTCCAGAGTGAGTAGATAGAATTCTTCCTTTCTTCCATCTTAATGGCAGTAAGTTATCTTTTTGGATAAGTACCAGCTCTCTAGGTTAAATGTTTTTATAAGTCTCATGATTCTATTTGCTTTGCGGTATATAATCTTTTGGCCAGCGCTTCCAGAAGTGTTGTCGTATTTGTTCCACACGTTGCAATCGAGATAATCGGTTGACGTTTTCTGTTGTTATGTCTGGTTGTGCTGGTGCCGTTAGTGGTTCTCCGATAAGAAAGTGTCCCGAGGTTAAGGTATCTAGGTCATTAAGGTCATTTTATAAAGGGGTTAAAGGACGGAAGTTGAGACAGGCTTCTATTAGCGTAAACAAAGTGAGTAACTCTTCAAAATTGAGAAACGCATTTCCCATCACACGTTTAAGGTGATATTTTGCTGATTTTATTTGGGTTTCCCAGATTTCTCCAAAATTAAGTGATCGGGATGGAATATTGTGCCAGTTAACATTTTTCATATATAATTCGGTTATTACTTCGGATTGAAAATTTTTATTTAAAATAATTTTTTTGAGTTCAGCCAATTCACGCTGCGCCCCGAGAAAAGTTTTTGCATTGTCCGAATATATGTCCAAAACTGGCCCTCGTCGTGCCATAAACCGGTATAAACAATTTACAAACGCTTGAAATGTTAAATTTCCTACAAAATCTAAATGAATGGCTTTGGTTAAATAACAAACAAAGATTGCCGTGTATGATTTGATCTACTTGGGAATTTAAGAAAAATCGGTTCTGCAAAGTCTACGCCACATTTTAAAAACGGTCTGTTTACTTCTAAACGAGCTGCAGGAAGATTTCCCATTATTAGCATAAATTGTTTTGAGTTATTTCTAATACAAGTTACTCATTTATGGATGACCTGTTTGATAACGGTAGGGCCCAAGATTATTCAATATTTTTGACGAATGGCTAACGTGGCTTGCTGTCCATTGTCATAATAATAATTAAAGTGTTTTAATCGACCACCAAATTTTATGAGCTGGTTTTCATATATAAACGCATTTTTAAATTTCTTGTCTTCCTGAACTACCCATAATCTGCTTTAAATTCTTTTACCTGTAATAATTTAATAATGGAAATTATGAGAGATCCTGTAGTTCTTTTGTGGTAATGTTACCACTTATTTTTTCTTTATTGCGACCATTAGCTACAAATATATTAACAAATGCTATTATTCTGATTAATTTAGAAAATGAAGAACAACGTTGAAATGTATTATGAAACGAGTTATCAATTTTAACTGCCGTTACACAAATACTTTTAGTTTTATTTGTCTCGGGTACTTGCATTTTTTGCAATTTTAAGTTGGGTTGTTCAGGTTAAGTTTTGTTATGATTACAAAGTCACGTAGGACCTGCCCACCAAAGGTCTGCCGGATTATATACCGAATTTACATGTTTCCATTCCTCAACTAGTATCACTGCCTGAATATTACCTACACGATTAACTACAAATGTGGTAAATCTGAGTTTTTTAGTTTGATTATAACGTTCTTCGATAGACATCTCCGCAAATTGTTTATAATAATATATTACATAGTTGTTTTTACACATAATACAATGTAGTTTTGATGTTGATAAAAGTCATGTTGTTTTAAATTTGTTAATTGGAACGTCAGATTTTTGATTTAAAGAAAGTTTAAACATGTGATTTTTTGCATTAACTGTTTGTAACGATTGGCATTTTCTGTTAATAAAGTCTAATAATTCATTTAAGGTTGGTATTTCGGATGTTAGTTCCCATTCGCGTTTCGTAAAATAATCAAATTTTGATAAAATGATTGGTACTAATAATAGATCCTAGTATTGGACTTGAATGTTTGGGATTTTAAGAGCTTCAACGTTAATTTTGACTGTATCGTAGAACTGTCGCAAAACAAAACTTCACAAATGCTTGAATAATTAATCGTTTGTTTTCCCTTAACGTTCCCTTAATGACTTCCACGCAAGTTTATAACTTAAATTAGCTAACTTTAATGATTCTATCACACTACTGGCTTCTCCGGTTTAAGATGTTTTTAAATAATGAAGTTTGGTTTCCTAAATTTTGATGTACAAGTGAATTAAATGTTTCATAAAAACTTAACTAATCAGAGTACCTTCCGTTAAATGCTGGTAACTTAATTTTAAGATGGATTCAGATGGATTTTTATTATTTTCGATTACTACTAGTTGCGGTTGCTCTTAATTCAAAATACGTATCCTTAAAAGCATCACGTTTACTTTCGTTATTTGGATCCTTTCGATCTAACAATTCTATTTGTTCTTGAATATTTAAAAATTCGTCAAAAAGTTTTTCAATTCTCGATACCCTAACTTTGACTACATTTATATTAGACTCGCTAGCATAATTTTCTATAAAAGTATGAAATTTCGTTATTTGAAGTTCTAATATTCCTCTCTTTTCTATTAAATCGTTTGTTATTCATTTCTAGATTTTAAAGAGTTACTCAGATTGAAACGGTACAATGTTAGTAGGTAAAATAGGATGTAAAGATAAATCACTTACTGTTAAAGACCAGCTTTGGATCGCTTTGTTGCGGTAGTAGATCAGCTTTGAATCGCTTAGATAAAATTGTGATGGTTGCTTCTCTTACGGTCGCTGATTACTTAGCACTTAACACTTGACGGTTGATCAATTACGTACACAACACAGCATCCGGGTCAAAAAACCAATGTTTTTACAAGGTTTAGAAATAAAATGTTTCGTGCGCTAAAGTGCTGGTTTTATTATACAACTTATCTACCTATTACATTAAACTTATCTCGGTACACTCTTGTTGTCAACTAACTCGTATCGTTAATACCACTTACATTACTGATTCTTTCCTCCCTTACCCTCTAAATAATTCTAAGTGAGGAATAATTATTGTTACGGGTTATGACGTAACAGACACTAAATAATGTTAATATAAATGCCAAATTTTAGTATAGGCTTCTGTTTAATCAACTTGACACATTTTTTGTCTTAAAAACACTTTTTTAGGAACACCACTAAATAACAACAAAGAAACCTACTAAAACACATCTAGGCAAATTTTCAGCTGATTTATTATGTAGTCAAAAAATGAGTATACTTCAATATCTTTTTTCTGAACTTAGCCTTTATTCTAAGTATAAAAATGACCAGTATTTACTAATTTGAAATCCGTGTACCAAATGCTGTCTAAAATTAAAAAAAATAGGAATATATGAAAGCAACATGTAGTGTAACTTACATCTATGGAGTGGTAAATGCCACTGAAGGAAAAAGTGTATGTGACGGCATTTATATCATTAGCAATCAGGTAATTAACTGATTTTGACTTTCCGTTAGCGCTTGACTGTCTTCATTATTACTCGGAGTGAGAATTTGTGTCCTTTCCAAAATGGTTGATCTTTGTCTTATAGAGTGTAGTACTGGTAGCCAAGATTTGCTGAAACCGTCTTCGCGGTTTGCATTATATGGATATTTTTTTATATCCACATCTTCGCGGATGTGTCTGGAAAAGTAGAAAAGAGTTCTAGTCAACACTTTAGTTTGCTCAAAGTTTAGCGTCTATTCTTGGTTTCACACGTGTTCTGCTACAGCTGATTTTGTAACTCTGCAGTGTTTGCAGTCAACCATATGTTCTTTTACTGTCTGTACAGGGTGTGTATAAATGGACAAAAAACTACACGCTGCGACTTTTTTGTTCAATTCTGAATTAAATTGTATTATGCTTTAGGAACCACTTAAAAGAAACATACATTTGGCAATACTGCATACTAGCATACGGCTGTAATACCTTTTCTTACTGTTTTCTTTATTTAAATTTTCAAATTTATTTTTCTGGTCATTGGTAGCACATTTTAAATTCAACATTTAATTTATTGCTTGTCAGAATAATACCTAGGTACATAAATAAATAACGTTAATTTAGAATGTATTTTCCAACATAGTTTTTTTAAATTATATCTATACTATCTATACAAAATTGTTCGAATCGAAATCCATCTGTTTCTACGCACAGTTGTTATTTTTGAGGTCGTCTAGATTACTCATTCAACCCTTACTGATGTAATTTTTTTAATCGCTGCGTTAATTCTTTCTGTAACTTAGTCAGCGTCTTGAAAAGGCGTTGAATACACTCTCTCTTTAATGAAATTCTAAACAAAAAAGTATAGAGGACTGATGACGAGAGATTTTACAGATCATAGGATAAGACCACCGGGACCAATCCATTTATTCAGAAAGTGTTTGTCCAACTACTCTTCTACATTACAAGCAAAGTGAGCAGAAGCTCCATCGTGCATGTAAATCATGCTATGGCGCATGTTCAACGGCATTAACTTGTTCCGATACAATAAGGTACCCGTTGGCATTGAGACAAATTGGTAGATAAATCGGCCCAACCACCTTATGTGTTACGTGCATAAATTTCAAAATTTATATGTATATTGTTTGAATTAAAGTTACTCTTCCATTACTCGACTTCATCTATCGAGCATCGTTCGTCTCTTCCGGTCGAGTAAACAAAAAGTTGTCATTTTAATTTTACGTCGTTCGCTACATAACATATGCCTGCTTGTTAATTTATTCAACGCAAGGTAAGTGTCTTCTGTTCTTTTTAGGATTAAAGTTTTTCCATGCCGCGTCCTCAGCACCACGGGCTACTTCTTAAATGTGTGTTTCTTTGTAGGTACAAGTTTAACATCTACGATGGAAAAGTTCTAAAAGGAAGCATTGGGCCTACGAACATTGCGATACAAGGGCAGATACGATTAATATTTCTAGTCGGAGGCAATTGAAGTTTTAACTAATACCACTTTGGACGCAAGTGCATATGTAACAGCATACTATACGTTTCGGTTCCTTTACATTTTATAATAGTTACTTTTTACCTGTGGTAGAGTTTGTGAGTCGCCAGGCGGACACGATAAATATCAACTCATTGCAAATCATGTTGTTAAACTATTTTTATTTTTTATATATGTAGTTTTTACAGTAAAAAAATATATAGTATATAAATAATTGCTTATATGTATGTTAAATGCATAAAACTTTGTTTTTAATAAATATTCTAACAATTTTCAGTGCATATATACATCCATGTTTTATGCTTTTTTAAGTGCATTTTATAGATTAATATTTGATAAAAAAATTTTAAACCTCCGTTCGCCAATCAACACACGTTTAACTTTTTATATGTAATAGAGGCAACAAAACACTACTTGGTGTGAATAAAAAACACACCAAGTAATGTTCTGTTGCCTCTTCAATATATAACTAGTTAAACACTGTACATTGATAAATATTTGATTTTTCATATAGTGTTTTTTTTAATTAACCAAACTAGGCTTATTTTTGCATTTGGTTGATATGAAAACGCCATAGTAAAAACAATAAATTTTACAATCATTAACATTGGTACGTGTGAGCGTAATCATTATGTTATTGTTATTTTGCAAAAGATTAACTTCAATGTCAAGAGTGCAATAGACCTATTGTTGTTGCTAATAAATTTTAATTTAAAACAAACCTACTTGTGCATATTTATATATTTAATTTACATAAATCATGAAACCTTACACATATAAAAACGAATGTTAACAGAATTAAGACGAAATTAATAGGTTAAGTACTTAAACATTATTGAAAAAGCTGCAGTGTAATCAAAATAATCGTTTCATTAAAATGGCATATAAAGTAGTTTTCAAATATATAACCGCAAACATAAAGCTGTTTATAGTTTAGATTGGCGAGGCGTATAATATGTGAAATGTCGTCTTAAGACGTTAGGTCCTCTAAATTATATAGCGCTTCACATAGCATTGTTACGAGTGCAGCATGTGTTCACAAATCCTAAAATTACCGAGAAACATAGATGGCAGATGGCATTAAGAACACTGGCGTTGACGTTCTTCGGTAAACTTCCTAGACTATGTGTAATCAAGCAAATTAATTCTTGCACTTTATAGATGTGTGTTTTTATTGTTATAGGATTATGTAGATGTCACAGTAACTTACAAGCTTGCTACAAGGCTTTCTTGTGAATTACTATAATTAGATAATTTGCTAAAGAAGATGGTACATAACATCGCGTGTCAAATGTTTATGTAATGTAATAAACACAGTTTCCAATATCGTTAGATGTTAATGTAATTGTATATGAAAAAAACAAAAGCATGGCTTATTGTCGACAAAAAATTTAATTAAACTAAAAGTATGTAATTTTTATAGAACATTTATAAACTTAATTTGTAATATATGTACGATATATAGAAATATATAAAAAGTAACTTTTTTTTGTCTGCGTTTTTGTACAATATTAAACTAAATATTTAAACAAAATAAGTAAAAACAATAAGAATGATATTTTTATGTAGAATATGTGTATATGTATTAGTAAATTAGTAAAAACTAAATAAAGACAATAAAACTTTTCTACAAAGAAATTTAAGTGTAGTTGTCAATCTTTTATTAGAGTTTAGTTCTAATTTATTTATTTCTTTTACATTTACAATTATAATTTTTTTTTATTGGTTCCATAACATCTATTACTATAGATACAGTTGACTTTATGTAGAACGTTGTGATTACTTTGCTTTTAATTTTCTATAAGACATAAATAAATAAAAGTAGTATTAGCAAAAATGTAAAGCAGTTTTTATCTAACTTGAACCTACATTTTGGGTTTTTCACTGAAAAATTGATTTAAGTTTTTTCTCAAAATCTCCCCTAAGTATATTAACAAAAAAATTTTATTGAAACACAAAATACGTTTACGTTAAACAATTTTCGACGATAGTACTATTATTTTCAGTAAGAAAAGGTCTGATAATATTAATTAAGCTACCTACGTGGACAATTGTAACCAAAAATTTGACATCAAAACTAACAAAAATGTTGGTAAGTTGCAAACAAAACTATGCAACTTTTACACAAAATCATCAAAATTGCTGACGACCTAAGCAAAACAGACATCACGCTACAACTCATGTCCAGAGTCGCTTTTTCAGATATTTTACTATAAGGCAACGTTAAGCAAATGTTTGCAATCTCAACTACATGAATTCACATTGAAACAGTTTATAAACGGCTAAAAAAAGCTAGTTTAGTATGTCGTGCGCCTGTTCGAAGTCCAGTGTTTTTCGTAGAACATCAGAGAGTTCTGTTGAATGATGTTTGCAATCATCTGCATTAGTTGCACGACAAATGGCAACAGTTTTCTTTACAGACAAATCTAAATTATGTTTTTATAACTGTGATAAACGTATTTATATGTACATACAGGCGACTAAATGAACAATATAAAATTATTTTGCAGAGGTTGTAGTTGTGAAGGAGCATTTTTTTGACAGATTGTACGAACTTACGATCTTAGTAGTGTTAAGCAGCGCGGGTATCTTCCAAGACTATGTTGTACCATATCGGATAAATTTTATTATTAATTTAAAATTTCATACTGATCGCATAATTTAAAATTATCTTGACGAAGTTGGAATCGACACCATAAAATAACCAGCAAAAAGTCCAGACTTCAATCCAATGAAACAAGCTTAGCAGACGCCTACAAAGTTGTACAAACTCAGCTAACCATCTGAAAGACGTGGGGCGCTGCTTTGTGAGAATATGGAATGCATTAGAGCAGAATGGCATAAGTTCGCTTATTTTGATTATTAGTCATCGATGTCAATCCATTATTAGAAACAAAAGTAAAAATACTTAATACTGCGACCATTTCATTAAAAATCAAAAGTAGTTAATTAAAGTTTTAGAATTTTTTCTCTTTTGATTGGTTATCAGCGTGTTTTAATTTGTAAAGTTTATTCATTAGAGAGATTCCTTAATTTCTTGAAGCAGTGTAAGTTTAGAAAGAGATCTTTCATTAAAACAAGTAAGGTCCTTTGAAATCATTTTATACAAACCGTCTGAAAAAAAAAATATGGATTTTGGTATCATAATATATTTATGATAACAATAACCTTTTTATCTTTCAGTTTTAATATAAGAATAGATTTATATTGCTTAAGCAATTTCTATGCAAAAAATTTAAACTTGGAAACATTACTTCGAGAGATTTCTGAGTTACAAAAAGCTTTTGTGGTTTGAGGAACTGATTCTTTCTACAAGAATGCAAAGAACGGAGTTAAAGAAAATCTTTTTAATTGAAAGTTGTTTTGGAACAAATACAAAATTACCAGCTCTTGAAAAAACACTTCTTTCTGCAAAAAGTAATGATTTAAAAAATATTAAACGTTTAATCTTATTCTTGTGCTTCTCTAAGTCTTGTCAGTACTTTTTTGATTTCTAGAAAATCAGCTTATTAGTAAAAATTTTTTGTCACAATTGGATTCGTGTTAGTTTTTAAATAATTGCCTCTATTGTTACTTTTGCTAATAATTTCTTCGGAATTTCTACGTTTGTTAAAACTTGCGTTTGACGTTTCGCTGTCTATACTGCCAGTTTCTTCAGGATGAAAGCAAATTTTGACACACGGCTAAACCCGAAAGAAGTTATTAGTAATAGTGACATTGGCTGTGAAAACCTACGCAATGTTAAAAAAACACTTAATTTAGACTTTCTTACTTTGTAAAGACTAATATTATTTGCAACTCTTAAGCTAATTTTCAGAAATTTGATAAGCGTTTCTACATGTTTTTTAATACTAGGTAAAAGTTAGAAATAATAAATACAAATTTGTTTGTATGCTCTTATTAGTAAAACACATAATAAGATTTCATTACTGACTCTTTTTGAAACTAACATTGAATTTTACGGTATTTGTGTTTTTACTTTATTTTTTTATTTTCATGTTTTGCTTAAGTTTGTGTTTACTTTAAACAACAGCAATTTCTAAATTATAAAAAAACAAACATTAACGTGACTTATAACAAAGAAGTTTTTAATGACAGATGCAGAATCTAAAACAGTTATCAGTTAATATATTGATACATTGTTAATCTTCGAAATTATTCGAATCAATTTAAGAAACGAACAGAAGATTCTAGTACAAGATAAGACGTTTATAAATCTACAGAGACAGTGATATATAAATTTATTTAGTAGATTGTTTTTGTTAAATTAGTTAGGTAGTTAGTTCATTGTATTGTGTTGTGTTTTAACTTTAGTAAAAATTAGTTTTCATTGAACTATAAAAAGTTTTCACTAAAGTTTACTTTATTTCTATGATTGTCATTACAAAAACGATACAGTCTTATTAGTTTTGATAGCCAATAAACTTTTTTCTTTTAATAATGAAAATGGATTCTAAGAGTCAAAACAAAATCAAGTTTAAGTACTCCCAATACTTTGAATTGAATGTTACATGTCTGTTATAAATTTTTGTGTTTGCACGTGAGTACGTTTTGATGACTAGTCAAAAAAATTGACTTTATAATATCCTGTTGCTGTCTTCAAAGTTCATCAGACTATTCAAACTCCTTTCTGAAGACTACCGCAATACATTTCGAGATTCAAAAATCTTATAAGTAAACGAACATAAAATCCACCATTTTGAACAAATTTTAAAATGGTGCCTTAACTTTACACCCATCTTAGTATATCCCACCAGCGTCAAGACGACCCCCCGCTCTAAAACCGGCACTGGAAGAAGGAAAGAGATATAAAAACGGTTGCACAGTCTAGGATGAGATCTTTTTTGTCATCGTCCGAGCGGCGTCTCTTAAGACACCTCGGATATCTCAAAAATCGCCTGCAAAACCTAAAAACTAATCACGTGAATTTAATTAAATTTGATTCTTAATAATCTGCCACATCGACAAGTACAGTACAGAAGTCGTATTTTCTTACGTACAGGAAGTATTTAAATTATATTTAACAAGCACCCGAGGTTAACGTTCGAACAATTTGACGAGATTATTTAAAAACTTACCTGTCAAATCTACCGGTTCCAGTTATCCAGATAAACGCAAGAAATAGCACCGCTGGCAAAGGGATTTGCGTTAATTAATTACCGAAAAACACGGGTATAAAAAACCATATTTTAATTTGTGTTTTAGTTCAAAACAACGTTGAAGTATAACAGATTCATACACAAGCCAATAGTGGGCGCTGTCGACGGATTCGACGAAGGATATACAGAGCCACACAAAAGTAATTTAAGTTTAATTTTCTTAACTATGGAGACCGGTTACATTTGGCGCCCGAGCAAGGATTCTGGAACTTTTAGTACCTGACCTGCAGTACCTGTAAGTAAATAATTAATTCTATTTTTAGACATTTTTGTTGGAGCTTGAGCATCCAGTACTGAAAATCACAATTAGTTACTCTGAAAACCGTATTCAAAACCCATATTGTAGTCCAAATGGATTAATTGTATGCGACCTGAACATTTGATGCAAAAACTAAAAACATTCAAATTAGATTCAAGCGGAGACAAAAAGGAATAGAAATTCCGCCTGCTACATTTTCTCTAAACCGGAGAACGTTTAATCAGTAAGCCTGCTTGTCCCAGTATACAAGTAACATCAGGAGTACTTTTAGAATCCGCACTTGTCGGTGCCATACAGGATTTGTTACCGACGAACCGTTCCATACCAGAACCTGTACGAGAAAAGTGTTCACCGATGCCAGCAGCCGTCCAAAGCCCGAGAGATAACCCAGAAAGTATCTCCTGATTAGATAGAGTAAGAAATGTTTATTCTTAGCAAAGACAAAGCGTAACCGTCGTCGTCGAATTGTTTGATTGTTTGTACCTGTCACCATCGTGAAACAAGAGTTTCACACTCTTGCAGATACGCCGCGCTGAGCTACATTAGCCAGGCGGTACAAAAACTCGTCGATGAAGGTTCTCAATCGCCAGAAAAGAAATGGAATATAGTGCAATTAACCACCGTCACTTGTAACAATCCTTATATAATTTGAATTTATTTGTAACAATTTTAATTCATTTCAAGATATTTCACGTCTAAAATAGACAACCAACAACGCTTTGAACATTTATATCTTTATCTTTGACCCTAGAGGCCAAATTTTTCTACATTGGACCCTGATAATACGAAACATTTTCCATCTTAGAGGGGATTTTTGTTCGAATTTTACTTCACTTTTGCAAGTACTGTTTAACAGAGCTCAAGTTTTCCCAATTAGTGCTTAGTGATTATCACTTTCGTTTTTTTAACGGATTTAACTAATTTTGGAAGCAATAGGGGAGAGATTAGATTTCCAGTGATTACCTTTATGAGATTAATCAATCTTAACTTCCTCTACGACAATCGTCGGATCTACGACTTGAGTTGCCGTTACCTCTAAGAACCTCGACCAACAACTAAGGGTGAGACTTATTATTTTTAAATACAAGGTAGTAAACTTCTTACTTTTCCCCAGGGTTTAACCGTTTAACCATTAATCGTTTAATCAATTATTTGTTTTCTACTTTCTTCTTTTTATTCGTACTTTCATTCACCCTTCTGTGAATTGTAAGTTTGGATTCACCAACCGTTTACACCGGAATACAAAAAAGGTCAATCAACCCCAAATGCCAAGGTTACCTCCCAGTTCCGTACAATTTACTTTCGAAAACATCTAGCACATAAGAGAAATTAATTTTAGTAATTTAGTTATTTAGATTTAGTATCGTACAAATTGACATACATACAAACAATCTTTTCTTTTATACAATTACGTAGTAACTTGCTTACTTTGAATTCAGTTTTTCCTATTAGTATCGTTGGCGTGTATATTAAAAATTTGTTCATTGACGATCCTGTAAGCTAATTAAAGTTAAGGGGACGTTCATACCTGGGGTGTTATTTACCCAACGACGATCGGAATAGAAAGCGATATAGTTTTACCGGCCACGTCAAATCAGTCAGGGACCTATTTATACCTTTTCTTGTTTTAATTACCGCAGGGAAGTAAAGAATAATTTGTTGTAGTATAATTTCTTGCGCGATAACTTGCAGTTTAGTCGTTAAACTCTTTAAACGTGACAAAATTTTCATAATACAACAGATATCACTTCTCAAAACATGATTCATTTTTTTTGTATTAAGGTTATAATTCATACTGCCAACCTTTTTTTTAGAATCAAATATAAAGAATTATTTTATTGCTGCCAACTTTGATAGCTAAAGTTAATTTAATTTAAACTTGATTAACCTTTGTTTTTATTGTAGATTAGATATTTTATATACAGGTTACTACATAATAACAATAATTCACCATTGTACATTACGTTTGATAAGCAATCGAAAATTTTTGAGTTTTTATGTTTTTAAACATTGATTTAAAGACTGTTACAAGCTTTAGGTATTTTACGAACCTGCACGGCCAACTCACAATAGTCGGTGAGAGAGTAGGGTTCCTAGATAATAATGCAAAGATATTTAAGGGCGCCAGAGCTTATCCCCAAAGTGACTTCTGTCCGCTCACAACAGAATGGTAGCACTTGTAACAAGATGTTAGGTTTGTAATCCCTTCTACTCGTCTGTTCGAGTAGCCAGCGTTTGTGATTAGATAAGGATGATCTAAAGAGCAAGGTATGTTGTCATAAAAGAACAAGTAACCACAATAATAACTTTAATCTAGAATCGTTGATGATTATCACAGGATATAAGAATTCTCATTACAGAAAATCAGTAGTATCGGCAACACACAGTACATAAATAAATTTGGTTTACATGAATAACGAAGAGTAGATTTATAGTAAATCTCAGTTGCACATAGCATGCGAGATACATGAAATAATGATAATAAGTACGACCTTAATATTACAATATCATAATAAATATTGGGAGTACACAGCATACGTCATACACAATAAGCAATAAACAAGAAAAATTACTACGGAATTAATATTCACACGGTTTCGTGAGCGACCTGGTTGACTACGAGGTAAAACATATAAAATCACTTACCACAACACAGGAGTTTCCACAGGTGCGTAGAAAGTACTTTCTCCGCCACGTAGTCCTGTAAGCAATTTGAAATAGCAAGTCGTGTCAAACTAATTCCTCACGAAAGTGAAATCTACAAAATCATTACTTAAATTTTAAAGTACACACATAACACAACCCGAAAGTCGGATGCTGTTATACCCTTTTTCTGTGATTTAATTAATTCCAACAGTAGACCTTAGAAATATTTAGAATCGTTCCAACACAATATTCGTCGAGGGTTATCTCTCGTCTTTCGGTATCGACTAGAATTTATGGGCCGGATGGTGGTAAAAATGGCCGGTGACGATACGAATACCCCACGATCGCAACGAAATCACAACTTTCCCTGGTGGGCTTTAAATTATAACCAGAATGCCCTTAGTTATGAGGTAGCACATGGAGGCTAACCAAAAAGACATGAAAATTACCTTTAATTAAAGAAAGAAACAAAATCACTTACGCTGCGGGAGCAAATTAGTTATTTAAGGAAACTACATAATTTCCATCGTGTCCCTAACACGTGGATGATTTTAGAGAACGAACTTTCACTCACGCAACCCTAGATACTACCAGGTACGATGTTACAGTCAAAATGCCGGAAACCTCACCGGATGTCGTCTGCTCAATACAAAGTGACCAACGAACCCGATAGATGGCGTCAAGAAATATAAAAGCAACTTTTAATTAAACTGATATACAGGGTAATGCATTATTTAAATTTATGTACGTAACAAGACATTTTCTTTATTTATAATTAGGTATAAGTTTAGACAAGGCCTGTGTGTGTCGATTAACAAGGCGTACCGTCATACCAATTGTTTTTTTATTTCTCTCTTTCCCTCTTTTTTTCCTTTAGGGCTAATTATCGTGGAGTTTTTCCAAACTTCAAGAGGGTCTGGAAGATACCGACGTCGCAGAAGAAACTCTTGTGGTGTCCGTAAATCACTTTTTATCAAGACTCACACCATCCTCCGAGAGAGAGCTAGCTTGGACGCGACTAAGGTTTCCCGATAATTCGATCTTTTAAGATTGGTAGCCGTTTTCTTTCTTCTTTAAAGTCACTCAAGATTTTACATTAGACACCATATGTAAAACCAACGAGAATTATGCGGTGACAACTAAAATAGGCTTACAACATTTTCGCTTAGAATGTCAGTTTTTAGCGAACCTTATCACCGACCTCTCGATTGGCTTGTATTTCTTGCGTTCAAGTCAGGCAGTAATAGAAGTGGCCGAAAGTATTTTAACCCCTAACCACGTGCAAATTAAATGCAAAATTCGGATCGAAGCAGGCCTGAAGAAAAGATGCAGCGTATCTGTACCGAAAATAGCTGTCCTAACTGATGTGCTACAAAACCAGATAGGGTCATTATCCGACACATTTAACAAATTTAGTGAAAAGCTAGCCCCCTAGTATTCCAAACCTTTCCAAATTCAACCAAAATGCAGCAAAAGTCAGCCCCTTGTCACTGGCTTTGTCCAAGAGGGGATGGTATGTAACGAAACGAACATAAAGCCTACCATTTTGAACAAATTGAAAACGAATTTTAAAATAGTACATAGACTTTACGCCAATCCTCGTATATCCTACCAGCGCCAAAACGACCTCCGCTCAAAAACGGGCACTGAAATAAGGAAAAAGGATATAAAAGCTGTTGCACCGTCTAAGATAAGATCTTTTTTGTCGTCGTCCGAGCGGTGCCTCTGGAGGCATTTCGGACATCCCAAAAACCGCTTGCTGAAACTGAAAACTAACCACGTGAATTCAATTAAATTTGATTCTTAATAATCCGCCGCATCGGCCTGTAAAGTCCTTACATCGTATTTTCTTACGTACAGGAAGTATTTAAATTGCATTTCTAACAATTTGACGAGATTATTTTGAAATTTACTTGTCAAATCTACCGGTTCCAGTTGTCCAGATAAACGCAAGAAAAGGTACCGTTGGCAAAGGGATTTGCGTTAAGTAGTTATCGGAAAACATGGGTACAAAAAACCATATTAAAATTTATGTTTTAGTTTAAAACAACGTTGAATTATAACCGAGTCGTACACAAGCCAATACAGGGTGCTGTCGGCGGATTCGACGAAGGATATACAGAGCCACACGAAATTAATTTAAGTTTCATTGTTTGAATTCTGTTATTTTATGTTATTTATTTTATTCTTGTGTTATATTCCTTATATTCAAAAAAATTTCAAAAAAAATATAATTGTAATTTACTAGCAAATTTTGTTTATTTGCTTAAGCTAATTTTAAGATTTTTTCTTCTACTATTGCTGTTGCAGTTAAAAATTCCATAAAACACAATTCCAAAGAATGATAATCTACTTTCGAAACAAGCTTTATTTAAAATATGCGTTTAAATTAAAATCGCAATACGCAACTCACATAATGAACCAAAGCAATGGCGGGTCAGAAGTCAGAACAATTTGGGCTTCAAATAATGTGCACAGTAGGTCAGTTTTGTATCCTTAACTTTTACAATTCAAACGTTCTAGGTTAAAAAATTTGCGGGAAGACCCGACTTGCCTTTTACTGAGATGAGGGTAACTAATGTTGATGTTTTTCTATTTAGTATGAGATAAACATTCGTTTATTTAGTGAAGTAATTCATCGCCAGCAATTTTTTTTTCTAAATTATTTTCTGGGAACAACATTGCAAAGTGAATTTCTACTAATCTTTGTAAAAAATTTCTTAAGTTGTTTTATTGGTATTTTGCACTTACGACACCACTCTATTTTCTCTTCTTTGGAGTCCACTCAGTAAAAACTTTGTTACATTTTCTCTATTGTGTTTTTTACGTTAAAATGTCTTTCTAATGTACCAAATGCAAATAACGCAGTATTCTCACACATAATTTTGATTAATTAATTTCTTGCTAGTATCAACTGCTGTAGCTTACCTTTGACACTATTCAGGCATCGCATCTTTTACCTGATAGCTATATAACACTTTATAATTCGAATTTTGTAACCACAATTTGCAAAATATGCTTTTTTACTATTGTGAACAATAATTGCGTTATCTTTAGACCGACTTAGTCATTGCGTGCCCGGTTTGATATCATATGTCTTCTACATATGAAATTCAAACGTGGGTTAATAGTTAATATGCTTTGGCGATTCTACATTATAAAGTTGTGCAAAATAAACGATGCAGAGTTTTTAAATACACTTTCAAATTTCTCATTAAAAATATAGTTCTTATACGTAAAATAATCAAAGTTGGAAAAATTAGGTAAATTTAAAGTTGTAATCCTTTTCATATTTTAGAAGTTTTTAAGTTGTTTTTTTGTTTCTCAACAATAGAATAAACAATTAGTTAGAATAAATGTTAATAAAGACGTAGATTAAAAAACACATAATAATAATACCATAAACTTAACTTTCTTATACGCAAAATTAAGTGCTTTAATACGTATGATACTTATTTATAAATTTGTTAAGAAAAATATTGTTTTTATATTATAAATGCAAATTTACTCAGTAAATAGAAAATAGATTTAATTAAATTAATTAAGAACGAAACGTTTACTAAAACAACACCGTTTCGTTAAATTCTATTTATTTTATGTAGTAGCTTGTAAAAAACGTTACGAAAAAGGGTTCTTTTCTTATTATGTTTAGTTTTCGTAAGCCATTTGCGAAATATTTATCTTAAATTACAAAGTTGCTTAATCCGGGATAAGTTTACGTATGTACTGTTATGTTTCACTTACTATCATAGAGTTACTAACATGGTTTCGGATTATATTTATATGGAAAAATAATAGCATTAACATGTAACAGTTTGTTGATGTTTAATTATAAAGTTATTTTTGTAAATATTTTACAAGATTAGTTTAATTGTTTTTACACATTTACACGATTTTATATGTACTTATATACAGATGAATATACTAAAAATATGTTTTTATGTTGCCCTCATCGCATACATAAATATTCTTTGTGAGTTTACGTAATGATATAAAAACGCAAAGTGATAAATCGAACTCTACGTAAAACTATGGTTTCACAACAATAATTATTTAATGAGATGTGTGTGTAGTGAAAAATACATTTAAAAGTATCTAAAAATTTTTAAAATTTAAAAAAAGTTTGAAGAATCTTATAAAATCAAATACTAGAATATTTATTTATTTCGGAGTTGGTAGTATAAACTAACCTAAAATTTTAATTGACAGATTTTCCTAGTAATTAATATAGTACCAACATTATATTTGTCATGGTTTTAATATCATCGTTTTAAATTTTTTTGGTAAAATTACGTGATACTGACCCATCAAAGAAAAAAAAATTATGGCGTTAAATGAAAATTTTTAAGATAATTGCAATTCGTCTTTACGTATTGCATTAATTATTGTTCTATTTAATTTTCTGTCATCTACAAAATAAATTGTTAGTAAAACACCACATACTCATTTTTATTTCTTTGTATTGACACTAAACTAATTTAACAAAATGAACTTCATGTACTCAATTACATTTATCTGCGGATGTAACCGAAACAATACTTTAGTTAAATAAACAAAAAACGTTGCAATGTAAGAAGTACTACGTACTTTAGTTTTCGTATGAAGGATTCTAATCAACAACATGCTACCGATCTGTATTCTAGTCTAAACCACTCAGAGCAATACAAGATGGTTGAGAAACTGCTAAATTGTAATTTGGGGATGTGCTAAAAGGAACATTCAATATATCATCAGAATCATCACTAGCACTTTAATTATTTTGAGAACAATTATCACTTTCTTCTACAAGATTTTTGTTATCATCTGATTTATTTTTTAATTTTCTTCCATCGGGTGGCTCCTCGTCTGCTTCACTAACCCATGCCATCACAGTTTCACAAAAAACCAACATTACCAAGTCTGACACTACGTTTTTGTTTACTTGACGCCATTCTAATTGTAGCACACCTTAGTAGTAGTGAGACACCACCTAACCATTAATTGAAGTAATTAGGTCAATTAAACCGTGAGTTAAAAACACAAATAAACCGCCAATTAAAAGTGTAAAAATCTTCAATCAAATCCGTTGACCAAATATTGGTTTGGGGGGGTGTAATCGGTGGTTTTGATCTACAAAGTTAATTGACGTTTTGATTAGATTTGAAATTGACAAAATTGCTCTGCAAACTTGCAAATCGATCTCAACCATGCATGCCCTTCGTTAAAAACGTGGCCGCAGCGAGATTTGTACCGTTGGTTTTCATACATGCACAAACATTAATAAATAAATAATTATCAACGTATGCTATATTTTTGAAATTGCAAACACATACTTATTTTTGCGTTAACAAAGCAATAGCGATGAGACAAAACACAGCTTTGCAAATAAATAATTACTAAATGACATTTTGATTTACATACGTAATCATTGATTTACAACCAACTAAAAATGGTTAAAATTTTGTAAAATAAATCGAACAAACTCTTATGCAAGTTATTATTCATTTTACGCAATCTTGCTAACCCGCCCAAAATACCACAAGCTGTAATTAACATTTATTTTTTATACGTGCCCTTAATTAGTAATTAGGGCAAAACATCTTCATGTGTAATCTTTCTTAGAAAGACAAAGTCGTTCACTTACCTGTATTTTCTAAAGTTAACTGATTTAGTTAAATATAAATACATAAAATATAACGTGGCGTTTTGGTAGCATGTCGTTTCTAGTTGCAAATGCATGTGCAACCCAGTAAACACATAAATAGTGCGGACATAAAACATCTCAAGATAATGTTTCCATATTATAAATTGAAGTATATTTTTATTTATGTTTGGATCACGTTCGAATGATTTGTGTGATATATTGTGTTATCAGCATACGTACGTTCATTCAAATCTAAAACTACTGTGTTTACTGGAAAGTAATCAAACTAAGGGTTCGAATCCTATTACGGTCAAGTTTTTACCAAACGGCGTGCGTGGATGCAAACGAATTGCGAGTTTGCTGTGTACGCCCCGTTTGATGATGGTAATTCAATGAATTCAAGGTCTTTTAAAACCGCCAATCAAAACCACTGATCACAACCCACAAATCATAATTTGGTCTACGGATTTGATTAACGGGTTTTGCATTTTTAATTTGCGGTTTAATTGATCTGATTGATGTAATTGCTCTAATTAAAAAAATCGTGGTGTCCCTACAAATTGAAAGCAATCAAATGGATCTTTTTGAACCATTCCTTATATACCATTTTGAATATGCAAGTCGCAACCCGCAGATACAGGCTAATACAAAACTACTCACTCGTACACAAGTTGAAACGTCTATGTACATATTACTTTCACCGTAAACCAGTACATAGCTTGAATGAGGTAAACAATGTTGCATTTAATAAAATAGCACAATTTTGGACTTCTATTGTCTTTATTTCTATTTTCTGAAAAATAAATGAACATGCACTTTGTTTCCACTGATAGAGTATTACGTGCAAAAGTTGGAATAGTGACACTTACTTGAAATAAAGTAACACAAACGAAGTTTTGCCGATGCTCAGTAAAGACGGGGTGGGTTATATTCATAATTCCGTAATTGTTTAGAAAACTCAACAGAAAACACAATAAAAAGTCAAAAATTAAAGAACGCCAAGGAGGTGTAAAGCTCAATGAGCTTCTGGCGTTTGCCAACCACAAGACCGCTTCTGAAAGATACACTCTAAATGGGCTTACTTTAATAGTAGTAGAGTGCTCGAGCAAAATTATTGTCACTTTCGTGGGGGGCTCGGTGTTACAAGATGAAATTTTCACAGATCAAAGTTAATACCCTTGTAAATCTAAATTTCGAATTTGTCCAAAATCGGAATGTGCAAAAGGAAACAATATACAAAATTGGAGTTACACACGCAGTGCTAAACTATAAAAAATTTGCAATATACCTATGCAAAAAAAATTTTTAGTTTTGTGACAAATTTATTTTTACTTATTAATTGAAATACAAAAAATGCGGTCTCGCTTACGGAGGTAAATAATTTGAAACTGAAATATCTCGAAAAGACCTGCAGAAAAACTTTACTAAAACCGACCAATTTTTCTATTTATACACAATTATCTCGGAAAGTAAGGCCTAAATCAAAAAAAGTTATTCTTAAAAATAGTTGCATTGATTCGTATACAAGATAATAGTGTCGATTTCAAATTTTTTAAGTTTATGATATGGTAAGTACGTAATTAAATATCAAACAATGCATTTTTAATCACGTTCGGCCGACGAAAAGCGCTCGCGTCCCCACTCTTTGGTTTCGTTCGCTATCTCACAATTTACCATAGCTCCATCACGCTTCCTCTTCTATAGCCAAATTTCACACAGCAATAACAATAAGTATGTTTATTTTTTCTATATTATTATTTTACATATTATATAAAAATAAAATTTCTATCACACAATCTACCGTTGCTCCATTGCATACTTGAATATGAAAATCTTATAGTATCTTTTTATAAAAATATTGTGTTCCACGCGAGGTTCCACGAAGGCATGATGTCAGTTGTGTTAGTGGTTGATTTGATACAATTTGTGCAAATTTGTATGAGTTCATTCGTTTATTAATTTGTGTTATAGTTGTGATAGTTTAGAACACTGTTGTAGACATTCCATTCTTCGGCTACTTACCAGTTATATTAAGTATAAAATGACACAATTTAGATTAATTTTATTCTAATTAACAAAGGTCTAACAGATTATGGATAGTACTGACACCACAAGTTTAGGCAGCGAGCTTGATTCATTATTAAAAATTGAAATTAAACAAGGCCCCACTTGCATACTTTACCAAAAAAAAGGTAGTACAACAAATTTAACTGAGAAAACTGGCGCCACATTCATTAAATCATGAAGAAGCAGATACGCGGATTTTACTACATGTCCTCTCTGCCAAGGTTTCAGGCTACAGGAGATGCATTGTTGATTGCAACGATACAGACGTCTTGGTCTTATTGCTGCACTTTAGAAAACATCTTACCCAAGAAGTATGGATGAAGACAGGCAAAAGTGATTCTCTGCGGTATTTTCCCGTACACAAAATTAATCTAGCAGACAGTTTAATAAAAAACTTGCCAGCATTTCATGCCTTTACAGGATGTGATACCACAAGTCAATTTACTGGATTTGGTAAAAGGACTTGTTGGAAAACATATCTGGAATGTAGCGACGATTTAAGTGGAGTCGGTGTAGAACAATTTTCGCATGAAATGTTTGTTAAAATGCAAAATTTTGTCATGAAATTATATTCAAAAAGCACAGACGTACAATCTGTAGATACGTTAAGGGAAATTATGGCTGCTGCAACACCAATATCTAGGTTGCCACCCACTGAAGATGCTCTAAAACAACATTGTTTACGGGTGTATTTTCAAACAACTGTGTGGGAAAATGCTTTGGAACCGTTACGCACAATTCCCAATTTTTAACAGTTTGGCTGGCATTGCAATGAGAACAGTGATCCGATTCCACTTTTAACAACTCTTCCACCGTTTCCAACTCAGTTAACAGCCTTATCATCATGCGGTTGCAAGAGAGGTAAATGTGTTATTACTTTGTTGGATAATCCATATTCAATATTTCTTTTTTAGATTGCACTAACAAAATTTGTAAATCCCTTGTATCCCTGTATCCCTTCATGTAGGTGCATCACTCAAAACTCGTGCAAAAATCCTTTTACGATTGCAAAACCATTAAGAGTCTTCAATACCACGGCTGGAAATAGCGGAATTGGCGCTACGCTTGTGTCTGTATACGTCCAAACTAAATTATGTATAGTACTAAAATTCAATTTTTTACCAAGAAGAAGCTTTATTGCACCTTTATATAACAACAAAAATACATTAAACTTTAAAAAAGTTATAATATAATACATGTAAATAACGCAATTTTAAGGTCATGTTTGAATTTAAATCCAGCTTATATTAAAGCATAAATATAAAATCTGTTCCTATAAACAAGTGTTGTAAATCTTGGTTTGTGCAAAAATATTTTTTGTTTATGGTTTTCTATTCTAGATTAGTCAAAAACCTGCACGAGCGTACATGCTACAACAGCCAAAATCGCTGTAAAGTGTCGCCGTCTACGTTCCATCTATCAACTACCCCCTCCTACAGATTATGCTGGGTGCGGACAGAGGGTATTTCATAGTTTCTGTATGAATATAGGACAACCCCCCGCGAATACAGCAGAAACTATTCGTCTGGTATTGAAGACTCTTAATGCCTGTCAATGTCAACGAAATAGAATCAGAAAGTTCAGACGATGAATAACTTTTTTAAATTTTAGATAATTTTTTTGTTATAGTGATAGGAATAATCAATTTATTTTGTTTTTATATAATATGTAAAGTAATAATGATAGAAAAAATTAACATACCTAAAGTTATTGCTTTGTGTAAATTTTGGCTATAAGCTATAACAGAGGAAGCGTGATGGAGCTACGGTAGATTGTGAGATAGCGAACGAAACGAAAGAGTGGGGACGCGAGCGCTTTTCGTCGGCCGAACGTGATTAAAAATGCATTGTTTCATATTTAATTACCTACTTACCATTATATAAACTTAAAAATTTTGAAATCGACACTATTATTTTGTATACGAATCAATGCAGCTATTTTTAAGAATAACTTTTCTTGATTTAGGCCTTACTTTCCGAGATAATTGTGTATAAATAGAAAAATTGGTCGGTTTTAGTAAACTTTTTCTGCAGTTCTTATCGAGATATTTCAGTTTCAAATTATTTACGTCCGTAAGCGAGACCGCATTTTGTGTATTTCAATTAATAATCAAAAATACATCTGCCACAAAACTAAACATTTTTTTTCGATAGGTATATTGCAAATTTTATATACTTTAGCATTGAGTGTGTAACTCCAATTTTAGATATTGTGCCCTTTTGCACATTCCGATTTTGGACAAATTTGAAATTTAGATTGATAAGGACATTAACTTTGATCTGTGAAAATTTCATCTTGTAACACCGAGCCCCCCACGAAACTCATTTTTAAAGCACTTTTGTAGCGCTGAGCACTCTACTATAGAGTGTATCTCACTAAAATTTAAAATAAACTTAAATTTTACATAACGCGGAGGCCGACGGAATTAAAAGCTTGTTTACCTTTACTATTTTATTATTTATTTGTACAAAAAAAATAACTCAAAACAAAAAAATAAAACAAAAAAAACTATTTAAATTAGTTCAAAATAATACAATTTAAAAAAATGTAGTAAACATAAAAGTTAAAAAAAATTAAAGTTAATTGAATAAGCGCATAAAAGCTAAAACAAAATTTAAAGAAATAAAACACATAAAAGCAAAGGAAAATCTTAATTATCTAATGTACGGTCGTGTCCACATTAAATAATCTTAATAGTAATTTTCCGCTTCAAACATAAATTTTCTTTTTAACAAATATTTCGTCACATATATGTAGTTTTGATAAATACGGACAATTACCATTTACTAATTGTATTATCGATAAAATTGTTAATTTGCAAGACTCATTATTTTTCTTAAAACTTAAAGCTGTACACTTAAATGCATAAATAAAATTCACCAAATTTAATTAATCGGTACAAAATAAATACCTCAAATTGTCGTAATTCCAGGAAAAAACTTGTGTCTGATCCAAGGTTGCCAGATGTAATCGGGAAGAAATGTTAAAGAGTCAAACCAAAATAACCTTAATAATAACTTAATCGGCTACCATTTGCTAAAGGCTGAGTTCAAACATTCTATGAAAGAAAACAATACCACAACGAAGTACAAAGAGGATGCAAGCAGATTTAATTACGTCACAAAAGTAGTGTTGGTAAACGGTTTTGATTCTGTGTGAACTGTCAATTGACAAAATATTTTATTTTATTATGGTCATAAAGATTACTTGCTGAGACCTGAATCATAACAGCTGTCTAATAAATTAAAAGAATGATTCATTCCAACGTAATTTAATAGAAGTAACACAAAGAAAATGTACTGAAAATGTACTCAAAACAAAGAACTTTTAAACAAACTGCTAAAATATATTTAATTACAATTATATCTCGGAAGGGAAACATGAATTACAACAGGAAATTTGACAGAACAAAGTAAATGTCAAATTAACTCAAACGCAGAATATGGTTTTTTAAACAACGTAATCATTTCTGAATAAATAAATACAAAATTTTACTTACAAAATTGATTGACAATTATGAATCTAAAAACGTTAAATAGCTTTCTTAAACCAATTTAAAATTAATAAAACAATTCCAAAATACATGAAATGAATAATATCCATTCCATACGAAAGTAATCGCACAATCTCAAACGACAGTTACAAGAGTATCTGCAATATTCATTAGGTGAATACTGCTAGAGTATTTGCAATCGTCATCATGTAAATACTGAATTTATTGGATGACGATTGCAGATACTATAGCAGTTGAAACGTAGTGCATATATTACTTTATTTTTAAAAACATTTTTAAAACAATCGAAAGTCCATAATTGTGTTATATTATTTATGTTATTTTAGTACATAGTTTAGAAACAAGCTAGGCCTTAGATCCCCGTGTAGAATAAACGTCAAACACATTTTATTAAACGATTGTTTTGCACTTAAATCCCTCGATAGAAAAAATGTGTAAATATATTCATCTACAAAGTTTTATTAATATCATAATTTCCTGTCTGTATCTTAAGATTAAGTGGGTCTCTGTCGGCAGTGTTCTGTCTTCATCTAACACTACGTTGATTATTATTATAAAGTTGATAGCTATATTGTCTAACAAAAATTTTTATCTATAAAAATGCTATTGATTTTGATAATTGCTGCATAAAGCAGTAACTTTTTTGTAAGATCATGAGTTTACTTCAAAAGAATAACTTTTTTTTAGTTGCTGAGTTTCAATTCCAGCAAAAGAAATATTTGTTCCGTCGGTGACATATTACACCACCTTTTTCAAATTATTAGACCTTAACCACATTATTATGCTCAACATTAAACTAAAATCCAATTTGTTGTAGCAATAATACAATATTTTATATTCTAAAGTTAACAATGTTGTATTTGTAATAAAAATGTTGAAACATAGGCAGTTACTTAAACTGAAAAACTTTGAAATGATCTTCACTTAGTTTAAAAATAATTGAAGAAACAAAACATTTTTATTTAGATTAATGCTTGTACAAACCAGAATTTATTAGATAAACTTGATAATGTGTATGGCCACTACTTTAATTTACTAAGTAAACAATACAATAAACATACAACCAATCAAACTAAGCACTTAAAAGTAGAAAATTATTCTTAACATTTTCTTTTTGTTTGATTTGTTTTTATTGTGATTAAAGAAATTTCTAATATTAAAAAAAATAATGAACTGATTAGTGTATTTCTATTATCCAGAAATAAATTTGTTAAATAAATACAAAAAATTAAATAAACTATATTACGTTTCTTACGTTTTGCTAGTTTTATTTTATAAATTTCCAAATGGTAAAAAAAGTGTAACAATAAAAAATGAATGTAAATCTAACGAAGAAATGTTATTACAAGTTTAATCATTTTTACGTGTATTTTGCATTTCTAAATATATAATTTTATGCCAAAAATTATTTTAAAAAAATATTAAATTTGAATCATCTTAATATTATTTAGAAGTTAATTTAACAGATACATTGACGTGTTTGATTAGTTTTCAAGCATCCAGTAATTCTACAGTAAGAGGTAGTTTCCAGTTACTAAATAAGTTTTAATTTGATGTTGCTGTGTTTTAATTAAATTTAAATTAATTTAATTACTACTAATTTACAATGTGTGAGTAGATTCGTCAATAAAATGCAAACAAAAAAGTTTTCGTAATTTTCTTTAAATTAATTTGTGTAGTTGTTACAATTTTCTGTGTTTAGTAACTTAAAACGACAATCTTTTTGAAGAAGTTTTGTAATTTAAAACAAACCGTTAAGTGTTATGTTTGAATTGTTTTATATGCTAAATAAAAGAAAAACTTTTAAATAAGTAACTGTATTTTAAAGCAATTAGATGTTACAACCGCAAAACTGAGAATGGTACTCCAACTTCTCTCCAACAATCTAATTGAAATTAGATGAGTTTATTCTGAAATTTCAATTTACGAAACTCATAAATCTAGACACAACTCGTTATACTTGAACAAGAAATTAAATAAATGGAAATTTCGTTATGGTTTCGAGAGTTGTACAAATTGTATGTTTAGAAGAATCGAAACGATTTATTAGTGTGTTGTGTTGTTTTGTTCTTGAGATGAATTTATTGGTGTTATATCAATGGCGTTATCAAGCTATAAACTAATTGCAAATGCATGCAATATGAAAAGACCAATGGTACTATTAAACCGTTTTTTATAGACCACGTTTTAGTGGCGTTAATTCAACTAAAGATAATAAAGCCGTTGCATATATTTTCTGAATCTATTTATACTGGAGCGCATATATTTACGTCTTTATCTCAACAAAAAATTGTTCTTTTTCATGGCCATTGTAAGGTAGCACGTTTTATTACCGAAGAGAAACAAAGGTGCACGGTAAACGATGTCCATCAATCACTTTGAATGTCAAAAGTAGTCTCGAAATGGTCACTTCGTTAAACTAACCGTAGGAATACAGCAACAATAGTGGATCACATAACGTTTTACAACCGTTGTATATATTTAACCTCAAGCTTCGTGCCTACAACAAAGTATATTTTGAAAAAGAACTTGTAATAATAATATTCAGCTACTCACAAAGCAACCAATTTACTTAAATGATCTTAAATAGTGCATAACAAATACAATATATAAGCAAGGATAACGTAACACCGGTTTTAGCGTTAATCACCCCCATGGGAAATTTGCTGATAGCTTTTGGTTGGTACTTAATTATTAAGCAAGGGATCAACTTTGTATCTCTACGGTCGTTTATAATGCATAATGCTTTAATAAATATTATCCACATTACGAGTTTTAATTCTTTCTAAATAATGCCCCATGTTACGCTTCTAAACTTTCACTAATTACTACGTTTATATGAAAATACAACGGTTCAGAAATCGCAGGAAAAGCACAACTTTATTTGTTTTACTAAAAAATAAGTAACATAAATTTGTAAGAGTGAATTGAACAAATAAAGATTTGATTTTTAAAAAATATAAGTGGATTTGATGAATGATTTAGTGCATGGGTCAAATTTGTTAAACATTATACGAGTAGTCACGCTCAAGACACAAAAGACTTTGTACTACAATTTATAGTTTTTTGTAACTTTGTTTCTTTTAACATTAAATTTTTTACAAGTGCATTTATAAACTTACTACTAAAATAAGATTTATAAGTTAAAAAACTACTAAAAAGTTTAAGACTCGTACATTTTTAACCTTGCCTTTAAAATAACGTAAAAAGCTTTTATTGCAGCTTTAATTTTTATAAACTCTACGATTAGAATCTTAATAAATATTAATAAACCTAAATCTTTTATCTGAAAGCGTAGAATAGCAGCTCATAGACTTTATTTGTCATTTTAAATTGATATAATTTTTATATAACTTAAAACGTTTTAAGAAACAATTACATGGTAACATTTTTTGAAAACATTTTTAAAAACTTTATCTTTAAGCATTTCTTACCTTATAAAATTGTTTCAAAAACTTTTTTAGTTGTTTTAAAAAGTTATAAATAAACGTACGTACATCGTATATTCTTGGTGACTAAAAATAAAAAATTGAGCAACGAACAAAGAATTTTTTTGTCGTTTTGATGATTTTTATGCAAATACTAAAAAAATTGACGTATTAAGTAAATTAAAGTAAGTAAAAAAATCAAAGTAAAAATAAACAAAAATGCCATCGATTATAAGTTTTCTTAATACAAAAATAAAGTTTATGCCAGAAAAACTTAAAAATGAATCATTTAAGGAAAGAAAATAAAGAATTATTTTTGTCGGCTAAAAAAGTTTGTAGAAAGTAAAGTGGAAAAAACCAAAAAACTATCGAGATCATCAATTATAATTTTTTTTTAAAATTGAATTTTAAAATAAAGAGTAAAGAAAAATACATAAAACGCAATTTTATTACCTTAAAGTTTTTGGTAAAAAAATAAGTAAATATGGCAACTTTGGTTAAAAATACAATAAAAACTAATTAACATTATTGGATTCTTCATTCAAGGAGGAGCATACAAAAAACTGCTCAGTTTTTCTTTATGGCGACGTTTCGTGGCCTAAATGTGAATTTCATCAGACCACTGCAATGTATTAACGTAAGTACAACAACTATCTAATCAAATAAGTTAGCAGTAACTAAATTACAGATGTAAACAGAACAACACTAAACGTAAGAACTTACGTAGAATATTTGAGCAATTACTCCGAAATTTTACAAACATGAACACGTCCTAAACTTAATTGACAAAAATGGGATTACTAATAGTCAATGATTAAAAACAATACATAATTATAAATAATAAATTTATTGTTTTTAATCATTGACTATTAGTAATCCCATTTTTGTCAATTAAGTTTAGGACGTGTTCATGTTTGTCAAACTTGTAACGTAAAACTTTTTTAAAGGGTGAATTTGTATAACAAAAAAACTTTACATAAAACAAACGCAAAAAAATAAATTGAATTAATTTAATGCACCAGCCAGCTCACAAAAATATTTATTCAAAACACATTAAAAACAAACTACATAAGAGCAATGAGAAATTTTCAGATTTATTTAATTAGAGAATTCTTACGTTACTTAAGATTAATAATTTTCAATTTGATAAACACAAAAATTTTATAATTTGGACGCCACAATATTTTTTTATATATAAGTGGTTAAATATTGAAACCAAAAGATTTACACTAACATAATAACAAAAAACATATTTACATATTTGACAGTTTCGAAGGTTAAGTATAAAATCAAAGTTACCTGATTTCAAACTTTAATGCGCAAGTCGAATTGGTGGTGTCAATTACGCGTTCTCATCTAATTTATGCGATGACGCAACATTACGAAATTCTTGAAACGCATATTTAACTTTCCAAATTTTCCGTATTTATCCTGATTGATCTAATATTCGTACAGATCCACTAACCAGAATATCGTAAAACAAACGTAGCGTATGATAATCATTCGCAACATCCAACTCAAATTTTATCAGACGTAACATGAATAATTATCGATTTTTACTCATAAAAATCATAATTCGTAACGGAAATTCTTCGTAAAAGCGACGTTGTGACTAACATCAAACGTGCAGCGTAAACCATATCTTAATATCACATTTCAAACATCCAAATCGTAAAAAGGCGTACGTATCCAAACGAAATTTTCGTAACCATAAACGAATTCACACGTACACAAATCAAAAAGCATCGAATAAATCAGAAAGCGTAGTCGTATATCAAAAGCAAAGATTTCCAGTTCGGACGCATCAAAAATTATTGCGCAACTTGCTATTTAGGCGTGGCCATCATATGACTCACTGAAATGATGTAATATGATGCAATTCTCGTAAATCGTATATTTAATTCTTTTTCGAAGATTTGAAACCAAGTACCATAAACAAAACAAAAAACTAAAACGTAAATTGCGATGTATTAAACAATGCGAATCAAAACAAAATTGACTTACCCCTTCGAATTAACGGGTTTATCTTTATAAATTTCATAAATTTAACAACGAAACGCAAATGCTGCTATCAAACGCAAGTGTTACTACCAAACGCCGGCATAACTTGCAGCACGCAAAAAAATGTCCGCTCCACTACATCGCGAAACGTAAGATGTCGAATGATGACTTCGTACTTAAGAAGAAGGGTCATACGCATGTGCGTGCGTCAAATTTATTGCGCAAAAGAACTTACATAAACAGTGAACACAAAAATGTTAACCAAAATCAGACGTATTCAAACGTAAAAAATGTGCACGTTACAAACTTCGGAGTAATTGCTCAAATATTCTACGTAAGTTCTTACGTTTAGTGTTGTTCTGTTTGCATCTGTAATTTAATTACTGCTAACTTACTTGATTATATAGTTGTTGTACTTACGTTAATAAATTGCAGTGGCCTGATCAAGTGCACATTTAGTGCACGAAACGTCGCGTCGCCATAAAGAAAAACTGAGCAGTTTTTTGTATGCCCCTAATTGAATGAAGAATCCAATGGTGTTAATTAAAGTTTAAATAAAGAGGATAAAGAAACCGTACCAATAAAAAATAATTTATTACACAAAACTAAACATATAAAATAAAAGTATCAAGTCGAAAAGAGGAATGTAAAATGTGTGTCAACGTAGTAACTGAAACGAGCTTCTGTTACATTAACAAAATATTCTTAGTTTAACTTCATTTTTCACTGTTTATTTTCAATAATTATTAACAAAACCTTTAAAACAATTAAAACTCATTCTTTTCGTTCTGTTGTTTCTGTAGTCTTTAATAGAAATTTTTCTAAATGATTCTAATTTCTTCACTTTTGGTTCTTCAAATTATTCCTTTTTAACGTGTTAGTTTAGTCAAGACATTTACTTCCGGCATAATCTTATAACACAATACAGCAACAATCAAATATGTCACAATAAAAACAACAATTAAATTAATAAGAGTCAACGTTAAGCAAAAGCAAGCATATACTTTTGATTTTAATAAAAAAAGGCAAATTTTATTTAGTCACTAACAAGAAGGCAAAGTGTACTATTTTAATAAACACACAACGCCACTTTGAATTCCACTAAAGACGATACAAAACTCCTTTGGCCAGATCTAGTCGATGAGGTTCGGACTGAAATTACGCTAAAGAAGAAAAAGATTGTCTAGTTAGTATTTGCGACTAAATACAAAATGTAGTTGAACGTAAATTTAATAATACCTAAAATCGATACGATTAAAAAGAAAATGCAAAGGCCTTTACCAAAAAATAAAATAAAATAACTATATGTCATTAATAACAAAAATAACAAAATCTACTTATTAATTACATTAATTTAGCTTAGGGTGCATCTGATCGTAAAATTTACAAATTTTGGTCTAAATACGGGTTAATTGTCTTTAATCGTAAGCCACAAAATGTGCATTTACACAAATCACAAAACAGAATTGTTGATACATAAAATTGCAATAGGCGTTAACTCACAAAGTTACGTTTCAGTTGAAGTCCTTTTTCGCAATTACCGTATTAGCCCGAATACAATGCATTTTTTTTTGACTAAATTTTTTTCTGTTGAAAAGCAGACTAAATTCGAAGACTAGGCAATTTAATCTAACAACTCTTCTAATTAGGTAGTACGCCTATGCCTCTAATTAGCCTGCGCAAATTGTACTTTCGATTTAAATAGGACAGGAAAAAAAATTTGTGGAAGACCTAAGGCGCAAACGATTATACTGACGATAACGATGCGACAACAAAGAGTTCTGATTCTGAAAACAATTCTGATTCTGAATAAATAATTACTTTTCCATTTTTTTAACTTGTAACTTGTCATGTTACCTATTAAAGAAATAATTATTTGATGAAATGGAGTTTTATATAATTTTTTTTTAAAGTTTGGGTCAATATGGTATTAGCAAAACTATCAGTTCAATTACTTTAACCCTTACTTATACATACTTGGTTCTAAATCCGATATTCAAGCAGCGTATTTTAAATTGACGAAAGTTCCTAAGCGAGATAGCGCACGTGGTTTATACAGTTAGTGAGACAGTTAAAGAATCCGCTTTAAAAACAAAGATAAATTACATGTGTAAGAAACTGAACTTTCACAACATAACAATACTGGAACACTCAATTTGTATTTGACAAACAAATAAATTTGGTAATATTAGGAAACAACGCTTAAACTTCCAGACTTAAAACTATCACAAATACATTTAACACTAAAACCACTAACCTTATTTCCCAAACAAGTTCTTCTTTATTTGAAACCTTGGCTGCCTCTACTAAATTGGAAAACTATGACGTAAAATCTTTCAATAAGGATATCCAAAAAACAAAGTGAAATAAACAAAAATACCATTAAAAGAATTACGCATAGTACGTCTCACAAAAAGAATGTGTGTCACTGAAGTTGGCAAGACGAACCAATTCTTTACGACTGAAATGAAAGTAGAGCTTGTGCAAGTCAGTGTTGTCTTTGTCAACCACATAAGAACTGTGTTTAACAAAAGTTATTTTGAGATTGAGTAAAAGTCCGAAGTATTTAAACTTGAAAACCTTTCAAACTGGAATATCGCCAAGTTGAAGTGAGGGGTTTATTTTCAATAAGAAGCTTGGTTTTGTTTGCTGAAGCTGTCAATTTCTTGCTGACACTTTAGCAAGAATGTCCAGATGGCGTTTGTTGTTTGCGGATACGGATATAGTGATATAGCCCCAGTTTTTTTTGGCTCGAAAACCGCTCTCTTAGTCAAAAAAGAATCGAAAACGTTCGTAAAATAAATGATCGAACATCTCGATTTCTTGATGACGAAAGCTTTAATCAAAACTGACTTCTTAGTTGGAATTCAATTAAAACTACTGTTTGAAAAATAATATGCTACAAGTGTTGTTATAAAGTTTCCTAGACAAAATTTTTAGCGGTAAGTAAGTTTGTTTTAATGATTTATTACTAATTACTTAACAGAAAAATTACAAAAAAAATGATGGTTTATTCAGAATTTTCAAACCAACAAAACATTTTTTTTTCATTTTCTAATATTTTTAATAGTAAGTATTTAAAAGCTTTTAAATTTAAATTTGATTTTTGTTTTAAGTTTTAAGAATTGGCCTTATTTAATATGTTCAGTTTTTTTTAAATTTATTGTTATTGAAGTGAAACTTCTTTATCGGCGTTGGAAAAAAATTTACCGTCACATTTTTCGCTTACGCGTCACATGGTTACGCATCACATTTTTTATTTTTGGTTACGCGTCACATTTTTTCTGAATCGCAATAGCGACGTGATAAATAATATATCAATAATAAAGTGATCAACAAAATCAAAGGCTTTATTTTAATTCTAATTCCAGTGGATTTTTAACAAAAGTAAGTAATTATATCTATTTTTCTAATACTTGGGTGGAATTAATTGACATAGAGTATAAATTCTGAAATATGTTATTAATTTAAATTTAAAATATTTAAGATTAACGTCAGTTTCTGATTGAACGATGACATTTAAAATTTAATATATTTAAGGTTAACCTCAGTTTCTGATTGAACGATGACATTTTAAATTTAATATATTTAAGGTTAACCGCAGTTTCTGTTTGAACAATGACAATGATAGTAATAATTCTATTTCAATTAATGAAATGCTGTAATAATCTTAGTAGCAAAAAGTTAAAGTGAAATAATTGTATTATTTGTATTCATGTCTATTATAATAAAATCCTTTTGTTTAAAATTTATCTAATTTTAAATTTAAAATATTTAAGGTTAACCTCAGTTTCTGATTGAACGATGACATTTTAAATTTAATATATTTAAGGTTAACATCAGTTTCTGATTGAACGATGACATTTTAAATTTAATATATTTAAGGTTAACCTCAGTTTCTGTTTGAAAGATGACAATGATAGTAATAATTCTATTTCAATTAATGAAATGCTGTAATAATCTTAGTAGCAAAAGTTAAAGTGAAATCCTTGTATTATTTTTATTCATGTCTATTATAATAAAATCCTTTTGTTTAAAATTTATCTAATTTTAAATTTAAAGTATTTAAGTTTAACCTCAGTTTCTTATTGTAACTATCGGTCAATGTATATGATTTCATTAAAATAGTATTTATTAATTAATAAGACTGCTAATTTAATGAACATCAATTAATTGATATACATGCAACTTTTCAGAAATTGGTTAAATAAAGTTAAATTAGATAAAGTTTAAACAAAACGATTTTATTATCATAGACATGAATACAAATAATACAATTATTTCACTTTAACTTTTTGTTACTAAGATTATTACAGCATTTCATTAATTGTAATAGAATTATTACTATCATTGTTATCGTTATTATATATTTTTGTAATTAATGGCTTATGGTAACTGAAATATGAAATTGAATCTACAAAAATTAGTTAATTGATTTACAAAAATTTGTATTCATGTCTATGATAATAAAATCCTTTTGTTTAAAATTTATCTAATTTAACTTTATTTAACCAATTTCTGAAATTTATATTAATAATATTTAATTTTTTTTGCGTTTTATTTAAATTCGACAAAATATTTTTTTTTTAATTGTTTAAAAAATTTAAAGTTGATAGTTTCTTCTTTACTTGCTTAATATTGAATTTTTTTCTTATATAGATAACTTTCTTATTCAACAAAACTAGTTATTGTAAAATAAATTTTGATTAAACTATTAGCAAAAATTAAATCAATGACATTTCGGTTTTTATTATTTCGGTTTCGTTTCTATCTTTTTTCAATTTTTTAAAATATTTTACCTTACATTAAATAAGTCTATTTTTCTTCTAGTTTTTGCACCAAAATCTTTAATTGATATACAAAATTTGCTGTACAACAATAAAAAAAGGAATGTTTCAAAGCTTGAAACAATGTTGAGTCAAATTTACCTAAGCCGGGACCTTTGATGTAATAGATGTGAAACAGTGAAACTTGCGAATGCAAAACCTTTTTAAAACGTAAACTTGTAAAAAAGGTTTTTTTTAGATGCAGGTGCTTTACTTAAAACTGGCAAAGTGAAAATTTGTGTAAAGTGAAAGATTTACCTGGTTCAGCTAATTTACGTTTTAGTAATTTTTTTTAAGTTCACATGAATTACATCAAAACATCTAAAAATTTTGAAATTCTTAACCCATTTAAATCCAAAGTGCTTAATTTTTTAATATTACAAAGTACATAATTCAAGGTTAAGTTTGAATTAATAAACAAAAAAAATGTATCTGCTTTTCACAGAAAATTCACATGAAACAAATAATACAGTAATCAATATTATTATAATTTCTGTTCTTTATGTATCATGTTTTAATTTGTATTAAAAAAATGTAAATTAACACACATGGTTGCGTTAAAGTAGATTATTGCGTAAATCTGATGATACTTTAGAATTTATAATTACAGTTCAATTCTTCAAGTTTTTTATACGATTATGTACAGCTAAAGGTATTCACAATGTTTTTATAACTTTCTTATGATTGCTAAAGTGATTTTTATATTAAGTTTTTGTTGTTTTTCATTAAAAAAATGTAATTAATTTTGTGTAACTCTATGATTATGTATGTATATAAATAAAATATTTATTTCTATGTTACAGATTCGGTTAAAAGTTGCTACCCAACAGTAACTGATGCAGTTTTCGAGGCTTGCGTGAGAAGAACACATAAAAGAAAGTTGCAATATGTAAAAAACTCAATGTGTTATTGTATTTAAAAATATTTATTGTGCAATAAAATTTTAAACGTGCATTCGAAAATGTATTATTATATTATTGAAAGAATTGTTTTGGTCCATTATTGAAACAAGAAAATCATATATTTATTGATCATTTAGTATCAGCTCAAGAACGAAGTTTTTAAAACGTAAACCAAATGTAACATTTATTTTGCAACAGATTTGAATTTAAAATACCGAAACTATACTGGTTCAAATAAGTGAAACAGCGATGGACTTATAGCTATTTTATTGCAGTCAGGTTTCTTTTATGTTTGAAACGAGTGAATCATAAATTTTTTGTTTTGAAACTGTTACTAAACATTATCAATTTGGTGTTTACTGGGTAGTAGCACTGCAAAGCTATTAATCCTTGTAGTCAGATTAACTGGTTTACCTTTGATCAATTGTCTATAATGACCATAGTATTTTACCATGGCTTCGTCGATGGATACCTTTTATACAAAATTTCTCATAACTGAAAATATTTGTTTAACTTATTCATCAGAAGCCTTATCCAAGTTGTCATCATTCGCCAAATGTATATTTCTTGAAATTTGTTTCTTGATAGACTTTCTGAAATCAACGATAATGTCATGTCTTTATTCAAACTTTCTTTCTTGTAGTGATCGATGATATCTACTAAATATCAATATTCCAATGAATACTTTTTATATCATCCTTTGGTTGGAATGTGTGGATAATAATAATAGTTCTATTCATCAACTTTTCAAAAATATCTATTTAGTTAAGTGCCTTACATTCTTCTTTCAATTTAGAACAAATCTTTAAGAAAGATGATGTGTCAGTCATTGCTATGTTCAATACAATATTTTTCTGCTTTGGTGTAACGATCATTTATAATTTTTGTAGTCTAACTAAAATGATCTGCTTTCTTTTCGATACACTTAATGAAATGATATTTTCTTCATCTGTGTTATCACGGTAACACACTTTAACTGCGCTGGGAAAATCGTCAGGCATTTTAGCATCGTGTAAATTATTATCATCCAAGTCGTCTTCATCAATCTGTGAATCAACACTTGATGGGATAACAATGACATCCACAGCACGGTTATCATTAGTTATGTTGTCTAACGCAATTGCTGAACATGCTAGAGTTTATTATACCAATAGAGTCTGTGATATATGGTTTTCTATAACAAATTTATTCTGCTATAAATTACAGTTACGTGCATATAATTACAACACAGTACAGTGCACAGACATGTGCTCATTGTCCTCATATAAGAACGCCATCTTTAGATATAAATTATGGAATTTGAAATAAAAGTTGATATATTTTATACAGATATGAAAATTAAATACATACCGAACAAAGGTTTTATTCAATGGAAATCACTGAAAATAATTCGCGATAACACAAATTGCAACACATGCGATACGTAACACGAAGTAGTTTTATTTATCACGTTACGACGCAGTTATTATAGTATTATTTTAAAGAATCTAGAGTCAAAATACGGGACTAAACTATTATATTGCTTTTATAACCCATAATACCAATATGGTAAAACCTTCTTTAAAAAAAGTTATATTCCTAATTTAATGAGATGCATGCACACATTTGGGGACATAGGGTCAAAATAACACTAATTAAAAAACTGGTGAGGTCACCACACAACTTTCCTATAAGGAATGTCTACATATTTTTTTAAGGTTATGTTGTCATTAAACAACTTTTAAGTGATATGTACATGTATCTATTGATTTTCTAGCATGATATAATTTTTTTGAAATTTTTCTCATCGATTTTATTAAAATCATATTGACTAACCCATATATTTGTGCGCTTCGATATTACTTATCCCTTTAATAAATCAATAAAAAAATCGTCGCAGGCCGGATTCAAAACTATACTATATTCGTAAATTTATTTTAAATTATAAATATCTAATAAACGGTTAATCTTAGAATTTTTTTTATTTAAATAAATTGTTAGGAAGAATTATCTCTATAAGAAACTGTAAAAATAATTCTAATAATTTACATACGTATAAAATTATATAAGAAAAACTGTAAAAAATGGCAGATACTTGCGGTTTCTTTATCAAACCCATCTTTTGACAAAGTAGAGAGGATGTAAAAAGCCAGCTCCATACCAACTTTCAAGTTACTAGGAAGTTTGGTTATCGTGGGTACATCCAAAAATAATTTAAATAAGATGCAGCACTCCATATATAAACAAATCAAAAGAATATAAACAAAAATTGATATTTTTTAACGTATATCTTCAAGATATGGAATTTTTTTTTTTAAATCGTTGCCTACAGGATTCGAACCTAAGATTATATATGGAATTATGGATATGGAACAGTCTACAAACGGTGAGTGAGTTTTTTGTTTTCAAATTCCGATTTTTATTGTTTTAATAATATTCCGTGCAATTTCTTTAAAATTTTTAAAATAAAAAAAGAAAGCAAGTTGGTGTGATTAATTTCTAAGCGAGGAATTTTAAAAACTGAATTAACCAATTTTTCTACGTTTTGTAACTATTGTGATGTACCATTGTAATACAAAAGTGACCAGTAGAAACACTGACAATTACTAAATTTTTCAAGCAGGTGCGAGGTGTTGTTGCCAACAACTTTTAATTACGCGGACGTCAATCGAACCACTAATGAAATGAGCGCTGTTTAAGTGAAAAATCAAAGTCACTAGCATTAAAATTAATTTAAATAAAATTGAATAAACACGGTGAACTCGCTTCATACAAATTTCGTGTAAATACCGTCGATTGTTGTGCCACCTACAATTTTACAATGGAATTGTCGTAATTTAAGTTCACAACTATCTGTATAATTAAATCACCCACGCGCATTACATGCGCTCATAAATAATGTACATTTTGCACTTTTGAAAGTATTTATTAATCAGTTTTGTAATCATGTTAAAAGTTTTTAACAACTTTTAATCGCTGTTTTCTTAAGTTTAATTTAATTTAATATCAATAAGACGGTAAGTTTTAATAGATAATACCAATTTATGAATCATTAATGGTTTAATAATGTTTAGAATAATTGCATTGCAAAAGGAGGTCCGGCTCATCTCATTGTTACATTTCAATAAGCTACAGCTTCTTAAAAGAATATGTGCTGCCTGTTTCTTTTCGATTGCATTGTCCGATACTTCTCGTAGAAAGTTATGTCGGAATGCAATTCGAATTGGTAAATTTCAATATTTTGTTTTACCAGGGGTGTTAGTTGAAATTTGCCGGTTTTACTTATAAATGCCGCTAGAGATATGTGTACATTTCTATGATTTGGCATCTATGTCATATTTTTCTATTGAAATTAACCTTAAAAAATACACAAGTTACTATCTGCCAAAATAATAGTGTCATAGTAGTTTACCTAGTGAATATGTCGAGTTTCGTTCCAAGTAAATCGCATTTGCGGCATTCGTTGCTTTTCTTATTTCTTCAAAAGAAAAAAGCAGTTGAAGCTCATCGGTTGCTGGTAGAAACTTATGGTGAACATGCTCCAGTGATTAGAACATGTGAGACATGGTTTCGTCAATTTAAAAGTGGAGATTTTGAATTGACAGACAATGAACATCCTGGTGCAGCAAAAAAGTTCGAAGACGAGGAATTGCAGGCGTTATTGGATGAAGACCCAACCCAATCGCAACAGCAATTGGCACAAACACTACAATTGACCCGAGGAGCAATTTGCCAATGTTTAAAAGCCATGGGAAAGATCGAAAAGTATGGAAAATGGGTACCACACCAACTGAACGATAGACAAATGGAAAATCGGAAAACTGTTTGTGAAATGCTGCTTCAAAGGTTTGAAAGGAAATATTTTCTGCATCGAATTGTCACGGGGGACGAAAAATGGATTTATTTTGAAAACCCGAAGCGGAAAAAATCATGGCTTTTACCTGGTGAGGCCGGCCCATCGACTCCAAAGCCAAATCGATTTGGCCGTAAGACAATGCTTTGTGTTTAGTGGGACCAGTGTGGTGTGGTGTACTTTGAGTTATTAAAACCTGGTGAGACGGTGAATACGGATCGCTACCGACAACAAATTATCAATTTGAATTATGCGTTGATTCAAAAACGGCCGGAATGGGCCCGAAGACATGGCAAAGTTATCCTACAACATGACAACGCACCGTCTCATATCGCTAAAGTGGTAAAGAACACTCTAAAAGCATTAAATTGGGAAATATTATCGCACCCGCCGTACTCTCCAGACCTCGCCCCGTCCGACTATCACCTTTTCGCATCGATGGGACACTCACTCGCAGAGCAGCGCTTCGCCAATTTTAAGGAAGTCGAAAAATGGCTATTCGAATGGTTTGCCTCAAAAGAGAAAAAGTTTTTTTGGAATAGTATCCATGATTTCCCTGAGAGATGGGCAAAATGTGTAGAATCCAATGGTCAATACTTTGAATAAAAAATTTTTGAGATTCCCTTAAGGATTAGGTGTTTTCTTTATTGAAAAAACCGGCAAATTTCAACTAACACCCCTGGTATACACCTAGGTAACTGTTTTTGTAAACAGGAAAAAACAAAAAAGTGTGTACAAATCAGGACACCCATTTCTCCAGTTTCAACTGAACAACTTCAAATAGTTTGCTCTTTGCAACACCCAGGTTGGTACGTGTTTAAATTATAATTTGAATAAGGGATTTATTCGATAATCCACTGAATAAATTTAGCATTAATCAAAAATTTAAAAAAAAATAATTTGCGCAAGATGTATCTTTTTTTTAAATTCAAATTCTTTCAAAATTACATTAAACTGTAAATTTAATTAGAAACAATTGTCTAAAACTTGCAATAGTTTATGGTGTTGCCTAAGCTATAGGATAAACTTATTGAATAATTATTCTATATTTTCTGATATAAAATGTGTATTTGTTTTATGTTTTTTATGTGTAAGATTATGATTTTCTGTAAATAAATTGTATTTTAAATTAAAATAGTTTATTTTATTTATGAAAATAAAAATATAAATAATTGTAACTATGAGATGCAACTAGTAACAGTTTTTCTAGAAATCTGTATTATGCGTATCAGCTTACAGAAATAAATCCATTGCAAAATTGTGGATGTCGGTGGTAATAATACGTTGTAACCATTTTTTACCATGTAGTAACGCATCTTTCCTTTATTATCTTTGGAAAACAACAAGTAATTCTAATGAATACTTGATAACAATCTAGTAAGTATTATGTCAGGACGCTATAACAAATTGAAGGTTTACGGTAATTGTTTATTTTATGGCTTGTCCAGTTACTTAAAGTTGTCGTTTGATATACGAAAATGAAATGAAATTAACTAATTATACACTTTTGGACCGAAATTACATAATCTCGCAAATATTTGTAGTTTTAAGCAAGGGCCTTTATGTAATTATCAGGAAATCGATATAATCGGTCTCAACACTGGAGCCAGGAGAATGTTCTTAGCCTCACCAGTATTAAAACCTTTATGCTGCTACCAACAAAAATAGATACACAACTCTACAAATTAAACCATTCCTATGTATATGAGATGCGAGATGTTGATGATGATTTCAATGAGAGTGATTTTATTCACTGAAAGTAGGTTTAGGTGAATCGCAGCTTACTCGTGATTAACGGGTCGTTTAAGTGGTCCAGGTAACAGCGGTCATTAACAAAACAAAAATTACTATTTAAGTTTGGTTTACAGGAAAGCAGAGAATGGTTCTCGAGATTAAAAGCTCTTCCAGCGCTTGTGTGGTCGCCTTTATACACCTTTTGAGTTCCGCTTGATTAATTTTGTGGCGAGGATAACGGTGCGCATCGTCCTGGATTTGGTGGGAACCTATGCGCAATTTTAACAATTATTTAAAAATTTCCTGAAAATTACTTTTCAAAATTTCATATCGTTACACTAGTGACATTTATTTTTTTAATCTTAGATATGCAAAAACTTGAAAATATTGAAACAAAAATAGATCATAGTTCAAAAAAGTATCATCGCAAACCAGTACAATACAAAAGTGCTTTGCCGTTAAGAGACTAAAAAAATGTTACATTTATATCCATACAAAGTTTTAGTAAAAAGTTCATGAACTGTTTGCACTTAGTTATTGGAGTTTGTATTCAGTCTTACCACCGCTTTAGAAAAACTAAAAGAAACGACAAAATTTTATATGAAAGATTTAGGCCAGACGATTATTTAACATAATATGTTAATAAGGTGCTGATAGTCTACATACCCTTGTTGACTAGAGTCTAATCCTAAAAAAATTGGTGTGTTGATAGCAATGACACGAAAGCGTATTATCGGTTTAGTGTTTTTTCATGATAAGATTCAATTTTACTAAAACTGGTATAAAATAAAATTAAGTAATAAATTTAATTTTTAACTTCCAAATTAATTAAATTAATAATTAGAAACGACATTTCAATAAAAACATTTGTTTATAGGTTTAAAAAATAAGTATTAACAAAAAATTATTTAAAACAATTTTTATAGCCAATACTAAGATTAGAACGTCTTTTGGGTTCGGAACGTGTTAATGTTGTAACCGAAATTGACAACGTTATGCCCACTTTTGTAAGGGGCTTCATCAGGGCGTTAAAATAATCGAAAACTTAAAGAAGTGAACGATAATTTCACAAAGAATCACTACCGAGTTAGATAATCTACTTGTGAACCAAGTTGTTAACTTGATTGACATTTTCTTCTAATCTGGTAAACATAACGTCACAAAATCTAATTATCACCTAAATTAAGAAATTGCACAACTTGTATTTTGTATGCGTGAAATCCATGATCTTGATAGATAATTTTTATCATTGATGTTTCATTTATTCCAAGTTTTTGGCATTACAAATAGCTGACCAGCGTGGACTTCTCAACATCGGTTGTCGAACAACGATATTTTCAAAAATTAGAACTGTTTTGACACTACTACCTATTTTTCTAATCTTTGATTTTCTAATAATCTATTTTGATTAGTATAATTTGAAATAAATTGTTTTCTATAGTAGCACCAGAAATTATCGTGTTGAGAATTAATTCAGTATTTGTTTTAATAAGACAGTCTCGTTGTCTTAATGAGAGATGTTGACGGAGATAATATGTATTTTTATTATTAATTTCTAGTGGAGGTACTTACCAGTTCCAAATATTCGTTTATGAATCTTTCATAATCTACTTTGAATTGTAAGTTCTCATTATATCTTATTTCTAGAGGCGTTAAAATTACCTAAATTACTAAAATTATATTAAACTGGTAATAATATTTCATAAATTTACTTGTAATTTTTTTTTGCATAAGTTTTCTTTGTCAACAAATCTAATTCTGTTTTCGTCTAAGCAATTATGTATTTACCAAAACTTCGATACAATAGTTTCCAAGTTTTTGTTTATTATGATATTGTTTCCTGTAAATTTTAAGTAAGTACACGGCTTACAATCCAGCCTAACATTGTGTTTTGTCATTATAGTTGTCGGTTACCTATCTAAATCTTTTCTGACAAAAGCAATTCTCAAAATAATTTTGGCATTTACACAATATTAGTCGGATTGGAAATATTATAAGTAGGATTAGCAAGTTCTGAATTTAAGAAGAATTTACCTGGAACCAATGAATAGGTATTTGAACGTCATGTCAAGTTATTCTGAGCAAAATAAAAATAATAAAAATTTTTTTTAGGATTAGTATAGAAAAACATTCTTAGAACTGTCATACTTCAAATGCTTCTTAAATCATTAATTACTACAATAATTGAATTACTAATTCTAATTAACATTACTCTTAACGTTTTACGGATTTAGTTATTATAAGTATTTAACTGTGATGCTACTTCTACCAAGACATTTAATTTTTAATAAGCACTTATTGCATCGTTTGCATTAATTAATGTTGGTAATATAAAAATAAACTTGTGAACGCAATTACAGAATGCCTAATATAATTTTAAATGATTCATGAATTTGACAAACTCTAAAATCAAATTATGACTTTTTGGCATACCTCGCAATGGCAAAAAGACATTTATGTAATGACTAGTTTTTAAATAATTATTATTACACAACTTTAAACCTGTTATTTTTTTATTCGCTCGTAAAAAATAAACTACAAAATAATTCACATTTTAATTTATAAAAGTTTGATTAAGGTTTTTAATTTCTATGTAATTTGAAAATATGCAAGTTAAATTTTTTTTTGTATAATAGTCTAAGAAATCTAATTTTGGAATGAGGTTCCAATCACGTTGACAAATAACAACTAATTTAGACAATATAAGCAAATATTGTTCGTTCCAGTGCTGATCACTGATCTGATAGTCTTTGAATATATATACCAAAAATCTTTCAATATCAATTTTGCAATATTTGAGATAAACCTTTTTGTATAAAAAAAATTTTAATATTAAAAAAAATTAACCATAACAAAACTAGTAAGAATTAATGGGCTCTTTGAAAGATTAGCTGCTTCTTCAGTAAATTTGAAACACTAAATACTTTTAAACTCTGCATTTTTGTTTGGCAATAATTATTTATAGTTTAGTTGAAATTGCTACAGATTCGTTAATAATATAAAATAAATTGGACGACAATAGCGTTATTTTGTTGAGTTACTAAAATTATTGACATCAAAGTTATAGTATAATTTAGGTTTCCACTGGTTACTTTTGTATTTAATGGTACATTACAATTGTTACAACACGTAGAAAAATTGGTTAATTGGGTTTTTCAAATTTCTCGCTTAGAATTTAATCACACAAACTTGCTTTCTCTTTTTATTTTAAACATTTTAAAGAAATTGCACGGAATATTATTAAAACAATAGAAATCGGGATTTGAAAACAAAAAACTCACTCACCGTTTGTAGACTGTTCCATATCCATAATTCCATGTATAATCCTAGGTTCGAATCCTGTAGGCAACGATTTTTTTTAGAAAAAATTCCATATCTTAAAGGGAAAGCAAGATACGTTAAAAAATAACAATTTTTCTTTGTATTCTTTTGATTTGTTTATATATGGAGTACTGCATCCTATTTAAATTATTTTTGGATGTACCCGCGATAACCAAACTTCCTAGTAACTTGAAATTTGGTATGGAGCTGGCTTTTTACATTCTCTCTACTTTGTCAAAAGATGTGTTACAAGCTTTTGGTTTTACGAACCTTGCACGGCCAACTCACAATAGTCGGAGGTAGGGGAGGTTTACAGGAAATATGCTTAAGAGCGCCAGAGCTGTTCCAAAGTAACACTTCTGTCTCGCTCACGACAGACGGTCCAAACTTGTAACCCAATTGAAGGTTCGTAATCCTTATACTCGGCTGTTCGAGTAGCCCAAATTAGTTAGTAGATAACAATAACCACAGGAGAAAGAAAATTAACAAGAGAGCTTAACGATTTTAATCACTTTAAGATGTGAATGGCAAACATTAACAAGAATATATGAACTTTCTACATTCATCCGTACTTGGAAGATTTTTAAATATAATTAACAAATATCACAGCTTGCTTTAGTAGCGCAGTAAATTGACAAATGTACGCTAAATGCGCCAACCTTAAATACTAAAATGACTAACAATTTGCATTAACAAGTAGAGGAGACTTTGATTTAGTAACACATAAAATTTACTAGATTATATCGCAATTATCATACATGAATGCTTTCAGTATTGGCAACACACACTACATATGAAAATTATGTCGAAATGGACAGCACCAAAAGTCCCAGAATAAATATGTTTTCCCTCACAGCATGCGATACAGTTATGAAATGTTTAAGATTACCTTATTGGTATATCAGCGATAACGTAATTACGATCATTAACATTAAATACAATTCTGTGAATAACTTTCGTGATCCCAATATAAAAGTCAAACAAATAACTCACCCCAAAATCCAGTTTCTACGGAGAAAACGTTTTCTCGTCAGTGGCCTGTAATAAATAGTGAAAAGCAAATCGGATCACAATCTAGTTCACACAGAACAAAAAGCTAAAAAAATAGTATTAATAAATCATTAAATGTTATATAAAAACCCGTTGTATCGTGTACTGTAAGGACTAATCTTAACACATGTGGCTGATAACACAATCGACTAATACACAGGTAGTAACATCTCTCACGGTAAGGCTTATCGAGACCTCGTTTTCGTGGCGTAGAAAACGCCTTCCAAAAGCGTATGTGTGCGGTAACGTTATTTCTTAGTAAGAATTACGATTCACCATTCCTTTATTGAAAACGTACATGTGCTCGAAGCGGATAGAAAATGGCTGTTCAAGGAAGGAAAAATTACAAACTAATTTTAATAAAACGACAGCAATTATCTTACCCTGTGACGACTCAAATATTTTTATGCACGTAATGTAATTACAATTTGATTTCCATTATTCCGGATGGTATTGGAAGAAATTACTTAAGACGCACCGACCATTTTAGGCAATCGACAGCTTCGCAAGTTTGTCGTAAAAATGACAGTCGCGAGCAAAAATCGGTAGAGGGCGTCAAAACCGAAATCTAATTTCAATTCAATATACAGAGTCGTCCGTAATGAAAATTTCGTACGTAGCAGATGGGTTTGATAAAGAAAGCGGAAGTATCTACCATTTTTAACAGTTTTTCTTATATAATTTTGTACGTATGTAAATTATTTGAATTATTTTTACAGTTTCTTATAAGATAATTCTTCCTTGTCGGTCTGGAAAAAAACAAGCACACAAATTTAGAAGATCCATGGAATCCTGAGTTCGAATATAATTTGTACTGTTATGCCGGAACGTCGATTCTAGTATCTTTTGCAAAACTTTTGGTTTGACGACAAAAATACTAAAATTCAAAAATGGGAGAACACGCTTTAGCCTTTATAAAACATCTGTTGAATGTATTCATCGCAAGAAGTATTATTTGCCAGAAATCGTAGTTTTTTATAACGCCACAAAAGGTAGAATGGACACGTTTGACGAGATTCGTAAGAATGATATAAGCCAAATCACCAAACGTTGGCTTATGCGCTTCTTTTTCGGATTGTTGTTGAAGCCCATTTGAAGGTTCCTCTGCAAAAGCTGGCATTTCATAAGAATATCAGAACGATGATGACCAAAATTATCACATTTTACAACATGAAACTAGAGGAAAAAAAACTGTGTGCTGTGTATAATTGGATGAAGAAATAAAAAAAAAAGATTTTTTATACAATTGACACAATTATATTCTGATCCACATGCGTTAGTGCTAAGCAATGCTGCTAAGTAGTGATCTGATGATGGCCCACACATAATTAGAAGGCCAAAACATGTCAATTTATAAGTCATAATACATATTGGTTTTTATGTTTTTATTTATATTTACAAAAAAAAGTTCCTGTTGTGTGTTGTGCGAAGTGCCGGTGTCCGAGGATTATCGAACACAGAATTGGAAACTAAATTTATTTTTATTCTCTGAAAATTATTATTTTATTAAGTTTGTATTTCTAATAATAAAAACTCATTTTCTGCCAAGTAATTAACATTCGGTTTAATATGAAATCCCTGAATCCGTAAAATATTCCCCACCTTCAAATGTTCGAATAATTCAACTTTTTGGGGCCGACGCCAAAAATACCATATTCATTTAGAAACTCATAGTGTAAGCTATAAATCTTAAAACCGTTTTTCAAATATTCGTTTATTGCAAAGTTAAAAATCTTTTAACAAAATTTTGTTTTTTCTGCTTTTTGAACTATTTTTCAATTTTAGTTTTAGTTCAACACCGGTTTTAAAGTTTTGATTTTTGTAACTGCTGGACACTTTAAGAAATAACCCAAAATTTTTTAAGATTTTTTGGAAGCCTAGCAAGTTTTGAAAATACGATTGTTTCTTAAACACTCAGTGCACTCGAAAATTAGGTGTACACACGCCGAGTTAAGTTGAACTCTTCTAACAAAACCCAACAATTCGGTTATGATTTTAATAGAATTTATTATAAGGTAAAGTACAATATTAAATATATACAATGTATACAATTGATAATACTGATAACTGTATGTAAATACATTTTGTTACACGACTATTCATTTCAGATGTACCTTAATCAGTACAAATCAAATTACTATAAAAGATTTCTTACTTGTATCCAAGTAAGCATTTTATAATAATGCTACACGCGATATAATATACATACAAACTCTTTTAATTAAGACCTACGCCACAGTCGTCAATGTAAAATAACACTCTGTGTTTATAAAAAAATACTTAATAAATTATTTTTGCACCAAAACCAATTTTTCAACACTCAAAGAAACTTTAAAATGAAAATACCGTTTAACTTAGTTAAATTAGCTGTAGTTAGACTCTCTTCACTAAACGTTATGTAATAAAACAGTCATCGTAAATTATAGACATTTGTCAACATCTCATTTAAAAGACAGACAAGGAAACAGTCATCGACATTTTTTTGATTCGTTGAACCTCATTTTAACTTGATTTAGTTTAATAGATCATTAAAACTACTAAAAATTCAGTGAATTATAAGATGACTCAATACATTAACATGAGTAAATCTTTGTTACGCTAATTTAACATCCATTTTATGACTTTTCATTAAAAGTAACTCACGGTTACTGAAACGTTTTTCTTAATTGGGTAATACAATAATTTTTTGTATTTAAAGTAATAATATGTTTTGTTGCTTTAATTGAGTCTTGTTTCTAATAGTCCCTGAACTACCATTTATTTTAATCGATTCTATCAGACCTTAAAGTTTACACTACATTTCCTTATCTGCATTACGGTAATGTACTTACTTGAACAAAAACCTTAATAATCTTTAGTTAATAATAATTATTGTAAAAGTAATTTGTGAATTTCCATACGGTGAACGGAAATAGCAGGTGTTTAAAATTTTTCTTTTAATGTTCCTTTGTTATCCATGTCACATATGACAATAGAACTTTCTCTATTAAAAACGTGAACGTTATTTTGTCGTTATAAACTTTTTTTTCATTCAAATGTTACTTTTATTTTGTTTATTGTTCAAGATAATTTGAATGCACACGCGGAGCGTACGCACATAAATCTCAACGCCAAGTACATCTAATTTTTTTTGAATAGAATTTGTTTAGTATAATACGCCTATATATAACATTCGTTTTATAACTTTACTCAATTTTTTCGTAACTTCATCAATAATGCATTTGAGACAGGAACAATGACCTCTATAAATTTAAAGTGCAGGTAGTGTGGATAGAAGGGCGGTTTACCATTTGCATGTTAGATGAGCTCGATTGAAAAATTGCTTTTAACACGTTATTACTAAAATCACTACGATGAAAAATGCGGTTAGGTGAAATAACGACGAGCGTAATAACTTCTGATGATAAAATGCATTGTGGTAGAAAGATAACATTTAGTGTAGTACTAAAGAAACCCTTATTTATTAGTGTAGGTACTTGCAATAAATGCATATAAATTACGCTATTTAATCACAACAACGGGATAACTAATAAAAAAATTTAGAATTTGTAGGTATTAAACACTAACAAATAAAAGTATACTAAACAAACAGTTTTAAAAATAGAGTATTATATGTATATATATAAACGGTCAGGCCCGCGCCTAGCACTTTTGGCGCCCCTGTGCAAATTTAAAATAACGCCCCAAACTTGTATTACGTTCATATGTGAGTACAGATTCGGGTTAAGTTAGGTATTATTATCCACTATTGAAAATAATTTTAAAAAGTATTTTCATAAATTTATTTTCATTTTTATATTTTACAAGTACAAGCCATAAGCCATACAAGTATTTTTTCATTGAGGTACATAACATAATTATAAACTTATAGAAAACAGAAATATATTCTAACAGTATTAAAACTCAAAATGTTTCTATTTTAGTTTCAATTGTAATATATGATACAAAAGAAATAAAAAAAATATTTAAAACATTAAACATACTCGTTTATATATCACAGGACAAAACTGATCGACAAATAAAAACAAAACAATATATTATTTTAATAATGCAATATATCACCTTTTAATAATATCCAGGTATTTGGTATTGTTATTAATATTTTAGCTAAGTGAATTGAGCTTTCCGTGCTTTAATTTTTGCAAATTGTTTAATTAAATCTTCGGTGTCTAATTTTTTTGGCTGGTCCGTTTCTTTTGAAATGATAGCAAGATTATTTAGTCGGTTTTGCCCCATGGTCGATCTTAAATAATTTTTTATTATTTTGAGTTTTGAAAAAGATCGTTCTGCGGTAGCAACAGAAACCGGCATTGTTAATAAAATACGAAGTATTATGCTTTTATTAAGAAAAGAATCCACTAAGTTGTTAAGTGTTATATAAATTAAAGTTTCTTCTGGAGACTTAATAACTTTTTCATCAAAATTTTGTAAATATTGCAATTTTTTAACAAGTTCCACGGCAGTTATGTCTCGTTCATTGCGAGTTTTGTCGTTTAATAAATTTTCAACTTTTTGACATAATTCTAATTGTTCCTTGACAGAATAATTTTTTAATTTATCAATATTCCATAAAAAAGCGAAATTATTAGAGTAAGAAGAAAGTAATTAAAATCTCTCATCCACTGATGTTATGATTACATCTAGAGTATTAAAAAAACAATCAAATTTGAACTTTAAAGTTTAATCGAGAATCGGTTGATCGTCACAATCAATTTATTTTTTATTTTTCGCGATCTTAGACCTCTTTGTTTTTTGAATTCAGGTTCTATGTCTAAGCTGGATGCTATTTCTTTAGCATCAATCAATAAATCATTAAGACTTTTATCGGAGCGATAAGCTTTCAAAAAATTATTCAAATTATTTAAACGATTACAACACTGAGCAACATCAAAGTTCAGTTTTTGAATAATTTTACTAACAATGTTAACTTTACCAGAATATAAAAGTGCAAATGAACTCAAAATTTTGCAATTTTTAGCCAACGATGTAGCCAAATTGTTTACGTCATTTCCAAAGTTACCTTTACTTATTTCAAACAGAGCGTCATAAACCTCCCCAAATTGATACCGTAAAGGATTTATTACATTTATTCTACTAGACCATCAAGTATCCGATAAAGGTTTTAAAGTTAAATTTGTTACATTAGATAAATTAGATTTCAGAATAGTATAGCGTTTAGTAGAAGCTGAAAAAAATACAAACAGTTCTTGAACTAAAAAAAAAATGGATGCTCAAAGTATTCGATTTTGCGGCATTATTGACGACTAAATTTAGGGTATGATTGCAACAAGGAACAAAGAAAGCTGGCGGATTCGAATCCAAATTTTTTTTGTAGACCATTATGCCTACCACGCATATTTGCTCCATTGTCGTAACCTTAACCCCGCAAATCATTGATTTTTTAAGCCTTCTTTCTTTAATTCCGACAAAAGAAATTTTGTCAAGCCTTCACCCGACACATTATCTATAAGACAAAATCATAAAAAATGTTTTTTTATATTAATTCCCGTGCTCTTTAAATTAAAAAATCTTATACAAACTGAAATTTGTTCTTGGTGATTAGTCTGTAGTGCAGTCTAATAGTATGGAATAATATTTTGTCTTTTTAGTTAGTTCTAAAATTTTAGATTTGATATTTTCACCGATCAAGTTGATTACTACATTTTGTATTTAATCCCCGGTATAGTTTTTGTGATCTTTTATTTGACAGCGTTTTGTATGTTCTGACATAATCGGGTCGAATCATTTTTATGCATTTTAAAAAGTTACCATTGTTTTTCTCAAACAACTTATTACTACTTCCACGAAAAGCTAAATTTTGCTGACCTAAAAACAGCTTGCCAGTATTTAGTTTCTCTGTTTATTACATTTTGAATTTTAGAATCAATTATTTCATTTTTATTAAAACGGTTAGAAAGATCTAGCAATTTTAGAACATTTTCGATATGTAACTTGTTCTTTTCTTGAATGTTTATATGTTCACTTAAATGTTGACAGTCATTGTAACCAAATTCATCACTAAGGCGAACAGATTTCAAATCGCTGTCATTAAAAAATTTGCAACAGAAGCAGTAAAGTGAATTTTTTGTTTCGGACAACAACAACCAAAAACGCTCAATTTTTTTTTGTTCGGTAAAGTTCTATAGAAGTACCTATTAAAAAACTTACGCCCCGACTCCAAACTATCTGATAAATATCCTTTTTGTTTTAAGAACGAGCAGGGCCACGTTCTACTAATTGTTGAATATTATTAGTACGTAAATTCTTTGGTCATAGTACAGCATCTTTAGAAACTTGACTCATATTTTCCGTTTTGGTAATTTTTGGTGTTGATTTCTCATTATCAGCGGAACTTGAAGACGTTGATGGATTGCTTTCTAGCAGATCAGTTTCTTGTCTGCTGTTGCTACTTGTTTTAAGTACAGGTTCAGAATATTGGGATTCGGCTGTATTATTGTTGTTATTAATATTTGGCAAAGTAGACTCGGGTTTTGAAAAAAATGCGTAATTTTGAGATGGTTTTCCAGTTCTTCCTATTTTTTTCTTTTATTCAGTAAATTTTGGTATCCAGGCAATTTCTTTTTACGCAAGTAAACAAATTGGCAAATTATTCATGTAAAATGGAAATGTTTCTACGTCTCAAACTTAAACGCAAAAGTATTTTCTCAACATTACTTATTAAAAGTTATTTTAAAATTTATAAATTTTTATAAATAGTAATATTAGTGCTTATCATATATTTTGTTTGAATTTACTTCAATTAACAATAATGTTTATATAATCAATTAAATTAATAAAATAAAAAAAATAAAAAATAAATTTTAGATGAACTCACCTTCATTTACAACACAAAATACATCACTATAAAGTCTGTAAAACTACAAAAAGCTAAAGTTTCAAAACCAGATATCTTTTACCCCATGCACCTTTTTACTTCGCTAAGTTAATTATTGATCGAGTATCAGGCAACATACAAAATCGCGACCGATGCAGCGCTTAAATATATAAAGTTTCGTACATTGCAAGCTCAGACAGAAAAAAAACGCTTGTTCGCTTGTTGGCTCGTTGCAAACCAAATTTTAAGCTCAAACATGAATAAAATCAGATTTGTTTGAGTTCACACAATTCATGTTATCATGTTACGTATTACGTATTCGATCGAGTAAACGCTATTACTGCGTACTCTCATTTGGAAAATATGTTATTTTTGAGAAGTAATTCGGTTCCCTCGTCTGAAAGAGTAAAAATAAAATAATAAACAAATAAAAAACAATGTAATAGCTAGCAATTCCTTACTGGTTTTTTATCATTATAAATTTTGTTTTGACAATGTTGGTTGTTGCTTTATCTTTTTTTTACTTTTGAGTCTTTAGGCTTCTCGGTGCCTCGGCGCCGTCGTGCTCCACACGATTTTGTACGGCGCGGGACGGTTAACTTAAAAAAATCGAATTTAAAGTCCTTGATAATTTTTACAAAATGGGATCAAAATTTAAAATTAAGAAGTACATCACTAGGCATACCAAATCATAAATCAATTTCATTTAACTGTTATTAAGAATTAAAAAAATATTTATAATATCTCAAAAATCATTACTTCGCTGTGTCCTAACTGTTTCACCTTGATTCAACGGTCCCCGTTTTAACGGTGACCCGTTTTAACAGTCCCCGTTTCGGCGGTGACTTGATTTAGCGTTCCTCGTTTTAGCGGTATACTTTTTCCCCAGCCCCTTTGCACTAGTTCCTAAAGGTAATGGAGAGCTCACCGTTTGAAATTATTTTAGTATCTGTACCAAAAAAAAAATTCCATAATTTATTTTATATTATTGCAAACTAAAAATTAGGCAATTTTACAGTTTTGAAATAATTAAAAAGCAACGGAGTTGCTTAGATTGTAAGTTCACGTATATATTCTTGAGCGTTTATTTACCCATCATATTGTTTTTGCAATTGTTTTATATGCGTTTGGTGTATTTGCACATAGACTGTTGGCAATTGGGTTTGAATTAAGTAAAGCACTCATTAATTAAATACATTTAATTTTTAATTACAAAACAAAAATGTAAGCGTCTTACACTTGCAACATTCTTTTCAACGATAGAGGTGCAGAATGATCATCCATCACGTAATAGGCAAAAAAAGAAGGGGTAGTGTATAGTAATCATTGTATCACACCAATGGCAATACTCGTACACATATATAAACATCATAAACATCTAATAGTAAAGAGTTTCAAAACTTATTATTAAATATTATTACATATAAAAATATACAAAAACATATAAAATCATAAATATTGTAAATCAGAAGCTAAAAACAAAATGAAAAATAATACTAAGATTAATTCACAGCAAAGCAATTTTGAGAATACACTAAATGAATTTCGATGAACTTTAAACACACGTTGACACTCAAAACACATTAATTGTCCGTGGGCAATGGGCACAACTTAGAGGCAACCCGAGTAATTCTATCAAGACCAGGATGGATATCAACGACTCGCTTCAAGCGCTATCGTAGGGGAGACACCCCATCTTCTTTAATAAGAACTAATTGGTCTGTGCATAATGAGCCAATATTGTTAATCCATCTTGTACGTCGTTGCAATTTGCTAATGTATTTACGATGCCACTTGGTCCAAAAGTGCTGAACAATTCGTTGCAGCCTTTGGAATTGATTCAAACGTGATGTTGGTATTTCGGCTACATTTAAGTCAGGAACAGCAACCATTGATCTCCCAATCATTAAGTGAACTGGAGTCAAAGGTAAAAGGTCGTTTGGATCGGCGAAAAGTGGTGATAGAGGCCGGGAATTTAAAATACATTATATTTGAATCAGTACTGTAAGCATTTTTTTATAAGTGAGCAACGCAATGCCAACTACCGGCATTAAATGTTGTTTAACGCTTTTAACGCCTGCTTCGCACAGCCTATTCATATGCAGTGCGTATGGTGGGTTCAAATGCCAATTTATGTTATGATGCGCCGCAGGTTGTACTATTAGTGCATTATTTGTTTTAAAAAACGCAAAAAAACTCCTTTAATTTAAAGTTAACGCCAACAAAGTTTGTACCGTTGTCTGAATAGATTTTAAAGTGCAGATAAAAAAGTATACGATGATAAGTCAGTTACTAATTCAATATGAACTGCTTTAGTAGTTAAGCATACAAAAAGGCAAATGTAACATTTGATAGTTTTTGCACCGCGACTCTTTCTATCTTTAATACTAAATGGACCAGTATAGTTAGTACTAACTACTGCAAACTAAAAATTTTGTGTTATTCTTTCTTTTGGCAAGGGCTGAACTACGTTAGGCAAAGCATGAAAGCAACGTAGGCACGAGTGGAAAATCTTTTTTTACACGTTGTTAACGAACCGCACAAGAAGTAGTGATCGACACAGTTCTAATCTGGTATTGTTAAAGACTTTAGTGGCGCAATTTTTGCCTTAGAGCATAAAAGATGACATACAATTTTTACGTCTGCATTAATAGAAAGAAGATATACGGAGGCTCCGTATGCTTGAGAACTAGCGTCTGAAAACCCGTGTAATGCTCAAAATTGTAGCCATTTCTGATGTATATCTAAAGGAATATATTCATCCCAGTTCAATTTTTCAAGCCATAGTTGTTGCAAAATTTATTTTGGAATTATTGTACGTAGACTTAGAAGACCTAAAGGGTCGAAAATCTGAGTAGTTTCGGATAAAATCCGCTTCTTGGTAATCTTAGTGCAGCATAATGAAAGAATCGCAAAAATTAAATTATCAGTGTCGGCCTGCCGCTATAAACCGAGAGTTGTTGTAGATTCATATTCTCTAAATGTTATCAGATTTAGATGTACCTCAGATAGATTTACGTGCTTTAGCACACGTGGGTCATTTGAGATCCATTTGCAAATACGAAAACATCGTGAGACAAGCACTTTGATTAAATTTTTTCAAATTGATTGTGCGCGTTCTAAAGTGTCACATCCAGTTAAGAGGTCGTCGACATATATGTCTTTGCAAATTATTTTATAAATTACAGAAACAGATTTTTTACAATCAAGTCCTAGTTGATGTAGAGAACGGATGGCAAGAAAACTAGCTGCAACTGTTCCGTTTGTCGCGGTATTTAGATTGTATGATTGGAGTTTTTGATCAGCAGTTTCTCACCATAGTATCTTTTGAAAAGATCTCCGAGAAGGACAAACAAGTACTTGCCTATACATCTTTTCGATGTCGGCCAAAATAACATAAGCAAAGAAGCGAAAACCTTAGAGTATGGAGAATAAATCTCGTTGCACTGTGGGACCGACCATTTGTAAATCGTTGTTTGAATAACCACTCGCAGATGGAGAAAAACCGTTAAATATGACACGCAACTTTGTACGAATGGTATCCTCTTTAAGTGTGAAATGATGGGGTAGGTAATAGATTAAACTAGAACACAGAGCAGTCGAAGGGGACATGTGTTCTAATTCAATGTATTCGCGCATGAATGAGACGTATTCAGTTCGCATACGTCCAGAAAAATCTCGTTAGGTATTTACAATAATTCTGTCTCTTCAATAGACAGAGGTTTTTTATTAGGAATTTCCTCAATTTCACAAAAATTAGATAACTGATCTTGAATAACAACAAAGAAGTGACAACGGACTTCATTCTGTAAAGAGGGAGCACTGCAAATTGGACCACTGACAATACAACCAAACCTAGTTTTTTGTAACTTGAGTTGACCAGGTTCAAGTGAAATCTGGCCTACACATAGCAAATCGTAAAAGCATGCTGCACCAAGAAGAATGTCAATAGAACCAGGTTTCATAAAATTTGTATCAGCTAATGTGATATTACTTGGAATTTGAAGCTGCTCTGTTTAGGCAGAAATCCCGTAATCATCGGTATTAAGACATGAAGTTTCTAAATGCTATTCTTTATGTTTTGCACTTATTGACACGTCGCATTCGAGATTAACATTTGTAGAAAAGTTCATCAAACCCAGAACCTTTATGTGAACACGTTTTTTATTAAGTTTTAAGCGATTGAATAAATCTGTAGTTATGTAATTACTTTGACTTTCCGAATCAAGTAATGCTCTAACAAGATGAAATTGGCCATCCTTATTAGCAATTTTAACAATTGCTGTAGACAAAAGAACGTTGTTAGAAGCAAACGAAGACAAAGTTAAATTACGTTCGACTTTATCTAAGATAGTTGTTGAAGTTTGAGCATGTAACGGCATAGAGCATGGCGCAATAACGTGGTAGCAATTCTTCTTAACTTTCGTAATTTGCGCTTTCTTTAGATAATTTTAAAATAATCTTACTCGAAGGACTATGTTGGCAATTGGGTTTGATTTAATCAAAGCACTCATTAATTAAATACATTTAATTATTAATTACAAAACAAAAATGTAAGCGTATTACACTTGTAACATTCTTTTTAACGATGGAGGTGCAGAATGATCATCCACTATGTAGTTCGCAAAAAAAATAAGGGGGTACTACATAGTTATCATTGTATTACACAGATGGCAATACTATACACCCTATTAGAATTAGTCACATTTTGACCACCACGGATTTGCTGTAATATTGTTGCCGCAGCTTGCTCTAAAACCAGTTTTTAAGGAATTCTTATATATTGGGGTTATGCCAAACTCTCAAACTAAACGGTTATGCCAACTCTCCACATTGTTGTTGGTTTGTCTACTAACACCATACATATTCCATAACGATGGATCAGTAGCGTGTAATAATTGCGCACGAAAATAGCATACAAAGGTAACAGCCGTGTTGGTGCATTATCTGCTAACTCGTCGAAAGTAGTTTCAATAACTTTCCTGGAAAGAAATGCTAGAGCGACTAACATACGACAGTGCATACAAACAATCTCGTTGTTGTTGTTAGGCTTGAGACAGTCCATTTCGTTGAATAGAGCAGAATAAGGATTCTTGCCATAGGTAATTCTTGCTAAATTGCAGGAGTCCAGTTTCAAAATCTATAGTTATAATGTTGGGATGCATTTGTAAGCCGTTAACAGTACATATGTCCTCTATAATTCAAAAGACACTCACATACATATTTCGAGATTTTTCTGTAGGTATGCAATATACCATCGGTAAAACTTTGTTGTCTGCTAAACTAAGTACTTGTTGATAAAACGGCGGGGTGACACTAAATGTACGGTCAATGAACCAGTGTGTATTATTAAACTTCTTTGTTATCTTTTCGATTTTGCAAACATAAATATCGACTTGTTTTCACTTTCGCGCAGAACAAAATTTTCACCAGCAGTTGTTCGTCGCAAATTTTCCTGAATTCTGACATTCAAACTTCTAGACAGTGTAGAATAATTTGTAAGTCGTGCACAATATAATACTGTATCAACAGAACGAAAAGTCGGAAATATAACGGAAAATGCGGATTTTGTCAAAACTGTGGCAACTGCTTCTTGTTAAACTGTTGAAATTCTTGCTGTACCGGTTTTATTCCCTGTCTTTTATTGCACTCAAAATGTTTTTCAGATTGGCGCTTTCAAGATCTGCTAAGTGGTAGAGTGTTGTTTGGAAGAGTCCAAAGTTTCCTTTTGCAATCCTGCTTCAAGCAACGCTAACGCCTTTGATTTTCGAAACTCTGTCTACGCGGTAACAAAAGCCGTAGGGACTACAAGCTTCAGCATTTCTTTTCGATTCAACATTTCAATCTTTGATCTGTTTGGAATTAAGAAATTTTTGGTTTGCGGTACAAAAAATGTAAAAGTTTGATTAGATGTCAAGATAACAAAAATAACAAACCATGCAAACCGTTCTCACATGGCAAAATTAAGAGTCTAAGAACAATAATTAATTAAAACATGGTGCATGCAAAAGTTTATTTTCCACTTTATATAAAATAAAACTAAAAATGAAGATTATCTTAGTTTACTAAATTTACATCAGAATAAAGCAATAAATAGTTTGACTTTTAATTATTTATTTGTCAAAGTGATTTGACAATGACAATAAATTAGCAAGAATTTCTTAAATATGTTGAAAACATGCACAAAAAGAAAAAATCTAAATCATCTTCAATATTTAAAAACATATAATTTTTCTGTGCGTAATGAGAAAGCGTAATTACATGGTGTAATGCATCCATTCTTATTAAGCCCCGGTTGTGATGTATATGTTCACGTATCACGTATTCTAAGCATTATAAGTAAATTATAATGAAGGAAGAACAAAAACTGTAGAAATTTTATGATTTTACTGTTAAATATGTTAAATAATACATATTTATTTAGGTAAGGATATATTGGTAAAACTAAAAGAAGAAATTACATCAGAAAGGAATGAAGGCAACACACTAATTCCTTACTTTACAGAAATCATTTTGTTAGATAATAATGTTTAATTGGACTTTATATTGTTAATAAGACTTTCTATTATAAACAAAAACCTTATATTAACCTAATCTGTTATTTGAACATATAATTACATATTTGTCAATAATTGATTAGAACAATGTTATAAATAAGTTGTAACTCAAATAAACAACACATTAGCAATACGATCAGTACAATTAACTTGTATATCCATTATTATTTCAAGTAAAATTATAAGTAGTGAAATCAGTTTGTATATTTCCTACTTGTGTAACACAACATAAATTTGGCGCAGTCGCTAAGATTATCAACAATAAGAAGATAAAAAACTGTCTACTCTTTTTGGAAAATCTCAATATTGTTTATGGTGATAAGAAACTAAGTAAGTACAATTTTTGATTTTGCTTAAAACTTGTTTGTTGTATACCCGTGTTTTACTCTTCAAAATGTCAAACCAGAAATCTATTATACCAAATTCTATTTCTACTTCTACTTCTAATTTAAATCTAACTAGAACGATTTAAACCCAACGTATACTGCCACACTTGCCGAAGAAAGGGCCCAGAATTTCCAAAAACAATCTCAATCTGATAAGAAATTATATTGCATTTCTTCTACAAGAGGAATCTTTATTGCAAAAACAATAATGTCATTAATGTATATTACGTCTAGTTGACATGTTTTGAAGTATTGGTAAATGGTTGAATACGATAAAGGGATTGGCAATTGTTGTGATGGTAAGGTAATTTTAGACAATTCAGTAGTCAAGTGCAACAGTGTAATAATATTTAGACGTAAAATGTTTTTTTTCATCAATTGAAGATATTAATGAGCTATAGAAGTCCACAGTTACTATAATTATTTAAATTAAAAGTGTTAATTGTTCAGTTATAAATTGTTGCAATTGCAATTTATTAATTTGTACTGAAAAATTGTTAATTGTTGAGTTTTTTTTTTAAATTTATTTCTAAAGTTTGTACGATATGACTAAAGTTTGTAATAGAGTTAGATATAATGTTTATTTATTGTTTCATTAAAGTCTAAATATTACGATTATTGTTTTCCAATGATTTAATTGAATTTTCTTAAAATTTTGCATCATTTGCGTGTGGTACGTTCTAAATATGTGATATGTTCTAAATTATCACCAGTTGTATGATTCACGGTTTTCATTTTTTCTTGGAGTGTATGATTGTATGGCCCTGTAGGATTTTTCTTGGAGTACATGTTTAGTGAGTAACGTTCGTGGACCAAAATGTTCAGTTTTTAAAAACTACTTTACAAATTTATTTATGTATTTCTACAGAGTAACATCACTTACTAATAACATTAAAAACTCTGAAATTAATTTTTATTGCAATACTTATATATTAATACAAAAGACACAGTTTGGGAGTAAACTGTTAGGGAGCCGTTGAATAAAACACTTATTCAATTAGAAAAAATATATGTTTTATTTGGTTTAATTCATATAAATCGGTTTGTTGCTGGTTACAATATAATTTTATTACTAAATTTTGAATACAAAAGCACTAGCGTTCGATGGAAGTTTGAGTATTTATAAATTTTATTATCACAACAGTTAAACAAATATCATTATCAAATGTCTATCGAGCGCACACAAAACAGAAATATAATTATGGTATACAAATATAAAATTAAACATAAATAAATGATAAATATAAGATACTTTTAATGTGGGTACATTACCATTTGGATGGTTTTTGCGTGTTGTTTTAATTTATATATTTCTTCTCAAAGAATGTCTTCTATCTACAACTTCTTTGATATTGTTAACCTTCGATACTATTAGTGGAACTCCATTTTTCCTATTTTTTTTAATACTGAATTTAAAGTCATGATAAGTAATACTACAATTTCCTGGAACTTTGATTAAGTTATTTTCTAGAAGTATAAAGAATTTTTCATTAGAACATTTTTTCTTAATTTGAATTTTTGATTGTGTGATAATTATTAAACATTTGGTATTAATTACGTTTATAATTAAATTCGGGTTTTCTACTACTGTGTCGTTACAATATGCTTCTTTCTGTTAGATTATATTTGTAATACAGACATTGGGCATTAAATTTTAAATCTTCGTTTTTGCATATAAAATTCTCCTCAATCCGAGGGCATACATTACCCATATATTGAAAATTATATTTAAGAGCCAAATAAGGTTTTTGGGGAGTTGTGATGGAATTTGTTTTTGTTGGCATTGTGAAAAGTTTGTAGAAATACTTTAGGATAAGTATTGAGAAATTTGACAATGAACAGAAAATTGTTTTTAACAGTATGACTGTTGGATTTTGAATAGCATGAATTTAGTTTTAAATTCAAAATTGCACTTTTCTTGTACATATTTGTTAATTCTATTATTATTTTATATAAATTATTGAGTAATATGTAATTTTGCGAAAGTGATTGCGTTCTCTAAATAATTAAATTTGAATTTATATAAAATTGATTTATTATAAATTGAATCATAATATATTAATGTATTTCATTAATCTTTTACTGATTCATTAAATTGTTCTACATAATTTTTTTCAATTACTTTAGTATACTTATTTAACAACTTCTTGGAAAGAAGATTTGATCATTGACATTTTTTATTACTTTAAGTAGGTTTTCTTTTAAATTTTTCACCGTCTTTGGCATCTAATGGTACGAAGATCTATTTAGAGAAAGTCCCGCCTATATTTATCAACCCTCTTTTGACGTTTGTATTTTTACTAAATCTAATATATTCAAATTTTCGTTGTACTTCAAAAATTATTTGTTTTTTAGATTCTGCATCGTGATGTTATTATTTGTAAATATAGAAATTAAAATTATTATAAGATGTTATGAAATCAGTAACTTTATTACCTAGTAAAGTTCGTGTACCAAAACGATAAGTTTTAAAACAACTTTAGAAATTTATTTATTAAACTACAGAGTAACAACGTTACTTACTTACTATAACATTACCGATTTGAAATTAATTACAATACTTATATATTAGTACAAAATACGGAGTTTGATCTTTGTAAACATTAGATTGATTAGAAGTTTGGAATTAAATATTGATAATAAATCATTGTTAAATATGTATGTATATATTATTAATAGCATTTAATATTAATTTTAGATAAAATGATGATTCCATAACTCCTTCCCTCTTAGATGGAATCCTCAGGTTTGAAGAAAACTGAAGGTGACGTCTTATTCTTTTTGCAGGTCATCAAAATGCCAAAAAAGCGGACGATGGTCTGATATAATAGTAAATTTTCTACCAAACAGATACGGTCTAAAATATTTACATGACCAAACTATTGCTAACAATTCTTTTTCAATCGTACTATATTTTTGTTCAGTTTCATTTAACGTTTTGGATGCATATGCTATGGGTTTATCTTGATTAATAGCGCCTTGTGACAATACACTGCCTAATGCAACATTTGATGCATCGGTTGTTAAAATAATTTTTTTATTAAAATCAAGATACTGTAAAATCGGATCATTACACAGGATATTTTTGCATAAAGTAAAACTATCTATAAATTCTTGATCATGAATAATTTTTGCATCCTTTTTTAAACATTTTGTTAGCGGTTTAGTGATTTTGGCAAAATCTTTAATAATTTTCTGTAATACCCTACTAAGCTTAAAAATGATTTAATTTCTTTTTGGGATTTTGGTATTGGAAATTTCCGAATGGCATCTATCTTGTTTGGGTTTGGTTTAATAATATGCCCTAAATAAGAAACCGTTTTTTGAAGAAATTCAAATTTGTCAAGTTGGATTTTGAAATTTGCTTCCCTTAGTTTATCGAACACAAGTTTTAACCTATTTAGATGTTCTTGTAGAGATGTACTAAAAATTATAATATCGTCTAAGTATACAAGACATATTTCATTGGTCAAACCTTGTAAAACATAATCCATGACTCTTTGAAAGGTACTAGCGGCATGCATTTTTGAGGCCAAATGGCATACGAACAAATTCATAATGACCATTTAGGGTAGAAAAAGCTGTTTTTGGAATATCATCTTTGTCAATTTCGATTTGATGGAAACCGGAAGCTAAATCTAAAGTTGTAAAATAATTTGCTCTGCCTAGTTTATCTAGAATGTCATTAATATTAGGCAAGGGACATTTGCTGTCAATTATTTTTTCGTTTAACTTCCTATAATCTATAACTATTCTCCATTTTTGTTTTCCAGAAGAATCTATTTTTTTTGGTACAACCCAAATTGGGCTACTCCATGGAGAAGATGGTTGAATTATTCTTTGTTCTAACATTTTATTAATTTGTGTTTTTACTTCCTGTTTGTGAATTTCCGGAAATCTATATGATTTTGTAAAACTTGGTTTGTTCATCTGAAAGGTTAATTTTATGTGATATTTTATTAGTAAAACTCAGAGGAACATTTTCATTATAAAATATATCTCGGTAACTATAACATAATTTTTTTATATGCCTACTTTCCTCTTCGTTACAATGATCTAGTCTGATATTAGTTAAATTATTTTTTAAGAAATTGTCTTGTTCAATACTTATTTAATGATTATTAATTTGTAAATTATTAAAATAATTTGAAATAATTATTTCTACCTTATAAGGTTTTGAAAATGCTATTTTTGCACTATTATCTCCCGAATTTGTAATAGTCGTTATTGCAAAATAATCCTTTATATTTACTAATGCTTGAGGCATTTCTAAATACTCATTAAATTTATAATAATTAACTATTGCTACTCCTTCTTGATAATTAACTGGGATTTTTACTACTTTTTTTGTCATTGATAGTATTTCAATTGTGTGATTGATTTCTTTATTTATTTGTTTTAACTTATCATCGAAATTTAATGGAATATTAACGAAGGCGTAATTATATTTTTGTTACAAACATCTATATTTGCTTTTAATTGATATGAAAGATCTATACCAATTAAACCATCATAATTTTCACTAAAATTAAAAAGATAAAATTTGTGGTTTTCATTTACTTGAAATATGTCAAAAACTGGGATTACCGCGACTTCGTTATGGAATGTAATACCATGCGAAGTTTGTATATTGAAATTTTCAAAAAATATGTGGTTTCGATAAAAGTTATAACACAGATCAGGATTAATTATGCTTCTCCTGCTACCGGTGTCTATTAAAAATTTTGCATTTAATTCGGGTATATATATAGAAGGCAAATTATTACATATATTGTTTACGTTAATTATGATAAACCCGTCTCGGGGAATATTTCACAAAAATTTCCACATGCATTTTTTTCATATTCCGTATTATTCTCTAATTGATTCGTACTTGCTATACTATCATTTTACCTACATATTTTTTTCATCTATATTATACAATTTATTTTGAAAAGGTTTTTCAAAATTTGTATTTTTAGTAGAAGTTGACATTGGTCGGGGATAATTTGAATTCCTTGTTGTCGTGGACATTGGTTGAGGTTTATATTGAGAAACGTAATTATTTGACATTTTTGTATTCTTGCACTAAACAGTCTAAATTTCGTTGATCACCAAAACTTAATCTTAAAAGAGATTTTAATTCTTTCCAAGTCCTAACTTCCGGACGACTTCCTACTAACATTAAAGCATTTTCCGTTAACTTACTGATTATTGCGCGAATTACAAATGTATGAATTGGTCAGTTGGTACTACGTTAGTTGTATACGTTGTTACTAATTGATCGCAATGTTCAAGAAAAATTTCTAAAGTATTTGAATCACCACTAAAGCATCGTATTGTGTCAATGTATAATCTTAACATATTATAATTTATTGGATTTTATTGCGTCATTGTACTATCGTTTTCTAATTTTAAGTTTTCTAATTGACTAATTACTGTTTTGATATCTATTTTAAATAGTTTATAATAAATCAATTTTTTTACCAAATTTAAGAAAATATATTAACAACTTTTGACAATTTTTTCTAAAATCTTATTCATAGATTCAATTTAACTGTCAATTACTAAATGTAAGTAAGATAAAAGGACGGCTCCTACCTTGGATATTGTATTCGTCAATTTCTTCAGCTAAACTTCCTTGGAGATGTATTCTGTAGTTGATCGGAACGGTTGGTTCGTTTGCCCGTAAAGAGTTGATACTCAGGAAAACAATTCTCGATGAAAGTCTTCTCAGGCTCGAAATCCAATTTCTTTTTTTCAATCCTACCGACTGCGCCAGTAAAGTTTGTGTACCAAAACGATAAGTTTTAAAACAACTTTACAAATGTATTTATTAAACTACAGAGTAACAACGTTACTTACTTACTATAACATTACCGATTCTTCCTAAATTAAACGATAACATTCCGGGTGAACCATGAAATTTTGAGATCTTTAGATTCTGTGATTGTATTCATATTATCGAACCCAGGATCACTGTCATTTGTAAGAATATGTAACAAAGAAGGCCTTTTTAGTTCTTTCGTATGTACAATATCAGTTTTGTTTATAATATTATTTTTTATTTTAATTTTATCATTTTCTAATAACTCGATTATTCTATATGGTTCTATAAATTTATTGTTTTTCTTATATACTTCTTAATTTAAAATAAAACTATAATTAATATTACCATAAGTATTTCTTTTATTAACAATCGTTTCTTTGTTATTAGGAATGATTTTTTGTAATTTGTAATAAATTAAATCTATTTTATTTTTATGATTTTTGACATAGTCAGAATAAAATGTAGTGGAATCGAATATGTATACCGGAACTTTTTATATTGGTTTGTCTAAAAACAAATTTAAACAGTGTGAAATTAGTTGTACTATGATTTGAATTGTTATAGCCTAAAATTGCATAGTCTATATTTTTCCTGTAGAACTAAATTTGTTTAAAATTCTTAAAACATGTTTCAAATGATTTCGATGAAGTTTCTGTTTTACCTTTAAGGTGGTTTGTTATCATTCAAATTTTTTTCTTTTTGTCTCTAATTGTGTTTATTAACCTGGTACACCTGATTAATTTATTTTATTTAGTAAAGTCTTTGCTATATATGTTAGTAAAATTGTTAAGAAAATTTAAATTGTAAAAATAAATGTGATATACTATATTGGGTTTTAAATAGTCTCTATTTTAAAATGTATTCTTCATTATTTTCTGTGAGCATTTTTACTATAATTAATATTTGATGTTGGTAAGTGTCATGTTTAATTTGCATTTCATTTGTATTGGCATCTTTTTTGAAACATTTTCTTAATGGTTTAGTAATTTTGACAAAATTTTAAATACATTTTCCATAATACCCTACTAATTCTAAAGATTATTTGATTTCTTTCTGGGATTTTAGTATTGGAAATTTCTAAATAGCAACTATTTTATTTAGGTTTGGTTTAACACCTAAATAAGAAACTGCTTTTTAAAGAAATTCAGATTTAGTCTATTCAGCACAAGCCTTAAAATATTTAGATGTTCTTGTAATGATGTACTAAACATTATTATGTCATTTAGGTATACAAGACATATTTCGTTGTTTAAACTTCGTAAAACATTACCCATGACTCTTTGGAAAAAACTAGGGGCATTTTTAAAGCCAAATGACATACAAAAGAATTCATAATGATCATTTATGGTGGAAAAAGCTGTTTTTTGAAATATATTCTTTGTCAATTTTGATCTGATGGAAACCGGAAGCTAAATCTAATGTACTAAAGTAATTTGCTCCACCTAATTTATCTAGTATTTCATTAATATTAAGCAGAAGATATTTGTCGTCAATTGTTTTTTTGTTTAACTTCCTATAATCTATAACTATTGTTATGCTTATAGCTGGTAAAATATTATATTGTAACTGCTCTTGCAACTAAAACTTTATAAATCCGCTTTACGTATTATTTATACTTAACTTATATTTGGTAAAATGAAACATTGTACTTTGGTTATAATATAAATAATATATGCATAGTATGACTAACAGGGCATTTTGAGTATTATAACAATATAAATAGATGAATGAATTAGATTATTATTCTGTAATTAACAGATAATTATTAATATTAACATTAGGTGATTATCATGACACTATTCTTCATTTCTGTTTTTTAGAGAAATCCAGTTGTTTTGGTACAACCCAAATTGGGCTACTCCATGGAGAAGTGGAGGGTTGAATTATTTTTTGTTCTAGCATTTTATTAATTTGTGTTTTTACTTTTTGTTTATAAATTTCAGAAAATCTAGTAAAACTTGGTTTTTGATTCAAAATATTAATTTTGTGTGAAATCTCATTAGTAAAACTCAGGGATATTTTCATTATAAAACATATCTCGGTAACTATAACATAATTTTTTATATGCTAACTTTCTTCTTTGTTACAATGATCCAGTCTGATATTAGTTAAATTATTGTTTTGTGTTGAATTAAGATGTTTGGAATAACTCGATATTAAATAATTCCATCTCGGTATGATTATTATATTATCAAAATAATTATTATAACACAACAACAAGGTTTTAAAAGAAACACTTAATTACAAATGGCGATTAACCACTTCAGTAATTATATTTCTAATGCGCGTCTTTACGCGGTCCTATAAATATGTTCTTTTAGTAATGTATTTTAAATACATAACTCTTCCCTCCCTAAGTCAGAAAATGAGGGTTCTGATATTTTCTGTTTCTTATCACGCATTTTATATTTTTGTTTAATGTAAATGACTGTTATTATTCCGACTAACAGGAAACAAATTATTAAGACACTATTAGTCCACTGATGATGTGGCTGAACTTGGTTATTTAATACGTTGTCGTTGATGATTTCCATCTGTTTGATATTTACATCTTGCATGTCATGTAACTTCCATGGTTTTCTTGAGAAGGTGCTGGTCTCTTCTATGTTGATGTCTAATTTAGGTAAATTAAAGACGTATTCTTCATGTAGACTTTCTTCCGGTTGATAACGCTTATTTAACACATTTACACTACAACCTTCTAAAGACGCTACACTTGGTTGCTGGATATTATAAAGTCCGTTTTCGTTACACTCAGTTTTTAGTTTAACTATTCCCACGGATATAATTATAATTTGACTTGATGTTATTTATAAAACACTGGTTTCTTCTAGGTGGATTTGTGTTGTTGCGCAGGTGTTACTTCCGTTTCTTATTATTGTTGTTAGGCATGGTTGATTTTTCTGGAGTTTGGTTTCTATGCAGTAGAAAAAATCTATTTCTGGACATTCTTTTGATGTTTTCCAGTAGTCAAAGTCGTTGAGTAAAAGGTAAGGATGTTCTGGAATTATCGCATTATGTAGGATAGGTATTCGATACAATTTGAAACGTTTCTAATGTAAGGATATGATAGGAGCGTGAATTTTGAACAAAACTATATTATCCCTTATTATAACTTGACTTGAAAACAGAGTATAGTAATTAATAAAATTTTTTAATATAGGAATTTTTTTTACTTAGTAAATTGAATTAATTTTAATTATTGCCTTTTTCAATTGTTCTGGTTTTATAATAGATATGTGTAGTACAGTCAGGCGAGCAAATGAAATGGCTGTTTCTATATTATTGATAAGGTTTTGTATAGATTAAATTTGTAATAATAGATTATCTATGATATTGGATAAAATAAAAAGTTTTTCAATTTTAATGGTTGTCTCTAGTTCTAATGAAACTGCTTTTAGTTGAATTTGTAGTAAGTCTTAATTTTGTTTTAATTTTTTGAAATTAGAATTATATTCTTTTGTGATTTCTTTTAATATGCTTTGCTGTTCCTGCATAATTTTTTGGTCTTGTTCCTCTTTCTTTTCTATCATTTCGAGATGTGAGAAAATATGATTTCCATCGTCCGAATCTAAAGTTCCGAACAACCACTTAGAAATTTTGCCTATACCGTTAATAGCCCCTCGTTTTGATCTGGTATTATGTGTAAATAAGGTTAGTTTTTTTTTAATATTGTTAAGATATGAACATGTGACATTTAATTTATTTAATAATATGGTATTGCTTTGATTTAGATTGTTAGTGATGTTAGTTTGAAGAATTATTAGTTTATGTTGGAGAACGTTTATGTAATTTATTGGAATTGTTAGATTTATATGATAATTAAACGTATGTTTTGAAAAAATAATGTTAGTTTGTCCTAATGCTACAGGTAAAATGAGGTTTTCCATTTTTTGGATTTTTAAACTGGTGCATGTATTAAGGATAGTTGATAGGATCAGTAGACTTAGTATCATTTTGTTTGTCTGAAACAAAACGTTGAGGTTTTATTAAATTTAGATGATATGTTTTGTTTTTCATTGATTTTGTTATCGTCAATTAATTTTGAATTCCATAATCGGACATATGGTTGAGCGACCTTTTTTGAGGTGGTAAACCAAGTTTCTTTGCGATCTTTGCTTTGGAATCTCGTACTCAGACCACTACGTACCAAAATTACGAATCTATTCCAATTCAAAATAATTTAGGTGTACCTCAAGGATCAGTCTTAGGCCCATTGCTTTTCTTAATTTATATTAATGATTTAGAACTTAACCTTAAGTGCTGTAATATTAATTTGTTTGCGGACGATACCCTGGTATCAATTACTGATAAAAATGTACATTCAGCTATTATAACGCTAAACTCAGAATTAGAAATTATTGCAAATTGGTTACAAACAAACAAATTAAAATTAAATGTGCTGAAAAGTAAGACAATGGTAATATCAAATATTAATGTTGACACAACAAAAATAAAAATTGAAAATATAGAATTAGAACAGGTTGAACAAATTAAATATTTAGGAATTGTGATTGATCAGAATCTAAATTTTAGAAGCCACGTAAATTATGTAATAAAAAAAGTAGCAAATAAGATTAGCCTACTAGGAAGAATATCTAATAAATTGACGATTAATGCAAGAATTACTGTTTATAAAACAATTATTGCACCATATTTTGATTTTTGCAGTAGTATATTTTTAATGTGTTACGAAGTCGACTTAAAACGGTTACAGAAACAACAAAATAGAGCTATGCGGATTATATTACATTGTTCAAAATATACCAAAATCACAGTAATGTTAGATTGTTTACAATGGTTAAGTGTGAAACAGCGGATATATTTCAATTCATTAATGTTGGTATACAAAATAATTAATGATTTGCTTCCAAACTACATGTCAAAATTAGTGATACGTAACTATGAAATACATTCATATAACACGAGAAGTCGATGTGATTTCAGATTGCCAAAATTTTCAAAATCAAAGTCACAAAATTCTCTTATGTACAAAGGTCTGAAATTATATAATGACTTACCAGATGAAATTAAGCACGAGCAAAATATTTATAAATTTAAAAAAGGTCTGAGTGATTATGTTAAGAATAAATTTTAAGCAAAAATTAGTATTAATAGAAATATGTTATGATTTATGTTAAATTAGTATATCTTTACTAAATAAACACTTACTTACTTACTTACTTACTTACTTATAAGAGTTGATCTAATATGATTTGTTGATGTTTTCTATCCTCATTTATTTTATCTAAATTTGTCTGTTGTTTATTTATTAGTTTATTGTGAATAAATGTATTAAGTACTTTAAGGTTTTCCGCGTTTTCTTGTACATATTGAGACACTCGAGATTTTTAATCTAATTCGAATGGATTCTTATAATTTAATTTTCCTCGAATAATTTGAAATGGTTTATAACCTGTTGCACTATGTATGGTATTATTATATAAAAGAATAGCGTAGTTCATTAGGGCTGCAATGGTTTCACGAGGTTTTTCTTTTTTTAAAATGCGTAAGCTTTCAGCAGTGGTAGAGTGAAAACGTTCTATTGGGCTGTTACTGTTTGGATTGTAAATGGAGGTATAATGTAATTCAGTTTTATGAATTTGACAAAGATTTTGTACTATTTCGTTTCTCCATTCGATTCCGTTATCACAAGTTATTTTCCTTGGTATCCCAAAGTGGCTTATAAACGATATGATCTTGTTAGCAGTTTCTACAGCGGTTGTACTTACAATTGGATAAGCTTGGCTAAATTTCGAGAAACTGTCAGTAATGGTAACAAAGGTTTGACCAGAAAATTTGTATGTATCTGCATATAAATGGTCGAATGATTCGTAACCAATAGGCGTTGGCTTGTAAATTAGTTTTGCGGGGTGACGTTTGTATTTTGATTTTTGACATGTACTGCAAGTATTTATATAATTTTTTACATTGTTGTCAATATTAGGCCAATAATAGGACTTCTTTATTGCTTTTAAATTTTCTTGTATTCCACGGCGACATGTTTTTGTTTCGTGATAATGTTTTAATTTAGTTTTTTGTTCATCATCTTCAAGTACGTCTGTGACGAATGAATTTGAAATGATTAATTTAAATGATTTATTTTTAAAATACTGTTGAACTGTTTAAACAAAAGGTTTTTCGAAATCTTTATAACAAAAATGCAGACAGTAAGTCTTGTTTGGTTGAGTATATTCTTTTATTATTTTTAGGATATAATCTTTTCGTTTGTTTTGAGGGACTTTAAAGTGAATACGATTATTATCAAATATTTTTTGTATATTCATCTTAAATTCTTGATTTCGGTCGGAAGCTGAAATGATTATTTGGTTCTTGAATGAATTTAAGGTTTTTTCTGTATAGGAGATTTCTAGAATTGGATTTTTTATGTTACTATGCATTGTTTCGTCATCTTCATGTGTATCCGGGTTGTCATAAGACGTCACAAGTTCTTGTGATGTTTCTTGTAGTAAATCCTTGTGGTTTTCTTTTTGATCTCCGGGGTTTACAATTATTGAAACATTGTCTTCTTTTGTGTTGTAAATTTCGACTCGTGATAGTGCGTCTGCATTTGTATTTTATAAACCTTTCTTATATACAATGTCATAGTCGTATTCTTCAAGTTTTAAACGCCATCGTACGAGTTTTGAATTTGGTTCTTTTAGTGAAAATAACCATTGAAGCGGTTTTTGATCAGTAACAATATTAAATTTGATCCCGTATAAATATGGTCTAAAGTATTTTACGGCTCATACTATTGCTAGTAATTCCTTTTCAATTGTACTGTAGTTGCATTCCGAAGGGTTAAGTGTACGTGACGCATAACCTATGGATAGGTGATTTCCTATTGGTCCTAGTGATAAAATTGCGCCTATCGCAATGTTTGACGCATCACTAATGGTTTTGAAAAGTCCGGGTATTGTAATATTGAGTCATTTGTTAATAATTTTTTGCAATTTTCAAAGCAATTTACAAAGTTTTGGTCGTGTTTGATAACTTTTCCCTTTTTTAAACATTCTGTTAGTGGTTTTGATAGTTTAGCAAAGTTATTAATAAATCTTCTATAGTACCCTTTGAGTCCAAGGAAGGATTTAATTTGCTTGGCTGTTTTTGGTATTGGGAAATTTTCAATTGCTTTTAATTTTTTCGGATTTGGTCGGACTCCTTCTGGGGTAACCACGTGTCTTAAAAATTCAACGTTTTTCTGTAAAAATTCAGATTTGTCTAGTTGTATTTTAAACCCTGCGTTTTTTAGTTTGTCCAATACTTGTTTTAAATTGCTAATATGCTCTTGTAAAGAGGTAGAAAACACAATTATGTCGTCCATGTAAACTAAACATATTTTGTTTTGAATTTCTTTGAGAACATCGTCCATAACTCGTTGGAATGTGGCGGGTGCGTTTTTTAATCCGAACGGCATTCTGACGTATTCATAATGACCGTTTTCTGTGTTGAACCCCGTTTTGCTTATTGAATTTGGGTCCATTTTAATTTGGTGGAATTCTGATGCTAAATCGAGAGTCGTAAAATATTAACAGCGTCCTAGTTTGTCTAGTATCTCATTGATATTTGGTATAGGATAGCGATCGTTGATTGTTTTTTCGTTAATTTTCCTATAATCGATGACAATTCGCCATTTTTGTTTACCGCTAGCGTCCAGCTTCTTTGGAACTATCCAGAATGGTAAACTCCATGGGGAACACGACGGTCAAATAATTCCATCTTTGAGCATGTTATTAATTTGCCTATTCACTTCTTTTTTATGGATGTACGGATATCTATAAGCCTTCGTGTAGATTGAGATTTTATCAGTTGTTATAATTTCATGTTTTACTTTGTTTGTAAATGTCAATTTGTCATCTGGATTGTGAAATATAGGTTGGTATTCTGTGATTAGTTTTTCAAGAGCCGATTTTTCTTCTCTGTTTAAATGATCTGTTCTTAGGTCGGAAAACTTAAAAATTTTATTAGAATTATTAGGTGGAAATATTTGTTTGCAAGTAAAACAATCTACTTCGTTGTTTAGGAACGTGGTAGAGACAGATGTTAGAAATGTGTCTTTTATTTCAAAAATTTCGGGAGAAGTAGATGAATTTATCATCTCAACCGTTGTTAATCCGTTTTCTACTTTTACAAAACTTTCTGGTATAGTAATGGTTTTGGATTTATTAAATAGTTTTGGAATGATTATGTCGCCGTTTGGTAGATTAGTTTTTATTTGTTTAAGTACTGTAGAAAGTGGAAGTATTTCAATTTTTTGTTTGTCGAAATCAGTCCTATATTTAAGAAGAATAGTTGTTTCGTTATTAAATAACACCTTATTTTGAAGATCAATATTTAAATTTAATTTTCTTAAGCCTCTAATTCCTAAAATACCGTCAAAGTAGTCATGAAAGTTAAATAATATGAACTCTAAATCATCTTTAAAAGGTTGAAATTCGTTAAAAAGTGGAAGGTTTGCCTTAAATTGTGCTTGGCATGTACCCGCACATGTTGATATGGGAGTATTAGATTGAAAAATTTTGCCTGGATAATATTTTTCAACAAAGTATGGCCTAATTATTGAAGGATGGCATCTCGTGTCTATTAACAGTTTTAATGGAGGTTTTTTTATTTCTATGTACAGTAACGCATTTGGCATTATATTATTTAAGTCTACGGCGTCCCATCTTGAGGCCATTCTAACTGAAAATTTTCGATTTGTTCTATTTCACTCGTAATGGGGTTGCTGTCCTCAAGTGATGAGTAATTATTTGTTTTTTCTTGATAGTCCTCGACTTCGGTGTACTCTGGGTCGTATGATTCGATATTAGTTAATTCTTTGGACACGAAGTTTCTTGGTCCAGTAGCGTAGAATTGATTTTTGTTGTTGAATCTTGAGGAAGGTATCCGCGATTGAATCGACATTGGTTCAGGTTTAAAAGTTGGTTTATATGAAGTTTGAGGCTTCAATACATTTTGAGGTTGTCCAAATACTTGCGAATTCAATAAGAATTTTTGCTTAATAGGACGTGTTTGTATATTAATGGGTTGACTTGGAAATTGAGGTTTATAATTTGGTCTCATATGAGGAGGCAAATATTTTTCGCGATTTTCAGTATACAATGTTTGTTTTTTATAATTTTTACTGCTGTTGTTAAGACTAGAAGAACTATTATTTTCAAAATTATGGAAATTATTATATTTAAATGTACGCGTTTGTGGCGGTTGCGGCGATAATTTTTGTTTTGAAAAGTTTTGTCGATATGTGTGTTGTAAGGAGCTTATACGTTGTTTGTCATAAAAATGCCTACTTACAATCTTACTAGTTTCCGATAAGCTTTTTGGGTCTTTTAAATCTAGCTTCGTTCGTAAAGTATCATCCGAATTTGCAAGCAACACGTCTAACGCGTTTCCTTCATTTTGTTCGATTAATACCGGTTTTCGAGTACTTGGAATGCTCGAGTCTGAATTAATTTTGATTTCTAAACGTGCTTTAATTTGTTTAATTTTATCAAGAAAATCTAGGATATTTTCGTTTCTTTGTTTAGTTAGATGCAAAAATTCCCTCGTTAAAGTTTGCCTATCTATTCTATCTCCGAATTGTTCTCTTAAAGCTACTTTAATTAAAGTCCAGGTGTTAAGATCTGGGCGGCACATAATATAATTAGCGGCATCGTCCCTAAGTTTTGACCTAATAACGGTATATACAAAATGATTTAAGCTATATATATGTTCTTTTAGTAATGTATTTTAAATACAATAATTGCCAATCCCCTTATCGTATTCAACCATTTACCTTCTTCTTTTTCTTCTTCTTCTTCTTTGTAAACTTAGAAGCTTGTTTTAATTCAGCACATGTTTCCACTTCTTTTTAGGTCTATCCGGTGATCTTCTACTCTTTGGTAAAAAATCTCGATCTTTCTCTACCATTCTAGCGCCATCCATCCTTGATATGTGGCTATTTCATTCTGATCTTTTTTTTAACCCATGCATCTATTTTTTTGTACTTCGCAGCTGCGTCTAATATTTTTTTTTGGTTACGCCCATTATTTTCCGCACCGTTTTCATTTCGGTTGATTCCAATATTTCTTTAGTCTTTACTGCATTCGATCTTAGCTCAGCAGAGTACGTCATGATCGTTCTTATGACTGATTTATATATCCTGACTTTAAATTCTTTTTTGAGATATTTGTTGTGCCATACGGTGTTTAGGCATGGTAATATTTCTGCTGCTTTTTTGGCTTGATGTTTTACCTCCCTTGTCAATACACCATTACTTGTGATCTTGATCTCTAAGTATTGTATTGACATCAGCTGCTCTATCATACTTCCGTTTACTTCTAATTTGCAGCGTTACGATTCTTTATTGATTGTTAGTGTTTATGTCTTTTTGTCCGACACTTGTAGTCCAAAGTTTTTGCAGGATTTATTGAATTGGAATAACAAACGCTGCAGGTCATTTTTGTTGTCTACAATAAGAGTTGCGTCGTCCGCGTAACGTCTGATTTCTGAATCTCTAATTTTATATTTTATATCATCGAGGGTATTTCTGGAGTGTTGTTGTTATTATTTCATTTATCACTATGTCAAACCGAAGTGGGTTGAGTGAATCCTTTTGTATCCCTTTTGGTGTATAAATGATATCAATTCATCCGGTATGCTATTTTTTTCTAGGGTGTTTATTACTTGACGGAGTTGCAAGTGATTAAATGCCTTTTTTATAATGACAAAACACATAAATGCAGGCATGTTAAATTTCAATGCTTTTTCGGTTACATGCCTGACTACAAATATTGCATCTAGGCATTATCTATTGTTAACCATTTTCCTTTAAAATATGTCAACTAGACCTAATATACATTAATGACGTTAATGTCCTTGAAATAAATATTCCTCTTGTAGAAGAATCGCAATAGAATATTTTTAATATGTTACTTCTACCAACACCTCATAACGCTTCGAATATTTATTCCTACATCAAACCATCGTTTTCTTACCTTTTGATGAGTACAACAAAGGTCTACTATTCCAAGTTGCAAAATCTTAGAAGCTGTACTTCAATCAGCAATACTTACTAAGTGTTCATGGTCAGAGCAAGCAAAAAGCATTGTGCGAAACCAGTCTTTTAACACCAGTTTATTAATGAAATGCCTGAATTGTGTAAAACAAGGATTATACAAGCCGATCTAGAAATATGGCATCTTATGCAAAATATGAAGTGGATTTTTGCTCTTTCAAACTCAGTTCAAATTACATTAACTTGCAAGGATTCTTGAATCGAAAACATCAGAATATCATCAACTGTAGTAATACAAATAAAATCATTCTGTTAAGAGTATACGTCAACACATGTATTAAAAACATCAAGCAAAGACGAGTACACAACCACATTTATGCAGCAGGTACCAGATTTCAATATTGTTTACGACGAATACTGTTATTAACTACGAGAACCACTCAACATCACCGATGCCTCAATTCAACTGCAACTTGTAAAAATAATTAATACAAAATTAAAAGAGCTGCAGTACGTAAATAATAAATTACAACAATTATATAGAAATCAACAACTAACTGAAAAAACTGATAGTGATACAAACTTCTGGTTGGCATAATTCTTTATTACTAATCTTCGGATTCATAATCGGAGTGACAATTCTCTACAACCTGCTACGATGATGTGGAATCTTACAAATCTTAAGAAAATACTTGTGTTGTACAAAGAAAGCAAAGATTTTTAGTACAAACATTAATGGTTTGCCAATCACGCAAGTGTAGTTATCAAGACTAACGGTTAGTGAAATAATAAATAAAAAAGTCGACTTTATAAAAAGTTTGCTTTTTGTAAAAGGAAACTTTTCAAATGACTTAAAGGCGAGTGAGTACTATAACACTTCTTCAACAGCTGTTTTTGGAAAGTGACCTATAAGCAAGTTTGTGCACTATTGGCATCACTGATTTACCTATCTGCTGCGTTTCTAACCTATAATTTTGAGATGTTTGTTTGAGATTGTTTTTGTGCCTCATGAGTACGCTAAAGAAGTGCAAAACCGGTAAATCGTCTGCAACAAAGCGAGCAGTATTTACAACCAATGAGGAACTGAAATTATTAGAATTTCTTGAAAAAGAAAGAAAGAAAATAAAACCATAAATAAAATCATCAATGAAGATAAGATTTATAAAAAAGTAATAAGCAATATTGTCTAGGTATTTTGTATTAAATAATGGGTAATGCTTGAAGGATATGGCATGGAAACAATAGCGTAGCTTTTTAAATTACAATTTAAACATGAAACACTCTGGATCCACAATCAACATCGTGCTTACACATTTGGTCTTTCGAGTCGGATCCACCACCACCACCACGGTCCGATTCCAGAATTTAACAGACTTACAACCTGTTAATTTAAGTTATTTTTGGTCCATCCGAGACCATCGAGCGAAGAAGTAGAAAAAGTGTATTTCCAATCCATCCGAGACCATCAAGTCAAGAAAAAGTTAATTCCGTTCCATCAGAAACCATCGAGCCAAGAAGAAGTAGAAAAACTTTTTTTCCGGTCCATCAGAAACCATCGAGCCAAGAAGAAGTAAAAGAAGTGTATTTCCGGTCCATCCGAGACCATCAAGTCAATAAAAAGTTATTTCCGGTCCTTCCAAGACCATCGGGCCAAGAAGACATGTTATAACGAAATGCATCAAACATCTAGATTTACCAACTACAATTTAAATCCACATTTTACAGAAGAAAAGTATATCAACGAGCAGATCCATCCAGCACCAGAAACAGAAATGATCGAGTTTCAACCGTTGAGATAAGAACCTTCCGTTGGTGAGGTGCCAGAATGTTTAAATTACAATTTAAACATGACATTAGATTGTTGAAACATTTATAATTTTATAAGTTAATAATGTACAACTTGAAAAATGCTAAACATACTTAGTTATTATTCCGCATTATAAAACAATCCGTTTGCAAACTATTGCTATTACGCTATATTTAAACTTTCGGTATATCAGTAAAATCGCTAAGTATGTGTTACAGTATAGTAACCCACATTTGAAATTGTAATCACGTAAAATGCCAACTTTGTATATTTCACAACGCCTGTAAATATTGTATATACATACTAGACAGTTATTAATAAAAACATCATTCAACAAACGTTGTTTGATCACTAACACTTATCCTAGAATCTAAAATTGTTTAAATACTGATTACCTGGTTAAGTGTCCACCAATTAAGTACGGATTCCATCACCGTGCTTAACATCATTCAACATTAAGTTGTTTGATCACTGACATCCTAGAATCTGGTATTGTTTAAATATTGATTACCTGGGTAAGTGTCCAACTATTAAGTACGGAACACCATCGTGCTTAACATTTGGTCTTTCGAGCCGGATCCACAATCAACATCGTGCTTACACAGTAGCTGTAGAGCATCGCACGTTGGAACAACTGCAAGCAAAATATAATAATCTAAAAACAAAATACAAAAAGATTGTGGCTGAAACGCGGTTTTATGTAAGACAGACAGGTTGTGGTGGTAAATGTCCAGAGTTTGATCCTATCATCGAAATAATGTTCAAGATTATTAATTTGAAAACGGTGGTGGGTTTGGACAATGTGAGAACCAATGTTACGGTGATTATTAGGTACTTTACTAGCATAAATAGTGTTGTAGGATCGAGGAGGTGAAAATGATGAAATCAACAAAAAAAATCAAAGTCTGTAGTAAATATTACAGATCCTGAAACAGTATTTGCAACGATCAGCAGGTATGTATTTTTTGAAGTGTGGTTGAGAATAAGTTTTTATGGCGCGCTCTAGATCATATTAAAGATAGAAGAATCTGCAATTGTCAATGCGTGTTCAAGTAAAATTATTCTTGCTGATATAATACTAGAAAAGTGAGAAATCAAAACAACCTAGAAGCATAGAAAGTTTTGAAAATAATAGAAGGACCGCTTGCTGCTCGGAAGGTGAGTTGGTTAAAGTAAATGTTAAAGACAATAAGTTATTATTATTTTATAAACATTCCTGATATATCTACACAGTAAGATTATACATATAACTGCGATTGTTTACAGAGTACATAGAATAAATATACTCCTCGTCGCCTTAAAGAACTCATGTCTAAAAAATTACGACCAATTATTCCGGATCCAGTTATAAAATTTTATTTTATATTTTTTAAACTATTACAAATTGGCAAAGTGTTTATTAATGAACAGTTGACGTACATGTTGAGCGGCTCTTCTGCCGGGTAAACCGTTAAATTTTTCATCCTCAATATCCCCAGACCACTCGTCAAGAATGATGTTATTCATGTCGACTGCCATATTGTGTAGTACAGCAGTAGCAACAATAATACACATTACTGTTTTTAATTTCAGTTTCATACCAGTACTCAGTATTGGAAAACAACGTTACCACATCCCATATTGTCTTTCAACTAATTGCGTATTCGTATAATGGACTTGTTATATAATATTTCTGTCGGTGTTTGTGCTGCGTGCACAGCAAAGTATTTTGATTATTGCACTAGATGTAATATAAGAAGAAGCAGCTCGTGCTAGAGGAACGTTCAATAAAATCTACTATATTACACGTAATTACACCTGGAGTGAGAAAATCCCTAACACGTGCACCCGCCGGGCACTGAAAAAACACCCCAGAAAAAAGTCATGAAAAAATTCCCCAGGAAAAAATACCCCACTGAAAAAATACCCAACTCTTTCCATGCATATGTCGAGTAAATATAATGATTTAATGATAAAATATATTTGACGTGGTAAGAAATAACACAAACAATAGAAGTAAATGTCATAGCACCACATAAAAAGGCAAACAAAAACGCAGTTTTCTTGTTTGTGTTGTTTATAATAATTTGATTAAAAGAAGCTCCCACGAAACGTTAAAAACACAAAAGATATTTTGAATAAGAGAACGTTTACAAGCAGATTAAAAAAATTAAAATAAAATTTTTTTTATTATTTAATGTTATTGGTATTGATATTATACATTGTAATACTATAGTATTAGTTACAAAGTTTCTACAGTTCTTATATTATGACTAATCGCATTTAAAAAAATTTCTAGGTTTCTGGTGCCTGCTACATAAACCTCACAGAGACCTTTTAAACGAATTTGCACTGTTTCATAAACTGTCCTTTTTTTCTTTGTAGGACGCCTTCCAATTTGTTGTTGTTAAAGCTTTGTTCTATCAGCGGCAAATTCCTGCCTCATTTTATTGATTAATACCCAGACAGTAAGATGTTTTTGATCCACCAAGTTAGAAAAAGATTGTTCCAACCTTCAGTCTGGTTATTAGTACGCTCTCCGTCTTCTAATATCGTTTGATGAATATTCCAGGTTTCAGGAGGAAAAACTGGAGGGATGTTGCGTAAACGTATTACATCGTTGTTATTTCCCACTCTTCTATAGGTTCCAGAAACGCAGGTATTGTCAAAATAATTGAAAAGTTCTTCAGCTCCAGCGGAAACAATTTCTTTGAAGCATATCATACCCCTAGGTACATCCTCGAATGGTAGGAAGGCCAAACCGTCCATCATCACGCAGAATACTCTCAAATCTTCGAACTCTCTCTATCTTTGCTAAAGACCCAGGTTCTGGATTTTTTGATGCGTACTCTGGCGCAAGTGATAAAAACAACCACGTATGTTCAGTTAGTCACCAAGAACTGCCTTTGCAGCCTGAATCGCACTTCTTTCAAAATCCATCTTTATGTGCGTTGGATGGGAGAATATATTTCTCTCTTCGCATTGCTCTATTATTGTGCGTAACATTGTTTCGTACGTAGACTGTGTTTTTCTTTCTAATAAAAAATACGTTATAAACACGCATTGTACTTTTACGCGTAGCACCCAAAGTTGCATAAATAGTAAAAGCGCTATGGCAAAATTACTATCTAAATACCAAATTGTTGTATTAGCGAGGTGTGTAAGGCAATAGTTTGCGGCAAATACGCTACAAGCGAGCTACAGCAATCGGATCAAAACTATTTTTCAAATCGTCACTGTAATCCTTTAATATGATTTAAAAATAATTATCCAAAGTTTAAATTGATTTGATTAACAGTTTTGGTTTACTTAAGTAGGAATGCGTGAACAAAAAATTAGAATAAAAGCAATTTCCAGTACTACACCTTCAATAATCAGCTAGTTTGTAGTTCCAGGAATGTTCTTTGCCTTATGATTCCTTAAGGTTCTCTTGGTCGACTCTTCGGAAGGCATTACCGCGCGTGTAGAATTGTCTAAGGCTAACATAGATTCAGCGTATATCTGCACAGGTTTCGCCATAGTGTCTTCAGCTCTTTTCTTCATTTGTCTTCATCTGACATCAGCTGTTAAGAGTCATAATTATTATTACGTAAACAGTGTGGTTCCGCTACTAAAATTTTGTCAATGAAGGGGATTTTTTGTGCCAACAAGCAAGAATGAACAGTGCAAATGCAAATCATGTGCAAATCCAAAACCAGGAAATTGACAATTTGACAGTTCGAGTTCAAAGAATGTCGCTAGCCAGCGTTATGCAAAATGTGGTTGGCAAAAAGAATCCCCAGAATTTAAGTACCAACTGAAAACAGTATCTCTTATTCAGTCTGTAAAAAGTTCGTCACAAATTATGCCAAATTTAATCAAGGGGTGTCAAAAGTGCCAAATATTTTTTATTGTGTTACATTTGGCACCATTGTGCCACCTTGAACACCACTGTACGTGAATGCCAAAAGCATCACCTCAAACAATATCAAACGCCTTCATGCAACGACACTGTGTTGCTTAAGAATACCGTCGAATAGCTGACAGACAAGATAAAATCAGAATGAGGCTACACGTTCAAATAATCAAAATCACCCCGATATAAGAAAAGTAATATATAATAACTATACATACCTTAAGTGAGCCCTATTTACACCGCCAACGAATATGGTTTGTCCGTTTTTTATCCACCACGTACATATAACCACTTAACAATAACTTTGTTGGATGTTATTACTTCCATCGTTAAAATCAAAGTAAATTAAATTTCAAAATTTTGGTTTATATAAGGATCTAGGCATTTCAAACAAAGAATTTATTTCAAAAGCTTAATTACAAATGATAATTCATAACATAATCACTCTTTTCTTGCAAGGCTCATTAGGATTAGGGTAGTGATTAAAATAAGATTACAATTTCCTTTCTTAAATGGCTATTGTTTACAAGAATAATGGAATAACTAAATAGATAGCAATTAACAGATTATCGGAATGCAAAGATTAAATATGTTATGAATATTATAAATTCATGACATATTAGCAAGTAGTGACATCTATGTCATTAGAAGTAAACGATACTGATTAAAAGATGGTACGTAATGACAGTGACACGTTTTATTATTGCTCTACCCGTAATTAGCCATTAAGGCCTTGAATTCCACTTTATTACGACAGGTTATGGGCCCAGGCCTAGATACGAGGTGGATAAATTGAAATTGCTTTCTTTTAAGTGTGTAAGTGTTTCGGGTTTTGTGAAAAACAAGTTTTGTGTTGAGTTGTTATTACGTCGTAAGAGCTAAAAAAAAATGGCCGTCAATTACTTGACGAGTGTGCCTAAGTTACTTGGTCTCGAAAACTATGACGAGTGTAGTCGAGAATGTGTTAGTGCTTGAAGGTTTTGTTTCAATGCTGGTTCGTATAATAATGTGGACTGTATTTTTAAATAATAATTTAATTTCAATTTATTTGCTTTAGCGGACGTTACAAATGCTATACGTCTTGAAACTTAAATTTCAATTGTTCAAGTGAACAGGTTTTACATGTATAAAATGATAACTTGCGCATAACGCAGAAATTAAAAATTACAAAATTAAATCCATTTTATAAACTAAACATACCGCCCCCTTTGAAGGCCTTTGCTCTTCTAAACTATTAATCAGATTTACAAATCTTAGAAAATAATATAATAACACAATCATAATAAAAAACAAATTAACATTAAATTCAATTGTATCTATAATTTACAGTTTTATATCTTCTAAACTACCAAATAGAACTACACTTCTATCGGTAGTACGCATAAATTTATCACTGCACACTTTGACACGCCGCTTGCAGTTTTCACAGAAACAACTCGCGTTATTAAATCGGGCCCTGGATGTAGCTCGATAATTCTTCCTAATGCCCAGTATAATGGAGGCGTGTCCTTTTGTTTAATTAACACCATTGCGCCGATTTTTATTTCTTGTTTAGAATGCTTCTTCCATTTTTGACGGTTTAGAAGACATGCTAAATACTCCTTCTGCCATCGCTGCCAGAAATGATTAACCATTTTTTGTAATAGATTGTACCGGATTTTGCTTGTTAGAGTTGAATCTGAGTTTTCTCCTTGCGGAATCGTTGTAATTGCGTCTCCTATTAGGAAATGTCCTGGGGTTAAGGCTGAAAGGTCATTAGGATCTTCGGATAATGGAGTAATAGGCCGTGAATTAAGTATTGCTTCTATTTGCGTAAAAATAGTTGCAATTTCTTCAAATGTAAAAGATTTATTTGATACAATTTTTTTGAAATGTAATTTAGCAATTTTTACCGCGGATTCCCACAATCCTCCAAAATGAGGAGCTCGTGGCGGAATAAATTTCCATTCAATGTTGTTTACTTGTAAAAAATTTTTAAATTCCGATTTATCTGCCAAAGAAACTAGTTGCTTCAATTCTCGATTAGCTCCAACAAAATTACTTCCGTTGTCAGAGAATATTTTTTTACAAATTCCACGTCTAGACGTAAATCTTTTTAATGAGTTTAAAAATGAATTAGTCGTTAAATCCCCTACTACTTCTAAATGCACTGCCTTTGTAGACAAACAAATAAATACACATAAATACGCTTTGACGATTTTACGATTCCTTAATTTACCATCCTTAATTAAAAAAGGACCCGCATAATCCACGCCTGTATTTAAAAATGGTCTACAAGGTGTTACTCGCTCTACAGGTAACTGCCCCATTTGAGGTTGTAAGAAATTTTTCTTAAATCGAGCACAAGTGACGCATTTGTGTAAAATCCTTTTCACAGTACTACGACCGTGTAATACCCAATAATTAGCACGAACTGCTGCTAATGTGCCTTCAGTTCCGCAATGCAAATTTTTAATGTGCTCGTAGTTAATAACTAAATCAGTGAAGGGGTGCCTTGAAGACAAAATTATAGGGTATTTTTGCTCGTAATAAACATTTGCCTTTAACAACCTTCCACCTACACGTAAAATACCTAAATTGTCTAAAAATGGATTAAGAGAAATTAAACTACTACTGTTTGGCAAAGATTTTAAAAAAGTTTAAGGTTTTTATGTCATCTTCAAAGTTATCTAATTGTGCTAGTTTAATTAAAACGTGTAATGATTCGTCTAATTCTTCCCTTTTTAATTCTCCTATTACTTTATGAAATTTATGCGCTTTAATATTTTTGATGAATCTTAGAATATATGCGGTTACGTTTTTTAATTTTATTAATGAAGAATATCTTAAGAAAATACTATTGTCAATATGACTTTTGTGGCACGTTTTTACCGACCTTTTTCTTTCAGGTACGTCATCGTTTATAATAGATGTAAAAGGAAATTTACTATTAATTTTTAACCAAACCGGGCCTGACCACCATAACTCTAATTGTTTTGAACTTAAAGTGTCAACACCTCGCGATATCAGATCAGCCGGGTTTTCATTAGAACTAATATGTCGCCATTGGTTCACGCTTGTTAATGTCTGAATTTCAGATACCCTATTTGCTACAAAAACTTGCCAATTATTTGGGTCGGCCGCAATCCAGGCTAACACTATTGTTGAATCGCACCAGTACATGGCATCATCAATTTGAATATTTAATGCGTTTGACACCTTGTTAACTAACTTAGCTAATAATACCGCGCCGCAAAGTTCTAACCGTGGTAGCGTAAGCTTTTTTAAAGGAGCTACCCGCGATTTTGCGCATAATAGACGAATACAACAATTACCTAAAATATCTGTAGGTTTTAAATAAACACAAGCACCATAAGCTAATTCGGACGCATCACAAAAACCAAGAATTTGAATAGCTACCCAATTTTTGATAGTGACTTGTCTGGGAATTTCTAAAATTGCTAAAGAATCTATTACGTTAATTAATTTGAACCATTGCAATCGGATATCAAAAGGAACTAAATCGTCCCAATCTAAATTTTGTTTCCATAAACTTTGTAAAATGAGTTTTGCCTTTATAGTTACTAAGCCAACTAACCCAAGAGGATCGAAAATTTGTGCTACGACAGATAGTATCTTTCTTTTTGTAATAACGGTATGATGTTTTTTTAAAGTTATCGAATATTTAAAAATGTCTAAATTTGAATCCCAAAGAACTCCTAATGTTTTTGTATTTTTCTCGCATATGTAATATTGGGGGATATTGCTATTCTTATCGTCATCATTAAATATATTGGGTTCGTTAGAGATCCATTTTCTTAATAAAAAACCTGCGCTTTCTAAAATTTTACTGACGTCCTTTTTTATTTGAATCGTAGATTCTATTGTGGTTGCACCTGTTAGCAAGTCATCCATATAGAAATCGTGTAAAATAATATCACTTGCTTTAGGATAAATGTTACTAAAATCTAAACCTAATTGTTTAAGACAACGTGTTGCTAAAAAAGATGCGGGCGCAGTACCATACGTCAAAGTGTTTAATTTGTAATGAACTAATTTTTCAGATGGGTTATTTCTCCAAATAATTCTTTGAAAATTAAGTTGATTCGTATCTACATTAATTTGACGATACATTTTGCTAATATCTGCTGTTATCACATAATTATGAATTCTAAACCGTAATAAAATTGACAATAAATCATCTTGTATGGTAGGTCCGACTAATAAAATATCATTTAATGAGCACCCTGATGACGTTTTCGCGGATGCATCAAACACTACGCGTAATTTAGTTGTTAAGCTAGATGTTTTAGTAACGCAATGATGGGGTAAATAGTACGTATGATTGTTATCAATATCGTCCGTGTTTACTATTTTTGTCATATGCCCTAACGTTTCATATTCCGACATGAAGTCTTTATAATTTTGTTTTAATTCCGGATCGTTTGAAAATCGACTTTCTAACGAATAAAATCTTTTAACGGCGTTATCTAACGAGTTTCCTAATTTTAATTTTTTTGGCGAAAATGGTAATGCGACGCAAAATCTACCATCGTTTTCCCGTTTAACCGTTTTTGAAAACAAATCTTCACAAAACTGTTCATCAGGCGTTAATTTACGTTTTATATCGCACTCTTCAATTTTCCAAAATTGTTCTAATTGATTTTGAACGTCAGAATTTAAGGCGACACAAGAAATATTGTTATTATTTTTTGTATAAATAGATCCAGTAATTATCCATCCAAGTTTTGTTTCATGTAATGTTAGATTTCTTAAATTTAATTTTATGCTACGCGAACCTAATAAATTCCAAAATACGCTCGCTCCTAACAATACATCTATTTCTCGCGATACATTAAAATCTTTATCGGCCATATTAATATTTGTTGGTATTTGCAAATTATCGATTTTTATGGCATAATTTGGTATGTTTTCAGTAATTTTGTCTAAGATTAAAAATGATTCTTTAGTATTAAAAGAATTGACCCGAGAACTAATTTTTAGTTGCACTTGGTTTTTTAAATAAGTCAATTTATTATTGATTCCTGCAATAGAAATATTTGTGTCGTTACTAGGAATATTTAATTTATTAAATAACCGCAACGTGATAAAATTGGATTGTGACCCTGAATCAAGTAATGCGCGACATGTTACTAAATGTCCGTTAGCATCTTCAACGTGTATAATCGCTGTAGATAAGAGGGTATAATTGTTATGTTGTGAAGAATGCATAGACGTACTCGTTTGTGTTTGATCGCTTATTACCGGTTGGACTTGATTATCAGAATTTAATAGTAAATTAGAAGGTAATTTTTTTGAAGTTTCAATTGGTACGAAATCCTTATGTAGGATAGTATTGTGGTTGCGATGACATTTTTTACAACCGCGTGACTTACAATTATAATTGAAATGATTATCCTTAAAACAATTTACGCACAATCTTAATTTCTTTATTTCTGACCGTCTATCTTCTACGCTTAATTTCATAAATTCGGGACAACAGTGCAAAAAATGATTGTCTTTACAAGAAGGGCAAATTGTTTTATTTGACGCGACACATGAAAATGATTTGTTAACAGGTTTTTTAAAAACGCCTTTAACATTATTTACACATTTATCAGTATTTACACTCCTATTTAACGACTCTAAAACGAAACACCTATCATTCAAAAATTTAATTAAATCCTCGATAGTTGGAAAATCTCTTTTATTGATTAAAGTTTCTTCCCAAAACCTTTTTGTACTTACATCTAATCTATTTGTTATTAAGTGCACTAACATATTATCTACATTTAACGCGTCTAATTTTTGTAAAGATCTCAAATTTCTAGAAACCGAATCGACTAAATCCCTAAGCCCTACATGCGACTCTTCTTTAATAGTTTTTAATTCAAAAATTGATTTGAGGTAAGTATTAACCATCGCTCTTTTATTTTCGTACCGCTCTTTTAACATAATCCAAGCTACTTCGTAGTTTGAGTCCGTTATTTCAATTGAATCTAAAAGTTTAGCAGCTTCACCTTTAAGGACCGATTTTAAATAATGAAATTTTTGAATTGACGGTAGTGATTTGTCCGCATTAATAAGTAAATTAAAGGTATCATAAAATTCCATCCAATTTTCATATTTACCGTCAAATTCTGCTAATTGAATAGTAGGTAATTTAAGCGCTTTATTAGAATTAAATTTTGTTTCGGAATTACTATTTTCTGAATGCGTTAATCGAGTACCGTTTGAAATAATTTCTTTAGCTTTAGTTGTAGTTTTGAAAAATGTGTTTTCAAATTCAACTTGCAAGTGACCTTCAACCTGGTCATCATCTAAACATTCGATTTCACATTGAATATCATTAAATTCCGACAACAGCACTTGAGCTTTATCTAATCTGCTAGTTAATTCGAGAATAGACCCACTCGCGTCAAAATTATCTGTAAATGTATTAAACCTATTTAAATGTTCTTGAATTTTTTTTCGTTTTGTTAATAATAATTTTAAATTTGATTGATCGTTTATATCATCGGTAGTCGCCTTACGTGGCATTATTGTATCAAATAAATCAGAGTAAATTACGCAAATATAATACAATGTTATCCAATGAATAAATGAAATTAATAAAACAATAATTACAGGAATATAATAGGAAGGAGACTTACCGACGCTTTATAACAAATTCCACAATTCCATTAATTAATTAATTTTCTCCAATCTTCAATAATAACCCTTAATACGGTTCGAATGGACCAAAAAATGTTTCAATGCTGGTTCGTATAATAATGTGGACTGTATTTTTAAATAATAATTTAATTTCAATTTATTTGCTTTAGCGGACGTTACAAATGCTATACGTCTTGAAACTTAAATTTCAATTGTTCAAGTGAACAGGTTTTACATGTATAAAATGATAACTTGCGCATAACGCAGAAATTAAAAATTACAAAATTAAATCCATTTTATAAACTAAACAGGTTTAAGTAAATGCATCGACGGTAGCAAACAGGACACCACCTTAATAGCAAAAGCCAAGGCTAAATTACTTTTAACTATTGATCCCTCTTTGTTTCCGCACGTGAAGGACGCGAAAACAGCAAAAGATCTATGGACAAGTTTAAAAAATTTGTACGACAGTTGTTTCGTGACAAAAATTGGCCTTTTACGGACTTTGATATCCGCGATATTGGAAAATCATGATTCCATGAATTCTTACGTCAATCAGATTGCCGAGACATCGCAGAAATTAAGGCGAACAGGATTTAAGATCGACGAGAAATGGGCTGGATCACTGTTACTGGCGAGACTTCCAGAAAAATATTACTCCATGATAATGGCAGTAGAACATTCATGAATATGTATTACTACAGATTCCATTAAACCAAAATTGCTGGACATGCAGACAGATGGCAGAGATGGCAACAGAAGTGGTGCTTTTGTAGCGTACAGTAAACCAAGTCATCGAAAGCCACCGCGAGATAGCGGCAGTGGCGCAAATTCGCGTGAAAAATCATCAGCTAACGGGCTAGGTCAAGGTAATTCAGGCTTTGTAAACAAAAAGAATGTAATATTGTTTATTTCAAATGCAAAAAGAACGGGCATTACAAGTCGAAGTGTCCCAATAACAAGCCTGAAGGTGTTTATAATGCGGTTTTTTCGACAGGACAGTTTATTGACACAGACTGGTATGTTGATAGTGGTGCGAGCATGCATTTGACTGCTAAAAAAGAATGGTTGAAAATGCACGTAGTTCTGATTTACCTGACATTGTTGCGGCTAACCAATCGAAAATTATTGTAGAATGTGCTGGTGACATTGAAATCAAGACTGTGACAGCGGATCTGGAGCCTCAGATTTTATTAAAAAAGGTACAGTTTGTTCCAGGTTGACCACAAATTTATTATCTGTTTGTCAACTCATTAACAATGGCAACAATGTGTTACGGTAAGAATTAGGGGTAACTAAAGTTAAATGGAGCGATGGCCGCGGTAGCTGGGTTCTTGTAGGCAAAATGGGGTGAAATAGAAATTGTGAGGGGAATATTTAAATCAAAGACGTCGTGGTAGATAAAATTAGTCAAATAGTGATTAGAAATTGTTAGAAATGGGCGCCACACAATTTGTTTAGTTACGGTCCTGTTAAGTAAATTGTAAAAGTTTAACAGGGCTCTAGTAGTAGCGAAGGGTTGCTGAAAGAAAAACGGGGAAGGTTAAGCAATAAATAGCAATCAGTAAATTTGATGTAAATACAATGAATTTAGAAAAAATGGCAATTTACAAAATAATCAATAAAATATTCAATTTTAAATTATGCAAACAAAATATGCGTGAAGTTGAGTAAAACAATCGATAATTGATTTCAAATATTACAAAAAAAATACAGGATCTAAATTACCTTGTGTTAAAACAAAAGTAGTAAAACTAATTTAATTAAGTTAAGTTTGCAAAACAAACAAAAAGAAAAAAAATCAAATTTGGAGCAGCGATCGGAATTCGACAAGACAGTAATTACAAATTTGAAATACAAAACAAAAAAAAATCTTACCTTTATTATTTCGCTGATGAAACTCCATGCACGGTATTTCCAGTCGAAGTTTTCCTAAATAAAATATTTAAAACAAACAATTGGCCGTCGGCAAATAACAGCCGTGAATTAGAGTTAGGTTCAAGTTAACTATTTCGTAGATCAGGGGATGCATAACCAAATTTATGTAGGTTAATAGGTCAGTTACAATTACGTTATAAGTCAACAAAATTCAAGGTAAATCAGATAACAAATTCTTATAGAAACAAAGAGAAATTAAATAAAGTAAATTGAGCCAAAGTTTAAATAATAAAAGTGAATTTTAAATAGCAAAAAAAAATTGTAAAATTTTAAAGTATAAGAAAAAGTTTTTGAATTTCTAAAGTTGATTAAGCAAGTAGGATTTTGATTAAAAGTTCAATGTAGAAAATCAAATCTTTGAGATTTGCACAAATATGAATTAAATCACAATAAAACGAAGTTTAACGGTTGGTTTTTCACTTAGTCAGTTGCTGCAATCGAAGTTGACTTTTCAGCGTAGCGTTAGTAGAGTTTACAGATGAACGGAGTATTTTGGTAATTGAAGGACCTCTCATACGTGGGGGAAACAATCCGTTGGAGAAGACGTTCATAGAAATTGGAACAATTTCGTCGGAAGGAAAACCGCTATAAAGAGGAAGGGAGAGAAGCGAAGTTAGATTAACTAAATAAAGCAAAAACTAAGTACTTTACTTGGGTATAATAATCCAGCGTTAAGAAAACTAAGTACACTTTTAAAATTTAAAGTAACTTATAGCCGTAAATATACGATTTTTAGTAATTTTAGGAAAGAAACAGGTTCCGTAGATATACTAAAAGTTAGAAAGGTTTCAACGTAATATCCGGTAAAATCACCGTGTTTAAGTAAACGTTAGTACTTCCAAGGTACAGTAAATTTTTTAAGTGATCTCAACAAGAGTTTGTCAAGAACTGATTAAAGAAGGAAACGAAAGAATCTAGGTCATAATGACTTCACAAGATAACAAAATAAATTTGTCAGCAAACTCGTGAGAACGCTCGAGTAACCGATATTTTAAACAAGGATCTTGATAAGGACTTGCAGAAAAGCTGAATTTAATCACGTATTAAGCAAAGATAATACGCTCTTTATTAATCATAAATTAAAAATTATCAATTTTAAAATGTAACGAAATAAAGCGTGAGATTAGCAACAACAGCAGATTCCCACACGTCTAACTTAAATGAATCAAACAGTACCGGATTTAGGAAAATTTGCTCAGGGCGTTACAAATGTAACTTTTGATGAAAAGGGCTGTAAGATTTACAATGCTAAAAGTATCTTAGTGGCAACAGCTAGGTTGACGAATAATGTGTACAAGCTAGATGTACCAGATGGTTGTGCAGATTTTTTGGCAAGTAGTAAAATATGGCATCGACGCTTAGGCCATATAAACAATAACTATCTAAATAAAATAAGTGAATTAGTAGAAAGACTTGTTTTAAGGGTCAGGCTAACGTAACTAATTGTCAAGTGTGTTGTCAAGGTAAACAAGCTTGCATACCTTTTTCAAACAAAGGTAGCCGTGCCGATAATGTGTTGCAGGTGATACATAGCGATATCTGTGGCCCAATAGAGACAGACAATCAGGAGGCGCAAGATATTTTTTAACCTTTATTGATGATTACAATCGTATGTGTTTTATATATTTCCTTAAGACGAAGGACGAAACATATGAAAAGTTTAAGGAGTTTAAGTGTTTAGTAGAAAATCAACAAAATGAAAGGGTAAAAGTGTTACGAACAGATAATGGCGGTGAATATATCTGTAAAGAATTTCAAAATTACCTAAAGAATGCTGGCATCATACATTAAAAAACCAACAGCCACACACCTCAGCAGAATGGTATGGCTGAGCGCTTTAATCGAACATTGGTTGAAGAAGCATGTATTGCTGCTTGTAATCTCAAGAATTGTTCTGTTTTAGCAGGGATTTCAAAAACACCATTTGAGCTGTAGACCGGCAAGAAGCTAAATGTTGGTCATCTACGTGTTTATGGCAGTGTCATCATGGTTCATGTTCCAAAAAATGCTAGGAATAAGTGGGACCAGAAGTCAGCCAAACACATACTTGTAGGTTATGGTGAAACTACCGTGGGCTATAGGTGCTACAACGTGGAAACGTCAAGGAAACTACGACGCTATCAATGGATGAGACAGTAGAGATTTCGGATTCAGTGGGGGTAGAAAATGGGCTTAATTATTCAATCAATGACTTGACAGATTGTTCGATGAGTGAAGACACTATTAAACGTGCCGATAATGATAACAGTGAATATGTTCCTGATTCAGTTGATGAAGAGGTGCAATCAGATGATACAGAACTTCTAAGAAGATCAAAAAGGTATGTTACTTATTTTGGTGCAAAAAATGGTAGCGATGCATCAGATATTTATGTTCCTCCAAGAACCGTTACAGAAGCGCTTTCAGGACCAGACGGGCATAAGTGGAAGCAGGCTATGTTAGATGAGATCAGATCTTTTAAAGAAAACAAGACGTGGGCACTAGTTGATCATCCAAAAAATAGGACAATAGTAGACTGTAAATGGGTGTTTAAAGTGAAGAGTACTAGTAAAAACAAAACGAGTTATAGAGATTAGTGGCAAAGGGTTATACTCAGAAGGAGGGTATTGATTATAACGAAACTTTTGATCCTGTAGTGAGACACACAACTTTAAAGATTTTAATAGCATTATCATTGCAGTTAGATTTAAAAATCGTACATCTAGATGTAAAGACTGCATTTTTAAATGGCGAATTGAAAGAAAATGTGTATATGAAACAACCTGAAGGTTTTGTGTTGAAAGATTTTGAAAATAAGGTTTTTAAGTTAAACAGAGCTGTGTATGGTTTGAAACAATCTAGCAAAGCTTGGAATGAAAAGGTAGATCAAGTTCTATTAAATATTAAATACAAGAGGTCAGATTATTAACCGTGTCTATATATTAAAAGAAAAGAAAATGGTTTATTAACAGTCATTGCTTTGTATGTTGACGATTTCTTTGTATTTTTGAATGATTTGAAAAAGATTAAGTTTCTTGAAACACATTTAAGCTCAAAGTTTAAAATTAAGAATCTTGGTGAAGCAAAGCGGTGTTTAGAATTAAGGATAATTAGAGATTATAAAGAAAATGTTATAACTATTGATCAGGAGAATTATATTAATGAAATTTTGAAACGTTTTGGCATGTTAGATTGTAAGACAGTTTGTACTCCGTTAGATAGTAGTATTAGTCTAAGTAAGATCGAGGACGAAACTTGTGACTTGAATTTATTATCTAAAGAATTAGTAGGAAGTTTCATGTACTTGGCAGTTATGACACGTCTTGACTTTGTTTACGCTGTAAGTCTGCTTAGTCAGTATAACAATTATTATACTAAGGTGCACTGGCAATGTGCAAAAAGGTTAAGGTATTTAAAGGGGACAAAGCTTTTTTCCATAAAATTTACCAAGAACAATAATTCAAATTTGATCGGGTTTGTGGATTCCAAATGGGATTCAGACCAGCTGGATCGTAAATCTTATACAGGTTATGTATTTAAGTTTTCTGGTGGTAGTGTTTCCTGGAAGAGCTGCAAACAAAAGGTTGTAGCTTTATCAACAACTGAAGCAGAGTATAAGGCCCTTAGTGAAGTAACGAAAGAAGCCATATAGCTGCGAAATCTTTTGCTTGACATGACTGGTAAATTGGATAGTATTGAAATGTACAATGATAAAGTGGCCAAAAGCTCGCGAATAATCCAGTTTTCCATGAAAGATCAAACATATAGATATCAGATACTATTTCTTAAGAGAGCTATCTCAAATAAGAAAATGCACATTAAATATATGCTAACAAATAAGATGGTAGCGGATATCTTGACTAAGTCGTTGGGAAATGTTAAGAACTCTAAGTTTACTAGAGATTTAGGTTTAAACAATGCTTAGTGTGTTAGGGCATGAATTTTTAATAAGTGGGGGTGTTATGAATATTATAAATTGATGACATATTAGCAAGTAGTGACATCTATGTAATTAGAAGTAAACGATACTGATTAAAAGATGGTACGTAATGACAGTGACACGTTTTATTATTGCTCTACCCGTAATTAGCAATTAAGGCCTCGAATTCCACTTTATTACTACAAAATAGATATCATTGGTAATGCAAAATTTTTGAATTACCGTTTCGTTATTTTGCGGGGTATTTTTTCCGGGAGTATTTCTTCAGTAGGGTATTTCTTTCTGGAGATTTTTCTACGGGGCATGTTCCAGAGTATTTTTTACGCGAATCGCACCTTCCATAGACATTTACTACAAGAAAATAACACCACGCAATCAATTTTTATAAGGGAAGAGTTAGATACTAATGTTTAATCAGATTTTATATAGCAAATAAAACTTTACATTATTATTTGAAGATATTTACATATAATTACATAGTTGTCAATAATTGATTAGAACAATGTTATAAATAACTCAAATTAACAACACATTAGTAATACGGTCGGTATGCAATTAACTTGTATATTTGTTATTAATTCAAGTAAAATCATAAGTAGTAAAATCAGTTTGTACATTTCTTACTTGTGTTACACAACAATTCTTTAACGTAAAAAACAAATTCAAAAATATTTAGTTACTAACCAAATATACTTTTTAACAATTACTTATTTTACGATGTCACTAGAAAGATTTATTTTTTAGATTCTTTTCTAATCAAAAAGTTCACGTTCTGTCTGGAGAATAAATTCTTGAAGGTGTTGTTAAGGTTTATATGCTTATCTGCCTAAATCGCTATTTAACTTTTTAGTTAATCGTCTATTTTTATTGTTCGTTTTGGTTTTAAATCTTTTATTTTATATGCTGTAGCGTCTTTTGAAACGTTTTGTTGTATTTTTATATTTTGTTTTATGGTCGTATCTTGCAATTTTTTATCGATTAAACATTGGTGTTTAGAGTTTAATACACGCAGTTCTGTTAAAATAAAATAAAAATTTAGTTAGAAATATATAATTGCCAACTTAATTATTGTTTTTTAGAATAAAAAAAGTTACAATACGTTATTGATTATTTTTTCTTAAATTTATATATGTATATCAACGTATTATACGAAATTTAGAAAAGAAAAAAATTTAAAACTTTATGAAGACGTAAAAACCTTTCAAATTCAATACTAATCAAGCGCACACTAGCAGTATTTAAATTACAATTCTTCATAAACGGAAATAGAACCAATTAACTTTTCTAGAAGTGCTCTCATATACCTAATGCCCTATGGTACGTTTTAAAATTTAAAAATGTATAATCACTACAATTTATAAGTGGATGACGAAGTTGTATATGGAAAGCGTTATTATTAAAGAATTTTGCAATTTCCGTACTTGAAAATCCGCGTGGATAAAATATTGAAGTAATTTTTCATGTGCGGCACTTAAGATGGCGTCTAATTTACATGTTGAAACAAAATTGTTTATTGTAATTTGGTTTATCTAAAAATAGGTGCTCGTTTCCAAAACATGTGTCGATAAGTTAATTTTGTAGTAATGAATCAGAGATTTGAATTTATGGGTGTTTTTAAATCACCACCTACGTTGGGAGATCGCAAAATTCGATTGCAAATGTGCCAGTTTTTTATTTATTTTGTTAATTCATGCAAATTGGAACCGTAATGAGAAAAGTTGTTAATTTTTGCGACTTGGAAAATACTGAAATTCTTGTAGAAACGGGTTGTAAATTACAACAGTATTCCCGTTTAAAAATAAACCTGTCTATTATTCTTCTTTAAAAATCCATCTACCAACATAACAATATCTTTTAGGAAGTTGTCATTTGTCACTCACGTAGTTATAATCTGTTTACAAAAGGCTCGCAGCAGTCCTCGGCATTTAAATCCTACAGATGGTTAGCAAACTTCTTATGCTGGGATATGTATTTTTTTAATGAATCGGCTCCTTTTATATGCTTCAAGTTTCTGAAACATTATTTGTCGTAAAATGTTTAATGCTTTGTATTTAAAAATTTTCCATTTCTATTTCGTATTCCAATCGTCGGCAACTCCTTTTAACTGACTCTTAGCATTTGTTCTGCATGAATGAAGATGGCATTGTACTTAATTCAAAACGCCGTTACTTTTTTAATGCATTTTATTTTAAACACTTTAAGTGCACTTGTACAAATCAAACTTAATCTAATTTTCTATACGTGTATTAAAAGCAAACAAAATTTTATGTTTATAACGCTATATGTTATATTTATCTTTAAAAAATACAGTAAGTTAAGCCACAATAAGTTTCATTAAACTTTATAAAGAGAAAACGTTGTGGTTTAACGCCCAAACAATTCTTACAAGCTCAACGAGTAATAAAGACAACATGAGCGAAATCTTTATTACGTTACAAGCAGCAATATTTGCTCCATCGTAATTGGTTTAACGTACATGTTTTATAAAATAATAATTTTACTAATATTCAGAAAAATAAAGATTAAATCTTAAAACTTTTTTAGCTTCTGTTTTATAAAGAAAGTTAGGCAAAGCTTTTATACCCTAAATATTCTCATAAATTAATTATTAAGTTCCCCATTTTAAACGTGAATTTATTTTTATGATGTTAAGCTACTTACGTTGTTTTTTTTAACGTACCTTTATATACACTGCACGCAGTAATTAAGAGTGATGATTCTTTCACGTTGAAATTTTGTATTAGAGAAGAAGTTGGATAGGTAATTTTACCGTTCATAGAATCACATCAGAAGCAATTTTGCACGGCAAAACCGGAACATACGCTTTTCTGAGAATCAATCACAATTTTTCAGTTTTATGTTGAAGCTTTTATGTTTGCTTCATAGAGGGAGGTAATCAATCTCTTGCGGTGTTTAACTCAAAGACCTGTCATCTATCTACGTTACGCATGAAGCAAAATTATCGAAATTATTGCAGTACCCCCATTAGGCTAAGAATATAACCGATAATGCGTCGTCATAGGCGTGACGATTCAGCCAACAAAAGCTTTTAGGACTTGGACTTTCGCAGGAACATTAATGTCGAAAAATCATTCGTTACGCTTTGCCTTTAGGGAACTGCTAGGGCGCAAATTAAAAACCAAACGATGGCTTAAACCACACACGGCGGCTACTCAAAACCTTTATTGCTTACCGCAACTAAAATGCTCACCTTTTGTTAGGTCATTACCGCAGAAAGAAATTAAAACGCGGTGATTTCGTAAAATGTAGAATTTCTTGCAAAGACGGAAGTATGTAGTTGTATCTATTAACTAATTAAACTACTAACCGACAATTACTTTAGAGTTACGTCGTTGTTAACTAAACTTAAGCCATGTTAAGTTAAAACATTATAAAGAAATCATAAATATTTTAAGAACTTGTTTTTAATATATTGTGGAGAGTGTTATCTTAAAGCTTTTTTGTTGAAGAAATAAACATATATTATTTTTCTTAATTTCCTTATTGGCTTTTTTAGTTTCAATGTAATAATTAGTTTAACAGACATGATTTTTCTTCAACATTTATGTATATCACAAATATTTATTGTTAATAATTGATCGAAATGAGTATCCCTAAAACAATGATAACATTTGCAATCAATTTAATTGGTAATATAAATCAAAACATAAATAATAATTTTAAAATTTATTTTATAAAACACACCTTAACTTTCTCTCTGTTTGAAAAACGTATCAATTTCTCAACGCTAACATATTTGCTCATAATTTTAGCGTTATAACAAATTACAATATTTATTTATAGTAAACTTTAACATTAATTTAAAAATTGGATGAAAGTTATTTAATAAACAAAAATCAATTTTGGGGTCACATAAAATAAAAAATCAACTGGGCGCTTTTTTCGATTTCTTTAGCCGAATTTGAATATAACTGAAAATTTTAGTTTTATGACGAATTACGTTTTATCGCAAATTTTATTAACCGTTATAAATTGTGGTTTTAATTTAAGTCCCAAAAAACAAACAGCTACATTATAACTGGCAGAAATTAACAGAAAAAAATACCATTAAAGCAGTCGCATCAACTATTAGTCCAGTTAAATAATATACATAAAATGCATGTAGCACTAAACAAAACGGACTTAAAGTAACCGCAGTTAAACTGTTTATTTCTTTAGTTTTAATAGGTACACGCCGATTAGGATAAAACGCGACACGGCAAAACTACGCTACCCTGGCAAAGGCAAGCGCAGATAAGATTAAAAATTTTTAATATTTCAAATGACGAAGATTTCTTACCAAGAATACTACTTATCTTTTAGATTCTGACGCTATTTAATGTCAATAAGTTTGTATTATTTTGTAACAACTGATATCACAAATACATCTACAGGTTTGTAACTTTAATTTCCATCAAAAATTACATTTACATTGCTTTGTCTAAGTGAGCAATAACCTATAATCGTAAACAAGAAACTGTCTAACAATATATAAAAAAGCGATAGCTGCATACAATACTAGTAAAGAGAAATTAGTACGTAAAACAAAATGGATTTGTCTAAAAAACTAGAACAAAAGAAAACAAACACTATTCTTACAGCACTACAATAATAACTTCAGGTAGTATCAGACTACTTTTGTTTCCAGTTTTTTGCAGTGGCTATAAAAATTGCGTACAGTGTTCACACACCAGCCGAAAGTAGCTAAAACACGCAGTTTTATGCTGTAGCTGCTTACAGAAGTTGCAGGTAGAGACAAAAAGTTGCACATATGTTCACACCAAAGCGCTACTTTTGCAACATATGTTGGTTGCTGCATATCCTGCAGCTTCAACATCGCAGTTCGTTGGTGAACGTTGTTGATGACGTTTATTTTAAAAATACAATGGATGACGTGGTAGTAACTGCATCAAATTTATATTTAATAAAAAATCGCGAACAGTTGAGTGCATTCAATAATTTACTTACTGAATTGCGTGACTAAGACGAGTGGCACTTATAAGTTTCTTGCGTATAGCAAAAGTGGAAACTTTTTTAGACCAAACTAACGCTTTATTATAACTTTAGGTTATTTGGCTAGAGGTAGTTAGTTTGGTTTGTTTTTAATACAGATGTTAACTATGAAAATAATTTTTAGGTTGTTAATGTATCTTTTTCGAGTACTTGCCAACACAATGCCACTGATTATACCAAAGGTGCCAGACCATTTATGATGTTTTAAAAGATGAATGTTTAAAGGTAATTCAACATATTTATTATGAAACTACCAAAATTTTTTGTATGTTACTGCTTGTGTTCTGAACCTTATGTTGGAAATGAGGTATGACAAGTTTGATGTCTGCAAATGCTCTTAAGAAGTTTGTGGTTATGGTGAAACTGCTGTGTTTATGAAGGTGATGTTACATATGAAGTTGTTGATTAAACTGATGTTTACTGATTTGTCGTATATTAAATAGCAGCAAGAGATAGTGATGGGAATTGTCTGGCTGTATACGTACAACTAAAAACATTTTTCAATTTCAATTACAAATCGGAAGCTAATTAAATTAATAGGAGCTTTTTTGCTACATGGTCGCCAAATGTGGACCATTCATCTTGGGGTTTAGCTTGACTCATAATTAAGAAACATCGATTTATAGCTGCTTGCTTCTGAAGTTCAGAAGTGGACAGCTGTTTGCGTTTTAGAATCTATCGACTACTGCTACAAGGCGTTTGTGTTTATGGTGTTTCTTGTGTTACGTTTGTAACGATGTAAACGTATTGTCGAATGTTGAATTTCCATAGTGTATAGATTCATTTATCGCTTCTACAGTTGAACTAGTTTCATCACGTTTGGAAATTCAACAGTTCTGTAATAAAACCAATTTAATTCGAATTTTTATTTACATTAAATAATGTTACTTTACTGTCTAAAAACGTATGTATTTGTAACTTTTACAGATGCCGCATACAGAAACAAATTGTCTTGGCGCAATCGGCGGAAAACATGAAAATCTTTAGGCACTAGCAAACAGCGGAAGTTTAAATTTTAATTACAAACATTCGCACAGCATTGTACTGCTTGGGTTAGTCAATGCCAGTTATCGTTTCACTTATATCAATGTTGGATTCGCTGGCCTTAAATTCAGATGGTGGTGTTTACCAATACTTCCGACTATCAAATGCACACAAAAATAATTCAGCCGCAGCCAAAACCATTACCAGGTCGACAGCAACCTGTACTGTATGTATGTATTGTAGATAATGCGTTTTTGTTAAAACCGTATATGCTAAGATATTACTACTTTTCGCAGCTGCAGTGGGATTGGTAACCAAAAACAATGTACCTTGATTACACTTGAAATCGGTAGCAACAATAATGCCGTAGCACAGTCAAAGAGGAAACGTAGGTAGCAATTAAATAATGCAGCCAAGTTCGAGACAGCTTACTCTATTTACAATAACATAAAAAGAAACATAACAACAGTCACAAGCAATAAAAATAACACAGCAAATAACTTATCTATAGGCGCCAGGGAATTTTATTCGAGTCCTGCATGGATTCTGGAAAAATTAACAAAACCCAAAAATTCAAAAAGTAAAACTAAAAATTTCATAAGTAACCTACTACTTATATTTAGAACCAGCAAAATTTACATAAAAGTAACACCGTAGTAAAGTTCAGACTTAAAGAAACGTAAAGTAAAATTAACTAAACGGGAATAAGTTTTCCCCTTTGTGTTAAGCAAACATAAAATCAAATTACTGTTTGGTAAACTTTGACCTAGCCCCAAAGTGGACTAGCTCAACATATTACAATAAAAGCAAGACAGCTACAATAAATAACAAAAGTAAAAGTTACTACCTTACAGTCTTGTTTTGGAAATAACGTTACCAACCCTTAGTGTCGACAAAATGGATTCTCGGCTAAAGCTCTAGACAAGTTCCTGGTCCGTACGTATAATTAGAAAAAAAATCGTCTACATATAATTTGATATTACTAGTAAGTAAGTAATCTTCGGCAATTTTTGGTTAAGAAAATTTGATTCGTGTTTTACCGGCTTGTAAACACCCGCGCACGCTACCCTACGTAGCATTCTACAATACCCTTGAAAATGTGTGTCGGTTCATTAACCTTCCGAGTACAAAGGTAACATTAACAGTAGAATAAAACTAGAAAAGAAAAGAAAAAAATCCACTGCAAAATTGCTCTAAGTCATTAAAAGAACAGAAATTAAATTGAAAACTGAGCAATCTAAATTTTGTGCATTTGTTCATTAAATGAAAACAAAATTTGCCACAAGAGCAACTAACCACCTCCGTCTTGTATGGATAGCAACGGCGAAATGCTCTAAAAGCGCGCCAAATCTAGTTGTTAACGGTACGACTTTATAATTTCTTGTACACAGTTTGTGATACATTGGAGAAAGAATCCCAACGCTGAGGTAACCTGCTACCAACTAAATACGGTCACTTAGGGCACAGCGTCAGCGTCATTTCATTCCACTAGATGCTTAGGATAGCTAGTTTAGAGCATCGGCACAAGTTTCCAGTCGCAGATGACGTCATATTAAACGAATTCTACGTGGACAACCTTTTATCGGGTAGTAATGATTTGAATACTATGCTACAACTACAATCAGAAATATCCCAAATTCTAAATTCTGTCGGCGAAACGCCTTCGAAAATGCACGTCCAATTCTCAAGGTGCAATTTCTCAGATTAATGAGACAAATTCTCCTACGTTTAACGCTCTCTTATCTCAAAATGAAGAAGCACGCACCCTTGGTTGTGAATTCCCAACGTCGACAAATTTCAATATCACATACGTGAGCTTTCAAATGATTATAAAGTGACCAAAAGATCAATTTTGTCTACTGTTGCACAAATCTTTGATCCATTAGAGCTTTTGGCTCCGGTAATCGTTCAATCAAAATTAATCTTACAACTTTTGTGGCAAGAAAAACTGTCGTGGGACAATAGCATTCGATTAAGTTTACACGCCAAATGGTTATCATTCCGCAATAAATTGCACCTCCTTAAGTCAACAAAAATTCTTCGTCACGCATTTGTCAAAAACCTTACGACAATCGAGCTTCACGGTTTTTCCAATGTTTTAGAAGCTGCATATGGAGCATGCGTGTACATTAAATCCACCGATTCGATCGGTATCACACAAGTAAGCTTTTTATGCGCTAAGTTTCGCGTAGCGCCTTTGAAAAGTGTAAGCTTACCTCGCCTTGAATTATGCGCGGCAGTACATTTGGCTCGATTAATGCAAAAGGTGATTTCGGCTTTAAAATGCACCTTTGATAATTTCTTTTACCGATGCAATTCCACAATTACTTTAAACTGGATACGAGCGTTTGAAAATATTTGTAGCCAACAGAATAGCGGAAATTCAAGTCATTAGTTACAGTAAAAACTAGAGGCACATTCCGACACACGACAATCCAGCGGATTTACTTTCGCGTTGCGTGTCGCCTCGAGATCTTGAAACTGCTAATTTGTGGTAGCGAGGGCTCACTTGGTTAATGGACAATTCCACATCCTGGCCAACTCAACCAAACTGCTTTGAAAATGATTTAGAGATTCGCGTCTCATCCCATGTAGCTATTCATCCACAACTATTAAATAGATTTTCAAAATTTTCATCCTTGTCCAAGTTGCAACGAGTTACAGCAACATAAACCGGTGTTTAACTGTCGAGGAAAGGCAAAATGCTTTACTGAGCTTAATAAAACTTGCACAACGTGAAACCTTTATTAGCGAAATTAAACTTTTAAACGAAGATCAACAATTAAACTCCAAGAGTTTATGATTAGCTCTCAATGCGTTCCTAGATGACCTAGGCATTTTACCGGTAGGTGGTCGTATCCAGGATTCAAATTTTAATTATGACAAGAAGCACTCCATTATACTTTCACCTTCGCATTGGTTAACAAAATTTATCTGCATTAATGAATATATTAGTCTATTACATTGTAGTGCTAATCAATTTTCTCTAAGAGATAAATACTGGCCTATCACTGCCAGAACCATGTTGCGAAAAGTAGTTCATGACTGTATAAAATGCTTTCATGCTAATTCTAAGTCAATTAACCCACTTATGGAAAATCTTCCTAAAAATTGCATCACCGAGACCCCGCCTTTTTATAATAGCGGTGTGGACCATGCAGATCCCGTAATGATAAAAACAAGAATGGGCGTGGCTCAAAACTAATAAAATCATACATTTGTATTTTTGTGTGCTGTAGCACAAAGGCGATTCATTTAGAACTGGTATGTGACCTTACTACTGAAACCTTTTTAGCAGCTTTAAAGAGATTCACGGCTCGAAGAAGACAATCCTCGAACATTTACTCCGATAACGGAAAGAATTTTGTTAGGGCAAAAACTGAATTGGATTCATTTTTGTCAAACAAATTAATTCAAAATCACATTAAAGATTCATCAGCTCTTGTCAATACTTTCTGACATTTCATCCCACCGCGTTCGCCTCACTTTGGAAGACAGTGGGAAGCGGGTGTAAAATCTGTAAAACACCATTTAAAACGAGTTGCTCCGAACATCTTTTTGACATTTGAAGAGTACTACACGTTCCTTATACAAATTGAGGCCGTATTAAATTCCCGTCCTTTATCCTCCTTTACTACTGATCCTAACGACCTCGATCCATTAACTCTAGCACATTTCCTTATCGGAAGAAAGCTTACTGCTTTGCCTGAGCACAATCTTATAGACATGGCTAACAACAGGCTGAGCAAATACCAGCATATTCAAAAACTCCAACAACACTTTTGGAAGCGTTGGAGTAAGAAATACATCCATGAACTTCAAGTTCGCTCCAAATGAAAAATTAACCACAAGAATATTTTAGAATTGGGCTCTATACTTCTAATCCGCGATGACAATCTGCCTCCATTAAAGTGGCTGCTTGGACGAGTCACTCATCTGCATCTAGGAGCTGACGGCGTAACCCGTGTTGTGACAGTGCAAACTGCTAGTTCTGAGAGCCTACGACAATATAAACGGTTAATTGAGATTACAAAATTAATTTAACTGTTTTTAAATCTTTCAGTCTTAAAGCATTACTTTTAGTCTTAAGTTGCAACTGCTTTGTACTATTTATAAAATTAAAGAAGTCATTATGAGTCAAAGGTTTTACAATATAAGGTTTCGGTTTAGACCTGGTATTGGTTAAAATTGTGAGACATTCGAATGGAGCCATTATTGATTTTTTTTATGGATTTCTCAATAACGGCATAAAGCAAATTTACTAGCAAGCAGAAAGGTGGATAACCATAAAAAAACAGATTTATTCTTGTTCTGTCTTCCACAGTTGTCACAAAAAAAATTTAACGCGTTTGGTATGTCCAGTCTTATTAGCATCTTTAAAATAATTGAATAAATTGCTGCAGATTTTGTTAAAACCTCCATTGCCTTCTTTTTTTTACCAGATGTAACAAATGCCATTTTTTGTAAATGTTTCATACATTGTAAAGTTATAAACGGCGTATTTTCTATAAAAACGTGTTACCATGCTGTCTGAATGAGGAGTGGCTAAAACTTTCCGCAAATTAAAACTGGTTATTATTGTTTTAGAATTTGTTTTAGTTGTTTCATGTTTTGTTAAAAATATAGACTTAGTTTTTTTTCAGAAATATGTTTTTTCTATTTTGCAGTTTTATCCTTAGTCTTTTCATCATTGCTTAAGTTTTTATAAAATTTGCATTTTGTACATATATCTTTGCGTGGGACGTGTATGCCCATATATATTTATTTAAATTTTGTGATGAACACAGTTTTTTCAGCATATTTTCCTAGACTATTAATAAATACGTTCTGTAAAAGTTATTTAAAGATTTAATTTTTGCTGAAAGATATTTCTTTGAAGTTGAACGACAATAAAGTGACGGCACCGCTCGAAGAGATTTTACAAATTCTTTAAAGGCATCGATTTGTTGTTAGGTATTTTTATTCCGTGGACAATACTTACCTCTTCGAACAATGCCATCTAAAGACATTTCTCCTACTTTGTTTGCTATAACTGTTCTAAGACATCTTAGAGAAATAACTGAAGTAGTTATCAGAAACTGTTGATAGATTCGTACTCTGTTGTTTTGTTTTAGGGTAAACACACCCTTAGAAGTTTTAGAAAGGTTCTTCGACGTTGTACGCGAATCGTGTGTATATATTCGTTTAAAGATATTTTCTGTTTTTTGTCATCTTCCAGATTGTAAAAAAATTCAAAAAATTCTTGTTGCTCTTATTCCGTAAAAATATTGTACTTATTACTGTACTGTTTTCCCTTGCAGGAATTTGGTTTGGTATCTTTTTGCTTTGAACTGTACCAAGATAATTTACGTACTCTTTTCCACTGCTTTTGGTTTTCTTGTTTTTAATTATTTTCTTGATGTTTTGTTAATTGTTTGCTGGTTTCAGAGTCGCCATTGCTGATAAAGGATTGGAAAAAATTTGATGCTGAATTTTTATTGTAATCAAAGCTGTCAGTGTTATGCGCGGTGGTGTTAGAATTTTATAAACTGAATCCAATTTTTCTTCCGGTATGTTCCTATCGTTTAATGCGCAATTATTTGGAAAATAACTTGAGCTCTGTATTGACTAAATTTCTGGATCCTGTGATATGGTGGCGGCTGTGAGATCAAATATTGGTTTGATTTGGCAGGCTAGTGTCAGTATTACTTGAATTTGAAAATATGTCATTATTAAGTGTTTCTAGTAAAATAGAATCAGCAGCTGGCGGTGGGAGATTTGTTTCGGTAGAAATTTTGTTTTAGAAAACTTAATTTTTTTTTTGCTTCTTGATCCCATAATGAATGATATAACCGTCAATTCTTGAACGCTGAAATCCAGTAAATACAAATTAAATTTCTGTATAGTTTTTTGTTTTGATACAGAACTATAGGTGATCTCATTAAAAATTAGAGCGCAGTTTTTGTTAGGTATGCAAAAATTAAACCTAATACTCAGGAAATACAATGCAAACCGGCGCTTATCACCGGCTACATTTTGAGGTTAATTTTTGTTATAAGCTACAGAATTTTAAAGCTGTTTGCGCAGTTCTGTATGCAAGTATTGTTCAAATTACAAAGAAAAAACAATTCTTTATGACAAATTAAATAATATGAAACATTTATCTTAAGTTATTTCACTTTTTATCACTATAAAACGAGGTACACAACATTACTAACCGACAGTTGAGTGTCCCGCTTACGTCTGTAGAGTACACTATTGCACAACTTCATTTTAAGAACAGGTCGCTTATGCAACTTTAACATTAAATAATTCTGTAAGTAAATTTTTGGCGCTTATACGGCATGATTCTATTGGTAGAAGGCGTTTAAAACTTTTCCGTATTATTAAAATCAAAATTTCGACCAAAATGTCGCTTACGTCGTGTTGCGTTTGATGCGTCGATATGTAAAAATGTTTGAAGTTATTGCATAATTTTTGTAACACAATTTATATAAACTGAAATTTTCAGTATATTTTTTAAATAGATGTTCAATAAATAGATTGTTCAGAATAAAATTTTGTTGCGATTTTAAATTATTTAATTATATAAAGGCTCAATTTGACGACAAGTAGCGCTTTTAGGTATTTACATTCAGTAGCGGATCTACTGTTAACATAATTAAATATGTTTAAAATACACTTTTAAGTTAAAATGTATAAATTCATAAAGAAATATGTATGAATAATATTAAAAAGCTGGTAGAACAAGATACTCAAATGTTATTTTTAAGTAAAGAACTACTCTATAAATAAATTCGTTTTCACGTAAAACATTTTTTTAATAAAATTTTTTGTAATAAAAAAATGCAAAACTATATTTGTTTAACGTAAAATAAACAACGCAACATTGAATAATTTTGAAAAAATATTTTGAAAACCTACGAGAGACTGTAAAACAAAACACTTTCTTAATGTTACAACCCAGACAAATACTGAAGAATTCTAACTAAAAACTTGGAATCTTTATAAACGTTTTTTTTTTATTTGACGTAAGCTGTCAGAATACATAAATTAATTTGACAACTCAAATTTGTTTGCCACTACACCAATATAAAAAAAAATATTTTAATCGATGCGTTCTAAAATGTAATAAACAGTGAATTAACTTAAAGTTTAAGGATTAATTTGAAAACTTCTAAGATTTCATCTTTTGTAATTAAATCTCCACCGTCTGTTATAAAGTATCTATCAGCGTCTCATAATAGATTTCGTAGTTTTCTTCCACGCAGTTTAAGACGTTTAAAGATAAAGTCTTTTGAAAGAAAAACATCCATACAATAAATTTGAGATTCAACGGAAGGGATGCTACACTCTTATTTTTTTCCTAAAACTTTTTTATCGATATGTTTTAATCTTTCAAAAGTAAATATTTCTATTATTAATTCGTAAATTATGCGACAAATAAATTAGATGGAACAGCTGCGATACGTAGATAATAAAGACCCATAACCCCAAGTTAACCATAAATCAATTATGCAGTAGCTTTTTAACCTCTAATGTGAACATACAAGGTAGTAAACGCAGTCCCTTCATTTACTTATCTTAACAATACATGTTAAATTACTATGAAAATGAACTTTCAAATTTTCAACAAGAAACGTTTTCGAGTTTAGAGATGCGATCGTGATCTTTGTGTTAAAATTCGTGCTGGTGGGGAGATGCTGGAGGGGAACTCGGAATTGTTGTAGTCGAAAGCTTCAAAAGCTCTAGTACGATGTTGAAGGGCTAAGTATTACGTTGGTACGTGGTTTTGTTAACAGCTCTATTCTGTTACGTGGATTAAAATTTATATTTTGAAAATTAAAGAAAAACTTCAAAGTTTAAAGTGCAGTGGGTGCATGAATTCTTGGATTTAAGTGAACAATTTATTATGAGATTCGAAGTAAGATTCTTAAATTTTTGTTTGTAATTGTCCACAATTAGAATAATTAGGTTTCAATTTATTGTATATAACTATAAAAAAAATTAGGTGAGTCAAATCTTTAATTTAATAAAAACATTAGAATATTTAGTCTTGATTACCTAATTACAAATAACAATCTTCATAAAGACACTTATTATATGTAATTGGTTCGTTTTGTATATGTTTAGAAAAAACATGTTTTGTAAACAATTTGTAATTGGCAGAACCAAATTTGTTACCAGAGATTTTATGGTACCTCTTATCAAACTCGTGTTATTGCTTGATGAATTCAAGAAATAACTTATTTAAGAAAATTGTGAATGCGTTTTTCTATTAAACATGATTTAATTTTTGCTCCAAAAAATGTGTATTTTGTAAAATAAAAAATAACTTACATTACAATAATAAAACATTGAAATCGATAACCGACTACTTGTGTAAAAAAATCTAAAGTCTAAAACATTATACATTTTTAAAGAACTAAATTGAATTGTTTTTATTACAATAATAAGGTATTTGGATTTGTGTAAACAGGTACTTCTTGTTAAAATTATGTGCTTAGTTTGAACTGGTTTTGGCAGTGTTAATTGGATTACAAATTCCGTAGTTATAGAGATTTATTTTTCGAACCACAGAATTAACACGAAGTGTATCATTTCCGTTTACAAACATAAGGTTTTGATTCTGTGTAATAAATAAAATTGGAACAGGTTTAGGCGCTGATTATTTCTGAAAATTACATTTTTAAAATCGTCTTTAAATTGCATTCGAAGTTTTTTATTCACTTTTTCTACTATATAAGTTAAGGAATGTGTAAGTATGTTGACTTACATGGATTACTGTTTTAAGAAATTACGTAGATTCTAGAAATGTATCTTTTAATGTCTTTTTTTGCAATTGCTGTTTCTATTATTACATACACAGTTGGTTATAATACTTTTTTTTACTGAACGTGACTTTTAAATTGTACGTGACTTCATAATTAAACTTTTGTTGTGTGCACCTGAATACGAAATTTAAAAAATACTTTAATGTAAATATTTTACGTCTGTTTAATTTACCTATACCAATAAACAAATAGAAACAAAAATTACAATCATTTTAATTATACAAAACAAATAGTTTGATTTTCTATATTTTTATAAACACTGAGGTAACAAAAGCTAACTAAAAGCCAAATTTTTTTAATTACTTAGATTTACTTTTTAATAAAGTTTCTAATTTACCATAAAAAAATCGTTTAAATATTTTAGTTTTTTTTAAGAAAGACATTAACGCGTTCTCTTCTGAATGTTACTTTAATTAGACGATAAACTAATTCTCTTCTTATCTGATCTAATTAACGTTCCTGCAGTTCTCATGATTTTAGATATTTGTGTGAAGACATCGGAAACACCAATTTGTAAATATTTGGTTTCTACTGAAGTTTCTCGTTGCATTTACGTAATTAAAAACATCGAATCAATAATATTCACATTTTTTTATTTTTCTAAGCACTTTTGTTAGTATTGCAGACGAAACGTTATTTTTTTTTAAATTCGGCTTATTTTAACTTTCTCATCAGTCAAAGAATTCGTTAAGAAAACAAGCGTAAATTATACTAATTAATAATACGACTTAACGTTCTTTTTCTCAAACTTTTAACGTGTTTGTGTTTAGAAAATGTTTTTTTTAACAAACATGTCAATACTTAAAATTTTAAGTATGCCATAACAACGATCTTACAGAACTTTTCATTGCATCCCCATACGTAAACATTCTGATCCCGCAACAAATTTCACCTATTGGATATTCCAATGTAACCCGCCTACTCTTATTATTAAAACGGAAACTACCCTATAAAGTTTCTTTGCAGACGCTATTTAAAACATCCGTAGCATATCTACCCTAACATAAACATCCTTAACAGTGGCAGCCATATAAATAACCAACGGAATCTTAACGAGGGTTGAATATTCGTTCCTTAAGGAAATATATTTCATCCTTGTATGTTAAAGTTTCAGGTTTTATTTTATATTGATGATTAGAACATTTCCAAACACGCCGTACGCATGCGGTTGCCATTATCGTTGTTAGTAATTTTTAATTAAACAAATTGGTGTATGGCAGTAGTAATTTGTACTCTTTCCGCAAGTACTTAACATTCCTGTACACTTATGTTGCAATTACGTCAAGCAGTTCAATAATATTTAATGCTACCGAGTGATTCATTTGCAAATCTTGTTATCAACGCGTGATTCATATACAGCACCTATTTTAGAATGTAAATGAAGCTCTGCCGTAATCACACAGAATCCTTTAATTGTATGATACGTGATCCATGAGTAAATTTAACTGAAAAATTCATCCTAATTGTTGTATAAAAGTAAGTAGATATAACGTGATGCCCCAAAGCCATATTACATTAAATCGCTGAAATTAAAATTTTCACCATTTTATATTATAAATTTGAGTCTATTTTTCGTACCCACACATTTTCATAAAATTCATTTTAATTGCACATCGTTCTTAAATTTGTTTTATTAAATATTTGGCAGCAATTAAAAATTTTTAATTACTCCTCTGCGTATTTTTAATAATTGTTTTTTAAATACATTCGTGTCCTAAATTTCAGCACAGTTTCATAAAAAATTCTAGTTTAACTATATAATTAAATGAATTCAATAATTACGCAGTTATTTTATATAATTAATTTATTTTTAAACGTAATTGCTAAAACTTATAATCATGCACAATAAATTGATTTACTATTTATCTAAATTTTATTTGTTTTTAGAAATATTTTAATTGATAAATAGAGAATTCAAGTCTTTCTTTCTTTATTTTTATTATTTTTGATTTTTTTATGAAATAATAACACCTACGAATTAATTGTTTCTTATTTAATATAAAATTATCCTAAATTACACTAACAATACTAGTACTAAAAATAGAGAGAAAGTGTAAAGAACTCTTATTTGTTTTACCTATTCATAATTGCAGTACTCAAAGATTTTAAAAAAATAATTCAGTTTATTTAAAGTTGTCATATTAATTATATTTCTAATTACTATAAAATATGTCAAGAACTTATATTTGTTTTATTTAAAATTGCAGTAGTAAAAAGACTAAGAAGTTTCAGAAAAAATGGATTCAATTTTATTCACAGTTTTTGTCATATTAATTAAATTTTTAATTACTTTTAGTAAAATGTTATAAACGCTTTGTTTCATTTTTTTATATAAAGTTTTATGCTTTTCACTTCACAATGGTTGTTTTGCTCAATTCAACACCGATGCACGATTTTTAAATAATTTTTTATCTTTGATGTTGCGCTACAAATAATAAAAATATTTTATGTATGTGTAAAAAGATTTAATGGCAAAATATTCTTTGAAGTTATTGTAAATTATACATAAAGCTGTGATTGACAGAAATGTATTCGACGTCGTTTAGTAATGAAAATTTTTCTATGGCTATATTGTTCATTCATATTACAAAAAATAACTTCAAACAGTATCTTGAAGTAATAAATTTTATTAACGGAAAGCACCATAATAAAATTATAAGCTACCGTAGATGCTGTTAATGTACAGCATATTTTTAAAGTTCATAACTTATTTACATATAAAAACTAATTGCAGTTAATTTTGTTTACTGTAAAAATTAATCATAATAAAACAAAATATAGAACCGAAAATTAAAATCAAAGATTCGTTATGGTAAATGGTTTATTTGCATTTTACCTTGCAAAAGTTGTCACCTAAAATTCCGAAGCGTAGTTGTGGTTCCTAAAAATATAATAAAATGTTTTTCTCTCTTACTTTTAAAGATTCTTTTGCTTGTTTTGAGAAGTTGGTATCAATTATTTACTGTTTGATCAGCCAAGATAGGTACATTTTTTTAAATTGGGAACGGTTTTTTGAAGAATGTCAACGAGTTGTTTTGATAATAAAATATGTCAATTTGACTTAATTCTTAAAAACCAACCAAATAAATTTGAATTGTTTATTCATTTACTTGTCTTGTAGTGTTTGAAACTTTATGTCAATGTAATAAAACCGTTATTGTCTAATCGTAATTTAGTTTTAGGTTTCTAGTCAGTACCGGGAATATTCTTTTTGTTGACGGGTTGAGCGATGATATTTATGAATTCAAACTCTGTGATGTGTTCTTTTTTAGAACATATAAGATGCTCCTGCCAGCAGTAGTTTACACTCTGTTGTCCTTTTGACTATTGCGCTTAGAAGATCATTTATAAAATAGAGTTCTAGAACGTCTCCAGTTTTTTGACATTTTTTGAAAACGAGAATGTCAGCTAATTTGTCACGGCGTAAGTGTTTTGGGTATTTGTATTTTGGTTGGGATCAACAACTGTAAACGTCTGCATTTTTGCTTTTAGTTTTACTTGACTATCTTTGTAGTGATTGCTTTGCGCGTTTATTGACAACTGTTGTTTATATTGTCATTAGTGAAAACAAGTGGTTTGAGCTGAACTCGTGTAAAATCTTTTGCGTGTACAAAGACAAAACTTTTGAAGGTTTGTACAAAGCAAATAATCTAAAATGCAAGAAGTAATTGCTTTTCAAACTTTTTTCGTTTTATTACCAAACTCTAACGGACTATTACATTTTTGACAAGAAATTTAAGTAATCAGTTGCCAAATGCTTTTGTTTTTTAATTTTACAAGTCAAATTAATTTTTCCAACAAGTTGTCAAAATCATCGATACAATAACCCAATTTTCAACAAAACTATGAAATCATGAAATCAGTTTAATAACTTATTTTAGTATACAATAAATATTTAGATACAAATACATACCTAAACAAATATAAAGTTGTAATAATAATATCAATACATTTGTGTGTCCTAAATCGTCACATTCTCAGTAGAAATTAATCTACGAACATATATTTATTCAAAGTTATACTATTTTATTGTTTTTAAAGTTCTCAAAACCTTTCCATAAAGTTTTTTTTTAATAAACACTATTTGTCATGATTAGGCGTGTAATCAAAAAATAATATATGTCAGAGGCACCGAATTTAAGCCTGGCTACAGCTATGAATACACGTGCACTTATTTGTTTGTGTTCCCATAAATTATGTTTCAAATGTTTAGTCTTTGTAACTTAATAACTTAGAATCAACCAATAAGGTTTGGATATTTTGTAATATTGCCTTATATGGGCAAGGAACGCGTGTGAAATTACAATTCTTTCATGCGAATGAAACGACACTAGCTAGAAAATGTAACTGGTAAGGGAGAGATTGAAATGAGATTTGGTGGTGACAACTTGATAAGATAAAAGAGCGAGTGTCGGATCGTTTGTTCCAGTGTTGATCATTAAACGTTTATAAATTTAATTTTTATATTAATGAAATCGGTTTTGTTTGTTTGTGTTAATGACTTTGTTTGAAATTTGTAATCGTAACTTTTGCTATAGTAAATAAATTGCGTAAACGGTCAGTGTCGTGCGTTATTCACTTGTAATAAATTATCGATGCAGTCTAACCCAGTACAAACGCCCAGCGGAGCCCCTTTTATTTTCGAGGCGTTTCTGACATCAGAAGTGGGATAAAGACTGCAAAATGATAATGAGGATCCGTTACGAAAAAGTGCAAGTTAAAGTGAAAATTGTAGTGCAACTCTAGAAAGAGTAAAATTGCTACAACAGTACAGTTATTGTTGGTTATCTTACAAGTCACCAAGTTCAATAAATTTTACAAATGTAAAATTGCCAACGTATTTTAAAAATGCAGAAAGTTGATGCACTATTTTTGATTTGGATGGAATATTTACGTGACCGAAACAAATTGTTTTAATTCAACTGTTTTCTGAAACCGTAAATGGAAATTTTAGTGTTGCCATAAACAACCAATTAATTGATGAAACGCTTTCGACAATACAGAATATTCAGAATGTATTCACATTTTAAAAAGTGATTTATTATTTGGCGTAATTGTAATCCGCTACGTTAAGGGCACGTGTACCATATTACAAAGAAGACTCGCTAAGCGACCGGCGCTATTTCTTTCTGGTCGTCAAACTAGATCGAAGCGTCGAGCATTGTCACCGTCTTTTAAAAATGAAGGAGCTGGACGTCTTGAACTTCAATGAAGACACCGCAGTGTATCGCCGCTTAGAAACTCGATAGGGGTTCGTGACCCTGTGGCAACCCAGGCCATGCTTCCGAATGCTGTAGTTAAAATCTGGTGAGATCTTTCCTGTTTATTTAATTTGGATTGTCATTCTTATAAACAAAAATATTGCCGTTTATGAAGTAGCAAATGTTTGAACGACATAACTACCTTAGATAAAAAAAAATGTCACTATTACATTGCCAAATGATTTTTATACAGACAAACATTATAATTAGTAAAAGTTTGATAAAACAAAATTTTAATTTGAAAATTAATTGAACTGATTTTATTGATTAAACATTTAAATTTACCTGAATGAAGATGCAAATTTTGAATTAAAAAGAAAGGTTGTTCATACTGTTTTTGTGTTAATCACAGGAAGTTTAATTCTAACACAATAAGTGTCTACCAGAAAAATATCCGTCACCTTTAATTAGAAATCAAATTATTGCTTACACAATGCATACTATTTTGTGTGTAAACCGGTGTAAACATTGAAATTATTTACATTAAGGATGATTTATTTCTTTTTCATCTTTTGTATGACTAAATTTTTAAAACGCATTTAAATTGTCGTGAAAACTTTTGTTAAAGCAAGTTTTTGGATTACCGTAAACAAAAGTAAAATTTAAATTAAAAAGTCGATTATGTTGCTTCTGTAAGAGTTAAAAAAAAATTGCGTTAATCTTCAAACAACGTCTGTACTGCGATGAGACAAATAATAAAGTAATTCCCTGTCTAACGTCCGACCCGTTTCAACTATTTTTAATTTTGACTTGCCAATAGAACTTCATACAGATGCTAGCTCAGTTGGTTATGGTGCTGTACTTTTTCAAAAAAAAAGAGAAGCTAAAATTCATTCTGTTGCGTATTTTAGTAAACGTACTACTGGTTCAGAATCTCGACACAATTCTTATGAGCTTGAAACTCTAGCAGTCAAAGCTGCAAGGCATTTTCGTCAAAATCTTTCAGGCCGTTATTTTACAGTCATTCAAGATTGAACTATCTTAAACCATCTCTTATAAAACAAGACCTTACACCACGAGCAGATCGTTGGTAGTCATTTTTACAGGCCTTTAACTTCGACATTCTTTATTGCGAAGGAAGCATGCTGATTTCTTTTTACGAAATCCAGCTACATCAAGTAAAGAAGTGTCTACTTTATCATCACCCAAATCTAAAAATGACTCAACTTATATGATTCAGGTTAACGACTTATATTTCGACTGGTTGAAAGTTTCTCAACAACGTGATGATAATAGCTTGGTTCAGTTAATTGCCGTTTTGTGTTGATCCTGGTTTGTATAACCAGATGAGGCAATTGTGCCGCTTTGTGTTGATCCTGGTTTGTACAACCAGATGAGGCAGTTGTGCCGCTTTGTGTTGATCCTGGTTTGTATAACCAGATGAGGCAGTTGTGCCGCTTTGTGTTGATCCTGGTTTGTATAACCAGATGAGGCAGTTGTGCCGCTTTGTGTTGATCCTGGTTTGTATAACCAGATGAGGCAATTGTGCCGCTTTGTGTTGATCCTGGTTTGTACAACCAGATGAGGCAGTTGTGCCGCTTTGTGTTGATCTTGGTTTGTATAACCAGATGAGGCAGCCGCTTTGTGTTGATCCTGGTTTGTATAACCAGATGAGGCAGTTGTGCCGCTTTGTGTTGATCCTGGTTTGTATAACCAGATGAGGCAGCCGCTTTGTGTTGATCCTGGTTTGTATAACCAGATGAGGCAGTTGTGCCGCTTTGTGTTGATCCTGGTTTGTATAACCAGATGAGGCAGCCGCTTTGTGTTGATCCTGGTTTGTATAACCAGATGAGGCAGTTGTGCCGCTTTGTGTTGATCCTGGTTTGTATAACCAGATGAGGCAGCCGCTTTGTGTTGATCCTGGTTTGTATAACCAGATGAGGCAGTTGTGCCGCTTTGTGTTGATCCTGGTTTGTATAACCAGATGAGGCAGTTGTGCCGCTTTGTGTTGATCCTGGTATGTATAACCAGATGAGGCAGTTGCGCCGCTTTGTGTTGATCCTGGTTTGTATAACCAAATGAAGCAGTTGTGTCGCTTTTTGTTCATCCTGGTTTGCTTCACCAGATAAGGCAATTGTGCCGCTTTGTGTTGATCCTGGTTTGCATAACTAGATGAGGAAGTTGTGCCGCTTTGTGTTTATCCTGGTTTGTATTACCAGATAAGGAGTTGTGCCGCTTTTTGTGTTGATCCTGGTTTGTACAACCTGATGAGGCAATAATGCCGCCCTGTTGCCAAATTAGATTTTTTTTTGTTTGTTTGATGTAACTTAAAATTGTTACTTGATCTACTTCTTGATGTTTTCTATTTCGTCAGAATGGACGAGCGGTATCAATTGAAATGGCATTGTTATTTACGTTGCAGCAACTTTCTTTTTACAATTGCCCGAGGACGTGCAAAATGTCAGAATGGCCGTGTCAGAGGCACCGAATTTAAGCCTGGCTACAGCTATGAATACACGTGCACTTATTTGTTTGTGTTCCCATAAATTATGTTTCAAATGTTTAGTCTTTGTAACTTAATAACTTAGAATCAACCAATAAGGTTTGGATATTTTGTAATATTGCCTTATATGGGCAAGGAACGCGTGTGAAATTACAATTCTTTCATGCGAATGAAACGACACTAGCTAGAAAATGTAACTGGTAAGGGAGAGATTGAAATGAGATTTGGTGGTGACAACTTGATAAGATAAAAGAGCGAGTGTCGGATCGTTTGTTCCAGTGTTGATCATTAAACGTTTATAAATTTAATTTTTATATTAATGAAATCGGTTTTGTTTGTTTGTGTTAATGACTTTGTTTGAAATTTGTAATCGTAACTTTTGCTATAGTAAATAAATTGCGTAAACGGTCAGTGTCGTGCGTTATTCACTTGTAATAAATTATCGATGCAGTCTAACCCAGTACAAACGCCCAGCGGAGCCCCTTTTATTTTCGAGGCGTCTCTGACATATATATAAAATCAAATCTTATTTAAAAAAAATAAACCTACTACTGTAAAATGGAAAAATCAAACTTCAAATATTAAATATTATGCTTTACAAAGTATAAAAATAATTTAATAAATCTGAAAAATAATAAAAATTAGAATGAAACGAAAAAAAGTAATAAAGATAAAATTACCGAATTTTACGAATCAAATTAAATATTTAAAGTTTGACAATTTGAAAATATTACGAAACTCGCCTAACAATAACAGAAATGTCATAGGTTACAACAAAATAACGGAAACAAACAAACTAATTTAGAAAAAGTAAATTACTATTAACGTTAACAACTTCGTTTAGACATAAATCGTGATTTCAATTTTAATTCTTTTTTTCTAAAAAAATTAGTTTCAAGCCTTTATTGCAAATATGTAAAATTTCAAAATCTTTTTTAGAATTAAATGAATGATGGGAATTTAGTATATGATTAGCAAATGATGACTTTAACAAAATGTTATTATTGTTTATACAAGAAAAATGTTTAGCAAATCTAATACAAAACTTCCAATCTGTTTGTCTTACATAGAATGCGTTGCAGTCACCACATTTTAATTTATAAACACCGAATTTATCTAATTTTATCTTTAGTATTTATTATAATTTTTTGACGAAAAAGAAATACTAGCATTAAAACGTTTTAATAGATTTTGAAATTGAACCAAAGACGGACCTATACAAAGAAGAGAAAATTATTTTTGTGATTGATTAGAAACAGCTGCAAGAGATGAATAATTATTAATTTTAATAGAAAACAAAATTTTCTTTTGTAAATTTTTAATAATGTGTAAAGGATGCCATTAATATTTCTTAGATAATAAATAATATTTATTTCTTTGTTCATGATTGAGAGGAAAGGTATATATACGATTAAAAAAAATCTAAAAGCTTTTAATTTCTGTGAGAGTGAATGGAGGAATGAAGAAAAAGGAATAACGTGATCAGTAGTTTTCAATAAATCTCAATTTTTAGATCATTTTACATCAAGAATTTAGATGTTTTCTAATTTTTTAAAGTCCTAAATTGTCACATTCCCAAAATAGGGTAGCGCACCATCCTGTGTTTAAAGGTCTTCGGTTTTGCTATGAACTAGACGTCACAGATTCGCGCATATACGTTATTCAGTACGACATTATTAGGTTGTTTCGTATAACGGACATAAGCTGATACCAAACGGATTTTTGTATTTTGCACAATTTTTATAACAAAACCGAAGCAATATACCATATCGTGTTATTGGGCAGATCTGGATCTTCTTCATTTGGGTAAAGTACTTCAAGTACAAGAACTAATTCCTCTCTTAAAAATTTAAGTTATCTTTTACTTGTCAACGCGCCGTACAAAGAAAACTGGTATAAGATACGGCTACCTACAATGCCAGCCCAAACGTTAACTTTCTGTGGTAACTAACTATAAGTTTCCATTTTCCAGTGTTGATTTGATAGAGAGAATACCTACAGTTTTGCCGATTTACTGTGCCGTAAGAATTCTTTATCATCATTCAGGCGTTGAAACATGGTTTTGCAAAATTCTAACCTGCGGTCAAGATTAGTTTTGTTTAGTTTTTGAACCAAAACCACTTTATATGGATACCATGTCTCCAACTTCAAATACTTTAACCTTTGTAAACTCAAGTAAAACATTTAATTTAACATCTTCTTAGACTGTTGGACGACCTATTTTATGGCAATTTTTTACATTACCCACTTTCAAAATTTTTTGCTCAATCTTGCTAACGGTAAATTGTGTAATTGGTTCTTTGTTAAAATATTTGTTATTAAATAAACAGAAAACTTCAACTTGTTTGCGAACTCTGTCTTCGTAATTGATCATCATCAAATTTCTATTCTTTCCCTATCATTTAACACGTTGAATGCACATGACGGTTTTTTCCGTCGTGACTTTCCGTTACCGTGCGCACATGACGAAAATATATGTCACCTGTATTAGGTGCTTCGAAACGTTTACGTAAATCCCGGTACTGGTTAAAAACTGTTTTTATTGTGTGATATAAAATTAAATAAAAAATATGTGTTAGCATCAGGTTGAGTAGAGGTTCTTTTGGGTCGCAGTGAACGTGTTAAACGGCGGACTATAACTCGAAAACAAACACATGCAAAAAAAAGTAATTAGCAGAAAAAAGTGATATTTAAACAAGCAAAAGCAAGGTGTTTGGGGAGATTTCCTTAAAGTTTATTATTTACGGAATAATGAATTTATATACTTTACGAGTTCATTGTATAATAGAGCAGCGATTCTTAACAGGGGGGGCTCAAAAAGTATGTAGAGGGGCCGCAAAAATATTAGAATTTTTTAAATCTTTACAAACAAAAAACAGTAAATAGAAAAAATGTTACTAAAACTCATCTTACGCAAAATTGAGAACGTTAATCAGTTTTCGCGCAGCTAATGCTGTACCAACAATTTTGTTAACGATGTAACATACTTATCGTAATAATATGTATTGCAAACCACACGTTTGGTAATCATAGTTAACCGCATTGGAAAAGGAGTGTTTAATAGAAAATAAAATTGCATGGGTTAACTTTTATTTCCAAAGGTGATTATTTACGAATAGGTTGAACTTAAAATCCAGCGGCGTGTATCTAAGTTCCAAGACATTTAAAAATGAAATACATAAATATGAATAATTCGGTTATTATGATTTTAAATAACTTAATAAATAAATTTAATAAGTTTTTTGTAACATAAACATGTTGTTTGTCAGAGTAAATTTATTATGATGCACGTGCGTATCTTAACTACTGCAAGTGGCGATTTAGGTAAAAATTATCCATGAATGTACTTTTACCACAAATCTATTACTTTTCAAGAGTAGGTACTTACTAAATTTTTTAAATAAACAATCGCACATTAAAAAAATGGCGTTAAGAAACTGAAATGCATGATCGTACGCTACTGTAGTCTAATCGCGGCCAAAGGAACAGTATTTCAAATAAATGCGTCCTTACGTCGATCCTCTTTTAAAGTGGTTATAGTTATAGTTTTTATGCGTGATGTATATACAATTTCATTTTTAGAGGCTTTATATACATATGTGTAAAGTTAGCTATTTGTTTGCGCTTGCTGCGCCCTCAATGTAAAAAATTACAAATATAAACCTTATGTTAAGTTTTGCTTTTTGGTTTATTTATTAATTACTGTTTGTATTGATTATTTGTATTTAATTACGAATATGTTACCTAATTGGGGGGAGGGGGTGTACTGGCCGCAAAAATATTGAGGGATTTTAAAGGAGCCGTGAATATACTTTTGGATTTTAAGGGGGCCGCGACTAATAAATGGTTAAAAACCGCTGTAATAGGGTATAAAACATTATTGCATCCATACTTAGATAATTTTACAAAACTTTTATTCTAATTGTGATTCTGGGTAGATGCGTGTTTTTGAGTCTGCTATGTCTGTAGCTATGGTTTCTGTAGTTTGTTGACAAACATTGGGGAATTGCGTTTATAGGTTAGACGCTGCTGTTGATGTTTTCATGTCTTATTTACTTATAAATATATTGTTGTCGTCTTGCTTTCAAACGCGAGATGATTAAGTTCGATTGATCGTTTTTTAAAAATTTGTTTTGACAAAGACAACGCTTGTTGAACCGATAGTTATTTTGTCAATTACTAGCTTTGTGAATTTATCAAAATTTGTTTATTGTCAACAATACCCAATTTTTTTTTTAATTTTAAACACGCATGTTAATTTTTTATATCATTATACTTCTACCAAGTTGTTTCTATTGAGCTTGTACAGTAATGTTAAGAGTTTCACAATATAATTGGTAAGCGATGACTGCTGAAAAAATTATATAAGGATGAAAAGGTCGAGTGGATGAAAGGAGTAAGTAGCAGAATGAAACAATGAAGAAAATTAACTCCAAAGTATTTTTTGTAGACAAATTGTTGAATACTAAGATATGAATGTCTTACGGGTTTGGACCGTGTCATTGTGGTTGTAACCCAAGTTGCCAACGTTTCGCCCACTTTCGTAAGGGGCTTTATCAGGGCGTGAGATAAATCGCAAAACTCAAAGACAAATTTCCTACACTTTCATCTCAAGGTGTATACCGAATTCCTTGTTCATGTGGTTTAGTCTAAATTAGTGAAACCGGTCGTTCCGTCATTACTCGCATTTCAGAACATAATAGTTGTATAAGGAAAAGGTATATTTCCAAGTTTGCGGTTGCTGAACATCATTTTACTACAGGTCACAAGATAGATTTTGATAATGTTTCGTTGATTGCCAAATCTCCATTCTTTTTCAACAGGAAATTCTAAGACTAAGACTAATTCTTCTTAAGTCACTTCTACGGAGTTTAGAATCTGGCTTGGTTCACAAGTTAATTACCTAACTCTGTAGTGGTTCTTTGTTAGATTTCGTTTGCTTTTTCAAGTTATCGTTTTCTTTCTTACCTTTTCAGAGTTTAAATTATTGCTTGTTTTACATGTGGATAACCTAACTTTTGAGAAGTTCTTAGTTAGATTTCGGTTGCTTGTTTGAGTTTTGCGATTTATCTCACGCCCTGATGAAGCCCCTTACGAAAGTGGGCGAAACGTTAGCATTTTCGGTTACAACAACAATGACACGGTCCAAACCGAAAGACATTTTTATCTTAGTATAAATTCCGGCCGTGGAAGCTTTCGTTATTACAAATTGTTGAATGCAAAGATACATGTTTATTGCCTCAATACATTTACACAAAAAGTAAACGTATTTTTAAGCACTAATTGTAGAAGAAAAGTAACACATTGCTTCAAATTTTCAAAAAAACTTTACTTGTTTCTTTGATTTAATGTCGGAAAGATAAGTAACGCTTGCTATTACTACAAAATGAAGAAGCAATTTATAACAAAGTTAATATTATTTTATTCTTAATAAGGAAAAAAAACATTTTTTTAAAAAATAATATTGTTTTGTTGTTCAGTGAGATTTTTTTATAATACCATGGGCACTGTGGTTTTATAAATGCCAGTTGAGGAGTCAGGTTGTCTAATTTTTGCTGAGAAATTTGTCTATATTTTCTGTTACTAACTCTTGAGATTTCTACGTTAATGGGTTTATCATTTCGGGTATTTCGTATTACATCCACTTTTTGAAAGGCATATTTGGATCGTACGATTCTCTATATAAATAAAAGCAATACTCATCTACACAAATCAATTTTATTCCGTTCGTGCAAGGTACATTCCCCTAAGAACATTTTTTTTGGTTTATGAGATTAAGCTTAGAAGGCAAGTCTTCAATGTTTTGAAAATGGAGAGCTATATTTGTCACATTATTAATCTTGGCGATTATTTTTTGATATTCTTCAGATAAAGCTATTGACTCATGCTAACCCAAATTTTTTTCAATACGTTTGAAATCTAATTTATCATCAATTATTTTTACGATTCCTTTTAAAATCATATATTGATAAAGACATATGACCAAAAAATGTTTGTTTTGGCCCGCACATGAATCTGTTTATATGAACAAATGAGAAATCATGTCTTGAGATTGAAGATTAAATTCTAGAAATGTTAATAACGCACTACATATTTGAGAGTTTTCGCGGTTAGAAGCATCTTCCGTTCATAAGAACAAATTTTATTTTTTCTTATTTTTTGCGGCAAAGGTAAGTTTTGGTAGAAGTAATGTTTGCTGTAAGTCGATAGTTAGATAGCACACGTCACTGTTATTTTTGGCAAAACATCTTTCTGCACGTGGAAGAGAGAAAGCAGCATCATAATTTTTTTTGTGTTTTTCAGAGCTTTTTCTACTGTCACATGTACTACAAGTGTCACTTCGCGGTTGTCCGAAGGACAAGTTAAATTTTGTTGAATAAATTTTAGCATATGTACAGACTTGACAAAATACAAAATTATAAACTATCGATACAGATTATACATTTTTTAAATATTTAAGATATGAAAAAGATATTTTTATGGGGGCTGTTATTTTGGGAATAATGAGATAGTTCTGCTGGAAATTTGACGATATGTTGCTTAATATATGTTCTTAGATCATCACTTAGTATGTGTGGTCTATTGTCTTGCTTTCCTCGTTTATCTGAAGAAAGAACTGAGTCACCTGCTTTTAAACTGTTCTGTAACTATTCAACTTTTTTTCCAATTTGGAAAACGGAATAGTAAGCTTTTTTGTAAACTGAAATAAGAGGATTATCAATGGTACAAAATAAATGAAGGTTTTTGACTTGTGATGCCTGGTTTTCACTTGTTGTTGCCTAGTTGAAGCTTTTCCAATCATGCTCTTTAACAAGTAAATATTTTTTGCTTTTATATCTAATTTGTAATAAATTGAAAATAACTTTGTTTTCTGTTCTATGTTAAGTGCATTTTTTTACAAGTGATATAACATAACATGCCCAAGTTAACTTCATTCCCGCAGATAATCTCTCCGTTTTGATTTACATAATTTAACCCTTTTTTTTACAAAACTGGATTTGTACTTATTTCTTACCTCTTTGTCAATTAGTGGAAATAATTTTTTCTTAGCTTTTTCTATTTCTTCTGAATCAATGTTTGATTTAAGTTTTTTCTTTCTTCTTTAGAGTATGTATTTCCAGTAATGTATCTACTGTCAGCGTCTCACGAGAAGGCACTTGGGGGCTGAGGTAAGGGGATCGCAATTTTATGCGTTTTCGTCACTCATGCGTATATTACTGCTGGTCCTAAAAACATCATTATCAATTCGGTATAGTTGCATCTCAGCATCCGTGTTGTTCAGAGCTTATAGTATTTGCGTTTTTGTAGAAGTGTTATTTTTTGTGTGTTATTATACTTGTTACCGTTGTTATCTTGAATCGTTATTTTGTTGATGAAATAATTATAAACTTACAACAAGATAGTGATGATAGCGAAGAAAGTGATGACGATGTAAATACTGATAGTGAGATATAAATTAAGTGATACAAAAATTACTATTAATTATTTTTAAAATGACAATGTGATTGTATTATAATTGACACCAAAAGATTACATCAATACTTTTCTATTCACGATAAGATAATAAGTTTAAGCATGTATGAATTACAATGTTTTTATTTGGATGAAGGTTACTTGTTCAATAATAATTTTTGAAATTTATTTTGCTTTATTGTTAATAAAATTTAAAAAAAAGTCGTATGTACAAAAATGTTTCTTATTTACTTGATCCTGTTAATAGTTATACTTTTAGTAATAAATTAATTTACTTTCAATAGTTTTATTTTTATATTTACGAGCAGAAAAAAATCACGTGGCTCTGAGCGATATGAAAGTTTAGAACTTGACCACCGCGAATTGTGCGAGGGCGCTGCAAGTATTTGTAATTACAACTACTGAGCGACGTTTTTATCAAGCATAATATATCAAGTTTTAGTAGGGATAAACGCATTCCTTCCGGGTGCCTTCTCGTCAGCCGCTGACAGTAGTTGCATTTTGTTCCGTCTCATATTTGTAACTCTGGCTTTCAAGTACTTTTTTTGCATACCAGAACCATTTTGTAAAGTCTGTTGTACAAAATCTGCTCTTAAATGTGAATCTGAAGAACTATCAGATGTTGGCGGTGTGTACTCATCGCTCTCTTTGACAGAGTAAAGCTCATCTTCACTTAAATGATTTATATCTAAAGTTAATAGTTGCAATTATGTTGTACACAACACCACAAAATGTATACCATAACCGGAATCTGAAGCAAGGACTATGGGTTATTTGTGATGGGCCATCCAAAGCCTTCTGGACCATCAGTTTACTTTTTGACAGCAACGGAATTAAATTTATAAGTTAAAAGAATCGGCGATGAAGCTACGGATAAAGGGGATAAGTACAATGTAAACTGGATAAAGGAGGCAACTGACTCACTTACCTCTTTTATTGGTGAACATTTGCAGAAAATTAAACACATAAGTAGCTTCTTCATTCACCTTGTAAAACTTCTTTCAGTTTAGAAAAAACATGGCGGCGTAAAATTATTTTTGTTAAACGTGACGTAATCAACATTGTATCGAATTATATTTAATTATAAAAATAATTACATTTAATTTTTTTTGTTATGTTGTTGATTAAAAAAAAAACCAGAATTTCAACGTCGTTTTAAAAAAACGTCTTTAATCAGGCGTCGCTTGTATATAACAAAAAGACAATCGAACAAAAAACATTTAAAGAGTTAGGTAATCATTTAAAAGAAAATTGTATCAATTTCTTTCAAATGCAGCATTTACACAATAGTGTAAAGAAAAGCCACCATGAAAAATTTTAGACGTAGCTCCATTTGCGTTTGATGGAAAAGATAAATATAAAACAACAGGTAGCCAGATGTCAGACAATTTTTCTTGAATCCGGTTCTTTGTGTTGGCAAGTTTTTTTTTTATATATACGTTGTGAAGAATGTCTAGTGTATGTTTGGCAATAGCAGACTTAGTAAACTAAAGTAAACATTAATAGTAGTTCTGCCAGATTATCCATTGTACACCTAGCCACAAGTGCAACAAACTTGGTGTACCCTACAAAGATAAACTAAAATCTATCTTCAGACAAAAACTAGACCTTTTTTGTCAAAAATTTTATATTACGTCACGTCATCTTGTGTATTAGTTAGATGGTAAACATAGTGTTAAATTCCTTAAAATATCTAAATTGTGTATTTGTTTTTTATATATTTTTTTGAGTTTGAAGTGTTACAGAAGATAGTAAAAAAGATTCCAAAAATAAATACTAAAAAATGTTTTCTTTTATAACAAAACAATATATAAACGATATATTGTTTAATTAACTAGAACCTAAATTTGAATCTAAATATATGTATATAATACCAATTAAAGTTCTTTTGTAATTGCTTATGTGATAGCCACAAAATTTTCCTTTATACTAAATCATAATACAGCGTAATTTTACCTAGAAAAGAAAGTTTGTGTTTATTTTAAAAAACGTTTTTATTTCTTTTTCAAGATTTTATTGACAACGTACTTTAAAATAAAGCAATGTGTGTTTTATTTAGCCTAATAAATCATTTAAGAACTAATACATCTCTTTTCCGATTTCAAAGCGCTATTTTTTCTTGAAAATACTTAACGACAAATTTTATTTGTTCATTTCATAATAGTTTAACGATGTCTAATGAAAGGAAGTACGATATAATTACAAACAGTCTTAAGTCGCTTTGCGCAAAACTTACTAAATAATGATATCTACTTCCGCTTCTTTTACATAGACCGACGTTTAATGTTTATTTAAGCAATTAACGTACTCGTAAGATCGTTGAACCGCTATAAATTCTCAAATCTAAATATTAAATCTAACGATTCCTTTTAACAGAAGTTGAAATTTTTATTCAGTTTATTATAGTCGTTTAATTTGACATAATGTGACTTAAATTGGTATGAAGATTTATGTTAGGATTTTTTGCAAATACGTGACGTTGGCGTTTGTATTGTGAATGCTTTATTAATATGCATTAGGAGTTTCTATTGTGCTTCTTGTGTTTAGATAAATGCGTGGAGGCACACCAAAATTGGTGTGAGTTACAGGTAAACAAACCACTTCTAACAATCGCACTTATCTAAAAGTGGGTTTGTATTGTCAATAGACTTATCATCAAAGACGACACTTAAAAAAACAAACTGCACTTTGATAAAATAATTACAGCTTTCGTAAGCGTTCGTTGTTAAAACAAATAATTAAATATTTGTTGCTGCTCCCATCTCCAGCAGCTGTACTTGAGGCGCCTCACAAAGAACCGCTTGTTTCCGAGATCCTATCAAATACAAGCCCACCTCCGGAGTCGACGGCTTGTGTTGAAATTGACATTAAGACTAATTTCAAAAGACAAATATTTTCTTAAGAATGTACCTGCCGCTATTATATATTTGATAATTTAAAGCAGGTATTTAGGATTAACCAGGCTCCAGGGAATTTAAACTGCGCAATAGCTCCGATTATCTGATGATAGATGATTGTGGGATTTGACTAAAGGCATTTTACATGACGAAATTATTAGTGACTGCCACCGCAATATTGTTATTAAATTACTATTAACACCTTTTTATCATCTTCTAGAAGAGTGATTCACAAACTGGTTTTCTACACTTAAAATTCTTTGCCGAAACACGCTCCTGCTTGCACTTACAGCTTCCGGTGCAATAACCATAACATTTTTTAAATAGAAAAGAAATTTTGTCTTGGCAAATTTGTTAACTTTACGTTTGTTTGATATTTTTACTTATTAGGAACAATTTAATTACACAACAAGAAAAAGCTTTTTAAAAAACAATCGAACTCTTTGCTGTCTATGTTTCGATATAATTATAATTGATTATGTTTCAGCTATACTAGTATAGATCTGAAAGTATTTTTTAAGCTAACAAATTTTTTATTTTAGCATATCTTGTATTACATAAAAATTGTAGAATATAAATCTATTTTTTATTGTATGTAAAATTAGATTATTTATAATAGATTATACTTCTTTAGATTTTTTCTTTTGAATTTGAGTTGATAATTCTACCATTTTTATTTCTAATTGTATTTTTGATTACCGATCATTAAAATTCATTGCAACTTTCTATCTTGACAAGAGAATTCAAAGCATTACTCGAACAGGCTAGGTGATGAATTGCTAGATGGTTGCTAGCTATAAAAAACTATTATGTCTTATACAAAAAAGTAAAAAAGGTCATTTTTATTAATATTTTTAATTGTAATTAAACGTAAAATTACATTAAGTTTAAGTTCCGGCAAGATGTAAAGGTCCCTTTTTATTATTAATCTTTTTTTGACCATATAAAACTGCATTGGAAATAGATATTTACATCTTGGTCAATTTGCATAATATACCGACCGATTACTATCTGTTTCTTAAATGTTTTTAAATTTTCTTTATGATGAATGTCTATTGAATCTTGTATCGTTCCGACACCGTTGACGATTTCTACCCCCCCCCCCATGTAATTTGAAATCTAATATAGTAATACCAAAAATGCAAAAAACTAACATGAAATACTTTTTGAATATAACAATACAAAATTTGTGCTATCCGATGTATTGGATTGTATGCGAAGAATACTTAAAATGTATAAAAACCTTTAAAGCAATTTTTTTAATGTAGAAACAATTGGCATTTAGTACAAATAAATTCAGTAGCGTAACAATTTGCAATTGAGACATCTAGTAAGTAGCAAAAAATCGACCACCACTATTTCTTTAGGCGTATTCTAGTGCGATAACACACCACTAATTGATCAATTTTATCGATTCTTTCCACACCACGGTTATATTTTTCAAATGGTTCTGATTAAAGGACAAAACTCTCTTTTTTCGAACACTCTAAAATATCTACTTTTGATTATAGCGCCAAAACTTTGTAGCACAAGTTAGCGCGTTCTCATCTTTCCGCCTTACTAAGAAAACTTTGCTGTCATTGTTACTTCTGAAACCGAATGAACCTCTACTGAATTTTTGCATCTCTGGCTTATATTTTATTGGACAGTTCACTGTTCTGTCGTTTTGTATTGTGCTAGAAGCACTATAATCTTTTTTGTCAAATAATGAAAAAGCGGTACTGATAAAAAATAATTGTCAAAAAATATTTCGTTTCATCCTTAATGTGGAAGCAAAAAGACTAATACGTTCTTCAATTTCGAATTATTTTTCTTTATGGCTTTTTGCGGTAAATATTTCAAAGGCAATTATGTCACCTTGACTGGTTCAGAAAGCCCTGCGTATTGGTCTTCTTCTTGTGTACTGTTTAGCGTAATGAGGACCATAATATGGCATCATCGATTCATTAATGGCTAAGTTTTTCATGCACACCACTATGGAGTGAAAATCGCTGATTTAGTTTCGTTATCAATAATCGCAATTTGTATAAACCAAATTAATTTTGGTATTATCGTTGATATGATTTTTTTTTAATTTATTCAAATCGGTTAAGTCTCATGTTGTTTTTTAGAATCGCGGGTATGTCATTACATTCTAAGCAATACATTATTTCGATAGCATGGTTCAGATGTGTAACAAAGAGTTAGGAAATAAATACTGAAAAAAGAGGAAGAAACGATGTGCAGACTATGTGGAGAAGAGACGGAAGACCTTAAGCACATGAGAAATGAATGCAGGGAGTTAAGAGAAGAGGTTAAGAAAGTGGACGAAATCTTAGAAGAAAACGGAAAAGGGGCAGAGTGGATAGAAGAAGTATGGAGAAGGAGGAAACAGTTAAGTGGAGAGAAGAAAAAATTAAATGTAAATAGAATGTAATGTAAATGTAAAAAAAGAAGCGTAAATATGGGAAACATGAATCACTTTGTAAACTAAATAGAAAACAAATAAAGTTAAACATTATATCATATATAACATTCTTTCGTTAGAATATTTAGCATACTCGGCGAGCAATAATGCACTAATAACTATCATTATTTTGTCTTTGGTCACTCTGAGATAATAATTTTTTAATGACAAATACAAATTTGTTTGTTCTAAAATTTTATCGAGTAACTTATCAGTAAAGAAAAATTCTAATGGGATGTGGGCCGCCGCTGCTTCTGCTGATGGATTTTTTCCAATACGGTTTATAATTATCGTAAACTTTAGAATACATTTGTTTTAAGTTATTTTACTCTTTCGTTTTTTGGATTGATTTTTAACTGTTTATTTGTGCGAAAACACTTTAACAAAGGTTCTTCATTGCTATTGTCATATTATGGAACATTCTGATTTTCGCCTTGAGTTGTCAACTTTCTTACAGGCTCATCATCACTGCCATCAGTGTCATATTCCGTACCTTGTTCATCGCCTGATGGTTCACCATATATGTCAATTGATTCTGTTGTAGCATCTTTTTTTATTTCACTTAGGAGTTTAGCGAAAGTCAACCTGGGGTTAAAAATAGGAAAAATTCAACTCAATTTGATGCATTTTCGATCAAATAAAAACTCAAGTTTCCAAGAAAAAAAACGATAAAAGCTTTGCTGTGCACTACATCCGATATATCAGATCTAAAAGTTAAATGAAGATATTTTTGCATTATGTATCATTTCACAAAAAAAGACATTGTCGCCATATTCAATAATCATTATGTAACAAACAAATTCAGAAAAAATATTATCAATCAAAACAATAAGTTTGCTTATCCTTTGGAACGAATGGAATAGAAGGATCCATCGTTAATAAATTACACTGTATAGCAGCAATATTATTCAAACGACCTAAAATTTACTTTATGTTGCAAGAACACATTTACACACGTTCATCAAAACAAGTTTAAATAGCGAGGTTATGTTTTCAGAAATCATATACACTGATGGGTTAATGTAGAAGACTTTCTTTAAAAAAAGTAACCGGTGTAGAGATTTAGGTTTGGAATTTTAAAGAATTTGGGTATTCTGTTTAAAATTTTTCAAAATTGCATGTTTTTTAACTACTTAATTAACATATCTGCCGTATTTATAACGATAAAAAACGTCTTTTCACATCTTTCACTTTTAAATTATACAGCTCGTCAGTTTCAAAAATCGCTACTACTTTTTTTAAGTAAATTTTTTTTTATTAAAAACTTTAAAATTTGATGGTTTGTAAAGACTTGAGACTTTTGAGGCTGATTCTTGTTATTCTTTCTTTGTATAAATGCGTTTACGTGGTTAAATTTTGAGATCTCCTGTTTTTTTTTCTATAGAAATAGTCAATTTTGGCATGGAGTATTCGAATCATAATCTAGCAAAGGACAATGTGTTTTCGAAGAAAAGCGCTAATAACACATTTTTAGTTGTTATGGAAAAATCATTCCTTGCACACCACTTTATGTAAATTTGATAATAACTGACTTTAAATTTTTCGGAAACAAACTTCTCTACGCAATATTTTAGGCCACTTCAAATATTCGTAGATTTTTACTGTGTTAACAAATGTAATAATAGTAGTTTATGTCACTATCGTCGAAAGTGAAATATAACGAACGTTAATGCGGTGCGAGGCCGTAGGCCAAGCGTTGCATGAGAGTGGGTTATGTTATGAGACTTTTGACAAAAGTAAATGTTTTAAAAAAATTAGAAAGAATGCTATTGAAAACGTTTAAAAATTTAATGTGGGTACTACATCTATTACTACTATCTACTATCAATTTAAAATCATAGGTTAGTTTACATCACTATACGTAGTTGCTTGCTAGAGTTATTTACATAACTGCACTAACGAACCTATGACAAGAAGCTACATTATAAATAATTTCATTAGATACAATAATTATTGTATCTGAATGTCTCCTTTCAGAGTTAAATTTTGAAGAGAGAATAAAAAGTTTTATACATTACACGCTGCAATATTTCTTTCACGTGCTTTTAGTTTTTGAATGGCTTTGGTTACGCTACTTCCCACATAAAAGCTAAATTTTGCATCTAGTAATGTAGTTGTTGTTACTGTACGTATTACAGGTACAAATGCAAAAACATCTATTTTGTTATTTCCAGTAATTATAAGAGTAATTTTGTTTCTGATTTTTATTGTTTTGAACGTTTTTTTTTTCTCTCTCTGTTAACTTCGATTTTTTTTATATTTGAGTTAGTTGCTAGTCGCTACTTACGTTATTTTTTAAATTTTCTTTCCTATATAAATTGATTTTTTGATTAAACACTTAAACCAGTTCCTATGTTTGAGTTTTATCTGCAGCATCACTGTCTAGTTTATTTTTACAGTTTTGGTTTGCATTTATGTCTGAAAAAAAAAGAAAAAATCATATAGAAAGCGCAATAGATAAAATTATGTAGTTATCTTTTTACAAATACAAAGATTCTTAATAACTAAAGCAGGTACATCATAGAAATATAAAAAACAAGTTTTGAAATCAAGACAATCAATCAGTATTACGAATTATGTTAAAAAACAAAAAACAACTTGGTAAAAACATATGGACACTTACATAAAATATACAATCATTTAACAACAAAAACCATAAAACAAAACAATAAACTCATCGTTTAATTTTGGTGTTCAAAAATTGAGAACCACAAACTGAATGTTGTTTCAGTAAGAACTTTGAGTATCTTTTGCATATGTTTAAGTAGTATCTGCATTGATTAATTGATCTGTCTTTTTGTGGTATGTTTTAGAAAATTTTTACACGTATTTTTTTTCAATAATTCGGAAATATTGCATTTTTTTGCTTAATTCCAAACTATACAGTCAAAACCTTGCTGTAAGTTTTTGCTTTTCACGGCAAAAGTTTTCTGGTTTATCTCATGAATTATCTTTAAAATCCTATTGTTTTAACTTTGAATTTTTATTTAAGATTTCAACTGTACTATTATTTTGGAGTTATTCATTATTAATGAAGACATATTGTAAACTATTTTTTTTTCTTGAGTAGCTTAAGAACCAAAAACTGAAAAAATTAATTTCTGCGTAAAATTAGTTTTGGCAAAATTTGAAATGAGAGTTAAAATATGTTTTCAATCTTTGTAATTTTTAAATTCTTTTTTTAACTGTAAAATTATGTTATCAGCTACTACCCTGCTGCGCTTTACATTTTTGACCAGTTGTTTTGACAGTATAAATGAGAATATGTCTTTTTATATGATTAATGTGTTATATGATTCTTGCAACATCCACATGTGTATAAAATCAAATGCTTAATAAATTTTAAAAAACTGCAGGTATTACGTGGCAAACAACATGTAAAAAAAATGATCAATTGTTAAAGTTAATTAAAAACTACAATAATTGCCACTTCCTTTATATTAGCGATAACATTCTTCATAACTTGTTTTAGTTATGTTATTGATTTTTTGAGAAAACATTTAAAACACAAAATATTAAATTTAAAAAAAGCATAGCATAGCAAAATATAGCCAAAAAAATCGACTAGCTTACCCTCTACGTTGAAGTATTGATTTAATATAGAAACACATCATTACATCTTAAATTATATTATAATTTAACTTATTTTATAATGTTTCTACAGTACTATCTTTCTACTTCTAATTATTAACCAAATTATGCACAGAAGCATTGTAATTTGTAGTTTTTGCAATTGTCTTTATTTGAGTTAAACAAGCAAATTACAAAAGATTTTTTAAAACTTTATTGTACATGTATCATAAATGTTAAATTATTTACCGTAAATGAGTTATGGTGTAATATTTTATTGTATCACGAGCTTTCAAAGCAAGCTTTTCTTTGTTAGGCGACAGTAATAACTAAATTACACCCTGACCTCGAAAGCAATTAATATTTTACTGCATAGAAGCTTTTTAATTGTTTTGAATACAAATTAATTAAATAAATTATAGTGAGTTTTGATTCTAAATATTTATTATATTAAATTTATACAATTTTAATTAAAAATTTTTTGATACGATACGAAACTATTCTTTTGTACTTTAAGCTTTAATTGGATCTTTCAGCAATCACAGTTTTGATTGCGTTCGTTTCAGGATCTGTTTAGAAAGGTAATTAGTTACAATTGGGCAATTTAAACAGTAATTGAAACCAAAATTGTTTTCAACTGTGGTCATAATATTTAGTGATAGTCGTTTCCTTTTAAAACAATTTATTTTACTTAAATTGTGGTTTTAACAGAATGTACGCAATTCTAGAGGTGTCTAAAATCTATAAAATAATCAAACGGGATGAAATCAAAATAAATTGTTACCGTTCTATAAATAGCATTAAAAATAAATATAATGCTTAAACAAACACAGTTATAATTTTTTTAAACCAATATAAATTTAAAACCGGTTAGCATAAACATAACGTTAATTTTATTTAGTGTTAAAATTTTTTCAAGTAGTCGTATTAGAAACGCCTAAGTTTTTATAACATTTTTAAATGGATGTATAATTATTGTTAAATAAAATGCTTTATACTTATGCATTATTAAAACTTTATAATAAGTAGTATAAGAGCTGTAATTATAACACTTTAAACTATCAAGAGAAATTAAAAAAACTTAAAAAGACGCCAACAAATGTAACATAACGCTGAAGGCACTGTTAAAACACTTTTTTTCATTTTGATATTGTATAAAAACTAGTAATTATTATTAACACATTTATAACCGTAATTAATTTTTTACAGGTTGCACAATAAGATCGAAGATGTTCTTGCATCAGACTTTAGAACGACTCTCGTTTGCAATCTTATTACTATGCTTATCTACAACAGCCAACAACGAGCTTTGTAAGTAAAAAAGTTTTTATAAATACAGTTTATTTATGTTTGTTTTGCAGCACAATGCACAATTCCGTTAGGAATGGAATCGGGTGCTATTAAAGACGAAGACATCACAGCTAGTTCTTCGTTTGATAGCGGAAATGTTGGACCTCAACACGGAAGGTAAAGGGTAACATAATTCGTTTAGATTAAATTTTAACTTTAAATTTATTTAGGGTACGCACTGAAACTAATGGAGGAGCATGGTGTCCCCAAACACCGGCAACCGCAGAACCTGAAGAATGGTTACAAATAGATTTACACACAATCCATGTAATTTCCTCAGTAGGAACACAAGGTCGTTTTGGTAACGGTCAAGGCGTTGAATACACTGAAGCATTTATGCTGGAGTATTGGAGACCAAGATTGTCGAAATGGATACGTTACCGCACTTTTACAGGCGAAGAAGTTTTACAAGGAAACATAAACACATATTTGGAGTCAAAAACTCAACTGGAACCACCAATTTGGGCCACAAAGATTAGGTTTTTACCTTATAGTTATCACAGACGAACTGTGTGTATGAGAGTTGAATTATACGGGTGTCGCTGGACGGATGGTATAATTAGTTATTCAATGCCACAAGGAGATAAGCGTAGTCCAAATTGGGAGTTTTACGATACGGTTTATGACGGTTATTGGGATGGTGGTAAATTAAAAGACGGTTTAGGGTTACTAACCGATGGACATACAGGACCCGACGACTTTAAGCAAACGTTCTATGAACATTCCCAAGGTTGGGTAGGTTGGAGAAACGATACCCGAGAACAACGCTTTGTTGAAATTACCTTTGAATTTGATACAATAAGAGATTTTACAGCCGTGCACATATTTTCTAATAATCAATTCACCAAAGACGTGCAGGTGTTTTCAAAAGCCGATGTTATGTTTAGCATCGGCGGAAGAAGATACAAAGGTGAACCAATTACGTACGATTACATCGAGGATCACATTTTCGAATCGCCAAGAAATGTATCTATTAAATTGCATCATCGAGTTGGAAAATTTGTAACCTTGCGTTTGTTCTTTGCGTCTCGTTGGATGTTAGTTAGTGAAATTACGTTTGATTCCGATGCTGTTAAAGGTAATTTTACCGAAGAAGAAGAAGATATACAAGAAAGCATACAACGAGCAAATCCTACATATATTACTGAAGTCAATCGTAAGCACCAAGTAACAGCTGTTGATTCTTCTTCGGATATGGGACAGTATTTAGGTATTGTCGCGGGACTTTTGTCAGTGTTAACTATCTTAGTTGTTTCTGTAGTTGTTTTTATAATAATTCAACAACGACGCCATAAGCACGCAACTGCGCAAACTCAGGTACAAAATAACAGCGAAAAAACGGCTTTGTATTGTGAGCCTAGTATGGGTAGATTAAATATTAGTCCTAGTTATGCGGATGTACGCGACCCGGAATACGCGGTGCCGTTACAATCTCAATCGCGACCAGTACCTAACCTACAAAATATATTTCCAAAACCCCCACCTGTTCCACCAGCACCCGAGCGATACTATGCTGCTACTGAAATATGCAACTCCCGTTTTGTGCCTCCTTCTCCACCATTGTCTACCCCTCCTTTAGCTAGGTTAAACAGACAACCACGTTACGTTTCAAACGTTAATACATATGTTGGACCATAACTTGCTAACGACTTAACTGTGATATATTTTAAGAACTGTAAATTTTTATGTAACTCATTTTTTGTATAATCTTGATACATAATTTCTGCAAGTAATTAGCGATTTTTAAGGCTGATGAAACGTAATAGTATTATTTGTAAAACGTGTGTTTAATTTTTAAATGAAGACAATCTACCACTCCTAAGTGATATGCATAGTTGTCATACCAAAATCTTTATACAGATGTAAATATTGCTTTTGTATATATAATTTTAGTTTGTATTTCGAAATAAGGAATATAATTTATTGAAGTTAAAAAGATTAATGATCCCCGAGCCTTTGTAAGCGGAGCAGAAGAGTAAGTAGTCTTAACACCCACTCCATTATCCAAAAATAGATCTTAAACTCTTAAAGTAATTATTCAATATTACAAAAGATGCTTTAATAAGCGGCGCCTTGTTATTTAAAAAAACTTGTTAATCAGGTTAACGAATGTAAAAAAGACAAAGCGCACACGTAATCGTAAAAAATGTCGTTTGTGTCAGCAAATGCAAACGATTCAATTAAAATAATGCTACAGACAGTTTCTTTCCTCTTTCATCCGCCCTAATTCAATATTACATCCCATCTCGTAACAATAGTGACCTTATCAAATCGACAAAGACCGTAACGAAGAACGTCTGTCGAGGGTTAGTGGTACAACACATTTACACCAGGGCCAACTAAAGTACTTACCCTAATGTATAAAGGGGGAAAGAATTTCTCTACTTTATTTAGAGTACGTTTGTTGGAGCTTTTAAGTGTTGCAAGAACTTGTATAAAAACAGATTTTTTCTAAAATTGTACGATTTTGTTAGTGTTTGTAGATTAATAATTTCAAGAAATTGGTTACAAAATTATTACTCATTTTTGAATAAATTTAGAATTTTTGTGTTAGGCGAGCAAACAGTATGATAAGACAACATTCAAAGCATTTAACACATAATATAGTCTTGCAAAAATAAATTTTATTTTTTGCATTAAACGTAAGTCTAAAAAATTAGTTTTAATACAATGAATGTTAAGCGCATCAATTGTTAAACTTCAATGTATATATAAAGTTTAATTGTTATACTAGTACTGCCATCTGTAAAGACGATTGCTTAATTACGGTTATTTAAAAAACTTTATACGCTTTAAAATTGCTATAAGACAGTAGACGTAGTAATGCAAACCTAAGTGAGAGTCATATCGGTGGTCTAAGAAATGTCAAAATTAATAATATTATAATCGATTACTAGCAAAAAAAAATTGTTAACTGAATAACACTATTGGCAGTTTTATATATATTTAATAAAATTAAATTTTTACTTAAAATGAGTTTGACATTACTTTGTTGTCATTGATAACTTGCCACTGATCTAAATTTTTTTTATATTATAAAATTTAGATAATTTTTTTTTCTTACTTACGTAACATAAAATTTATTCAGAACGGTAGCATAATTTTAGATGATTTATAGCAGTGGATTCTACGATACTCCAGCATGCCACCAAACGTATGAGTAGAACGCCGCAAACTATCTACGTCAGATACATTTTGTCATCTACATTTGCTCTTACTTACTTACTCTTTTTCTAAATTTATTTAACTGTATTTAACAAAAAAAATTTGTAGAAACCTTAATATTATTTTATTACAAGAGAGATTCGATTTCCAAAACTTCAGTGTAAATGGAATTGTATACTATTTTGCCATAAACAACTAACCCTGCCAATTATAATTAATAAATTGGTACATGCAATTTTTTTTTTGTATAGTCAATTTTGGCATTTGCACCGTTAGAATGCATGGAACCAAAAAGATTTGAAGAATGGCGGGCGTGTGTTTTTAAATTGCGTTGCAGTTACTGAATAGAAAACACATTTTAAATTAAAAATTTTTTTTGGTAATGCAGTAACTATACTGAGATATTCTCGGTCTACGTTATTTTGTCAAATTAACTTTACACTTGAATTTAAAACTTTTTAACGAATACGTATAGAAAAAAACTTCAGATTCAAATTTGCGTTCTAGTGTAACAGGAATAATAAACAAGACACGTATTACTTTGCAGCATAGATTACGTTCAGTAGTAATTCCAAAGCTTTTAGGGCTTCGGACGCATATACTATTTAGGGTTCTTCCTCTCAAATCGACACGCATATATCCACCCAATTTTACGAAAATGCAAGTCCGGGTCCCCGTGGTTGCCAGGGTCCGGGCACGCTCCCGATGCGTCCGTACTGTAAAACAACACTGATTACGTTGAAGCTAGAATTTTCAACATCTGCATCCAAACATTGTTAAGTTACATTTTACAGACACAAAAACCACATAACAACTCGGGTAAGTATAAATAATCATACATGTATAAAATGTTGTCATTGCCAAGAAGCAATTACGGTTTTTAAAACGTAATGCACGTAGCTTTTACAAAATAATGTTAGTTGTTGACGTATTATTTAAACTAGCTGCTCCCAAAGCGCTACCTCGTTTCGACAAAGAAATTGCTTGCAACTCTCCGTTTTCTGCTACTATTGTAATTTTGATCTGCTTCTCCACTAAAATTAACAATAGAAAAACTCTGCGTTGCAAAACACGATATCTTTCTTTCTGTTTCTATAATGTTGTATCATATTTGAAAAGCGCTGCTTGCTACTAGATGGCACTATATAGTCTTCTAAAAGTTTAAGTTTAGCTTTATAAAAGCACCAAAGTGCAATAAAACCTTAGTTTCAAATAGTGCGTGCATTGAGAGGAGTGTAATACCAAATAAATATTTTACGTGTTAAGATAAACTACAAATTTTGTATACATTATTAAAAAATTGCATAATTATCTACGTCTAGAAGAGACAGTATTAAGAACAATTGATAGAAATGCATAAGATTTGCTGATGATATGGTGCTATTTGCTGAAAGTAAATCTGACTTGTATTAAATGCTCAATGAGTAGAACTTAAAGTGAGAAGAATATGGAATTTAGATCAGTAAAAGTAAGAGAAAATTAATGGTAATAAGTAGAAAGAAAAGAAGGATAAGTATAAAAATTGATAGAGAAATAATAAAGAAAGTAGAAACGAAACATTTGACCAGCATCACCAGCATAAAATGCACAGAAAACATTAACTTAAAAATTTAACAGAATGAAAAAAGTCATATGCTGACTAAATATGTTGCTCTATATAGAACCTAAACATTTAAAAGGAAGACAAAAAAGGCTTGAATTGTTTGAAATGTAGACATATAAGAAGATAGAAGGCGTTACATGAAAAGATAGGATTACAAAAGAAAAAATGGTAAAAAAATTGGGAAAGAAAGAAAAAACATAACTTAAAGAACACTAAAGTAAACGACGACAAAAAAACGAATCCCTTGACTTTCAGATTTCATAGAAATTAGTAATGACCCCTAAGTAGATATCATAAAGGGCAAAGAACAATTCGAAATATTTTAATCTATATTTATATTAGGACACACAATGAACTTATAATCTTAATTATTTGTTGATGAGAGTTTCAACAGAAACAAAACAAAACGAATTACATAAGACTGTCTAAAGTACTTTGCGTGGCTTCGAATATTACACTTTTTCTGTTTTGCCCTGGTAATGAATTGCAAAAACAGCTCTGCAAAAACAATGGGTAAAGTAAAACAACTGTAGGCGTTACTCCAGAAACAAATAATAGTTTTAGTTTAACTTCTTCGGGGAAAAAATGAACAAGCATACAAAAAAGAGTACAAAAAAACGCTGTAAATAAAAAGAAAAGCAAATCTCATTAGTAAGCTTAAATACCAAAAAGTAAAAAAATCATCTACGCCGTAGAAAGGTTTTTTCCAAAATAAATGTAAAAAATTAGGCCAAAGGCAAATTTAAGCGTTTTCTAAAATTTTCGAAGTATGTGAGAAGCGAGCTAATCCGATTTTTGTTGATGTGGTAACTGCGACACAAAAACGCTAATAAATTTCAAGGCACAGAAATGCTCGTTTATTAAATAACAAAAGTGAAGTTAATAGAAACATACATTTAACGGCTACGCTACAGTTTTAGCGTCTATATGACTCCAACATTTTCTTCCTTCTTATCTTTTTAAAAAAGAAAAAATTACGTAGATGAATTATACAAACAGACGTTAAATGGTGACATAAGCAAATCGTAATTGAACTTTATTATTGATTATTACTAAAGAGCGAATAGTAAGACAAGAAAAAATACTAAAAACGGTAGCATAAAAAGCATATTAAACCTGCCAAAAAGGCAATAAAAAAAGGCACAAATATCTATTAAAATTTACAGTTTATTTTCTTGTTTTACAATGTTTATTAGGTGCTATTATTTTCCCAAGCACAAATCAAATATTTTTCAATATCTTAACCAAGAATCTGTTGCCTTTTATCATTTAAAATATTTTTATAGAAGGAAAAAGTTCTTCCGACATCACAAGATATTAGTGGAGCAAATTTTAATGCCAATGTTTCCGTTATTGTTAAAGATATTTTTTGTTGATCTTCTATAATGTTTTTTAACAATGGTTGTTTCATAGTTTTTTTAATATTTTTTAAATGTAAACCACTACCCAAGTGTTGTATTACATGGTACTTTTTAGTATCACCGATCTAAAATAATAGGTACATATACTAGTAAATAAAAGCATTTAAATTAAGATAATACCAACTTACTAATTTTGAACAAATATGACAAAAAAGGTTTTCCCCGTCGGTTGTTAAATTATTGTCCAATTGACTCCACTTGTAACAATTTTCAAATTTTGATTGTTTATTAGGTGGCATTTTTTAAAACTTACTCACAGCACAACAGCAATAGACTATCACAGTGTAACAATATCACAGGTATTTGTAATAAACAAAGAATATTTTAGTAATGTGTTTCAGTCATTAAAGGAATCCCACCGGACAGAATTAAAATTATCTATCTATATTTGTTTGCTTTACTTAGGTACTGAATAGACCTATAAAATATAATTCATTCCGAAATCTTTCCGGTTTTGTAAATATTGTTCTGTTAAGCCTGTCATTGTACATAATCCTAGTATAAATTTTTACAACAGTTCTTCTCTATAAGCGGCTTTCGTATTTAATCTTTTCACTAATGTTTAACAAAACATGAAAATCCCTGTTGTTATTTATAGGTTCGTGGTAAGACCTTTTGAGCAAAACATGTTGATTATATTATTGTACGTAATTTAAGTATTTCTGTAATACGTTATTGTCATCTACCTATTAAAACACTGTTTACAAAAACTTTTCAAAATTTATATGTAAAAAGGCAATATAAAATAATACTCTTTAAAAAGACAAAAAAGACAAAAAGTTACACAAAAAGGCAAAATAGGCAGGCTCCAGGCATTTCCTTGACTGCCCGCTCTTTAGTAATAACAAAGAAGTACTAGACGCATTTAAGATAAATTACAAATTTTGTATACATTTTTGAAAATTGCAGAACTATCTACGTCTAGAAGAGACAGTATTAAGAAGAAATGCCAACTTTAAAACAATTGATATAAATGCATAAGATTTGCCGATGATATGTTGTTATCTGCTGAAAGTATTAAACGCACAATGAGTTGAACTTAAAGTGAGAAGAATATAGAACGAAGATCAGTAAAAGTAAGACAAAATTAATGTTGATAAGCAGAAAGGAGAGAAGAATAAATATAAGAATTGATAGAGAAATAATAGAGAAAGTAGAAACGTTTAAATATTTGACCAGCATCATCAGCATAAAATGCACAGAGAACAAAATTTAACAGAAAGAAAAAGGTCATATGCTTGATAAATGTTTTCTGTAAAGTGTTGCTCCATATGGAACCTAAACATTTAAAAAGAATATAAAAAGCCTGGAATTGTTTGAAATGTAAGAATAAGATAGAAGATAAAAAGATACAAGGCGTTACATGAAAAGATAAGATTACAAATGAAAAAATAGTAAACAAAATTGGAAAAGAAAGAAAAAACATGACTTAAGGAAGACTAAAGTAAACTACGTCAGAAAAACGAATCCCTTGACTTTCAGATTTCATAGAAATTAGTAATGAATCCTAAGTAGATACGATAAAGGGAAAAGAACAATTCCAGATATCTTAATCTATATTTACATTAGGACACACAATGAAATTATATTCTTAATTATTTGTTGATGAAAGTTCCAACAGAAGCAAAACAAAACAAATAACATAAAACTGTCTAAAGTAACTTTGTAGAGTTTGCAACGTTTTATTTCATTTTATTAGAATTACATGCAGCTTAAGTTCAGAGAAACTCAATTTAGCATGCAAGAGATTTGAAATTAAATTAAACAATATCAGGAATATTAGTAAATTTACAATAATGTTAAAAGTTGCGAAAATTTGCGTGACTTCGAATATTACACTTCTTCTGTTCTGCCCGAGTTATGTAATCGCAAAGACAGCTCTGGGTAAAGTAAAACAACTGTAGGCGTTACCCCAGAAAAAAAATAATAGTTCCAGTTTACCTTTTTCAGGGAAAAATAAACAGCATACAAAAAAGATTACAAAAAAAACCTGTAAATAAAAAGAAAAGGAAATCTCATTAGTAAGCTTAAGAACCAAAAAGTAAAGAAATCGTCTTCTACGTCGTAGACAGTTTTTTTCCAAAATACTTGTACAAAATTATGCCAAAGTCGAATTTTAGCGTCTTCTAAACTTTTCGAAGTATGTGAGTAGCGTGCTAATCCTATTTTTTGTTGATGTGGTAACTACGGCACAAATTTTCCTTACTAAAACGCTAAGACATAAATGCCCGTTTATTAAATACACAAAAGTAAAGTTAATAGAAACATACATGTAACTGCAGCGCTACAGTTTTAGCGTATGTATAAGGCTCCTACTATTTCTTCCTGTTTTCGGAAAAATTACAACGAAAGATTGTAGGTTAGGAGTAAAATTTCTTCATGTTTTACTAATAAAGGCTAATAATTAACAGACAAATTGTTTTAAATAAACCACAATGGGTTGTTTGTCGAAAAGTTTTGTCCAAAAAAAGACCAAAAAATCGATATGTAGTTTTTTTAATAAAAATTAAAATTTTTGTTACAAGAAACAAGAAAAAACATTACTAACAAGTTGTCGAGTTGCTAAAGCTAGTAACAGAGGCGGATTTACTACAAGTCAAAATTCGGCAATCGCCAGAAGCAAAAACTCAAAAGAAACGCCAAGACAATAAAAATTATAAAAAAACAATAATAAAAAACATTTATTCGAATAGAATCGAATGTAAATTTAACAGATACTAATAATAAACTGGTCTGGCAACCCTGCTTTTGTATGTAAATACATAATTTTGCGTTTTCCCGACCCTGCACGACGCAGCCAGCAGTTTTACTGCCATCAAAATTGTTGCACTGTTGCTGTGATGTATTGTATAAGTGCTATTAATAATCGATATCTATGTTGATTGGTGAGCGGCGTGCGCATGGTTTGTTAGAAATTAGAACGAATCCGGACGAGTAGAAAACGATTTAGAAACATTTAGTTTTTTCTGTTTTTTGTGCTTATTGATTGAAATGATCATAGTTTTGCTTTTAGTAACAACGTGATAATATGTCTAGTTTATATTACAAAAAATTAAGTAGCGTTCAAAAGCGAACACTTGAAAAGAAGAAACAGAAAAGAGAAGAAGAATTTCTCAAGAAAGTTCCAAAATTAGATACTTTCTTTATGAAAAACACAATTAAGAATAAGGCCAAAAATATTAAGTTCAATTTATATTGTTAAGAAACAAAATGTAACCAAATTGATGTTTCTAATGTAAATTGAATCCGAATCCGAAAGTAAAACCTAATCAAAAAATTACTCATTCTAAATATTGTTTGGGTTCGATCTATATTCAATCCACATTAAAAACAAAAATACAGCTGTCCCTCGATAATCCGACAGTTAAGGGACCGAGAGAGTGTCGGATTACCGAAAATGTCGGATTACCAAAAATGTCATATTATCAAAGATGTTTTATTCTTAATGCGTTTGAACACAATGAAGTTAAAAAAAAAAGAAGAAACAGTAAAGGTACATGTAATTTATTAATACCAGGATACAAAATGACAGTACATGTAAGTTTTTAAAAAGAAATACGGAAAGAAATTTAAGTAAAATCTACAATATGTATGTACATACATACATATGTATTTACACATTAAAGAAGTCTGTGATTTTCTTTTGTTTCTTCGCACGCAGGCAGTCCGTCATTGCTTGTTCTTGAATACCTTTTAACATCAAAATATTTGAAAAGTCTAATTCTCTCTCCTCACACCAACGAAGCAAAGTTTTCGTTGCCGATAACGCTTCATCGCAGCTGACGGTGAAGTTTTTCTCTGGCACTGCCTCCTCGTTCACTTCGTCATCTACTGTCATGACTTCCTGGATTATTTCTGGTTCTGATACATCATAAGCAAGGTTGTCCTCAATAATCCATGTTCTGAATTCCTCACTTGATGCTGGCGGAAGTTTCACTTCGTTACAAATTTCAAGTGCAGCCTCCAAAATAGATTCAGAATCGTTGGAAGAAGAGTATCATGTTGTAAGATGTGGGTTGTTAGGCCAAATATTCTTCCAAGATTTTATCAAGGTTGTGCTTTTTAGTTGCTGCCAAGCAAATGCTGCATTCAAAATCGCATCCTTAATGTTAAAGGATTTCAAAATGGCTGCAATGTCATCATTAGGTTGACTGACAATATCCATTAAAAGGCGCTTTTTGTAATGTGCCTTGAGAGTCTTTATGACGTTTTGGTCCATTGGCTGGATCAAAGCGGTCGTGTTTTTGGGCAAGTACATTACCTCAATGTAACCATCGGCAGTTTTAATTTTTAATTCATCCTTGTCAGGGTGTCCGGGTGCGTTGTCAAGCAATAGAAGGGCTTTCACTGGTAACTTCTCCTTTTTTAGTTCTTGCTTAACTTGAGGGACAAAGCTTTTAAAGTACTGTGGCTGATAGCGACAACATCGCTTTCATTCTTTTGGTAGTGAGATGGCAACATCAACGGTTGGCGTACCTGGGGATGAAAAGGAAGTCGCTCTCTCATTCTTCTTCGTCAGCTTTCAAAGAGTGCACGTCGTGATTAGAATTAGTACCTCATGTACAAGTCATAAATTCATTGTAAATATTATTTTTCTTAATTCTTGTAAGTTACTGTAAATAAAACCTTTAAAAGTAACATTGGTGACCCCGACGTGATCGTGAAGGAGTTTTAGACAATTACAGAAAACACGTGGTTCCGTAAAGTGAAAAAACCGCGTCGCTTTCGTCGAACTACGAACAAGGTCAGTGCATTAAACTTTCTAGTAATAGTGATTATTCTGTGCGAACTAATAATAATGGCGGAAGAAAATATGGCGAGTCCAATAGGTCCAATAACGAGTCAAACAACCGAAATCGCAAGAGTTTCTGTAAAACTACCACAAATATGGGGTCGCAATGTTAAAATATGGAAGATGCAAGTCGAGGCTCAATTTGAAACTTCTTTCATAACATCTGAGAAAACAAAATTCAACCACGTTCTCGCCGTGTTAGATCCGGATGTAGCAGAATTAATATCCGATTTTTTAGCTCAACCATTAACCGCAACACCATATAAAGACCTCATGAACCGCCTTATAGCCGAATTTGAGGAATCTGAGGGCCGAAAAGTGACTAAATTATTAACAGAGTTGGAGCTGGGTGACAACAACCATCTCAATTACTTCGAGAGATGCGATCTTTAGCTGGCACACAAGTTAACGATGAGTTTTTAAGGACAATATTTATACAGCGCTTACCAATTAATGTTCGTTCTATTTTAGCTTCTAGCAGCGATCAATTAGACAATTTATCAGGCATGGCAGATAAAATTATGGAATTTTCATCACCACAATTCTCAGCGGTGCATTCCATTAATCCTCCTGAACCATCACAAACAGATCGGTTTACTAAATTAGAGGCACAAATTTCTGAACTGACATCTATAATTAGTGAATTAAAGACTCGCTCACGTTCTCAATCGAGAAATCGTCAAGGTAATTTCAGGCGTAGGTCATCTTCCCATTCTAAAAGTTGTTGGTACCACAATCGATTTGGTAGCAGAGCTAATAAATGCATCGCACCCTGTACATTTAAACCGACCGAGTCGTCGGAAAACTGTTAAGCCACTCACTTGATGCGGCAAGAGATGAGGGCTCTTCTAGTTGCCGCTTATTTGTGTATGATCAATATTCAAACAAAAAATTTTTAATTGATTCTGGAGCAGATATTTCTGTATTACCTCCTACTATGGTTCAGCGTAAATGTCCATCTAAGCGGACCTTATATGCCGCTAATGGATCTTCTATTTTAACCTTTGGAGAGCAGTTAATTAGTTTAGATTTAGGATTACGTCGCAAATTATGTTAGCCTTTTATAATTGCAGATGTGCAACACCCAATTATTGGAGCTGATTTCATTAGTCACTTTGGTTTACTGATCGACATTAAAAATAAACGTTTGATCGACACGTTTACTAAAATTTCGAGACCTGGTTCAACACCATCACCTGAACATGTATCAACAGTTCATTTGATTGACCCTGTTCACAGGTATTTTAGCTTACTCCAAAAATTTCCGCAATTGTTTAAAGAAACTCCTGGCAAGTATCCTGATATTCAATATTTTCACACCATTTCAACTAGAGGTCCTCCCATTACTGCTAAAGCTAGAAGATTACCTCCTGAAAAACTAGCACAAGCCAAACTGGAATTTCAGCATATGCTAGATTTAGGCATTTGTAGGCCTTCTAAAAGTAATTGGTCAAGTCCGTTGCATCTTGTACCAAAAAAAGATGGATCATGGAGACCCTGTGGCGATTATAGAAGTTTAAATGCCATAACTATTCCCGACAGGTATCCAATTCCACATTTGCAGGATTTTAATACTCAATTAGATGGTAAAACTATCTTTTCTAAAGTAGATATTGTAAGGGCGTTTCATCACATACCTGTATCGGAGGAAGATATTCCCAAAACTGCAGTAATCACACCCTTTGGGTTGTTCGAATTTCTCAAACTTCCTTTCGGTTTAAAGAATGCTGCACAAACATTCCAGAGATATTTGCATTCAATCTTGAGATCGCTAGATTTTGCTTACTCTTATCTGGACGACATTTTAGTAGCTTCTTCATCGGAGAAAGAACATGAATTACATTTGACAAAACTTTTTACAACTTTCGAACAGCATGGGATTTGCAATAATTCATCGAAATGTGAATTTAGTGTCGCTGAAATTTTGTTTTTAAGTTATAGAGTTAATAAATTCGTAATATATCCTCTTACGAAACCAGTGAAGGTTATTCAGGAATTTTTACTTCCAGACACCATCAAAAAGCTTAGAAGATTCTTAAGTCTTGCTAACTTCTATCGGTGTTCCCGTCCTCATTCTGCTGTGAACCAGCAACTGTTGTTCGACTTGTGCCAAAGTCCAAGAAAAACAGACAAACGAAAAGTCAAATAGACTTCTCAATCTTGAGAAGCTTTTGATCGTTTGAAACAAGAACTAGCAAATGCTACTCCTTTAGTGCACTTATCAGCTGAATTGCCTTTAGTTTTAAGTGTGCATGCTTCTGATTTTGCCATTGGTGCTTCCCTTCAGCAACTTCGAAAGAATAATCTCGAGCCATTAGGTTTCTTTTCTAGGAAACTTAGCAAATCACAGGTTTTTTACAGTACGTATGACCGTGAACTGTTAGCTGCTTACCAAGCAGTTAAATATTTTCGACATAATTTGGAAGGTCGTACATTTACCATTTATACAGACCATAAACCATTAATTTATGCGTTTGAGCAACGTCCTGAACGAGCAAGTCCTAGACAGCTACGACATCTTGATTATATTGGACAATTTACTACTGACATAAGGTATATACCAGGTTCGTCTAATGTCCCAGCTGACATTATGTCTCGTGTTGAAGTTATTCAGTTGTCATCCACCATTTCTCTACAACAGATTGCTGAAGCTCAAGTATCATGCGATGAACTCAAACATCTCATGGCGTCAGAATCCTCTTCTTATAAATTCCAAAACATACATCTGGATTGTGGATTAACGCTTATTTGCGATTCCTCTACTGAAAAACTTCGCCCTTTTGTTCCCTTCGCTTATCGTAGACAAATTTTCGATTCATTACATAATATGTCTCACCCTGGCATAGCAGCCTCAGTTAATCTTGTGCAGCAAAGGTTTTGTTGGCCTAGACTCAAACGTGATGTGTCACTATGGGCTAAAACTTGCATCGCTTGTCAACAGAGTAAGATATGGAAACACACTTCCAGTGCAATTGGTGTTTACACACCAACCACAAGAAGATTCTCCCACATTAACGTTGATATCGTGGGACCACTACCACCATCACAGGGATATCGATACCTACTAACAATGATCGATAGATTTTCTCGTTGGCCTGAAGCTGTTCCAATAATAGACATCACCGCCGAAACTGTTGCTAATGTAGTTTATTGCAACTGGATATCGCGTTTTGGTGCTCCAAAATTTATCACAACTGATAGAGGCAAGCAGTTCGACTGTCAGCTGTTTACGAGTTTAACTCGTTTAACTGGAACAGAGCACAACAAAACTACTGCATACCACCCAGCAGCAAATGGGGTTATTGAACGTTGGCATCGAATCCTCAAATCAGCGTTAAAAGCTAAGTTAAATCAAGATTGGGTCTTCACCTTACCATCGGTAATGCTAGGACTTCGATCTTATATCATCCCGGAACATCAAGCTACACCTGCAGAAATTGTTTATGGTGAAACCATTAGACTTCCGGTAGATATGTTTGAAGATTCACAGCCACACGATACACCACTGTTCTTAGACAAATTGAGAAATCATGTTCAAAGTCTACGTCCAGTACCATTTCGACATCACTGCAAAAAAAGCATATTTGTTCACCCGGACCTCATGGAATCTTCACATGTTTTTATTCGGCATGATGCAGTAAAAAAACCATTACAGCCGGCATATGATGGACCTTTCAAAGTAGTTTCACGTAACCAAAAAACGTTTAAACTGCTGACTACTCATGGCGAGGAAACAGTTTCTATCGAAAGGCTAAAACCTGCATTTATCTTACGTGATGAAGATTCAATCCGAAATGGAAATCAAGAATTTCCGCAATCAACACCATCTACGACAGAAGCAGCAACGCCTCAGCCACCAACACATCTTCAACCCAACATTCAGAAAACTACAAGATGCGGACGTCAGGTACGGTTCCCTACCAGATTTCAAACCGACGTTATCACTGGGGAGGGAGTATGTGGCTGATAGCGACAACATCGCTTTCATTCTTTTGGTAGTGAGATGGCAACATCAACGGTTGGCGTACCTGGGGATGAAAAGGAAGTCGCTCTCTCATTCTTCTTCGTCAGCTTTCAAAGAGTGCACGTCGTGATTAGAATTAGTACCTCATGTACAAGTCATAAATTAATTGTAAATATTATTTTTCTTAATTCTTGTAAGTTACTGTAAATAAAACCTTTAAAAGTAACAGTACCAATCATGAAAAACCTCTTTTGTGACCCATGCACGGCTTTGACACATGTAGGTTACTGGTAAGGATTCGACCTTTACGTTTTGTAACGCACGTGGGTTTTTTGATTTACCAACAACTAACAGTTTTAACTTGTGAGTTCCTGAAGCATTCGCACATACCATCAGAGTGATTCTTTCTTTTTGTAATTTTCTTCCAGAAACTTTCTTTTCATCTTCGGTTACAAATGACTTTGTTGGTAGCTGACGCCAATTCAAGCCGGTTTCATCGGCGTTATAAATTTGTTCAGGAACTAGGCCAAGTTTATTGATTTTTGCGTCCAATTTTCCAATGAATTCCTGGATTTTAGACTCGTTAGCAGACACTTTTTCGCCACTCATCTGCATAAATCGTATACCATGGCGTTTTTTGAAGTTTTCAAACCACCCGTGACTAGCTTTGAAGTCAGTTTTCTTTGTTATTTCTTGGTAAAAAAACTGGGCTTTTTGTTTCAAAATGTCTCCTGAAATAGGTGCATTCCGGTTTCGCTGCTGTTTGAACCAAATGAAAAGAGCGTCTTCGACCTCGGGCAACTTGCTAGTCTTAAGAGTTTTTCTGTTCCTAGGCTCATCATCAACAGAATTTATGAATTTTTTAATTTTTTCCCTATTTTTCACAATATCGTAGACAGTAGGTCGTCCAATGTCATACTCTTTAGATATTGCACTCGGAGTTTCACCACGGTCTATTCGTTTAATAATTTCCCATTTTTCAGATAAACTTAATGTTTTATGTTTACGTTTCACACTTATGCTTGCCATTTTTACACTGTCACTACACGCAATCACACTGTCAAAACGTAACACAAAGCAATAGTAAATATGTATACATACTTTCCGTCCGAAACTATACAACACAACTGCTGAACTAACTCACTTGACTGATCTGTCCCCACAGAGCGGAGGGAGGAGGATTCATGTCACTGCAAGTTTGTTTTGCTTCCTGCCGGAGCGGTGGGAGGGAGATGCATGTTGCTGCCTGTAGCGCGTCGGACTACCGAGTACGTCGGATTAAAAAGTGTCGGATTATCGAGGGACAGCTGTATTAAAATATAGGGTTCATATTTTTAGGAAAAAGTGGACACGTACATGTTGACATAAGTAAGTGTTTAACTTTATTAGATAACTCTCCTAATTCTTTAAAAAAACAAATAAAGAAAAGAACGCCAAATAAACGTACTTAACTAACACCGACACATTCGTATCATTAATTGAAGTAGTTGATCACTGTTCTGATTTTGTCCAATTTGATCCTGCAACGTGGAACATTAGTGACAGTTTAATTAATATGATTAAAAAATTGTCTTTAATTTTGGATTTGGATAAGCTTGATTTCAAAAATTTAAAGATAATTTATGAACAGAAATCCAGATATTGTTACATGCAAAAACTGTTAAGACGAAAATTGCCTGTACAGCTTTTGACAAAAGTAATGTCCCTCGGACACATAGGCAACCAAAACATCAGGTTCACGATCGTAAACGAAGATTTAAAAATAAAGACGCATGAAGGACGATTAGATGTTGCGTTGCGCTAATTTGCAATGGTAGTATTGCTAACAGGCAAAAGTGATTCACAATAACAACTTTGATAAGGTGGAATTTGTATTACCTCTAAGTGACGTAGCATCGCAAATATATTTACAAAGCTTAAAAAATAGATATTACCTGTATTAGACCAAAAATCTAATTAAATTCAATTCAAAAACGCAAATAATAAATTGCTCTACGGGCGACAATATTACAAAATAATGTTCACATTTATAATTAATAAAAAAATATATATCTTGTCTTTAATATTTAATAATTTCGTTTTAAGCGGCAATTGTGAATTTTGAATTTGTGACAATAAATTAAAGGCGCATTATATTTGCATAATTTGATTACGGTTTCCGACAAAATAGATTCTATATGGTCTACCTATTTATATTACCTTTTTGAGCTGAACAGCCTAGATTCTATCTATATCAATCACTTAAATTAGCCAAAAGGAAAAAAAGTACTTTGATTTTGAACTAAAAAAATAAAAATTCTATATAAAGGAAATAGCTTAGAGCACCTTCGATAACATAGATAATGACCAAAAACGAGATAATTTATTGTTAATACGTTTAAAAATACTTAAAAAACTATTTTATTTCTTATTTGTTTTTACTTACTTTGCAATACACAAAATTTATTATTTACTAGTCATTCAAAAAATCAGTTTTTTATTTATTATTTAATAAAGTAAAATATTTTAATGTTTTTTTTATAAATTTAGTTATGTTATTATTCGTAATATCGTAGTTGTAAATTTTTATTGTATTACTGAATGCATTCAAAATTATTTTTTTAATTGATAAAAAATCTTTCTTTTTTTCAAACTATGCAATAATACAATAAAATCTTCATCATGTAAAAAAATGATACATTAATTAATGGATTATCAAAAATAATGCATCATTTACAACGCTGTAATAATTCACACAATCGTTGCATTTGGATTTGATACCGCTAGATAAATTTATTGTGCTGTATCTTGTGCAAAAATCAGTTGTATCACAAAACATCAAAGTGCTGACGCGAACTGAGATTAATGCTTATAGAATATACTTTAGCTTTATATCAATTGAATCGATTAAAGGTTTCTTACCTAAAATGTGAAAAGTGGTTTATGAGTGTATACGTGTAATTATAAGTGAGAAAAAAAACGTCTAAAAATAAAGTTATAGATAAGCGCATACCATACAGACGCCTATCAGTATATCTTTTTTTTACCTTTTTTGAACTTTCTTTTATTTGTCACTGTTAAAATGTTTTGTTTTAGAATAAGTCTCTTAAAACTAGACTTCTGGGAAATCGCTAGTATCTTTGAAGACCATAGGAAAAATAGTTGCGCTATGGGAGATAACGGAATATTATGCAAACAACCATCTTTACGTTTTCAAACAAAAGGAAGATAAAACACAAAATGTTCTTTAAGATTAAATCTAATTTTTACTTTAGCTAATCCACGTATTTTTATGACGGAAAATCGTTTATAAAATTCTGATTTTGTTTTAATGCTTACTATATTTCATCACAAACATTTCTTTTTCTCAAAAGCGGAAGTGTGAAGGAAATTTTTGTACTGTTGTATATGTTTAATAATTGTTTAATAGCTTTTTTCAATAATTGAATAATATATACCAATATGCACGACAAATTTGTTTGGCGCGGTGTCCATCTCACAAAAACAAGATTTTTTTATTCTATAAACCTATGTAATCAAAGAAATAAACTTAGTTTTTTTCTCAGGAAATAAAACGATCATCGTTTAGTGTTAATTAAGAAATACTTTAATAATGAATGCGTACAACTAACGCCAGGGCATTGCAAACTATTATTACTTTTTTGGCAATCAATTTCAACTGATTAAGCGTTCATAGCATTGATATGAGACATTAATTTGTTAATTTGATGGGAATGATTTACATCAAAGAGTCGATTGTATGCATTGGTTAATATTAATTTATTTATTGAAATAGAATACTTCAAGATAAAAATTGAGACATTTGCTTATTGCAGGAAATTTTTTGAAATTCCTCAAATATAATAACGACATTTAGGTTTTTATTTGGCGTCATAATCGAATTAAGAGAAATTGCACTTATATTTTACGACTCCCTTATTTTTTGTAGTCAACGCAAGTTTGGAGATGGATCCGAAGGGAACAAAGAGAGCCGAAAATAATCGTCTCTTACAAACGAGAAAACGTACTGGACGACGCCGAATTTTAAACCATAATAACGAGAACAACATAAGGCAATGTTGCGCAGAAAGACCATTTTGCACGTCTACCATGATTAGAGATAATCTACATAGCTTACTTGGAAATATCAGGACTGAGGTTAGGAAATTACACAGTATTGAAATTCACAGTCGCATTCCTGCCAGAAAGCCACTGATAACGAAAGAACATGCCCGACGTCGAGCACAATTTTGTCAAGCCAACGCAAGACGAAATTGGCAGCTTGTAATTTTTAGTGACGAAAAAACATTTTGCTATTCGGAAGATTTCCAAAAAACACTGTGGAGAGCGAATAGTACCAGATACAATTTTGAAAATATCCAACCCATAAAACGCATTAGACGTATAAGTATAGGTTATTGGTGCTGGATGAGCCAAGCATGTCTGGGGGAGCTTGTCCAAGTAAACTCAGGGTTTCGTCTGAGGAATATGTGTCCATACTAGAAGATGTTATGTTACCATCGGTTAGGGCAATTTATCCAGAAGGCGAAATAGTTTTCGTTCAAGGCAACTCTCCATTCATCGAAGACGACTAGTTCGAGAATGGTTCGAACAACATCCAGAGATACACGTCATAGAGTGGCCAGCCAGGTCTCCAGATCTTATCCCCATCGAAAATCTCTGGACAGCTGCTGTGCGTGAATGGGAAAATAACATCATGATTTGAAATATAGACCAACTTCACGCAAATATTATGCGTACTTGGAATACTCTACACCTGAATAATATTGGTAATAATAAGATTGGTAAATACATGCCTGCTCGCATTCAAGCTTGTATTGAATCCGATTGATACTACACAAAATATTAATTAGCCTTTATTACTTTTCCTTGTTCAACTTAAACAAAAAATTAACACATTAATATTATGTTTAATTTTTAATGTTAGGGTGTTCATCATTAATTTTTTGTTTAATTTGCCTTTACTTACATTTATATTACATGTCCATAGATAATTGATATGTAATAAAACAATAATAATTTAATTCTTATTAACCAAAATATAAATGAGTTACATTCATATTCTGATTAATACTTTACACGTAAATTTTTTTGATGCTAATTTCTCTGTTTAGATCAATTTTATAACTAAATAGATGAATTAACTACAAATCGCGGGACCACGACCATGTCGTGCCAATTACTTTCACATTGATTATCAAATCGCGGTATGATGTATCTGTAATTAAAATATTTTGATTATCTCATTTCCATACTATTTCAATCTTCCATAAAGTATTAATGTTATGTATGGAATATCATTGATAAACGTAAACTTGTAGTTTGTTTTAAACGTTTCATAACCAGCTTATCGATATTACATTCAATTATCTTCTCTTATATGAAAAGTAATTTGCTTATATTTATACACCACAATTATGTAACTTTCATCTGTTATCTTTAACTACCTAAATTGTTACAATTTAGCTATAATATATTTAAGCCAAAGGATGGCATTTGACAGGCCAAATTAGTGACTGCATGTTAATATTTCAATCTTCAATTAGCCAATTATGTGAGAGGTTGGTGACATTTGTCAGTTTATTTCTTATCTTCAGTTTAAGTCATTTCTACAATTTAGTGCAATAGGGAATTCAATCAACTTTCATATTACGAATTGTATATTTTATAAATAAGTTGTAATTTTTAGTATAACTTAAATATGGTTACATGTTATATTGCATATATTGTTCATACTACCTTTCATTCCTGCAGAAACATCTTTTCTGTAAGTTCACTTTACGTAGTTTATTCATCTTAGTTAAATTAATATTTTTTCTTTACATTATGTTTCTCTTTTTTGCTACGATGTATTTTAATAAAACGATTACATATTTATTCTTAAGTCGATTGTCGTTTATGTGATAAATTATTTTTATGCGCAAATATCTAGTTGTATATCTTAATCATCTCAATTCCTTGCATAACTATAAATTGTACTTATTGCTTTTAAAATAAAAAAATATGTTAGTAACTTCGCGTAATAAATAATTACACTGTGTGAAGAAACCACTGTTCAAATTTCAAACCTTTATGTAACTTAAAGTTGACTGCTTTAACGTCACAATTTTTTTAGTACAACGTAATTAAAAACAAATGAGGGATAAAACTGTTTTAAATATAGTAAACAGACAAAGATGAAGAATATAATATTTTATTTTGAGAGTTATTAAGAATAAAGTCTTCTATTTTTGGTCATTATTGGTAATGTGTCTATCTAATTCCTTTATATAATAAAGAAAAATTTATAACATGTAAATCTGCTTTTGAATGAATTGACCATTCTGTTTAAATTGCATGAACCAGTGTCCCAAGTGAGTAAATACCTTAAAACTAGAAAAATCTATACAAAATTAAAAATTGGTATAATACATTAGCGTTCAACCAGTGGCTTTGGTTGCAGTATTGGTAACGCTCCTAGCTATTTCTGTTTTTTAACAAAATAATATTACCACACACAAAATTTAAATTTTTTTAGTTCAAAATCAAACTACATTTTTTTCCTTTTGATTAATTTAAATGTTTGATATAGAATCTAGGCAGTTTAGCTCAAAAGGGTAATGTGAATAGGTAGAAACCGTTTAGCATCTATTTTGTCGGAAACCGTATTTAAAGGAAAGTAAATATAAATGCGCCTTTAATCTATTCTCAAAAATACAAAATTCACAATTGGCGTTTAAAACGGAATTGTTTGGTATTAAAAACAAGCTATCTATTTTTCTTACTAATTATACAATAGACTTGTGTAATTTATAATATATAATTATTGTAATATTGTCGCTCGTTGAGCAATTTAATATTTGCATTTTTGAATTGAATTGTTAATAGATTCTTGGTCTAATACACGTAATATCTCGTTTTTTAATGTTTGTAAATATATCTACTATGCTACGTCACGAAGAAGTAATACAAGTTCCACCTTATCAGAGTTACTATTGTGGACCACTTTTGCTAGTTAACAAAACTACCTTTTCAAATTAGTGCAACGCAACAACCGTCCTTGTTATTTATAAATCTTCGGTTACGATCGTGAATGTGAAACTTTGGTTGCCTATGTGTCTGATGGACATTACATTTGTCAAAGACTGTACATAAGTAACAACATTCACAATGTATTTGCTAGTGCTTAGTAAAGATGTGTGTGGATTATACTCAAAACTCTGTGACTGTTTAGAAAACTCTAAAGAAAACAAAAATAAACGTCAAAATCAAAATAAAAGAAAAGTTAAATGGGTGCCGGGAAGGTTTATAGCTCAAAATAGGCTTCTAGACCCTGCAAACCAGTGAACACTTCCGGTGTTTTACACACTATTGAAACCTACCTTTATAGTGTGTAGTCACTAAATTCTAAAAAAAACAAATAACATTGATTAGCAAACAAGTTAATTGAGTAAAAGCTCCATTAAGGATTATTTTAAATGTTCTCAGCAAAGGCTAAAAATACAGTACACTTTAGTTTAAATACATAGTTTTTATAATAAAAACTGATATTGGTTCATTACCTCAACTAACATCATTAAAAAATAATAAGGGGTGGCCGGAAGACACGGAAGAAGCAAAATGGTGTTGACTACCTAAGGGTAAAAACATTTTAAAAATGAATTCTTATGTGTACAAATAAACGAATCTAAAAATATATCTAACTGCTTAATTTATATAAGATTTGTAAGTTAATAATAGTAATAAACAATATACGTTGTTTTGTTTCTTGCTGGAAACTATTACTATCAAAAAATGTTTATTTGGAAAGCACAATTAAATATAATTTGCACTGATGGCACTAAAACTAAAAAAAAACATCGATCTAGTTTTATCGTCAAATTACAAGAAATAATGTTTAATGCTACATAGAAGAAAAAAAATGACTAATGTGTGGTCGCTTCCAGTTAGTAAAAAACCGTTTGATTCAGTCCAATGCATTCAGCAACTTATAGTAAACATATACAAATTTCCGTATAATATTACAAAACTTGGAACACTTTTTTGCAGACAAGTAACTTTGTTACGAGAAAATCAGATTCCTTGAGTTGGGCAGTCAATATTTGTTACGCTGGTCTTCTTGTAACAAAACGAAAGCAACGGCTAGCACAGTTTCTCCGGAGAGGGATTGCAAGCTTTCTGATGCTTAATTATAACTTAAATCTAAAAAAAAAGCGCCAAGACGATAAAGAGATTAAATTAGGGAGATACCGTCTAACTCTACCCGTAGCTGAAAAAGAACAAATAACACGACAAAAGTAATAACACAGAATATATATTTATTTTATCACAGACAGTAATTCCAAAGAGGACAAAGAAGGTACATAAGCATCAATTTTCTAAACGTTAATACGTGGGACCAATCAAATATAAGTTATGCCCATTACTAGGCAACACACCGTTAAATAAACTGACTCTGTCGGTTCAAACTTTTACGCACGCAGAAACTATTAATTTATATTCAAGGCAAAAGTATACAACAAAACAATTTAAGCCTGCATACGACTTTGTGAAACACAAAATGATTTTATTATTAATTGTGTTAATTTAACATGCACGTACGATCAACAATCGACATAACCACCGAAATACAAATCGTAAAATTTGAAATTGTAATAGTCACAGTTAGGTTTTATCCAGTAGGGGATTAGCTAATTCCGTACTTGAGTTACCTAAAACGTAATATTAAATCCAACACAAAACGAACATACTACAGTATCATTTGAGATCGCAAATGCGCAGCGTTTCCTTTCAAGTTAACAGAATAATTTATAGTAGCAGTTCTTCTCAGAAGAAGTACAATCCTGAAGGTTTCCAACCTTTGACGGTGTGAATAGTTACGTTTCAATAACGTAACGTCATGGAAATTTTTCCAACTATGCCACCTATTCGTTATCTTTACTGATAACGGTAAACGTGTGGTGGGTACCGAAATCCGCTACAGACAATTAAGGCAGAATCAAATTAAATCCACAATAAAGAAAAATCTACCAACTTACCACGACTAAGCTTCCACTAAAATAGCCACAATATTTATTCGCATATTTGCGCGAAATAATCTAATGGTGAAAGCCTTGTTGGACGTAAAAAAAATACAAAGCTTACAAAGCTCGTCTGTATTGCACCAGGTCTTACAGGAAGTGAAATAAAATATGCGGTCTAAAATTTGACATACCGACGAAAAAGTCCAGAGACAAATTTTATACTTGAAAAAATTTTTATAGTTGAAGACATTTTTATACTCAAAAATTGAACTACCATCTTTTAACATAACAACTTTACTCTTAGTATACTTACATACTAATCTAATCTATTCATCTTCTAATTGATGAACTAGAAATGTTTACTGTTACTCCGTCGTCATATAGTAAAATTTAAACAGAGTGGTTAAAGACATAGATAGGATACTTGGAGTGTTTAATTTCTGAGTAAAATCGTTCTTGGGCATTTGATTTTATTTTGAGATTTGTTGTAGTCTGTAGTTTTTCAGATAAGTAGGTTTGGATGATTTGAATTTTTTAAAAATTGAGGTTTTGATCTTGTTACGAGTTGTTCTTCAGTCAGAGAAAAGTTGACATCCCGGTGAAGGTCTTTGTTTTTGACGAACTACAACAACAAAGAAGAGGAGCTAAAGATTTGAGTAAACCACGGTTATTAGAAATGGTAAGTTGACCGTAAAGATGGTGTTTTAATTTTCTAGAAAATTTTGTCGCCGCACTTTTCTTGGCGTTGACGTTTCCAATCCGTAAACCATGTATCTAAAATGTTTAACGCTGATTATAAGTGTTTTGTTATGTGTTTAGTTTGCCAAGAGCAGGCTAAGATGGTGGTATTGTCAACATACAGTGCTATATCTATATTGGGGGGTTTGGAAGTGTCATACTTGTAAAGAGTTGGGGAAAAAGCAGAGCCTTGCGGAACTCCTGCTGCAAAAGATCTTATTAATGACAAGACATTATGTAATTTTATACAGAAGTAACGATGCGTGATAAAAAAGTAAATGATACGTATTAGTTGGGAATGAATTTTAGCCGAAACTAGTTTGTAAACAGGGTCATCATGCCAAACACGATTAAACATTTTTGAAACGTCTAAGCAAACTGCTCCGGTAGCTTGATTGTTGGATATGAAATGGTAAAAGAATTCGGTGACTCTGTAGTTCAGTTGTAGAATGCTTAAAGCAAAACTCAAAGGTTTTGGAAGTACTATTACATCAACTCTCTTCCAATCACGTAAAAAGTAGCCTAGTTTTAGTATGCATTGACGATGACGGAAAAAAACATAACTGCTTTCTCTGAAAAGTTTTAGTAACTTTATTTGAAATTTTGTCATGACCGAGAACTTTACGATTCTTGAAAAATCGTATAACTTGGAAAATTTCAAACGGAGAGGCTGGAGAAAGTATTGAATCTGAGTAATTTTGCAATCAAAATCTAACATTTGAGTTAATTTTACCCATACGGTCAAAGTCGGCTATTACTTAGTTGGGGGAACATTGTAACTTAAGATTATCGGCATGTGATTCTGCTTTTCCAACAGAAGAGTAAACTAGACTGTTTGCAGAATGAATTAGTAGATTAAGTCTAGAAGAAACGTTACGTAAAATTTTTTGCTTGCGGTAAAATGAGTTGGAGTCGTGATTTAGAAAATGTAATTTGGATGTCCAGGATTGGTTTTTATAATTTAGTAGAACTAAAAGAGGATTTGTAGACTAAACGGATACAAAAAACTTCTAGTTCCAGCAAATAAAACTGTCAAACGTTTGATTCTATTTGCAATGTTCTATTTATGGCAGTTAAGCTTTTCATCTATGCTTACCATAAAATCAAAAACAAAAAATCGTCTCTAATTTGAAGCGAATGTAAAGGCGTCGGTTTGTACAAAACCTAAATTTAAAAAACTAATTTTGGGAAAACACATGGGTGTCTTTAACACTAAAATATTTGACCAAGATTCTACGTTTAGTACGCCAAAATTTAATTACGTAATTTAGACTTTGTGTCATAGTAGTTTGTCAAAATCAAATTTGATAGCTTTTAAAAACATCAGACTTACATGAATGAATTTCACTAAAAAATTTGATGACAACCAATATGTGACATTAAAACTGCAACACCAAAAAAGAATGGGAGTTTTGTGACTAAACTTGGCACATCTGACTATTTTTTTATTTTTACTATTTTATTATTGTATGTATTTCGTTCAATTTTTGATTAATTTTAATAGTGTAATCTCTTGTGGTTCTTCTGTTTAACGTGTTTTTAAAGTGTGATTATACCTAGGGCGCGACAACATGAAAAAACAACCAATTAAGGGAATTCGACGGAAGTCAAATTATGGACTTACGTGAAAGTGGTTTTTCGGACAGGGAAATTGCAAATCGTCTTAACCGAAGCCAATTTGCTATCATGTACTGTTAAGAAGCATAGACCAGGAATGGTCAAAATTGTCGTAGACAAGGAACTGGGAGACGGAGACAAACAAATAAAGTGCAAAATTGTCAAATCAAAAGTTTCGTTTTAAAATCCCAACAGATTGCACATTTAGTGCTACCGCTGACGCGACGGTTCAAAACTGACATCAACGTTTAGAGTAGTGTATGTTACGACTCCGTTGGAATCTGATATGGCATAGAGTACTTTTCAGTCATAAATCCTGATCCTAATTGGAGATGCATGATGGCCATATGAGAGTCAGGCGAAAACGTGGAAAACTGCGCAATGTTTAATTTCTTGTTTAACATGTGCACCACATTATGGGTATTACGGTATGGGGTTCTATAGCCTATAGGAGTAAGTTTTGTTTGGTATTTATCCGAGGCAATATAAACGCTCGGCGATATGTTAACGAGGTGTTAAACCCCATATTTTTCCATTTCTTTAGCAGTTGGAAGACCCATTTTTCCAGTAGGATAATGCCCGTTCCCACATAGCAAGACACTGTATGGACCGATTTGAAAAAGCCAATATTAATCTTTTACTATGGACGCTCAAATCTCCCAACCTTTCGCGTATTAAACACGCGTGGGACTTTATGAGTAGAAGACTGAGGAACTTAGTGCATCTTCCAGAAATACAGTAAACTCTCCGGCATGAATTGCAAGTTGTTTTGGATACAATAACTACATTGTTAAATAATAATTGTATTTATCTGTGTTTCTTTTATCTAAGTAGCTAAACCTTTCTGCCAAATTTGGTCACAAAATTTCTACCCTTTCTTGGTGTTGTAGCTTTAATGCCACAGAGTATAAAGTACATTATTTACATTATGTTGAAACATCAAATTTAAAAGCTTTAAAAATTATTCCAAAAATATTTCTTTTTTATTTATATTTTGTAATAAATGGTTTTCTTTTGCTTGAATCATCTTAGTAAATACGTCTAAAATAATGAAATGCTTTTAGAAACATATATGTTATATACAAGAATAATATTAAATAAAGATTGAATTTGGGTTATGATACCATTTATGTCATTAATATTATTTAAAAAAATTACGCCATGGTCTTTAACTATTTAGAATAGCAAAGTTTAATGTTTGAAATTAAATAAATATTTAAATTAAAAATTTATGTTTTAACTAATCTAATCCAATATTAGTAAAACCATTAAATTAAAGAAAACTGACAAATAAATGCCAACAACATTTTCGTCTATCAGATAATTTTACGATAGTAGTAGTATACGTACGTTTAGTTAGTAGATTGGATTGGTAGATAATATTCAATAAACAATAAATTTTATATTAATTGTTAATGATTATTTTGATTATTAAAATTAAAAATAAATAATTCAAACACTATGTCAAACATACCATTTGAAAAAAAGAAAATAAATTTTTAAGCATTGGATCTAGAAGTCAACGCTCTCTTTAGTGTTTACTTTATATTATTTATAGTCATTTTAGCTCTCTCTAAACGTAATTGAAATTATTGATGGTTATGCATAATTAATATTAAAGCCTTAATTAAGTTTGTGCAATGTTACATCAATAAATTATGATAAAATTGATATTCGGAAAATAGTAGTTGAATAAGTCATAAAATTACAACATTACAACGTCAAATTCCACAAACAGAATAATTACGAATAGTAATAATTAAGCGATAAAATAAATTTACAAAGCAATCTGAAGGAAGTAATAACATTTTTTTAATTACAGCTTCTAAATTATATTAACATAGAACTTGCATTCGAGATAACTGTATACTAAGTGCATTTGAACGATTAAGTAAATTTGCTGACGTAATTATTTTATTAACTTCTATAAATACACGAGCATCTTAAAGCTCTTCGGTTATTTATAAAACATTAAATGGACTTGATGTTTTTTTAATCCGTTGTAAATTATTGTTGATATAAAACCGTCTCTGTAATATTAATTTACTTACATAAAAATGATATTAAAGGCTAACATATTTATTGCACTTATTACTGTATTTCGTAAGAGTTTACACGACAGAACTTTAACTAGTGTTGTTTACGAACTTTAATTTAAGATTTAAATAGGTGTGTCGACATATAATCATGTTTAGAATGAATTTTGTAAACTGTAAGTTTGTAAAGTAGCGTGTAGTGTCACAAGTGATTAAATACATTTAGTTGATTTTTCAATTCACTTACTGTCAACAATTTTATGAAAACTTTTAATGAAAAAGTTATTGCTTTTATTTGTAGGTATTTAAAACAGTAAAGTAGTTGATGTACTATTTTATGATCCAAAAATATGCATATTAAATAGATTATCGTTTACTGAAAATAAATCTTCAATTGTAAATCGCCAAAATCTTCAATAATGTTATAGATGTTACAACTTACCACGTTTATTAACATCAATATCGTCTTGCCCGCATTTACTTATATTATTTCAGTTCATTTAACTGACACGTAAACTAAAAAAAGCAACACTTCTAGAGATCAAACTTCAACGAAGTCATAAAATAATCTTTAAAATACTAAATTTGGTACAACAAATTGGCTTCTTAGTTTGTTTCGAAAATCTGAAAAAAGTTGGAATCTTGGCAATTTTTATACTAATTATTATTTACCGCAACAATTTTCTATAAAAACATTTAAAAACATAGATTATTGCTTTCTAAGATTATCGTATATTTTATACAAGTGACAATAAAACTATTGATGAACATGTCAACAAAAGCTCATGGCAAAACCTTAAACAAATTGCAAAAAAGTTTCTCCAGCAACTACAATATCATTTTGAATAATCAGTTTAGCTAATTAAATAAAAAAAAACTAATAGCGGGTTGCACAAAAGATAATTGACCGTTAATTGGAGTTTAATCTTTGATTAAAGTATGATTATCTTTTAATTGTAGTTTAACGGGCCATTAACGGCCAATTAAATATTTAATTGAAGTCGACGTTAATCAGAGATTAACGGTCAATTAACTATATTTTGCGTTGCACAAAACTTTAATCTCCGATTAAACTCTTGTTAACAAAAGATTATCTAATTGGAGATATTTGGCTGATTAACCTACAATTAAAGTTTTTCAATAATAAAAAGTTCATGATTTACAGTCAAAACTAAGTAATAAGTTACAGCTACGTTTAATTCAAGTTTCGTTTAGTACAAAATTATTAAAAAAATAATTATTAAACAAAAATAATTATGTTGTTCCATTTGTCGTCTTCTTCCTCGAGTAGCTTTGAAGACAGCTTCGCAGCATAAGGTTTATACGAGATAAAGAAAATCCTTTTGAATTTTTAGACGACATTGATTTCAAGAAGAGGTTTCGATTAAATAAGGCTCCCATAATAAACTTGGTACATGCAACTAAAGATAGAATCGAACCAACAAGCTATCGAAACTAATCGTTTGATGCAAGAGTACAAATATTAGCATATCATAAATGAAATGGTCAGGCTCTCCCATCAATATATAAGGATGTCTAGAACTACCAAAAAGTTCATAGAAATAAAATAATGGTTCTTTCACATTTCTGGTTTTTTATGTGTTGTGGGAGCTGTTGATTGCACATGTGCATATACAATCACCCGATAGACTAAATGCTGAATCGTATCACAACAGAAAAGGATGTTTTAGCATTAATGTTCAAGCGATTTGCAATGCTGACTTAAAATTAATGCATTTTATTGTTTATTAGCCAGGATCAGTACACAACAGTATTATTTTCAATAAATCTCTTCTTCCGGTTGAATTTTGCATCGGAAGATATGGCAGCAGTTACCTATTCGGTGATAGTGAATCGATGTAATCCTCATCTGCTTACATCTAGCAAATGCCAGTGAAGTAGCATAAAGCATAGCACATATTATGACAAGTAATACCATAGAAAGGTTCTTTGGAATTTTGCCGAGAAGATTTCCTTGCTTGCAATATGGTTGCAGACTCTTAATTAGCACAACATTAATTGCAACAGTTCTTCATATGCAAAATGTATAAAAACAGCATAATTTATTGTAATTTTTTATTTATAAAATTAATACTGTGCTTTATATTTTCTTAAAACTTGATTAAATAGTATTACTTCTTTCAGTAATTCACAGATTATAATTTTTTGCTTTTGAAATTTTTCTTATAAATCACTCAGGAGGAGTTGACAAAGGTTCTGCAGTAAATAGGAGTGTGCGAAAGACAAGAATACGAGATAATACAGGTTGAAGTTCAGTCACATATAATGATTCTCATTTTTACTAAGGATACAAATTAATATTAGATTTCATTGTAATTATCTCCCAATTTACCAAAATAGTAAGCTGTAAAGCAATTCAAAGCAATTTCTAGGTGACTCACTTTGGTATGCAATGTTCGCCAGCAAAACCTCCTGATCGGCAGTTATTAAGAGGTTGAAAACTCCACGAGAAACAGATTTTTTCATTATACATAGTACAACTTTTAAGTCCTATCTTACATGTCCTGCTTCACAGATCTGTTTTATCTTCAGTTTCATATATACAAACAAAGTTTCAGGTATTTTGCTGTTCGGAGGCCTATTTTAGTCGATGCATTATATTCGTTGGTGATGCTTGTTGACACCGAACATTTCTTTTCAACTATAAATCCTTTAGCCAGTTACTCCTTTATATTGTTATCTAAAGTAAAGGATAAAAGGAATTAAGCAAGAAATTTTATAGAATTAGAAATTTGTTATCAGTAAACATAAAATAAAACTTAGCTATCGATACAGAAGCAATATTTTCCATAATGATAATATAACTATTTATAAGAAAACGTGAATAATATAGTAATACCATTGTGATACTCACTTTACTACAATATTTATTAACGTTTCTTTCTTGATTTAAGTAAATATTTGTAAATAACCTCCTTTTTGGTAGTCGTTTTTGTTTCATAAACTGACATTAAAACGCGCGGTTGTCAAGTTGACTAGCAGTTAATCGTCGATTAACTAATGGACCGTTAATCATAGATGAAATTGTTTTGTGCAACGCAATCGAATGTTAATCAACCATTATCTTTAATCGACGATTAGTAAATCTCCAATTAACCAGACTTTTGTGCAACCGGCTATAAATCTTTCAACAACAAATAAAAACATCAATACAAGGCACAAATTTCCTTTCAATTTTTGTATATAGAGTGTTACATTATCAAGAAATGATCATTAAACTCAGCGCTATAGTAGAAACTGAGCAATATAAACTAAAATAATTTTAGCAGGCAATACAAAAAAAATTGCTGTAATTTAGTAGAGACGCACATATACTTGATATACTACACGCGTTAAAACAACGTAGTTTGCTATACATATCAACAAATACAGATAACGAAAACTTAACACCTTATGCAACAAAACCAGAAACAAGAACGCAAAAAATAAAACAAACCACGTAACAGGTAAATATATTTTTGATGACCCGTGACTAAAAATAAAAGTATTTACAGAGTAAATAAATTACAAAACGAAATGATGCGCTCAAAAAAATCAATAGTATCGTGAAATGTAATTGTTAACAATATTAACAGTTATTAGAATAAACTATTTATTTGCATAAGATTGAGAAGATTACAGAACACGGTTAACTGCATGAAAACAAGTAAAATGCGAACTGTGTGCTGTCGCTTAGACGGAAAATTACATAAGATAAAAATTCTATCACAGACAAAATGCATCAACAGCAAGAATAAAATAAAATATTTCTGCATAACAACTTATTTTACTTACAGACCTTATTTTAACATAGTGAAACGTTTGAGAAATTATTCTCAAGTTTAAGAGCCTTCTCGAAGTTGTTATCCATTTTCAAGAACGTTCACCGAAGGATGTGGAGCATTCTCAAACGTTTCGCCAAATTGTATAAATGCGGTGCAAACAGATCATAGGGCAGTTATTCCAGTAATGTGAAAACGGCAGTGTTAAGAAGATTATTCAAGTCTAAATAAATAAGTGATTAACGCGTGTGTTCGAGATAAATTTACGGAGTATAACCTTGTACGTGACTTTAAAGTAAACATTTAGTTATCCACGGACTTTATCTTCGTGTGAGTGATAGTGTTATATGTATATATAAATTAATGTAAATGTTTTTATTAAATATCCTTAGATTTAATTAGTTCGGTTAGTTATAACCGTGTACATATTTTTTAAATAAATAAATTAGTTAGTAATAATAAACGTTACAATAGTAAACTATTTCATTTATATTGAGATAAATCAGCTACGTTGAATCGCTTAAATACAAGACAGCTCACTTACAACACAAATTCATACAAGTTAAAACGCTAGCTCATGAATTGACAGTTACATCAATTTACCGTTTTCCTAGCAACAACATCAAGAAAAGGCTTAAAAATCTTTTTTCCGACGCTATAAGCATAACTCCACATTAAGATACTTCATAAACTTCTTGCATATCAAGAACAAACGACAGAGTTAGCAAAATGTTTGCAAACGCATAATTATTTTATTATCTTAACTTAACTTATTGAGCTATCAAACTAAGCAAAAATCTTAATCTAATAAATCAAGGGTTTTTCGTAATATGCGCGCGTCAACCGGTCTCTGCCGGATATGGCCAAAACTTAAACGTATATAAACTTTTTAATCAGCAATCTAAATAGCTCCTTGGAATACTTAACTCTCTATAATAGACTTAACTTTTTCCAATAACAAAGGTGTTTCTGTTAAAAAGTTGAGTGTATTTTTGATTAAGATTACCTTATTTGAAGGTTATCTTTAGCCATAAGTTACAATTAAAGTAAACTCATTTGTAACAAAATAAAAAAAGTGCGTGTAAATGACAATTTTGATATTGAAGATTCAAATTTAGATCACACCGTGTAGTTTCAATTACAAAAGGAAATATATTATCAACCTTTTCTCTAGTGGGCACTGTTAGCAATAACCAGGTTATCACGGTTAGCTACAATTTTGATGAGCGGGCGTGGTTAAAAAACTATAATAAAGATATAGAAAACCTAAGCATTACACCTTGTAGTAATAAAGATTCTTGGCTCGGAGATACCAAAAGTACGACTGAACCCAATGTAACAAACGTATATAATTCTATCCAACCGTAACAGGTGCTATTATTAAGTTTATTTTTTAGAATAATTCATGATTTAATGATTTTAATAGCAAAGAGAATAATAAACGGATACCGTTACTCCGATAGTAATTGATCAACTACGTCGTTTATTAACAAATCAACAAATATAACTACTAGTAATGAATAAAGAGAGTACTAAAAACTTACCCCACTGAAATTCTTTTTAACAAGTAGTAACGTGTGCTACATCTTATTACTTTAGTGACGAGACGTTTGTAGTATGCATGCTTACATGTACAACCTTATGTGCTTAAATTTGGCTTTAATTACCTTCAAACGATTAAAAAAAATTGAACGGGAAAATACCAGCGTACTCAAAACAAACTGCGTTAATAAAGTTACTAAAAGTAAAATAATTTAGTATAATTTAAAATTAGTTTAGATAGAATAAGTAATACGGTAAATTCAAATTTAAAAAAATGTTTAACACTAAATTGATAATTAGAACATCAAACATAATTAAGAAATTTTTACTATACAGTACGTTAAGAACACTTTATAATGAAGCGCGAATCACTAGCAATAACGCGGATCCCACAAGTGTAAATCATTGACTTTAATCGTACGGTTTCTGGAGTTTAATTAAAGGAGTATTTTTCATTTACAAAGACGCAATTATAATTTTGGCATATTGATATCGCTAGAGAAAATTAAACGTATTAAAAGTTACATAACGACGCCATCTTAAAAAAATTTACTTGTGAACGTCAATTTAATAAAGAAAAGTAAGCAACTGAAAAAGTGAATGGTACTTTTGTGTGCGCTCCTTTCCCGTAAATGCCAAAACGATTACGCATTTTGCAAACAGTGACGGCTTGAATTTTATTTCGAATAATTACTTATAGAATTGCATAAATAATGACATGTAACGAATAAATCGAAAAAAAAACTAAAAAAAATGGAAAAAAGTTAAAAAACGTACCCGATTAAAGAAATTAACATTAAAACAATAAAAAAAAATAGTTTTTAAAACCAAGCAATATTTGCAATAAGGTAAAATATTGCATGCAAGAGACAATGTTAAATAATCAAAATTTAATACTGTTTAAATCTCTATTTTGCTTTTAATTATATAGGCAACAAATTATACATTATTAAAATAATTTAGATTCAGTAAAATTGTTGAGTAAACAAAACTCGGTTTGCGGCTTTCAATAGGTGGATGGAGTAGCCCAATAGATGTCAATGCCGTTTCTAAGCCCAAGCAAAAGAAGATGGTTGACGGAACAGGTTAGCAACCTACCCCTCGTAAAACCAAGTAATGTTCACAGAACTGGAAACCGAGTGTGTTAAAAATTTGGTAGTCAATTCACAAGTCTAAAATTTGTCCCTCGACACACCCCACCTCTTCGTCGGCGATGTCAAATTTTATATGAGCGTATTTTATTCATTTTCTTGTTAACATTTTGTAAAATACGGACCGTTCTTAACGGTTTCTCTGGCCCAACAAAACTTTCGTTATTAAATTGTTTCACACCATTCTATGTGAATATGTGGACGAATTCTGCGTATTGTTGAGTGAAAGCTTATTTTAAGGTATGTGATTTTATAGTGTTTGTTTGTATTGGAGGCTTAAATTAATTCTTTAGCGGGTCCGATTCCTTTACCTGTAACCTTATTAGTGACGTTGGTAAAACACCTGCTTCTCAAAAAGTTTCCATGACGTCAGGGCGCTTAAGGCTAAGAAGTTGTATACGACTTTAAGAGAAAAATACTTACGCAAGTTTGAAATTAATTAGTTGGAAGCTCGGCGCATTCTTTTACGTCAAATATTGTATGCATTAAATCAAACTAATTGTGTTAAGACCGTATGTACGCTTTGTGTCAAATTGCATATTACGTTTTAGGTCAGACTGGTGCGAAAATTAAGTAATCCCTTACTGGATAATACACCTCTGTAAGTATTGCATTTTTTATTTTACTTTGTTGGTCATGTCAATTATTGGAATGGCCACAAGTACATACTATGTTGTAATCACAATTAATGTTAAACTCTTTTTTTGTCTGTCACATACTTATCGGGAGCGCTTTGATTCTCAATACTTTTGACTTTCGTATTCTTCTAATTTAACTGAATAAAGTAAAGTAAGTTAAATGTAAAAGTTAGATCGATTAGGACGCTAAGATGTGCGACGTGCTGCCCAGTCAAAAAGCGTAGCTTATATTTGGTCTGTGATATTAACCAGTGTAATATTGTTTGCAACGTTTATATAACTATAGTTATGCACTGTCTTCGTCCTCTTCAACTACTTCTGTGATACAATAAATATATATTCTGTGTTATTACTTCCGTCGTGTTATTTGTCCTTTTTCAGTTACGGGTAGAGTTAGACGATATCTCCCTAATTTAATCTTTAATCGTCTTGGCGCCTTTTTTTAACTTTAATTTATAAGTTACCATCACAAAGTCTGCGACTCCCTCTCCGCGGAAATTATGAAACAGGCACTGACATTTAACTATCTATAAGCAGACATTAGACGCAACCGCAACTTCTACCAGAAAATATAAGTTAAAAGTTAAAAAAGCAGCCATTGTATCAGAAGCATTAAGAGACACAATATGGAAAAATAAACATCTCAGAATATACTGCAAAAAAAGTAGATAAGACTTGTGTACGCCTTACACAAACTTATGCTATTGAAACCAAAAATAACACCAGCAATAAGAATTTGGAATAGAAGTATTGAGGTTACTAATATTCTAATAGAAATAACAAGACTAGATCAGGAATTAACACAGTAAAGAACAATGTAGGATTCAGGATGTTGTAAGATAGGGACGAGTAAGTAGAATACAATAGAACCAACACATTTCCAAAATATATAACACAAGACTGGCAAAAGAAGCACAGAATAGAAAACCGAAAGGCACCAAACTACCAAAAAGACTCTCAAAAAAATGGCAAGCGACTTGTCATTAGTCTTTCAAATAAAACTAAATCCGGTAATACACAGTTCAAAAGTCTTAATGTATGAAGAAAAACAAAATTTAAAAACAAAGATTGAATAAAAAAAGTATCAAAAAAATAAAGAAAAGAAGAAAAGTAATATCAAAAATTTATTCAAAAAATTCAAAAATATACAAAGAACCAAGTAAAAAAGACAAAACTAAGACCAATGTCTCAGCACAGAAAAAAAAATTTAATAAACAGTTTGACAAAATATAAAAAAAAAATTAAAAGCACACACGATAAATTGTTACATGCAAAAGTTGTTAAAAGTATATTGTCTGAAGAAAAGTAACATAAACGTAGTACTTGCCGGTGCTCAGTAAAGATGAGGTCGTGAGTTAAATTTGGATATCCGTAAATGATTTTGGAAAACTCAAAAACGAGAAAATAAACGTCTAAATTAAAGGGCGCAATTAATATGTATAGCTCAAAAAGATTTCTAACCTTTGTCAACCACAAGCCCATTCCTGTTGGATACACTGTAAATGGACTTACCTTATCAGAGTGTATCACACTAAAACCTGAAATAATATAAAATTCACATAACGCGAAGATTGACAAAATAAAAGCTTTGTTACAATTTTAACTATTTAACATTAATTTTACAAAATCAACACAAAATTGAAAATCTTAATACTAAATTCCGAAACTACTAAAGTTTCGGGTTTAACATCAATAATACACAATTTAAAAATTGGTTGCATATCGTCTAAAATAACACAAACGACTAAAAATCGTAAAATTGATAAAGTCGGTAACGCGCAATGATTTTTATTCTGCTTAAGCTGGAAGCTTTTAAATCACTAAGTGCGCGGAATTACGTTCGCCAATTTAATTTAAACGGTAATAAATAAATACCTTAAATTTGTTGAAGTAGATCTAGGAAAAGGCTTTTGGTTGATCATACAGTTGCCAGATATTGTCAGCAAGAAAATCAGTAGGGTACCTTCAGCTGACAAGGCTCCATCGAAAGATTCTCAACCTTCACTAAGGCGAAAATTGAACCGTGTCGCACAACTTAACTTACACGATTCTACGGCACTTGGAAGCACCGACAATATTAAAGGCCGTAAATCTACAAACTAGAAAGTGTTTCCATTAAGAAAACTAAAAATTTACTATGTTTTTTATAATTTCCACGGAACCTTAAAATCTTAAGGATTGAATTCTCCAAAACCCAGAACTACATTTTGATATTTTTGGTGCTTGGTAAAATTGCGAACTCCGCGCTAAAATAAAAAATCAACTTTTATATAATCTCCGATTACCCTACTTCTGTTGAAAATCATGACGTTGAATTCTTTGGAGAAGACAAACGAGACAACATATACGTTGACAAAGGTAACAATGAAGAACAAAGATTAAAAACACGTGTGTGTGAGAGTTAGCAACTGAATTATTAAAAGAACTTTTAAACTATCTTAACACAAACAAACATTCCAAAAATATATTGAATTACTTTTATCTTAAAATAAAACATAACTGATAACAATTAGAATTTTACTAGGAAAAAGAAAAGCCAAACCAACGTAAATATAGAATACGGATGTTTAAGCAACGTAAAATCTCAAATTAATTGAATACAACATTTACTAACCAATTTGAAATGACAAAGATAAATTTAAAAACGTTAAATAACTTTAATAAATTAAAGTAAAATTACTCAAACAATCCCAAACTAAACGAAACGAATAACTAGAAAAACTAGAAACAGAAAAAAAATATAGTGCTACAAAACCCCGAGTTTACTTAATTTTGGGTTGCTAGAAAGGTGATTACCAAAAACGGCTATTTAAATACCTGTTACAGTTAACGCCTTTAAAGCACCCTTTAAATGACAATTAACTGTACTTGTGGCTATTGTAACCTATAAATTTTGCTTTTTTCAATATTATTTTTTTTATTGTTGATTTTCAAATAATGAATATTGATTCTGATTAATCCTCACTATCTTCAGATGAAGAATTCTTACAATTAGAATTGATTTTCCGACCAAGAGTTACAATACAATACAATGAAAGTGAATTTATTGCAAGATTTCGACTATCTAAACAGTGTGTAGCCGCTTTAATACAGCAAATCATTATGTGCGACACTGCAAACTTTGATTTGCCTACGTTTTTTAACAACAGGTGTTTTAGTTTAATTAAATTAAACTAAAGTAAACTTAATTGTACCGTAGTTTAAGTTTGTTTTCAAATTATGATTGGAGATGATGTGCATGTCCACAAAAGTACTGTCTGTCGTGTTGTAGCAAAAGTATTGCCACAAATTGCTGCTTTACGTCCATAGTATGTCAAAATGCCTGACACTGTTGAAGCAATTGCAAGGTCCAAACGTGGTTTCCAAAGGATTTCTGATTTCCCAGGAGTCATTGGGTGTGTAGATGGCACACGCGTTTCAATACAGTTTCCTGGTCGAGCAAATGCTGAGTTGTATAGGAATAGAAAAGGATTTTTCTCTTACAACGTACAAATTATATGCAGTTTTGATTTAAAAATTATTGATCTTGTTGCTAAGGCCAGATGGTATACATGATAGTAGTGTCTATAATAATTCGGCTATAAAAATGGTTTTTGATGATCCCATGTATACAAATTGTTTTATACTTGGTGATAGTGCATAACCAGCATCTAGGAACTTTTTAATACCAATAATGAATCCAGTTACCAATGGGGATGCAAGATATAATAGAACTCACATTGCTACGAAAAATACAGTAGAAAGCACTATTGGTATAAGGAATAGGAGATTTGCTTCAATGTCGCGTCTGTTAAGATTAAAAAAGGAAATTTACATAATTACTATTGTGCAATCGAACATAGTGATTTAATAAAAGATGTAGGCGACATTGAATTTGAAGGACAAGAACAGGAACTTGTAGAAAATGAGAACCCTGTTGGCATTTCTACTCGCAAAGCTGTAGTAGCTCAATACTTGATTTAAACATTTTTTTACAGTTATCATTCAATTTACCATATAATATATTATCAATGTGAGTGATTAGATTATACTGTTTTTGAAAGATTATAAAAAAATTAAGCTAATTTTAATTATTTTGAAAATAACTAAAGAGTGAAACACAAACATTTATTTAAAACACTAGATTTCTTTTTGTTTCTTTTGTAAATCTAACAAGAGAATTTCACATTTTAATCTTGTTTCCTCCTGTTCCTGCTTAATTAATTTTATGGGTTCTCGAGTTTCTTCATTTAGCAACTCTAGTTGCTTTTCTTTTAAACTATTACATGTTTTTAAATGTGCAAGTTGCAATTTGTGCAGTTCACCATCTCTTTCTTCTTTCGGTTTTCACAGTGATTCCTCATGTTCATTTTTGAATTGCTTTCGATCCTCCAATATCTCCAATTTTGATACCGTTGATATGTTGTAGGACGTGGAGAAACATCAATATCTTCGGTTTTCTTTTCAATAATTCACAAATTCAGATGATAATTTTGGTACAACTTTTACACCCTTGAAAATACTTGATTCTGCTGCATAAGGGATAAATTCTGAATGTACAAAATGACTTATTTATTTATAACTAAAGATGAAGCCCATACGTTATATGTAACACATTATGTAAAAATGACATTACATTAAAAAGTGACATATGTTCTTTTTCTTTGCAACTACTGTCGAATGGATTTGTGTCAGGTCCAAATTGTTCCTTTAATAAGGAAGTAATTTTTTGGTCCAATTCATTAGAAACCGGAATATATCTCACACCTCCTCTTTTAAATTGTTTGCTCTAAAATTTTAGAATGTAATCATGTTAATGTAATAGCATTAATATAGATAGATACAGTCATACGAAGTTAGTTATAAGAAGTACTATAATACTACTTACCCTATCTACAGCATTATTTTTACGTGCATTTCTTTTAATTACAGAATATGCCTCTTGTAATAGTTTTGTAGTTTTAGGTCCGGTTTCACATGATGTATTATATGTCATCGTGAATATTGTGATATCCTCCAAAGCTTTATTATTTATTGCATCGGTTTTTTTATTTAACTACATTTTATATTGTAAATATGCAAGTTATTTCTTGTTTTTCGTAGTCCTAAACAATAGTATTACTAAGTTATTTAAATTATTACATCAATTCGTTAACCAAAGAAATAATGTTTACCTATCAATTTTAAATTAAACAGTATGTAGATATATATTTTAGAACTGATGTAATTTTTCATTTTATTTGCAATTTGGATATTAAATAAAATTCTTTACCTGATTTATTTTAGATTAACTCACAAATACTACTTATAAACACGTTTTCGAAGTTAAAAAATTAGGTTAAGGCTCCTTAGGACAGCTATATTAAAGTCACGAAAATGGCGTGTATTTTAATAAACAGAATTACAAATTACGGGCGTATTTATCAATTCTAAAAAAAGGTAGTTATAAAAATTGGTAGGTAATTATATTCCAAAGGGCGGTACAGAGAGAAAATTTTAAATAATTGTTTTGATAAGGAAATAAAAAATGTAAACGGTTTTTCGTCAGTTGCGTATATTTTAAAAACGAAGCAAAAATTTCATAATTTCGTTCTGTACAGCCCTTCTGAAAGAAAATTGGAACAAGATGCAATATGGATAACGTTTTCAAATCGTAAATTAAAGCCATAATTTGAAATATTAAATTAAGAAATACTCGCTGAAATCATTTTTTTAAGTAATGGAGTCGTAATGTGTATGCAACCCAAATTGCAAGTTTCCCTAATAACCAGATTAACTTGAAGCATTCTATTTATTGACAGGTTCTATTGTATTATGATATTATTGTTACACTGCGTGCTAATGAGTTTGTAGGTAAACGATTAGGTAGACATTATTTTTATTATCATATACAAATATAATTGATAAATTTTGGACATAGAGATATCTAACGTAAAAATTAAAGTTATGAAAAGTTTTTCTATTTATTACGTTTGCTTTGACCTTGGAGAAAATAATGATCACTTCTTTTTTTATGTTATGTACATACTTATATTTTATGCACAACAAAACTTACCACGCCAGATAAGGCATTATAATTAGTTCGATAGGAACGCTTACTCCAAGCTCCATCAACTATTACTGAAATTATGGGTACTCCAGATTCAGTTACTTCTTCACATTCCTTAGCTAACCGGGCTTCTTCATTGGCAGCATTCCTCATCAAACGTTCGTTTTCTTTGTCGATGGCTTCACATAGAATTTCATGACTTTTAGAATACGTTTTATTTGTCATACATGGAATGTCTAAGGCGGCTAATAATTCGGATAATTGAGAATATCCGATTCCTGTAGCAACACTTCCTGCTACTGCTGATATGTTTATGGTACCTTGTGGAGTACCGTCATCCAGATTCTCTGTCCTAATGCGTTCTGTTATGTTAAAAATTGAACATTTAAATGTAAATATACTGCGGAGTCCTTCAATCTTTTGTGATATAAAGCTTAAATCGGAAAATGAACATCCAAATCCTAGAATCAAATGATTATACAATGTGTAAGTTTTATTTTCTAAAAACTTACCTTCATGTTTTATTTGTTGTAGTTGATTAAAGAAATAAGACATTTCAACAATACGTCTTCCAGTAATTATGATTTTTTATCAGTTTACCACTGTGTTCGACTTCATAAAGTGATTCTTGGTCAGAATCTTCTTGATCTGAATTGTTAAAAGATGCTGACGGTTTATTATAAAATTCATGTTCGGAATCTTCTACGTCGCACAAATAGCAGTCTGTTATAATATCTTCCGTTTAATTTGTAATGGAATGTGAAGTCATCGGTGGAGTGTAGCCAGATTTGTCAGATACTTCTTGGTTCGAAACTTGGTCGCAATTTTCTCCAAGAAATTGGTTAGACGATGTTGCTGGATTACTGCTGGGTTCATCTTTAGATTTTTTTATTTTGTTGGTATTACAAAGTAATTCTAGCCTTCTGCAAATTTTTAATATAGGTATTTTTTGAACTGAAAAATGTATATCTAAACTTCTTACCTCAATCGTACCGCTTTTAATAACACTTTTTTACTTTTTCTGCATTGCGATAATCGCATCTTACTTTTTCCCATTATTAAACAAAACGTAAATTATCACAACAAAGATAAAGTTACACAATTGCACAATCACAAACCGGAAAAGAGCTCTATATATCTTGCAAAGCAATGATATTATGATAAGTAGTAGAAATGAGTAGTCATGTTTTATAGATATGTGAACCATGTCATTAATTGTCACTACTCATTTTATACCAATTAATTAATTGACGGAAACTTCTTAATTTTTATTTTGTAGTTACACCGTAGGTATTGTGGCATTAAAAATACATACAATGCAATAACAATTTAATTTTCATTTGTACAAAGTACACTGATCGATTAAAGGGTTTTTGCATGATTATCGCTCTAGGGCAATTTATTTTAATAGCATCACATATAGATTTAATAAAATTGAAACTAAATATTTTCGGACAAAAATAAAAGGGAAACGTTTATAATGGCATTCTTATGTATAAATTATTTAACAATATTTCTGTTGTAATCGGATTAACAACGTAAGTACCTAGAACAACTATAAATGTAAGTAAAACTGCCGAAATTACATTGCATTGCTGGTTGTCTATAAATTTTATTTTCAAGGCGCAAATTAAAGATTTGATAGCTGTCCTGAGGAGCCTTAATGTTAGTTGTTTTATGCTTTTCTCGACTTTCTTTTGTGGTGGCATCTGACGATATTTGAAAAAAGTACTGGTCAGTTCCGTTAGATAAAGTTCCCTTTATATACGCTGGAGAAACCCATTTATTGGTAACGGCAAAGTAGACGATAAACTTGCCTTTAAATGACGGCCCGTTTACAGACAGTTAGTTGAAGATTATTGCAACCCGCCCTGAATGTAGCAAAGAAGCGGTCCAGGACGAAACTTATACAGTACGCAATCTATATCAGTATACGTTTAACATAACAGTATTAAAACAAGAAATGCAAAGGTTTATAAACAATAATGTAAACCCAAAAATGCAATTAGGGTGAACCAAATTATGTGTAGTAATTTTTTTTATCTAACTCAAACAATTATACTTACTTAGTTGTCGTTATAGTCTGCAATTTAATACTTAGTTAATCGTTATTTAAGCCCTTTGAATACTGAATTTTTTTAAAATTTAATTTAATTTTTTTTGTATTAACTTAATTTTTATATATTTTTTTACTTGCATTTTAATTTCCATAATGTTTATATGAAAACCTTGTTTAAGTTTTAATATTAATCCAATAGTTTAATGTATTAATTTTATAATAATTGTATGACTTTTAATTGGTAAATCAAAACGGTACCTTTTTTTTAGCTTGTAACAATCTATAGATACCGCAGACGAAGTTTGTATTGCATTATTTTTTTTTAATTTATTAAAAAGATTCTTTTTTCATTTTTTTAATTTTTTTTAGTTAAATAGTTTATTGTATTTAAATAATTACTGTTGAGGAATTGATTTGGGTGAATTGCTAGTTATTCGTTTTTAACTTTTTTGCGCTTTATGCACCACGTGGCACATTAACGAATTTTTTTTGTTGCTATTGTAGCGTTCTTGTGTGAATAAATGACACATAAACTGAAATCATATGTACACTTAACGTTTGCTTTAGTATTCACAAATTTACACCATTTATACAAGATAAATACCATTACCACAAAACAATAAATTGAATTTTCGCCTAATGAATACGGCGAAGACCGAAAGGGAAGTGATTGTTTTTTACAACACTGGCATCCCTTGCGTTCTAATACGGACACGCGCAGTTTTTGCCTTAACACTTACTTAAAACTAGAAAAAATCAACTTATTTATGAAATTATTAAAAATTGCCATATACGATATTGTCTTTAAATTGGTCTGCACCTGGTGACATCAGATTTAGAAAGATTATGAAGAACTGTAGTAAAAGCAACATGCTTATTTTGTCTTTTTGCAGAAATGTTTGTGTAAGGGGCCTCCGTACAGCAAGCAAATTTTAGCAATGCGCCTTAACGTTTTTTAAAAAGCAGCCCACAATGCACTTGTCGTTATTCATGATGAAAAACTTGTCTGTCATAAGTACTAAACAAACTACCTGAAATGTACAATAGATAAATAGGTTTTAAGAAGGTTACAAATTATTACAAAAATAACAGATTATGTATTTATTTTACCCTTATTTTAAAAATTGCTCGCAACAGATATGATTCGTTATAGTTCCTTATTACTTTTATTTTCAATTCAGATTTTCATTGAAATTAGTAAATTTAGTTTCAAATTAGATTTAGATTAAGTACCTTTTTTCAAACATCGTAACTTTTTATAGTTTTCCTAATACGCAATTACTTTACTTTTATAATAAATGTGAATTTTTATATAGTTTATTGTCTAGCCGTAATTGTCAAGAATGTAACGAAGATACATCTAATTTAGATTCAAATAAATCAATGATTTTAAAGTCTAAATTTAATGAGATCCATGCGGTTGAAGATCAGATAAATTTGTTTAACAAAGAAGAAATCGACGATAACAATCATGATGAATCAGAATCCTCTACTGACAGCCTAGATAACAGCAGCACTGATTCGGAAAAAGATTTCATAACAGAACAAGAAGATGTTGTTAGTAATTATTCTTTTGAAACTGACAAATCTTTAAAACATTCTGAATTTTGTGTTAGTGAAAAACGCCTTGTTGATATAAACTATTTTTTAAACCAATTAAAAGGTCTGAAACACGATGGTAAGAATTTTCATAAACATTTACAATTTTTACAAAAACAGGACCATTATAGGATTTGGGTGTTCTTTTTTTAATATGAAGATTGTCTCTGAGAGACGAACAGGGTTGTCAAGTGTTTTTTCGTTTAAATGTAACATTTGCAACATTATAAGCAAGGTTGCGTCAGAAAATTCAGAAGAATCAATATCTACCAACATGGCAGCTGTTATAGGAACGGTTGCAATAGGTATAGGATATAGTCAATTAACAGAACTGTTTGCTAGTTTGAATATACCAGATATGTGTGATAAAACGTACGCGAAGGTTCATTATAGATTATCACAAAAAATTGATTCTGAAAAAAATTTATTAATGAAAAACGCTGCACAAGAAGAAGCTCAGTTTGCCATAGAATGTGGTGAAGTCGATAATAACCAAACACCTATTATATCGGTTATAGTAGATGGTGCTTGGAGTAAGCGTTCTTATAAAACAAACTATAACGCTTTATCAGGAGTTGTAAGTATTTTGTATTTATAATCTACCATTGATCGGTTGTTATTACAAATGTTTATGTATATAGGCATGCATTATTAGTGCAAAAACAAAAAAAATATTATATATGGGTGTACGGAACAAATAATGCTTTGTGTGTAGAAGAAAAAATGATACAGAAAAAAATCACGATTGCTACAAGAATTGGAATATGACCTCTACAGCAATGGAAGCATCCATAATTTTAGAAGGTTTTAAAAAATCACTTTCAAATCAAAATATTATTTATGGAAAGTTAATCGGCGATGGTGACAGTAGTGTTTTTAAAAAATTAACTGAATGTGCACCGTATGAACCAACTTTCGTTATTGAAAAATTTGAATGTAAAAATCACCTTTTAAGAAATTACATTAATAAGATATTTGAACTTTCAAAAGAATCCAAATTCCCTATTACATTGCGAAAACAAATTACAAATGGTAACATGTTAGGAAAATTTAGAAATGCTGTAACTAAAGCTGTACAATTTAGAAAAGCTAGCACAGAACCAACGTTCATTCGAGTAGAAAAATTAAAAAAAGATATTGAAAACGGACCGCTACATATTTTCGGAAATCATTCGTCTTGTGCTGCATAGTTTTGTGCTAAAACTACCGAAAAGGTATTATAAATAATATATTTAAAAAAATGCTATATGTTAATATGACATGTATTTTAGGACACCTAGATTCCGATTTAATTAATAGCGGTATATACGATCGAATTAAGGTTATAAACCGCCGATTAGCTACAAATGCGTATAGTTTGTTACACGACGTAAATACAAATCCTGCTGAATGCTACAATTCAATAGTAGCGGTAAAAGAATAAATTTTTCTTTGAAACATTCTTATGAAATGCGTTGTAAAGCAGCTTCCATTTCGTTTAATACAAACGGACATTTTTTGTTTTACATGCATAAAAAATCTTATCAAAAACCTCTTGCTGAATATGTTTCCTCCTTTTGTAAAAGAAAAACAGTAAAACACGCAAAAAAAATAAGTAAGCAGCAAATTCTAGTTATTTTACCACACAACTACCTAAACAAAAATTTGTTTTAGAAAAATATGCAAAAAAAACAGATGTGCTACGGTTGACAGCCATTATGGGTTAGACAACGAAACCGACGTCGAAGATTTAGCTGAAGAAGAATATGAAAAAAAATGTACACTGTTTCTTAATGAACTTAAAAACACAGATAAAATTCAAATTTTTAATGAAACAAAATTGCAATCAAGTAGTAGCGTTTGGGTAAATGAACGTAAAAAGCGCATAACTGCTTCAAACTTTGGCAAAATTTGTAAATTAAGAAAAACAACTTCTACGTCCAAAACTGTTTTTAATTTGCTATACAGTTCATTTAAAGGGAATACTGCTACCCAATTCGGATTAGAAAATGAAGATAAAGTAATTTCTTTATTTGAAAAGCAGTTTGATGTTAAAGTGGAAAAAAGTGGTTTAATTATTGATAACCAGTATCCATTTTTAGCATGCTCTCCGGACGGTTTAATAAATGACGATGATATTATAGAAATTAAATGCTCAAAAAAAGTGACGTTCTTACTCCTACGACTGCTACAATTGAAAAAAAAATTGATTATTGTCAGATTGTAGATGGACAACTAAAACTAAAACAATCGCATAATTATTATTATCAAGTCCAAGGCTTACTACATATATCTCAAAGAAACAAATGTTTTTTTATTGTTTACTCTGAAGGAGGATTTAGCGTGGAAGAAATTTTAAGGTAAAAATGGAAAACATGAAGAACAAGTTAATTCAATTTTACACCTATTCATTGTTACCAGAAATTGTGGATTCTAGAATATGCCGTCAGAAAAATATTCGAGATGTGTATATGTTGTAATCCAAAATATTAAAATATATTATTTTGTCTTCAATAAGCTTCTATTTTAATTAAAAAAACAATGTTATTAACAAACTTAAAAAACCTTTTACAAATAAAACTTAATCATAACAGCCGCAAACATCAAAAATGTAAATTGAATATTTAGCGAACAAAAAGAATTACAAATGTATCTTTCGGTTAAACGCACTAGGTAAATTTGTATTTACTTTTGTGTCACTTGACAAGTATTTACAACAGGTAGTAAGTATAGCCACCGGCAAGGGTTTGAAGTTGAAGTTTAGTTACCTAATTTATAAAATTTATTTTGTTGTAGATTAAACTTTTGACAAAGATTTATAATTAAAAAATGTATTTGCCCAAAATTCTCTATGCATTTTTTAATTTGTGAAGTACACAAAATTTGTCCTATAGACCAATATTTTTGAAAATTGTATTACTTTTATTGTAATATAGAGAAATAAAAATACAGAAAATTGTATATATTAGCGTCATTTACGTTAATATACAATTTTTCAATCTATAGGACAAATTATAATCATCTGTATGATGATGAGCAATGTCAAGCTTATCAATGAAATTACGTTAACATGTCAAAATCCTTGTCAAAAGTTTGGACTAATTGCTATTGTAAGTTGTGTTGCCTAACTATGCTCGAAAGCCCCATACTAAAAAATATGCAATTCTATAATAGCATTTTTGATACTGTTATTCATACCTAACTTTTATATTTTATAAAATTTTTTATTTTGGTAGAATTGCAGCTTAATGGCATTTTTTAAAAATTTAGATAAATATGGTTAAAATAGGTAGTTTCAATTTATTTGTGAAGTTACAGTATATTATCATACATAATAAAATTATTATTATGAGTTGATCTGGAACTTGATGTCATATGGTGGGCGACCTACTCATTACGTTTCGTAATAGCAACAAATAACACTACCGGTATTGATGTCCACTTATCGGCGGTTATATAATATATACTAATAATAAATTAATCTGTAAGTCTAAAACCGTTTTAATTTGATTTATTTTTAGTGTTTTGTAAGCACTAAAAAAATTATAAATATAACACATTTCGATATAAAAATTTAAAATATTTAAAGTAGGGTCAGCTTCTTGATATTTTTTAAAAGCGAATGGGAATAATAAAAACTGACATTATTTATAATTTAAGAAAAGATAGCAACCATTAACATTGTTTGTAAACAAGCATCAATAAACTTCAAAGGTATCCATTATAAAAGAAATCAAAGGACGTTTAAGTGCACATTTACAATACATGACCAGAACTAAGTATTCAAATACATTATGATTTCCTCCACACAAGGCAGTCATTTCTTTCATTCGTTTGTGCCGCCCACTCCTTTACTAACGTATTTGTGTATTTTAGGTACAAAAAATAAATCCACCAAGAACTGTTTTGTTTCTCGTTTCTTGCGAGTCTCATGGGAAATCTCCCGGTATTAGTTTCGGGTTTTAGATATGTTGGATATAAAATGTGTGAATGAGTTTGATGCAGCATAAGCTTACCGAGACTATCGTTATTTACTACATCATTAAGTTAAATATATGACGAGACTAGTAAATAAAGGTTTTTATTAGAAAATATTCATTTGTGGTTATAATTACAAATCTTTGAGATTTATTTTTATGGAGCCATAAGAAACGTAATATGCACGTTGTATTTAACCTGTCATATTCTGCAATAATTTTAAAAGGAAGTTCTAAACATAAATACATTAAACAATATAACCTTTACATTATTTGTTAGCACGTTTGGTTTTGTTAAAAATATTTATTAATAATTAAAAGCATGAAAGTTTATCCAAACTACCAAATAGTTTACACTGTTTTAAATGATAAATTACAAGAATTTTTATATAAACAATGTTCACACATTTTTATTTTAATATTTGCAACGCTATATAAATTTTAAAATATTGTAGTTTTAATTCTATAAAAACTTTTCTTGTTATCACACTTCGTATAAATTTTGAATTATATTTTTAAGGATCAATACTTGAAAGTTATACAAAAATGTTGTAATATTTCTTGTTTTCATGTTTTATTTTTACAAATTCCTTTATATCTAAACTTTTTTTTTGTTAATTTTTTTTCCTATTTTGTCTTCCGTTTTATATTCTATTATACAGACAATTTTTGAAAACAATAACAAAGTTGTCGAGACAGCGGAAATAAAATCCGATTTCTTATCGTTTCTTCTAAACCTGGTAGTTTTTACTGTTAAACCTAAATAAGTAATAAAATGTATAAATTACTCAAAAAAAACGTACTCACAAAACAATTAAAGCTTCCATTGCACTGCTGGACAGAAACTTACCTTCGGTAATAGCTATATTAAAACAATAGCAATAGCAATAGCAATAGCGATAGCGATAACAATAACAGTAGCAATAAAATTTTTATTTAATAATAACGTGATACCTCACCGATACACTGAGTAAGTAAAATCTCAAGTAAAGTTAAAAAAATTGATAGTAACATATAGTACAGAGTTTAGTAATAATATCACACTAGACATCATAGTTATTTCGTTTTGTTATTGTATTTACTTATTGTACACAACACACAAAATTGTTTTTGTCACGTGCACGCTACAATTCAATTTCTGACATCTTGTTGAGCATCTTAGGTTCCCAGTAAACACGGATTGAAACTGTTGCAGTCACAAAATTAAAACAATTGTTTCATTACGTTGTTTTGTCTTAGTTTCATTTGTATTTCTAAAAACTGATTTGTTAAAATCAAATATTCTTTGGTTAAAAATCGTTTAAATAAAATTGAACTATTTTCAAAACAGTACAATCGTTTTAAAATTGTTTTAGTGCTTGCAATTTATTTTCAGTAAACAGAAATCGTTTTAAAACTGATTTGTTAAAACCAAATATTGTAGAATAACTAGAATTGAATTATTTTCAAAACAGTGGAATCGTTTTAAAATTGTTTTAGTGAAAACGAATACTTTGTCATTAGTCAGCATTAGTCGTTGCTATCCTTTTGATTAGTGTCGTCAACGCTTGCGCTGCAAGTTGATATTTTTTTCACTTGTTCGGTTGCCGTTTGATAAGTGATGCTGTGTGTACAATTACGAAATGGAACAATAAACGGTAAGTCGAAACACTTTATTAAAATTCATAAATGTAGTCAATATCATCATCATTTCTGTTCTTTGGGTATCATGTTTCAATTTGTATAAAAAAGAATGCAAATTAACACACAGTTGCGTTAAGGTCAATATAATTTTCTTTTGATGGCTAAAGTGATTTATATCCAGTTTGTGTTTTTTTAATGTAATTAATTTTGTGTAACTTATTATGTATATAATTAAAATATTTATTTGTATGTTACAGATGCGGTTTAAAGTTGCTACCCAACAGTAACTGATGCAGTTTTGAGGGTTCTTTAAAAAGAACACATCAAAGAAAGTTGCGACATTTAAAAGTGAATTGATAAGTAATCTAGATATTTGCACAACCTAAACCTACTGACACTCAATGTGATGTTATATTTAAAAATATTTATTATACAATAAAATTTGAAACCCCCATTCGAAATATTATCGATTTAATTGTTTTATTTTAAAATCAAAACTAATGTATCATTATATTATTGAAAACATTGCTTCAGTGTTGTCGCTAACGAAATGTTTTTGCATTATTTAATCGGCAAGGCATTGTAGAATAATATCTGACTTGTTAATAAACATTTAAATTTAAGTAAAAACTTTCTCCAAATCAAATTTAAAAACCTGACAAAAAATACTTACAGTATTAATTTTAACCCACTTTGTTTATTTTTAGCTTAAACACCAATATACTGAAAACGTTGCGCTATTGTAGCTGCATTTACAAGACACTATAAAGTGAGGTTAGATAAAAAAGTAAATTTTTTTTTAAATATACAATAGAATACTTTTTTTTAATAAATTTTATTTAATAAAATAACATTTAACAAAATGTTCAAAAAATAATTCTACTGGTAAAAGCTTAGCCAAACCTTAAAAAAAAATGTTTATATAAAAACAAGTTAAAAAATGGAACTTTAAAAATTTTAAATATATACAGAATGTCCCAGAATATGTGGGAAACCTCTCGGATTCAGATAAGACAGATAAAAATAATATGACAGGATTCTACGGCCTTTTCTATGAAGATACAGGCTTATAACGGACGCTCTTAGAAATCCTTTTATTCACATTCGGATTAACTAGTTCGCCAGGCACGGACCAGCTCAAACACACATGCCATTTTTTACACTCTGCACGATAAAGGCACAACCATAATATTTTTGAACAGTTTAAACCTTTAACTAAAAAAACACTTTTAATTGACATTGATAATGAACTGTCCCAAAAACAAAATATTTTTGTTCAATATTATTTTTATTGTATAATTTTGTATGTCGGTTCGACTTTTTTCTACTTTTATGCATTTCCTAGCTCTAAAAATTAAAGATTGTTGGACGCTCCACAATGCCTAAACTGCAATGAAAATTAATCATTTTCAGTAAGTTTTCTCGATTGTCTATAGGATTAATATTTTATCTATCGATTCTTGAAGTTTTTGTTTAGGTGTTCTCAAACTATTAAAGTAAAATGTAATGGGGCTCCATCATGCATGAATGAGTTTATAATGCCGCTTTCAGAACACTCAATTTTCTCCGTAAAAAGAACTGAACCAATATAATTTGCATTGTTTCTGTTGCAACTTATAAAATCATTGTACCTATTGCAACGTATAAAAAGATTGAATTATCACACAACTATAAATCAAATTAAAACGCACCAAGCTAGCTTATATAATATTATTTAATCACAAGAACACAATAATATATAATATACAATAATGCGACAACTTTACAAATTATGTTAAGGTCATGAGAATTCTATCGTAACTGTCAAATTTTAATTTTAGAACACTACAATATTTATTTTTTTTATAATTAAATTGGGAATAAATATTGAAACTCAAAAAGATTATATAAAATATAAACATTATAGCAAACTCTAATTAAATTTTAACTTACTAAAAAAATCTATTTACATAAATATTTAACTGTAGCGAAGGTCAAGTACAAAATTCAGATACACCTGAGCATAAACTCAAATAGCGCGATTTGATTGAGATGCGGTATATGACGTATTTAACAACTAAGTCATGCAATGGCGTAATATTGCGTAATCTTTGAAATGCGTATCTAAAACTTCTAAAACTTTCGTATTTATCCTGATTGATCTAATATTTGTACAGATCCATTAACTAAAATATTGTAAAACAAACGTTAACATAAAATAATTTTTAATTTGCCACAATCCAAATCAAATTACTTCGGACGTAACACATGAATAATTATGGATTTCAGTCATAAACATCGTAACGGAAGTTATTCGGTAAAGCGACGTTGTAACTAACATCAAACCTCCATCGTAAATTATAATCGCATTCGCATTCCATAAACTAAAATCGTAACAAAACGTAATTGTAGGTACGTATTAAAATCAAATTTTCTTAAATCTAAGATTTTCACGACTTAACAAAGTAATAATTGTGTGAAAAATAGAATTATTAAATGGTAACTTTTAAATGATAATTTTTTTAACATCAAAGCAATGTGTAGATAAGTTCGGACCCTCATCCAAAACTATGATTCACAAATGGTTAGCAGAATTTACGCTTAGAAAACCAACGCTTGATGACTATCTTTGCAAACGGCATTTATGCACCTCCTTTGTTGCAAAAAATATCAATGATTTGCGTGAAATGATTTTAAAAGATTGACATTTATACCATATAGTTCAGAAGTTATTACGATCAAAAAATGTTATATGACCTATAAGTTAACTCTTCTTCATTTTTGAAATATCAATAAAATTCAGAAAAAAAATTAGTTAGCCTTAACAAATTAACGTATGTTTTTTGTGCTATCTTATTAAGTTAAGTCATTATGTCACATTTTACTAATCATAAATACACCGATATGGTTTTTGCAATGGAAGTGAACGAGTTACAACAGCACACGTAATTCTCACATCTTGACGGATCAAAACCCACAAATAAGAACTGTGGTTAATTATCAACATCGTTTTTAAAGGACGTCTTAGTGCAATAACTTACCTTTACTTTTCAGAGGAAAATTTGCCGAATTACCTAGAAGATATTCTTCTGAAAGCTCATCGTGGTATGTGACACCACCATATTTTGGTAGAAAAGTGACTGTGTTTCTTAATAAAACTTTTTCGGCAAAGTGAATCGGATGAGTTTGTCGTGTACATTGGCCAGCTTTACGTTTTTACATTTTTTTGGTGGGTTTGCTTCAAATCATGTGTGTATTGTAATAGTAAACCAGATACATACAAAGACTTGACTAACCGTATAATTAAAGCTACTAATTCTCTTAAGAATGAATTGGCAGTAAGTAACTGGCAACATTTTATTACTGGAAGAATAGATGTATGTTTAAAAAATGGCAATTGTCATTTTGAACATTAGCTTTAATTTTGTGTTCATTAGCTATCCATTGATAAATACATTTTTTGTTATCATTTTTTTTTCATTTTTTTGATAACCCCGAAAAAAGAAAAAAATTACTTGTAAGTCATATAACATTTTTGATTGTAATAACCACCGGAATGTGTGGTATACGTTTGTCGGTCGAGTCGCGGAACATACTCAATATATAGAGGCATTCTTAGGCATTGCTGGAGAACAATTTTGCACAATTACTTGCATGTCAGAAAGCTTTTGAGTCATTGGATTCTTTACAATTTAACAGAGGAGCTACAACAATCACGTGTCAAGTAATGCAAAAAAATGTTAAAAATTTAAAGTTGAATGTTTTAATTTTGTATGTAACATTTTAACAGTTGACAAATCCTGTACAGACTTACATTTTCAAAATGAACCTAAGCCAACAGAAGTGGTGCGGTCACAAAGCGTTTTAAAAAGACTGATTGCTTTCTTATAAAAAACTGGTTAACGGCTGCATTAGAAAATCTACGAACGGGTATACTTCAATTTGTTTACCGGATGTTAGCGCCAATGTCAGAAAAACCAACATAAACTGGCAAATTATAATTCATCATGATAACGCAAGCGCTTACACAACACAACAAGCTGACAGGTTTTTGACTAGCAAATTAATTAACGTTATCACGTATGCTTTATAGTAAAAAAACAATTATTGCCTTTTCTGCATCAATAAAAAAATAAAATTGTAAATGATGTTAACAGCTACATATTAATTTTATAACATGAAGGTATGACAACTACGGAGAACACAAGAAGTCACAGAATCCCAAACAACGCCTACTGCTTCTTCCAAGCCCAAATGTGCTTACTGTCGCGTCATAGAGCACACTAAAGAAGAATGCAGAAAGCGCAAACAAGCCAACTTAGTTCAAAGTCAACTTGATAAGCGACTAACTCTACCACTCCCAACAACTACTAGAACCGACATTATCCAAGCCACCCTAAGACCAGAAAATAAACCAATAGCTGAAATCACCTGTTTTAGATGTGGTTTCAGGAGTGGTTTGTGGCCAATGTGCAAATTGCAATGCCCAAACATATGCAGAAAAAAATTTTATCTGGCAAATATACGCGCAAAGCATTATCACAGCATCCAAAAGCGCCTAGCTGCATACAAACGCGAAACAAAGGGTTCTAGGCTATACACTGTGCCAAGCGCTAAAAAAGCAAAGGTACAAACTCACAGCAACGTTAATGAACATCATCTCAGCCGATGGTAAAACACAGCTACGAGAAATTGTTCAGACCAGGGTCACAATCCAGTTATACCAAAAACAGGTACCAACCGACTTGATAATAATCCCAAATGCCAATAACCGCACGTTTATTAGTGTAGATTTTATCAAAAACGCCGCTGTTGTGATAAACCTGGCGAACCAAAGCTGGCAGTGCATGTAACAACCAGATGAAGCGCACAAATTCATCCCGAGGCCAGTACCGAATTTCTTTTCAAACGCACGCTACCCTCAGTGAAATTCCCACATTCACCCAATAAGAAGAAGCCCTGTAGATACGTAGAAATAGCCGTGTTCATCTTTTTTAATGAGCTACTGTATACACATTAGAACGTCTTCTACCCAGGGGGAGAAGTAACGCCTTATGCAGAGCATGCCATCGTCACCGGTCACTGATCAATCGCTGACACCGGCCAAACAAGCAATCCTGAAAAAACAACTAGACGAAATGATGAATACGGGCATCATAGAAGGGTAGGAGCTTTCATAGGCCGCCCCAGTAGTCATATATTGATTCTGAGAAATGTTTCTTGGACTGAAGAACGCTCTGCTACACGTCACAATATTTGCCTACCTAGATGACATCATAGTATAGTCGAAGTCCGTTGAAGCTCATATAAAAGACCTAGACAAAGTATTCAACAGGTTAAATTTAAACTAAAGGCAAAACGTGCGAAATGCCGCTTTAGCTGCCACCAAATAAAATACCTTGGACACATCTTAACACCAATAGGACTACAAACAAACCCAGATACAATAAACGCTATAATTAGTCTTCCAGCACTACGCAACGTGAAAGACTTAATGTCTTTCTTACAAACCTGTTCTTAGTACAGGCGGTTCATACCTCAGTTCGTAAAGGTTCGAAAACCGATTTCCTAATAGCTTAAAAAGGATGCCGAATGGAAGTGAGGGCCAGACCAGCTTGCGGCCTTCACAAAACTAAAAACGCCAATCCAAAGCAAATATTCTAAAACAAGCGGAGCACAAAGCGCCATTTACCATAAGAATCGGCGCAACTCAATATGCGATCGGTGCCGTCTTTACTCAAAACGGAAAAAAGACTAGTTGCGTATGCAAGTACTCCTTCCAGCAGAAAAAAACTATTCAACGACAAAACGTGCAGCGTTTGCGGTCGTATGGGACGTCACAAAAAACATTGCCGTTGCAATAGATAATGTCCCTAAAGTCTCCCTCTGAAGGACTAGCACAATAGACCCTAATTATACAATCAGATTATATCACATTTACCTATACGCCCAAATAACTACATGTCCTAGAAGACGCTGAATGCCACTTATGAACCATCACTATAGATGTACCTAGACGCTCCTCGGCGAATATTCGGCAGATCTGAAATTTAAGAAAATTATCGATTGCTTCGTAAAACCTGACACGTGTTACATAATGTTGTAATGCGTGCTGTACTGATACTCTCCTGATAACGAAGATACCGAAGAACCACAATTATCGCTTTAGAAATAGACCGGAAGAAGATACTGCCAAAGTACGACAATACAATAACTGCAACGGTAGGAATACGCAAGCAGATACTGGAATACGTAAAAAACTGCCTCGAAAAACACAAAGCATCTAATCAGAAACCAGCAGGTCTACTACAGACCCCTGTAAAAACTTGCAGGTTTAAAACGTTAGCTATCAATCTTTTTGGGCCTCTTCCAGAAGGGACAAATGGGGAAAGATAGATCTTTATAATAGAAAACGCGACACAAACTCTGACACAAGAAATATTCTTCAGATATGGAACGCCGTCTGTTAAGTGATAACGGCGCACACAGTGTGTCAGCGGGATCATGCAACACGTCAATAAATAGAGACTTTAAACCCCAACTGGTCATCCTAGTAAAGGAAAACCATTGGTGTTGGCCAGAGAACACATACTATAAACTTTGCAGTAAACACAGAAAAAAATGTCAAAGAACGGGACAAACAGCAGCCTACCTAACCTTTGGTAGAAAACCGTAAACAACAGACGACTCCCAGAGGGACCAAAGAAGCATAATCCCGTCTGATCATTTCGTGCGGAGATAACACCGTATCTACTCCGTTTAACCAATGTTCTAAAACAAGCTCTGCTAACTGCAAGAGTCAGAACAAGAAAGGAGAAAAAAATATGCAGACAAGCAAAACAGAGGCGCCCCAACATTCCAGCATAGAAACCTCGTCAGAGTCCAAACACACATACTCATTAATGAAGACAAGAGAACGTCCGGTAAGTTGTCACCACGCGGAGATGAACTTTGCCAGTTCGGCCTATCAAAAGATGAGGTCGTTCAAGGAAACAATAAATCTGGCAAAAAAGTCCGGACGCCATTAACGCCTTAAGGAAGAGAATGTAACAAACGCACAGAACATCCTTAACCAAACGCAACCTACATTACACAGTCTAAAACGCATCTCTTCAGTATAACTTGAACTACCTACGATAGATGGCAACAAAGTTATCACTCGTAGATCAAGAAAATACCTTAAGTACATATACAGAGTTTTCATAAATTTGTGACCCTCTGATTGCAGGTGCTTAGGCAACTAAAGATGCACGATGGCAAACCTGATTAATTTTCCCTAGGAAGGTTATTAGGGTGTCTACCATGCAACAGTATTTAGAAAATCAAGAATAGAATTTGTTATTTATTGTTATATTACAAAAGGTTCTGACGTAGGGTGTGATGAAAACATGGTACTTAAGTCAAATAGATTTAGTTAATCGACAGTACAGTTCAGTTCAGTTCGTTTAAGTTCAAAGCGACTGACGATCAGATTTACTGTTCCTGTCACTTCTCTTCGTAAGAATTTGAGGAGCGTACGAATTCCTTATTCGATTGGATAATTCCTTACTGAGAAGTACTGGACCATCACGGTTACGCGATAATTCGAGTGGAACGCGAGCATCACGTATACTGCATTCGTTCTTAAAGACACGGGTTTAATCTTTTATTTTCTCAATTGACTTATTTATTGTAGTGTATATAGTTATTGTTAGTGTTCATAAAAATTATTTTGTAGACGGTAGTTACAACTACATTTGTGAGAATGTTAAATAAATCTAATAGCCAACCTCCAACAAATGTTATTTTAAAGTATTTGCACAGACCAACACCAACAAAAATTTTTTTTAACGAGATTAGTACTGCTTTTTTACACGTTTGAAACTACGTTTAAGAGCTTTAAAATACAAATATTACACAAATTAAATATGTAATAGACCTTAATTACGAGTTATCCAAATGATGTTTGTTGTAATCTATCTAAACAATTTTGGTTTGTAATGTTTAGTTTTGTGACACTTTAATTGCATTTTTTACCGCATCTTAACTGTACAAACTACATAGACTATACAATTAATCTATTTTAAATCGCGTGTTTAATAAAATTCTATTTCTGAACAACTTGTTCGTATTATTACTCATCACGTTTTTATAGTCAATATTTAGATGCATAATCTTAAAGTGTGTTTGACTTTTTATTTAAAATATGTTTTTTTGGTTTTATTTTAAATCTGTGCTGATAAATAAGTCAACTTAAACGTAACTCTACTATAGAAGTTTTTAGTAAGCCGATTTACGCGAACCCTTTTTAATCTCTTGACCGAAAACGTGACGATGTTTTCATTTATACATAACGATATTGCCGAAATTTGATTAATTATTGCTATAGTAGCTGTTTAATGCGTCAAACAAAAAATTGTGTTATTACGTTTGGTTTAATATAGAACCTAAATATATTATTAGTAGCAACCCTATATATTCGTTTTTGTTTTATTTGCTTGAGGGTTACAAGCTTTGTGCGCGTCTGTAATGACGATGCCATATTTCTTTGTAGCATTAACAAGTGAAATTCATTTTCAGATCAAATCAAAATTGTCAGTAATAAATGCATAGGGCTAGGGATTATTGTGTTTTGTTTGAGTGATCTGGGAAAGTGCACCTGAACTTAGAATTTATGAAAGTGCACTTGTACCATTGATTCTAGAGTTCGTTAGTGAATACTTATCGGGGTCTAAGGGTAAAAACGATATAAGGGGTGTCTGACGTTGTTTATTACTAGGGATGTGTTTGTATTCTTTTGCTTGTCTCAAAGTAGATATAGGGAAAAAACCTAATAAAAAGTTCAATGTTAAGTGCACGCTACCAAAAAGAATATTAAGAATTAGTCGACAAATGATTACATAAACGGATTTAAACGTAAAGCAAATTTAATTAAAAATAAAATGCGGGTGAACCAACAAGAGAAGTAATAATGATGACGTTATGTTAAGATTTACGTCTTCGCCAAATTGAAATTTTAGAACTACGACTGCAATTTTCAATTAAGAACAGTTTGTAGCGACTCGCGGAATTGCGTTAAAGGTTATAAGAAGAATTAATTTCTCGAAATATAGCGCATTTAAAAAATCCTATTATCCGCGAATACTTATTTAGCTTTTCTGTTATTTCTCTGAAAATATAATTAGATTTTATTTTTTTAGAATGTATTTAAATATAATAGAAATTTAAGCGAAAAAGCTTTTAAGGATTTCTCTTTCGATTTTCAATCAGCAGTTTTACTGCTTACAAGAGTTACAAATAATATCTATTTTCTATTCAAACTTTCGTTTTATGTTACATTTAGTGTATTCAAATTTTTATGTAATCGTAAAAGTAGATTTTCAGTGTGTACGTTGAGCTTATTGCTTAGTATTGTGTCTCAAAGTAGAGTTATACGTTGACACAATACTGTATGCTACCAAATTGTAAAATAAAATTATAAAAATTTTATTGGTGTAACTGTTGTAAAACAGTTTTTAAACGAAGTTTAAACTCATTTGTTTGATAAACTATGTAAAAATTTTGCAATAATTAGTTTATGTAGTGGTAAAAGCTTTATTATTAGTTAATACAGTTATATATAATTTAGGTAGTAATGTTTCATCATTAATGCGTTTACTTTTTAGTTAGGTTCTTTGAGACAAAACTAATGGTATGGTTCGTCGTAGAAAAAAACACAAACGAACGTCAAATCGTAGTTGACGAATATTGTATTCTACATCTATGTAATTATATTACTTAATAATAACAAATAATAATGAAAATGCGTTTTCTCAACTCGGAGTCGTTTGACCTTCTGCTGTTGAAAAGAGATAGAGGGACTGCAATCGCTGACCGCACAGTCGTACGATGCATCAGTTTTAATTTAAGTGATTTTGGCGTCAACATGCACCCGGTCTTGAAGGCTGTTGCTTTCAATTGGTAATAGCGGTAGTGAGCATAACTTGGCTGCTGCTCGTTGTGTCGCGCTCTTAGATGTTTTTACAGTTGCTACCCTTGAAACTCTTTCAGAACCAGGGTGCAATTGAGTCAATCGGGTGGGGGTTGATTGTCTTCCTTTAGTAACACCCAAGCCTCCACTAGTAATGAGGCACCGTTGCTGCAATTCAGACACATACTCCTTACTCCAACGTTTCCAAATATGTTGATTAATTTGCTGCATGTGTTGATACATAGACAGTCGATTGATTTTTAGTGAGGTGACATCTTTGTCTGGTAGGGATCGATTAGCTTCGCCAATAAGAAAGTGTGAAGGAGTCAACGGGTTGAAAGCGGTGATAGAGGCCGGGAGTTAAGGATTAATATATAAAAGTGCTCGAAGGTTAAGTGTGTGTGATTGGTTCTCTTTTTAAGTGTTGTTTTATGTTTTTCACTCTCGCTTCCCATAAACCCCCCATGTGAGGTGAGTGAGATAGCAAAAAATGCCAATTGATTTGATATTTCACATAACTTGTTTTTAATTCGTCACGGTTTGTTGCTATAAATTTGCCTAACTCCTTTAAACTCGAGTTAGCTGCAACAAAGTTAGTACCGTTATTCGAAAAGATATCGGAGAGTTTACCTCGCTGTGAAAGGAATCGAAGCAGCGCAAGCATAAATGATTCCTTAGTGAGGCTTGTGACAAGCTCCAAATGAATATCTTCGTTGTAAAACAAATAAAAAGGCTAACATAAATTTTAATTAATTTACAACCACGGCCGACTTTATTCTTTAATAGGAACGGGCCTGCATAGTCAACACCCGTGACTTCGAACAGTCGCCTTGGATGGAGACGTTGACCGGGCAAATTTCCCATCATGGGCTGATTAATTCTTGAGATAAAACAAAAAGATATTACGCATTGTCTTACGGTTTTCCGAGATAAATTGCTACCATCAAGCGGCCAATAATTATCTTGTATCACCGAAAGTAGTAATTGGAAACCCGCATGTAGTAGCCTTAAATGCTCAGAATTAAATATTAGATGTGTCAAGTGATCTCTTGCTAGCAATATTATAGGGTGCTTTTTGGAGACCGTAAATGACGAATTGGCCAGTGTGGCGCCAACTCTATATGATTTCTTTATCTAAAAAAAGGTTTAAGCTTAATAGTTTGCTGTCTAACTAAATCGCCTCTGGCTAGGCTATTATTTCCCTTTTAAAATGTTTAACTTGCACAGCTATTAATAATTTGTTAAAAGAACTGTTAATCTCGTTCAATGTAAAAGGCCCAACAATTCGTCTTGTTGACGAAAATTTGCAATTGTTGCGAAATCGAAACAATAATGCAGTAATTCGCTTGAGCTTTTGTAAATGAGAAAACCTGGAGATTATTTTATTGTTAGCTTTAATGTCTAGTAAAATGTCTAGGGTTACAGATGGATTTATGTTTGTCTTGCTAGCAACCCATTCGTTTTCTGACCCTAAAAGCCAATGTGGACTATGCCACTATAGTTTAGACTGTATGAGCTATTTGAGTTTCATACCGCGTGATAAATCATCTGCAGGATTATTGGTGCTCTGAACGTGAAGTCAAAGGTCCGCTTTAGTTAATTGTTTAATTTGAGCTATTCTATTACCGACAAATGTTTGTAAGGTATTTAGTTACAATTACAACCATGCAAGGACAATAGTGTAGTCCGACCAAAAAAAATTTTTATTGAACTTTATTTGCAAATATGTTGTCACATTGTCGGCTAAATTTGAAAGCAAAAACGCGGCAGATAACTAACCGCGGCATAGTTATTGTATTCAAAAGGCTGACCTTTGATTTAGCGCATAATAGGTGTAATTGCTCACCCTCAGCGTTTGAAATTAAACGCACATAAATACAAGCGCCATACGCATGCCCTGAAGCATCTGCGAATCCGTGCATTTCTACATATTTTGCCTTATGACAAATTACTTGTCACTGGATACGTAAGTTATTTAATCCTGTAAACTCTGCTCTTAAATTTAGCCAAAATGTCCTAAACGCGGGCGGTAAAATTTTATCCCATAACACGCGTTTAAGCTAAAGGGCTCAATAGCCTTAAGGGGTCGAATATTTGTGCTATACCGGCAAGAATTGTTCGCTTTGTGACCTTTTAAGTAGGGTTTATTTTACAAATCTTATACATTAGTTTGTCAGACGAGCACCAAATTTTGAAAATTGTATTTGCGTTTTCTTCTTGCTCGATATGCTTTAAAACTTCTACGCGGTTTCAATAAAATTTACGAATCACAAAAGAACCTTGTTTTAAAATCTTTTGAAATCCTTTTGCTGTTTTTGCAGCTTTCTCCATTGAATCCGCTCCTGTTAGCAAATCATCAACGTAAAAATCGTGACTAATGATGTTTGCGAGATGTAGGAGATCTGTTTAGTTTTCTTCGGTTAGTTTAAATAAGGTGCGTATGGCTAGGAATGACGCTGCCTTTGTGCCATACGTCACCGTTCTTAAGGCATATGTGCTAATTGATTTGTGTGGTTCGTCTTTCCATAGAATCTTTTGAAGTGACACCTGATAAAGCTTTATTAAAACCTGACGGTACATTTTCTTAATATTGGCCGCCAATACGTAGGAGTGTTGTCGGAATCGTAACAGGATTGAAATAAACTCTTCTTGTAACACAGGCTTCGCTAAATGAATATCATTGAGAGACATCCCGTTTGAAGACATCGTAGACGCGCCAAAAACGATCCTTAATTTTGTCGTTAATCTTTCTTATTTTAAGACACCATGATGCGGGAGAGAATAGGACATATTATTGTTAAAATTCGTTTGCAAAACCTTAATCATATGACCCAAACGAATGTATTCTGCGTGTTGCGATTTTAGGTTTTGATTGAATTGCAATTTTCGTTCGAGAGCCAAATAGCGCTTTTTGGCTTCACCAAAAGATTCACCTAAATTTTCAGCTGGCATTTTTAACAGTAAAGCTACGACAAATCTTCCTTCCGCGGTACGAGTGTAATTCTTTTTGAAGTGCTGCTCGCATGCAATTTCGTCCGGCAACAATTAAAATGGGAAATACATTACTTACCTTTTTTTTTTCCTGCAAAGCATGCCGCTAGCTAGCGGAACCCTTCTCAGAATTCCTTAAAATTCGCTGAAATAAGCAATAACATACATATGGCGTTATCACAAATAAGTTTCCATCGATTCATACGATCTATGAGAAAAAATCAGATGCGCCAAGTTTCCGCTACATTAATATCGATAAATTAGGCCTTTCAATAAGGTTACAATTATTCTATTATACTCGTAGATGTCACACCCTTTTTTTGCATCGAAAGCTGTGATGATTCCCCATATCAATTAACAGTTGTTAATATCTTCGCATTAATGAAATGCGTTTGGATGTCCAAAATTTGCTAATGACAATTAAGACAACGGAAAAATAGTTTTTCCCCAGTTGACAAGCACCACTCTCAATGTAGCTAAAAGTGGACAAAACTTATAAGGTACGAAAATCACACCAAAGCACAGTAAACAGAATAATTATTGAATAACAAAATTATTTTAATATTAAAAAGTTTTTTATCTATGTCCGTAACTCAAACAGTACAATTTCGCACATAATTACATATAAAGATTTAAATATTCTGCATACTTTTAATAAGAAAGTTTTTATTGCAACATGAGTGAGATGTTTTTAAAAAATATATTTTGAAGTGTTTGTCTTTGAGTAAAATCAAATACAAGTGCAAATATTCAAAGATAACAGTAAGTTCTAAAAGAACTGATTTAAAATGAAAAAATACGTATGTAAATAATTTTAAGAAACAATTCCAAAACTCGTACTTACTCGCGTTACAATCGTTGTCATTGTAGCATTAAAATACAGGGTGTAACTGATATAACGCATAATCTTTTAATGGGGGGTAGTATAAACATATAGTCAGTCACCATTTTCTAAACTTTGAGGTGCTTACTCGAATCGGAGCTGATATTGTTTATCACTGAACTGTTGATATTTGATCGGCTGTCCTATTCAATCGCGGAACGTGTAAAAAAATTCCCGAACTTGATCAAACCTCAATCGCTGGCATGGCAAATTGCTTCCACAATTCCTTCAAGAATTGTGGCGTTTATAGTTGTTTTTAGTTAGAATTGAATTATTTTTTAATTTTAGTATTAGTCTTACTGATGCTAAAGAACTTATTTTTCAAGTATAGGAAACTTCTGTCTGACAATTTCTATCGATTGAATTAACAAAGTTTTTTATTAACCGAAGTTTGATGTTCAAGAGAAGAAAACTAGGATTTTCATGTAGTGGAAAGGGTTACGTTTTTTTGTTTAGATATCAAAATTCTTATACCATCACTTCTTGATTAAGATTACTTACATAGAAAACAACAAATATTAGTATATGGTAGTTAGAGACTTAACAAAAGTACTATAATTTTTAAATTGGCTTATATAACTGTATGTACAAAATAAAAGTTAAATTGTATAAATGAATTATACCGGCGGCGGAAATTCAGCCACTTCCAGTCAATTAAACAAGTTTTGGTGACTACGGGTGGATTAACTGCAGAAAACGTATTACAAATCATTATTAAACTAACGAAAATAACTAAATTTTAGGTTAATGCCGATTTTCAAATGATACTTTACTGGAGGTCTTTTACATTGAATCGGAGAGTGATGTTACAGAGACAACGAAAAGGTTCGGTTTGCGACAAAGTTTACTCGTAAGCTATGGTAATCGAAAAATAGGTTATTCTTTCTACAATACTAACAAGATGATATGACGGAAGTAACGTCGTGAACGCACGGTGCCACAAAGATCTTGTTACGTTGTGTCGACGTCGGGTTACTAATCGGTGCGTACAATAAAAGCAAACGCCTTGCTAGTAGCACCACAGGGTGTGGTTTTTGCTTTCTAAAATTGCAAAAAATATTTAATACTGATTTCATGCGCCAAGGTGTTCCGTTACTCTTTTTATCGTGGCAAAAGAAGAACTAATTAAACACTCATTGAAAATCCACAACGCTCGATCAGCTATTTACAGGTAATTAAACGTATTACAAATTGTTAAACTATGCAATACAAATTTTAGCGGAAACAAATGGTAAACTAAAAAGTTTTTCGATTTATAACCGGATGGTTTGAATAGGGAATTCAACGTTTAGTTTAGAAGTGGACGGTCTGAATAGGAGATTCAAAGTTAAAGTGTATAAAACGGACGTCGGCTTTATGTAGTGCACGGTATCAGTGATATCAAACGTAACTTTTTAACCATTTGTAAATTGTAAACACGTACATCTTCTTCCCTTGCACAAGTTAATAAAAAAACTTTGTTTCAATTGCGGTTAAAATGACCGATGTCAATTTTAATTTGCTTCTAACTTCTAACTAAAGTGATTAATGATATAATTTCTTAGAAATTTTTGTTTGCATTGTGCACGGATATCATAACCGCTACTATTATTTCCTAATCTGCATTTCTTGACATATTTCTAAACATTTATACTAACCGCTAATTATAATTCCAAGTAAGTAAAATAGTTTTGAATAATGATATTTTTAATAACTATACACTTCCCAGAAGTTTTAAAACATCAGTAAGTATTATTATTCGTGCATATTGCATCAAAAACTTTAGATACTTTACGTTACAAAATCTTAAGCTTTCGCCCTTGTCATGTTTAGTCTCTCCTTGAGAGCCAAAACAAAAAGTAGAACTTGGCCTTTGCCGTATTGTCGTTTGTGAACCCAAACAAACTAGTTTGTTTGCAGTAAGTTGGTGGTTTTTTTGCTATCAAAACTTTATTTTCATTTTTCATTTAGTGATAGGTGATTACGAACGAGAAATAGCATGGTTACAAAAACTTTGGGGCAAAGTATAAGCTTAAGAACTGATTGACGGGAAATCAGATAATGACGAAGAACAGTTACAATATGCTGATCATAAATTTGAATTGGTGGATGACATCCCACTAGCGTATTTAATCCAGTATGTGGAAGATCATGAAACAACTATTTGGAATAAAAATCCTCCAAAAATATCAAAATCTTTATCTCGCAATATAATAAAGTTTTATCCTGAGCCAAAAACGAAGATAAAAATAAATTATTATTAATCAATCGTCGGCAGCTGTTTTAGTGCTGAAAAGACTTATAGGGAGCTTGATTCGAAAGCTCGTGTAACAAAACGATGAAACAAATCTGGAACTTGCGGTGGTGCACAATTTCACTTAATTTTTTGTATTTTTCGGATGCAACGTTTATTATTATTAAACAAGATATTCTTTATCGTGTAACTTTGCACACTTGCATCTTCTAAACTATAGAAAGTAATTATACCCTTCCCGGACTTTTTTATAATAAATTTTGTCCTCAATAAAAATGTATATGTGCAACTTTCCTCTATCTTGTAACGTTTTAGGGTAATCGTTTATTTGTTATTCTCATATCATATTTCAATGGTCGAAAATAACGATCGACATAACAATCACTGGTAAAATAGGTTTGCTGTATCGATATTTTAATTATATCGATATGTCGCCCACTATCTTGCAATCCTTATTTTGGAAAAAGTATCGCCTTTAAAAAAAACGAAGAGTGCTATACGACCACCGAAGTATAAGACTGAATAGAACATGGGACACGCGCCGTGCTGTCGTAAAACATCTGACCGGTAGATTTTAAAATAGAAAAAATCCAGAGTAAAACTACCTGGTATGAAATAAAATTCAAATGTTTGCTACGACCTCCATTAAGTGACGCACATCATCCCTCAATAGCCCCAATTTTCTATTGAATAATGGTTTTAATTAATACGTAAAAGTATAAGCATCTTGTATTAATTCGAAATAAAACTGAGTTGCAAACACACCGTTACATAACTTACATCTTTTTCATACATTTTGTTTACGTAGTTACTTCAAACGGGTCGCTGTTTTTGCGTAAAACGCTCCTTTGCCTAAATAAAAGAATACGTTTCTAACCTTACTTTCTTAAATACACGGTAAAACTGAAAAGATTCTTTTTTGATTGCATTTTCCAGTTCTTCGTATAATGCAACGCCCAAAACATTTTCAAAATTCATTTTTTCATACAAAAAAAGCTCTCAAGTCTATACATCACAGTCGTTATGTTTATAGCGGTTACCAAAACGCCGCCGTTATGTCATAATTGTTATGGTTCAAAATAACGAGAGTGGATAACGAGAGTCGGTATGAGTGGAACCGTTATAAGTTATACAGCATACCGATTTTACAAAAGTAACGATTCGGCTAGATAACGACATCGCTATTCATAAGGAGAGTGATATAGCATCAGGTTGATTGTCTGAGAACATAATTCAACCCATGTGAACCCTGGGGGCGACGGTCCAACAGTGTGAAAACTCTATAAAACGCAGCAGAAGTAAACACACGTGTCCGAAAAAAGAACAGGTTATTGTACTAGCAAAAATTCACCGTAGCTTGCAGGTGTCCTTTTAGTACGTTGATTTGTTTTCCCGCTGTGGGAATAAATCTAAGAAAATTAAGCAAATCATCTTAATACAACAATTGTGGCGGTTTCGATGCAGGTATGGTTTACAAGAAAAACAACTCCACACTGACAAAGGTATCCTTACCCGCAAAAAAGCTGCAGTGCTTAAACAAAACAGTAGTTTAATAAACCTGATTTATAAAGTTTTATAATAAAAACTATCAGTAATTACTAGTTTAAATTATAAACGATTTTACTGTAGTTATCAGCATAGAAAAAATTATGTGAAATAAAACTTGAGTAAATTTTGAATGGTAAAACTGTATCAACAGTCAGGCAATTCAAAAAATTATTACAATTATTAGCGTTATAAAACTGTTAAGATTTGAGAAAAGAATCATATTACAGCAAAGTTCATCTCTTTAATGCTTTTTTATAATCAGTAACGCATTTGTTTAATATTAATAGAAAAAAAAATAGTAGCATCGGTAAATTTTTATTCCATTTGTAGCATACAGCGCCGCCCAACAACAAACGTAGTAACATCTTAAAGGTAGTAAAGGGCACAACGCCGCTTTTAACAGATTGAGTAAAAAAAGGAAAAGCCAATTCGCAGATATGGTACTGAGAGCGTTCGTGAACTTAACCAATCAGAAAAAAACGTTTTAGGATATAAAGTCAAAATTGGGTACAAAGAAAGAGAAGAGTTTTAAACGAAGGTTTTAAAAACGACGCGGTGCAAAAACGAAAAAAGTTACATACGGGAGTTTTTCTTTTGAAAAGTCAGTAATTAGTAAAATTTATTTGGATATGCGTTTGTAAGTTTTTTATTTGATTATTGTACAAGAGATACGATGAATTGAGATACTATCTAACGCGAGCAAATTGAAAATAACTATTTAAATTTAATTCTATCGTTTAACGAGTTTTTTGTTTGTTTTTTTGTTGTAAAGTGAGAGAGCAAATTTAATATTTTCTTTTCTTTGTCTTTGGCAATTGACGGATTGCTAAAAAAATTAGTTTTACTTTTTTGCGCCGAAAGATTACGCTAAGAACATCTAGAGAATGTTATAAAAATGCATGTCGATTATTTCACGTCGCGAAATGTTTTTATTGCAAGTCCAGTCTGCTGTAAGTCTTCTTTAGATATGACGGTGAATCGCAAACGCGACAAACTGTTGAAAAAAACAGTTTTTAAACTGTGGATGTACATTTCCAAAGGTGAAATCTCTACTTTGAAACTTTTACATCTGAAAGGATGTGGCAACGTAACTCGAATCGTGTCATAATCTTAGAAGCTGTTGAATTGTGAACCGTTAAATCTCTGGTAAAGTCCAGTAATCATTTTGTTTTGTTTTTTTTTTAAAAACGTGTGCGAACTAATTAGAGTGTGGTGAAACAATTGCCAGGGATCACGCGATATAAATTGTTTACTTAATCCGACCGTATTCGATCAAAGTCTGGCAACATTTCTGAAAGTTCCACTTTGGCTTTAAAATTGATTTAAAATTTATTCGAATGCTTTTAACCGTATCTTAGTCAACAGAAAATGGCAGTCAGTGGACGTGAGGCTCAATTTGTTCGGCCTTTTCTCACATAACATGCTTGTGAGCTTTGTGAAGGTGATTTTTTTGCCTTGAAAATATATTGTGTCAAATAAAGTTCGATGTTTTAAGATTTTTTGCTTACGTTGTGTTTTTTACCGTACATCGATTGGAAAAACCTAAGCGTTACTAACACAACCCAAATATTTCCTAATACCCGTTGCCTAAACAAAGCTTAGATTTGAGAAAATAAATAAATACGCCCATTCACTACATTAAAGCTTTACAACCAAAACATCGCGCCTCAATGTTGGTGCCAACAATGGACTACTGATGGAAGAAAACCGCGAATTTATGACAGTTTATTGAGCATTTTGTTAGCGATTTGAAAAGATTAGCCCAAAATACAAATTTTTGTGCTTCTCTAAAAAAAATTTCTATGAAACATATACGCTCCAGTTTGCAGTCAATTCGCACTAAACTATTACATACTACTAAATCTATAAATTGGAAACAACAGCCGGAAGTGTTTGGATTTAGAATTTTTAATACTAATTGTAACGCCGGTCCATTTACATGCTATGATTTTTGTTCAAGTGCACGGATTTAAGATAACGCAATTGGGTTTCTCCTTAGATATGTCACTGGGAACTACGTTTTATCAGCACGCAACAATTCTTGATAATTAACGGTCTCGCTCATCATTTGTTATCACAAAAAATTCTCCATGGTGTTGTTGATTCATTATCTTCCTGCGATGAAGAGGTTATGAGAAACAATTCGCAAGCCATTTCATGGACAAATGTTTTATACAAACAATTGGTGAATTATCATACGACTCTATTCTCATTTATTATGCACCTGGAATACTAGTTATTTCTGTTTTTTAATTTTTTTATTACTTATGTATGCATTCTTATTTTTGAAAATCGCAATAAACCTTGTTCATTATATTACGTATGTGATATTGTGTTTGTTTTCAACACCTTCCGATAGTTGCAAAATTTGCAATATCTGTGAATTTTTTCCAGGTGTTTCTGTTAATGAAATTGTTACCTTTAAAAAATTCGTCTAAATTATCAAAAGGAAAAAGATGCAAGAGCTACATGTAAAAATGAAATAAAAGCGCTGCTAGGCTTGCTTTATCTAGCAGGATTATTGAGGGTAAGTCCTATTATAAACACGTTTTAAAATGTACCCATGGACAATTAGTTTTCGTCTTGCAAAAGAACTATTCGGATGCAAAACAACAATGGTTGGTACGTTTAGGAAAAATAAACGAGAAATACCCGAAAAATTTCTAAACGCAAAAAAGAGGAAAATATGCAGCACATCATTTTACTTTTGTATGTCCCCAAGAAAAACAAAATTGTTACATTGATATCTATATTACATAACAATGGCAAAATAGACGTCTAAGTAGGCGATATTAAAAAGCCATCTATAATCACTTTTTACAATAAAACTAAAGGAGGGGTGGACAAAGTGAATGAAATGAACGGATCATACACCGTTGCTCAAAAGTGCAAGATGGCTATTGACATTTTTTTTTGCTTATTAACATTGATGGCATAAATACTAAATACTTGTGATTTATGATGAAAACACTGAAAGTAATATGACGAAAAGACTTTTTTTTAAAAAACATTGCAAGAGCCGTATGTAAAGATCATTTGGAGAAAAAAAATGAAGATCGACAATCTACACAAAAAAAAATTTCAAATACTTGAAATAGAAATTCCAACAGTGTAAACCATAACCATGAATGATATCAGGAAGATGTGCATTCTGCTCAAAAACTTTAAGACGCAATCACAGCGCAATTCTTGCCAAAGGTGGAGAACATATGTTCAAAATATGTTGCTTGTGTGCTAAAACTGAAGATAGCTCTCTTGATAGTAATGAGTGAAAGACTAAAAAAAAGCCCCCCAAAAAGATATTAGAAAATAAACTATATATCAAAATTTTTATTTGCAACAAACCATTGCTAATTATAATAATTTTTTTAAATGAAATGCTGCAATATAACGCTCTCTTAAATTAATTATTTGATATGTACGGATAAAATATTATGTAAATATCACATATTGTGTACATCCTCATTATGTAACAATTAATTTTTCAAGATAAATAAATAATTCAAAAATTATTTAATAACAGAATATAATAATATTAAATATAATAATATAAAATAGGTAAACAAGATAAACTAGTAACCTATAACCTTTAAGGTGCATTATATTCAATTATAAAACTCAATATGTCTAATTTCTTTTACAGAATCATTAATAATATATTCTTTAAAAACACATTCGTGTTAAAAAATACATTTTTAAGTATTTAATAAAAAGAATCTTTAATGAATGTTAAGGGATTACTATACTGATAACTGTTATATATATATTTTTTAATCAACTTAAACAAGAATATGACATTGCTGAAATAAATTTAAATTAAAAAGAAATATCAGTTTTATTCAAATATACTTACGTAGACAAAACAAGAAATTATACTTATTTTCATCCAAGACTGCAAAAATTGTTGTATGCACTTCACATCACCCAAAACACAGAACTAAAGTGTTAATTAGATGCACGACTTCTTTATAGTTCATATTATAGACTATTTGGTGCAGGCTTTATTGCGTTCTTGTATAAACCTGTATAGACAAGCCTGACTCACCGCGATATCTGTAATTACTTGTATTTTATGCACCTGTCTATATTTATATTTTACTTAGAAAGTAAAAATCGCTAATAATTTATTCATTGTTATTTATTTTAACTTCTATATTAATAAAAATAGGTCATATTTTTTAAATTTTATATTAAACCTTGCGCGTACCTTCTGACGTTCAGGAACCCCCAAGTCAACTTAAATTTTTTATGCACCCCCTGAATGATCTCGGAGACTTTTAGGGATCCGCAGGGACTACTTTGGAAACCACTGCTAAAGCTGTTAATAGTTTAAAAATTTAATGTAAAGTGTTATTGAAAACCGTTGAACATGTGTTTTAAATCATTATTTTTAGAATAAAAATTTATGAAGAAAAAATATTATATTCAGTGAAAAGCTAAAATTAGTTGCTAACTAATACTTTTCAGAAGATTTAACTGGACCTAAACAAACGTAAATTACAACGATTTTATTCAAAAATCATATAATAATGTATAACAAAGATAAATAGGTGTACAGTTAAATATCTAAGACCAATACTTTGAGAGAACAATAAATATTAAAATTGCTCCAAATAATACAATATCATTGTTAATCAATAAATTTAATTAGAGGATAACAAACAATGCAGTTGTAAAACTAGTTCAAATTAGAAAAAAAAAATATTAGTAATGAAATGTTATAAAAAGTCAATAACTTATTGCGAGACAAGTATAATACAGCGTTGAATACAAAAAACAAGCCTCAGTGTTATTCCTTAATACATTGGGATTACTTTTGTGTACTACAAAAGACCTACTCCTTTCTTGATTAAATCTATACTTTTTTAAACTAAGAAAAGAAAACAATTTTACAAAAAAAATGGATTATATTGCATTACCTGTCTATAAATCCAAGATTCAATTTAATTCCAATAAAGTCACACTCGAAGAAGTCCTTGTGTAAATTACTGAAGCAAGGGCTTCCCTAGACTAATCATTATTACCCTATCGGTTCAAAACCATTAGCTGTTGTAAAAGAAAAGATTAATGCCGACATTGCCGTACAGGGAAGAATTAATTAAACCGGCCGGTAATTATCTACAACTGGAAATCTTAGGGACAGCTAGTTGACACAAACGTAGATACTATAAAACGACTCCAATATTAATGGGTTTGGTAGTGACGTCCTTATAATTGCAATACTACGCGTGTAGATTTATTTAACTAGGTCTGCCTGTTTTGATAAATTTGTTTTAATTTTATCGGGTACGTGCAGAAACAGTTTAAATATACATTTACTCAATTAACACAAAAGTAGCGCACGCAATTTATGGTATTATTTGTACAATTTAAAAACTGCTGACTAAAAAAATATTTGATCGTAATCGTAAAAAATACCGTATAGTAATCGTAAATCTTTGTTTGTGATGGTATAAAATTTTGTTTTTTTTTCCTAAGCTGCGACGGCATTTTTTGTGTTAGTCAATCATTATTCAACTTTATGTTTTATCCGATTTGGTTAATGCGCATTGATAAAACAGAAGCAAACAAGTCGTAATAATAAACATTAAATTACTTATGACAATGAACCGTTCACAGAAGTTTCAGTTTATATATATTTTTAGACTATGATTTATTGAGCTTTTTACGTGATATCAAATATAATTACTTTTGATACTTAGATGTCTGAATCACAAGTAATAATTTAAATTTCAAGTTAATTCAAATACATAACTTTTTAAATTATAAAACACATTACGACTTTTCTGTCTACCGTTAAATATAGATTTCCCTTAATCTGTTTCATCTTCCACAATGCTGCACCTTAGTCATTATTTATTTTTATAAATCAGATGATTTTTGCGTTTTTATTGCTGCGATTCTCAATTTAGTAGATCTATCAATTAATACTGTTTAAGGTAATATGTTTTAAAAATTTACCAATTTTTAGCTACCTATTGTGTTGTATGAAGAAGTATGTTGTAGCTTTTGATACGTTTTTTACGATACGCAACAACAATATTTAGAACTGTGTATATTCACTACTGGCTAGCAGCATTGCATTTACCGTACAGCAAAATTCTAACTTTAATTTAGATATCTTTGGCACAGAAATACATAAATCGTTGGTTGGTGCAGAATAAGAAAAAAATGTTTTGTTTTTAGCGGTCAATTGTAATCTCTGTCTACTTATGCAGTTGGTTCTCTCTTGGTACAGCAATACAGCAATTGCAAAATTCAAATCTTTTAACACTTGCTGGCCTATACACAAAAAAAGCAAACCTTATTGCATAAAGCCTGATTTAAATTGATAAACAAAGATTATTTACAAAATCTGTGATTTAAAACAAACACGGGTTGGATAAACGTTGTTTTAGTTAATACAATTACGTTTAAAATAATATAATAATTATTTGCTAAAAACGCGATTTTTCAGTTTCATCAACGTCCAAAATCGATGATTACATTGACAGATCTGATTTATGTTAGATCAATTACGATAACATGAAATCTAAAAATATCATCAGATTTGTTTTTTTTTGGAAGTAAAATTAGGTGTTAATTTAGATTGTGGTTACCGCCAAATTGTAGTAAACTTTTACCTCTACATTTTAAAACTATAGTGCCAATAAGAATAACATAGTAAGTCGTTATTGCTGTCCTCAATTAGCTATTCTAAATTTAAGTAAACATATAGTTCCCTTAGTAATATTCTTGTATGATTGCAACCAACAAGCTCTTTCCAGCGGATCCTGGCAACAATCACGACACCACGGCTAGCTGAGATGTCGGTGAATAGGCGTGGTTGCTATTACAAAAAAATAAAAATGGGCGCCATTCCTTCAAAAATATTATAAAAGTAACGTAAGACTTACCTCTTGACTTTGAGTTGCACGTAATTCTATTGGCCACTCTTGTATAATACCCACACTTTAAAATGCAGTTTTGCATTCTGCGATTTAAAATAGCTACTACCGGCGTTGAATACGAACAATTACTACTGTTACTCAATTGGTTCAAGCCCTGAACGTTAACAACACTACCGTAAAGTGGGGTTACTTTGTGACAGTTTTTATGTTTTTTTTTTAAATAATATTTCATTAGCTATTGGTCTAAATGAATTAATTATTACATGGCAGAAAGATTTAACCTTTCTCTTTCATATTCTGGCTGCAAAATTTCATTTTCGATTATAGAAAAAAATATATTTATAAAATAAAGTGTCACAATGTTACCTCAAAGGTTACATTGTGACACTCGTATTTTTGATATAAAATGCCGTTAGATTGCAATATTGTCACAAATAAACCCCTTAATAATCATTAGAGAGCTAAAATACCCAAACCGGATCGTTAAAAAGTTTCATTTAGTGATAGATAAGATGTTTAAGGAACGGAAACTTTAATACCAAATAAGGAATATAAAAAAATGAACTTTTATTCTATATAAGTACTTTGAAACGTAAAATACATGAATATATCTTCGGAAGAAAACGAAACCTGTTAAACTTAGTGTACTAAACACTAAAAATAAAAAGTAGACAGGTATATTATGTATTCAAAAGTAAAAAAATTTAATCAAGAAGGCGGTGCGATTCTGAAACATCAAATAATTCTCGCTTTTCTCGTTGCACTGGTTTACTTATTGTCATAATAATTTCACTATTATTATAAAATATTTTATCTTTTCCCTGTGACCATTTCCATTGTCTTCCAAAAAGGATCATTACATTTACGTGTGCTCTTTTATTTATAGTTTTCGTAATTTCTCCTGGGAAATACTTCCTATCGATTTATCTATTTTTTTAAAAACTCAGACGGAAATTTTTCAGTACATGTCCTGTCATCACTTTCTGCATATTGGAATTCTTTTTTGTCGGCACTGGTATCTGAAGAATAATAAAGTTCACGTATTCTCCTAAAGTTTATCAAGGTCTACACTGGAATCATCTTTAATTGAATCCACAGTACTGATATTATCAAAATCTGTGGCGCTTATACTTGTCCCAGGCAGATCGGTCAGTCGTTTTTTTCTTCTTATTTGTCTCGTTCGTGTTGCTTCCACTCATGTGTTGCTAAGATGTGGCATAAAACTGTTTCCAACAACTGCAATTACTTCTTCAGCAACAATACGGCCGCACAAGCGGTTCAATACTTCTTCTCGGTTCAAAGAATAAAGTCCTGTTTTTCTAAGGCCCGCATTTAACTTTTTCACGACTCTCTCTGCTAACGTCTCCATTAACTGTTTTAGTAGACAAAGAAATTTGTCCTTTAGTACAAAGGTAAATTTGCTTCCGTGAGCAGTCTCCTTCCATTTGTTTAAAACTTTCCTCCAGTTTTCTTTCGTTGAACAAAAATGCGCCACATCCAATGGCTGGAGAAGGTGTGTAGTATTTGGTGGTAATGCGATAAAGCGAATACTATTATTTTCCCATTCTTTAATAACTTTCAGATTTAAGTGAGAACTCAGATTGTCACCAAGAATAACTTTTGGGCCATCAAGACGTTTCAATAGTGGAAGTAATTAATTTAGGAACCATTCTTGAAAAATTTGAAGATCAAACCACTCTAAACTTGTACGGTTATACCGTTCATTAGGAGGACCATTTTCAGTTCATGTACACCACAGTTTTTGAGATTTCTAATTTATATAGAGTGGAGCTAATTTGATTTCGGTATTTCCGCATACCGTTATAGAAGTGCACATTTTTTGATGCATTTCTGATTCTTTTGGAGTACTTTGTTCCCTTTTTGGTGATTACTTTCTTCAATCCTGTGCCATCCACTAAATTTGTTTAATCAAAATTCTATAAATTGGAGAAGGGATTCCTTGCATTTTTTTTAGAAATTATCGAAGAACGTGTATACAATTTCGTCGTCGGTTGCGGCCCTAGAATGTGAAAAATTTTGCGCTGAGAGAGTTCTTTCTGATGCTTTAGAAACAAATTTACTCGATCTGAAGCGGGAAAGTTTTATTGAAACAACTTACATTCCTGTCCTGGCGATTTAAATAGGATTTCGCAACGTATCTAAGGTCAAAAACAGTAGGTAACTAAAAATTCAAAAAAAAATTTCCTGTATAAAATCTTAAGCTTCCGCGGTTATTTTGTTTATGGTTATAAGCAACTTTCGGCTTAGACCGTGTCGTAGTTAAATATCCAGACTTTTTAAACTTGGTCCTAGCTGATTAAATTCGAAATGACGTCTAAAAAAATCTATTAAAATGATTTTTCAGTACAAAAAAAAATTGCAAAAGTTATAAACAAAGAATGCAAAAAAAGCATTTAGTTTTTCGTAAATAACTCAGGAACTATAAGAGATAATCAAAATCTAAAAAAAGTATATTATAGAGAAGGAAATTACCAAAAAAAAAAGTCCTAACTTCCAAAACTTCCGTCTTCATTTAAATAATTAACACAGACATTTTTCGCTTTTTAGAGCTTTTTTTATATGTATACTCAAGATCACGTCCAAAAATTTTTTAAAGTGTAATGATTTTGTTTAAAATATCTTTTTTAAGTTGCAAGAAAAAAATTTGAAAAATCCTAAAAATATTTAAACAAATTTTTTAATATTTGTTCCGGTATTACTGTTTTGTATTGATGAAAAACATTTTTTAACGTAAAAAAAAATTATTTACATAATTTGTTTATAAATTGTTTCTAAACAAATTGACTACTTTAATATTTAAACAATTTTTTTTAACAATTTTGTCATGAAATTATTATTTAAAAATTTTTTTTCTTAAAAACAATTTTTAATTGTTACAATGTTTTTTTTATATTTCTAATGTTTAAATAATTAGTTAAGAAATGATTGTTTTAAAAATCATCATTGACAAGCCTTTATAAAGTTACAAAAAATTTAAGAACAATATAATTGTTTATTTATTTACCAATATGTTACAAACAAACTCGGACAATCACAATATTTTTTTTATAAATTTAGTTATAATTACAATTACAATATATCGATAAAAATCGTTCTATAACTAATTATTTAAACATTGTCAATAAAGATAAACAATTATAAACAATTAAGGATTTGTTTATAAACAATTTATAAACAAATGGCTTAAAAAAATATTTTTTATGTTAATAAATGTTTTTATTAATACAAAAATAGTAATACTGTAACAAATATGCAATTTTTTTTAGGTATTTAGATTTTTATATTTTTCATAAAAAATTTTCTTAATCAACAATCGCCTAACTTGTTCCAAAATTAAGTTAAATCAATTTTTCCAACTGGACCTTATTCCCGCAAGTGTTGAGAATACATCATAATTTTTAAAAACTTTTTATTTAACATAATATACCTAAAAAAAAATATTTTATGTGACGTAATCGCTTCGGAAGCCGCGCGCGCATCCCGCAATAGTCACGCGGAGGCCTACCATTAGCGTTTGTTTATTGGAAATTTCCTCTTCTTTAAGCACCATTTTTCAGATTTTGATTTCTTGTACTTTTTGAGTTATTCGAGAAAAAGTAAATAATTTTTTTTTAATTTGTTTATAACTTTTGCAATTTTTTATCTATACTAAGATAAGGACGTCTTTTGGGTTTGAACCGTGTGATTCATCATATTCATCAATTCGCGCAGGTGTGAGGAAAACCGAAAAACTCAAACAAACAACCGAAATCTAACTAAAAACCTCTCAAAAGTTAGGTAACCAACTTGTAAACCAATCCAGATTCTAAATTCTATAGAAGTGACTTAAGAAAAACTAGTATCCGTATATAAAAACAAAGTATCGTTACACCTGGTTAAGCTTGACTCTGATTGGCGACGGTCCAAAAGGGGCGTGTTTCCGATAAAAGAGTAATGACCGGCAACCAAAAAGGGTATAGCTCAAAACCATGATCACGATTCAAATTATTAGAATGTTTGATAATTTTTATGCTCTCTCGAATTTTTTTATTAAAGAAAAATAGAAATTTTGCAATCACCAAAAGGTTATTAAAATCCATATTGTGATCTGTAGAAAAATGATGTTCAGCAGCCGCAGACTTAGAAATATGATTTTTTCTTATATTACGATTAGGTTCAAAAACGCGTGTAATGACGGAACGATCGGTTTCACCAATGTAGACTAAACCACATGAACAAAGAATTTGATGTACACCTTGAAATGAAAGTGTAAGAAATTTGTCTTTGAGAGAAAGAAGAATTTGTGAGATTTTGCTTATTGAGTTGAATATGGTTTTAATGCCGTTTTTACAAAGAAGTTTTCTTATTTAATCTATAACCTTGTAAATTAGGGTAAAAATGCCATTTTTTGATTGGATTCGGAAGTAGACGACGATTAATAACTGTATGAATATCTCGTTTCATATAACCATTGTTCACCAAGGTTCTAGTAAGATGACGGAGTTCCAAGTCTAGATCCTTACATTGGCAAATAGGAAATGCGCGATGAAGATTCAATAACAAGTCGTTTCTTTGATGATAAGACGAAGCATGAAGGTATCTGTCCGTATAAGTAGGTTTGCAATAAACAGACGACGCAGAAGTTTGTCGGGCTTACGAGTCACAAGAACGTCGAGAAATGGAAGAGAACCGTTCGTTTTGATTTCCATACTAAATATGATATTTGGGTGTTGATCGTTCAGATGGTCAAGAAACTTAGACAAACCGAGATGACCATGAGACTAAACAATAAAAATGTCGTCAACATACCTAAACCAGGTTTTAACTTTGATGATTTGTTTCAAAAAATTCTAAAATTGTTAGCTACAACAGGTGAAAGAGTAGAACTTATAGCAGCACCCAAAACCTGTTCGTAAAACTTGTTAACAAATTGGAAGTAAATGGATGATAAACACTTATCAATAAAAAATCAAACTCAAGTCCTTGCCATGTTGAGACAGAATCTGTTCAATGATAAGCGAATCCTTAATAGGAACTTTGGTAACAAATAAAGTGAAATCAAAACTTACAAAAAGATCTTTTGGTTTATAGTTTCTAAACGTTGAATAAAATGCTGAGAGCTGAGTATGTGAGAAAAAGTTTTACCTGTAAATTTACAAAGTATATTGGACGAGAACTTGGCTGGCTTGTAGGTAGAATATTAGATAGTACTGACGATAGGTCGAAAGGGAATACCATGTTTGTGAACTTTAGGAAGTTCGAATAGAAGAGATGGTTTGAAATCTGAAGAGGTAAGGCGACGTTTAGTTTCTGGAAGCAGATTGGAAGGTTTAGTTGACCTCAATTTTAATCCTCGCAGTGGGATTACGAGTTAGAAGAGCGTACGTTTTTTTGACAAAATAGAATGGATTTTTGCAGTATAATCAATTTGGTTCAAAACGACAGTAGCGTTGCATTTGTCGGCTGAAAGAACAATAATATTGGGGTTTCAAAAAAACTTTTTAAGGATAACTCTTCCGACTTAGAAATGTTGGGTTTAGAAACTTTAGATGATTCAAGGATTTTACCAGTGTGAATACGAATGGCATCGGAGATGTGGCGACAAAGATGTCTCATAGAAGACTCAACAACACATAAAATATCTTTTTTAGAAATACGTTTCAGAGCAACAACAAAACTAAAAAACACTGTTTTCTGTTTCTAAGTGAGAGTCAAACTAGACTAGATAAATTGACGAACGTTTTTATGTAGTAAGTAGTGGATGAAACTTTCTGATTCTTGGATTCGGACAGTTAAAATTATTTGAGATGACCTTCAGTGGTTAGTCGTAGAGTTGCATCAGACTGCTGGCAAGTAATGTTGTCAAAGAGATTCCAACCATCCGAGGATAAAGTGTGAGCCAACGCAAGATAAAGATAAAAGAGTGGTTTTCAAATGGTGTCTAACTCTCGTCTAGTTTGCTTAATCCGTTCGCATATCAACGCTAGACTAACACGGTATAGAATGTTTTTAGAAAAACGTGTCTGAATGTGAAACTTGATGTTGAGAAACGCAAGAGTGATGTGGTCACGACAGCGACTAAGAACAGTTAAAGAGCACAAAAGCTTGATGAGTTTGTGGCGAAGTTTGGTTTTCAAAAAAACCTCGTTTTTGAACTTGTCGACAAAACTATTAACCAAAAAACACTACTATAAGTTACTTTATTGTATTTTATAATTTTTTTTGTTATTGTCAACAAGTCTTATAAACTTTTAAAACTCTTTAACACTAAATTGGGTGATTAAACGTAAATTTACGTCGCAGTTCAAAATTTACGTCGGTTAACTATTACACTCAATGGAAATAGCAAGAAAATAATACATAATTTTCTAAAATGCGGTGTAACGTATTATAAGACATAACATAACTTTGCTTGTTATTTTTCAAGTAACACTTTGTTTGGTGGTTTGCAATACCAATTTGAAAAAGGCAAGTATTTTAATTTATACCGCTTTTACTTGTTTTTCTGTTACTAGTACATAGGGTGGTTTTTCTCAGAACTCGTAAGAAGAAAAAACACTGAAATCAAAATATTATGTATGTAATATACCAGTATTCATTTGTATACAAACAAATCTTAAAAAATCTGAATTTATAATAGAACCGTTTATTGCAACACTTTTTACATTTTTTTAAATTATTTGTCGCTGTGTTTTAATAAAAATTTCATATAAACGTTATTACAGACATAATGTATATGTTGAGACTTAAAGAAAAAACAGTTAACACAATAAGTTTAAAATCACAAATCGTATTGTTAAAATCAACAGCTCTAAACGATAAAATATGTAACTGTGTAATGAACAAGTTTGAACCAGCGTTGCCAGGTATGGCTACCTTTCGCCATTCTAGCGCTGGCGACCGATTTAGAGGTTGACTTTTTCGTGATTTTTATGACTACTTTTTGCAAGCTGTGTGGCAAATGTACATTTTTTAGAGATGTTAGGTTTAACAAATGAGAACTATGCTTGTGGCGTGATGTTAGGCACAAACACGTAAACTTACTCGATTGTTACCATTAGGTTACCATATGGCATATGTCACATTACATAACAAAAAATCACAATAAATAAATAAAATGCCTAAATACCAAACAAAATTAAGGCAATATCGTAAAGAATGGGAAGAGCAGGACTGGGCAAAGGGTATTTAAAATTTTTATTCAATTTTAGAAGAATATGTATTTTAGATTGGTTGCAAAAATAGTGACTAATGACGAAATTATCGAACAAGTATCTGAATTTAACTATTTGGGAACTACCATTTCAGCTTATGAGAACTTAAACAACGTTGTAAGACAACAAGCTAATAAAGCATCTAGAATCGCGGGTGCTTTAAAACATACCATCTGGAAAAATAATTGCATATCGACAAAAACAAAAACTAGAATATATAAAGCGTGCCTTAGACCTGTGTTGACTTATGCTGCAGAAACAAGAGCACAGACGGCAGTAACAAAAAGAATGTATCGAACACACGAAATGAAAATTACATTACTGGAACACCGTAGAAGCAGCGAAATTAGAGAAGAATGCGACGTTGGGTGCGAACGAGAAGGCGCGGTTGGAACGAACATGTATCCAGGATGAATGACAGCAGGTTGGCTAAGATCGCTAAGAATGGAAAACCACTATCAAGACGTCTGCCAGGGCGCCCCCTCCCCCAAACGGTGGAAGGAGTGCTGGACGTCCACATCTCAGGAAGCGGAGCAGAATTGGTAGCACAAGCCAAGGGCTTACGACAAGAAGAAGAAGAAGAATAAAAAGCAAAAATTTACGAACCAAAGTAAAAGTAGTAAGATTAATGGGGCATACTGTAAACTCTGTAAGTCTACTTTACGAGCACACATAATGGACTTAAAAAAACATGCGAATAGTCAAATCCACAAAAAAAATATGGAAATATATTGCATGACAAACAAATTGGTTTAATTTGGCGTTTCGAATGTAACAAAAGCGAAGAAAATTTGTAATCTATAATTAGCGATTCATATAGCGGTACATTCAAAAATTCTAACTAGTGATAATTTATGTGAAACATTGCGAGAAGTAAGCCAAGGTACATCTTTTGCTAATTTAACTTTACACAGAACCAAATGTTCAAAATTAGTTACCAAAGTCATTGCACCAGATTTGTTAAATACATTAGTAGCAGCCTTAGGCAGTCAGAAATATTCGTTCATCATTGATGAGTCCACTTATGTTACGCTACATAAATTTATGTGTTTGTGCATACGATATTTCAATCAAACTGAAAATTAAATTATAACTGATTATTTGGAAATTGTTGAGGTGTTTGAAACTACGTCTCATGCTTTGTACAATGCATTACTACAATTTTTAAATAATAATAAATTAAATATCGAAAACTTAGTGGCTATCGGTACTGATGGTGCATCTGACATGTGTGGGAAAAATGGAGAGGAATACAATGTTTTGATTGGCAAAATTAAGATGTACCCACAGATATTTTAGATTTTTGGCTTATGATGTATTCCCTCGAAAGAGCTAATAGTACTAAACCATTTAAATAGTTGGTACCGTACATCTTAACGTTACTAATAATACCTCCTAGTAATGATGTAGTAGACAGGGTGTTTTCAATAATGAATGCCACAAAAACAAAATTCCGTAATAAATTGCAAATTGAAATGCTAAGAATTCAAGTGCATTTGTTTGCACATAATCTATGTTGCAACAAATTTGTTATCCCAGAATCTATGTTGAACAGGTTTTCTGCAGATATATATTTATCTAAATTGGAGAAAACACAGGCAATAATTGAAATAGATATTTAGTTTTATTATATATAGAATATATATTATATAGAATACTTTTCTACTGTTTTGTAATAAAACTTAAAAAAAAATTATTATTATTTTTGAATTTTATCGCGTGTAGTGATAGTGGCGACATCTGGCTACTTTTTTTGTAGGTATTTATGAAAACTTAAGAAAATTTTATATTAAATAAAAATGCTTTTATCTATTTCGCAAAATTAACAAAACCGAATAAACAATAATTTTAAAATTTGGTCAAATTAATGACCCCTTCTTTTAAGAGGTTGGATGAAAGCAACTACTAAATTCCCAAGCAACATTTTGTAACCGTGGTTACGTTGTTACCAGTTGCAAATTAGTAACATTAGCACCATGGTAAATAAACCGTTGCAGCAACGCAGCAGCAACTTTCGTAATTTACTGAGGTTTCAAATCTATTACAGAAATAACCATTTTACAACTATGGTTATAACTAAGTTTTTTTAAACCCTTATGTAACTACAGTGTCAATTTAGTGGCATTAAAACCTTCATTTCGGTTTGGAGTGTAACAGTCTTGAAACTATGGTTACAAGTGTGAATTTCTAAAACTACACTACAGTGTTAATCTATACGTTGAAACAGCAACAGAAGAAGTGCATTTTACGAGATATTTATAAGACACATAGACCATTATCATTATCCAATAAACAGTACCGAAAGTGTTTCTAATTCATAACTACGTAAGTACAATTATTGGTATATTATATTACTATAATTTTAATCGTGCATTTAAAACTACTGTTTCTAATTTAATCAACGTTGAAGAATTAGTTGCCAGTTATAAGTAAGCAAATTTTAAATTGATTTTATTTTCTTCTAGGATAAAATAGAATTTGATTGCAAGGACATTACAATATTACACACAGTGATCAGAACGTGTAAATTAGATCGTGTTTGCGAACACCTATAATCTTTAAAAAAACAGTCGAGATTATGATCATTGAACCGATTATAATTGCACATGTGCATTTGTAACCTAATACAAATATTTAACTAAGAATTACGTAGACGCATTAAACTATAACATGTGAGGAATATCTTAATCCGCCATGGTCTTTTAACACAAAGACATTTTTCTCTTAACAAGATTTATGCATTTACTATTTACAAAATTTATAAATAATAGACATAATTCGCTTTTCTTGAAAATTTGCTGTAAAAACCTGTTTACTAGTACCTACCTGCAAAGATGTAAAAATTCTTTTATTATATCTTTTTTGTTTGAATTTAGTTCTATGAGAAACTATAAAAATTTAAATAATGTACATTTATTATACCTTTTTATATATCTGTATCTTTTTGTTAATATATTTTTATCTCTACTTTTGTTTTAATCTTTATCATGCAGTTAGTAACGAAAATCTTAGATAAGTTGCTTAACAAAGCGGTTATAAAGTAGTTTCAAATAATGGTAATAAGCATGTTTTCAAAACAGTTACATAGCAGTTGCTGTAAACGGTAACTAAAATGTTATAAATCAATTACAAAACCGTGATGATAAACCATTACAGAAACGATTCAGAATAGGTAAACATGATTTGTAAAAAACCGTTATAGCAACGCTGCAAAACAGTTACAAAGTAGTAATTGCAACGGTTTCAGACACGTTGTAAAACGGTTATAATATTACTGCAGTTGCTTTGCAACTGACCAAATCCGGTATTGACAACGGATCAGGAAAGACTCAGCAACTATTCTGTAACTAAATACCTTACTGAAACCATAGTTGCAAGAGAGTTTTACAACCGTTTTGTAACTGATTTTTGCTACTTGGGTTACTTGACTCAGTGTGAGCGAGCCTGATGAAGCGTTCATCCTGAACACAAAACGTCGCAAATTACTGAAGTAGTTGCTTTCATCCAACCTCCTAAAAGAAGGGGTCATTAATTTGACCAAATTTTAAAATTATCACTTACCAGGAGGCGAACCGTTCTACGAATAAAGAATGTAATAGTAACGGACTCGCTGATTATTATTATTATATATGTATATTATTTTTTTTAATACAATTTGAAAATTTATATTTCATGAGCATTAAAACATGCATTGGAAGTCACCAAATGACAAAAAAATATTTTCTATCAACGCTGAAGAGTTGCTAAAGAAGTCAAGTTATCACAAGACAATTTTACATTATATGAATCAAAAATGTAATTCTCATATTGTTAAAATCAACATATTGACAAAAGTTTCTTCAAAACCCGCATCGCTATTTAACTTTGCAAAACTGAAGGTTAACGTGGCCACTGTATTAAAATGCATTGTTTATGGGCAACAAAAGTGCTGCTAATTATTATTAATATAATTGTAAATGTTAACACAAATTGAATTTGATTGATTTAAGTTTTATTATTTAACTAGTGGATAACAGGTCGCTTTAAATATATGAGAAAAAGTGCAAATATATATTTAAAAATAATTTAAAATAAAAAAGTAATTGTAGAAAAAACGTACATCACAAAGCAAATAAGAATAACTCTCATACGAACCAAAATATTTTACGGATCATATATACTTCAAGAGGAGAAGAGATATTACCAATAAATAAATGAAGTAATTTCTGAATCTTAATTAACAGAAAGCCGAAAATACTAATTTAAGCGTAGTACTATAGAACAGATTGACACTAGTACGGTAATATATTGTTAAGAACCGTAGTAATAATTCATTGCGAAAACAAACAAGACTAATTTAAACACAGAAAGCTCTTTCCATCTATCTTGCAAGAAAATGATTGTACAAGCGAGGTGGTAAACGATAAACTATAACTCATGTAAGATTACAACATAATTAGATTCAAGTAATACAGACTCAGCAGGCAATTATAAACTTGGTGAACTTGCAAGCCGAGAAAAGCAGATTTTGATTAAATGACTTGTTCAATCAATACGCACTGGCATCAACTACACGAGATCAACTATCCTATCGTTTAACTGTCATATTGAAGTAAATGCCGAGGGAATTTCATATATAACTAGCTTTGAAACGCCGTGTTAGATTCAATGATAAACCATTGAATATGTTTCAAGAATTAAACCGAACAGTATATTTAGAAGTTTATTGTGATTGATGAACGTTATTTAAATTGTAACTTGAAATCAAATTGTAACATCATCAATGTAGTTTTGTTACGCAATAATACGTTTTAATTTCAAAAATACGTATTGTGGCGTTCTGCAAATTTCCGATGGGTGCTATTATTTTAAAAATGTAAATTTTAATAGATTTGTGCAAGGAGTTTATGTAAATAGTAAGCTGGGTTATTATACCCACGACAATTGAATACTGCATCGTACATGTTGATATATAGACACTTTCGTGTAACGTAAATTGGTTGTGGAGTTAATCGGGACAAAATATGATTGAACGTCAGTACACCCTTACTTGTAGGGATGGAAACTGATACAGCTAGTACCGTTAAAATAAGGGGAAGGGTAGTTTAATTTCCGGTAATACATCACATCATAGGTAGCACTGACATTGCCAACTGATTGTACACGTATGTGAGTGCAAAAATATTCGATAACTAGAAGTCTTTTAACAAAGAAGTTAGAGCTTTTTTTTACATACATTCTCTTTAATAAACTTCTAAAAAAAACGTATATTCAACAAAACTTTTTTTTAAAGTTCAACGTTTCGCAACAATAATATCTACAATAATTTACTAACCAATTAAACAACGCAAATAATTCTATGTGTAATTTTAATAGTATACAATTTTTATAAAAATCTTACGTGTGTATCGGTGTTTGTAATATGCAAAATCCTTAAAACAAAAGAATAATTTCTTTGATGGTAGCTGACCCGATAGTAAAAACATACATTTTATGACCAACCGGCGACAAAAAGTAAAAATACTTTTGCTATAAAAATCAAAGATGAGTTTAATTTGTCATTGAATTGAACAAAAATAATAACAAATACAATGTAAATTGTCAGCAATTAATAATAAAAAAATAATAATGTTTAAATAATTGTTGTTTTAAACAAAATACTTGTACCTAAAAGTCTAAAGATAAACATCTTAAATATGGAATAAAAAATAAAAAACTGTTTTGTATTGGTTTTACTATCCTAATCTTTTTAAGTTTTGAAACATTGATTTTGTAAATATTATGTTTAAATCTAAATATCTACTTTATTATTACATGAGTAGTTATGTAAAATGTCTATGTCCTCTGTCTTGCTTATGACAAATTGTATAAGTACTTTGATTTTTTTATACAGTTGCTCACACTGAAAATTTTACATATTTACTTTAGAATACATTTTATTACAACTTTCTGTATTAGAAATGATTGGAACAAAAAAAATAACTAACGTAGAGGAGAATGGGGGAATCGCAGTAAGCGGGTAATGACGGTCGAAGTGATATTTACAGAATCTTTTAATAGACAAGAATAAACAGGGTCGCGATATCTCGTGGACACTCAGTTAACCCTGCAGTACCCGCACTCGGTCTGTGAGACAGACGACATACATAATTCAGTATATCATATGATGCGCATGCGTTATTTTACCGCCGTTTTCAGTACCTTCCTACGTATTGCCACAGTATAATATCATGAAATCTGAAAGCATTATACTGTGGTATTGCCGTTGAAGATCAGTGCAAAGTTCGTGAGTGCAGTGGTTTAAAAGTTATTTATAGTTTCGGTTTCACATACCGAAGCGGGTACTCACATTGTTTTTATTTTTATTTTTGATATTGGCGAAGTTAGGTAGTATTTCTTGCATTTTTTAGTAATATTAATTATTGTTATACTGACCAATTTTAGTCATGGAAGATTATGAGCGGGAACAGGCGTGACTGGAACAAATGATGCATGACCTAATGCGGGAGGAGGATGGCGAAAACGTATTATATGACGATGAGCCGTCTTCAGTCGAAGAAGATTTATTTGAAACGAAAGAAACAAACAGCGATACTGAACAAGAAATATCTGACTGTGAAGACCTTCATACACAAGAAACCAGTGAATTGTGCTATAAAAGGAAAGATAAAGTTACAAAATGGGGAAAGCATGCACTGCGTAAAAATGTACAAACCAGACCAAAAAATAAAGTCATTCGTATACCATCTATAAGACTATCTACAAGGCCGTTACGAGAACCACTTGAGATTTGGAAATATTTTATCAATGATACAATGTTAGGCCTCATTGTAGATAGTACCAATATTTTCATAAATTAAATATCCGGTAACTATATCCGTAAAAGTGACGTTAGACTCACAAATAAACTAGAAATACAAGCTATTAGGATTATTATACTATGCGGGAATTCTAAAAGCAAATCATTTAAACACCAAAAACCTATGGAGAACTGACGGGTCAGGAGTCGAAATTTTCCGGTTGACTATGTTTTTGAACAGATTTAGCAGCCTTAGATTTGATGAAAAGAAAACGCGCAATGAAAGGAAAAAGATTGATAAATTGGCTCCTATATTGAAAATTGTAAATATGGTTATAGTGATTCAGAATACGTTACTGCAGATGAAAAACTCGAAGCGTTCCGTGGGCGATGCGGATTTCGGCAGTATATTCCGTCAAAGCCGAATAAATACGGAATTGAAATATTTGCAAGGTCAAATGCCAAAATGTAGGCACTCAGGCAGAAGGCCCATATAACAAAAATAGCAGTCCCGATGCGATAGTTGAAACACTTTGTGAACCCTGATATAACACAGGGAGGAACTTGACCGTTATTGGCACAATTCGAAAGAATAAAAAAGAATTGCCATTGGAGTTTAGTAAACCAGTCAAACGTCCATTGAAATCTAATATATTTGGCTTCATGGACAATTGCACCTTAGTATCATACGTTCCCCGAAAAAATAATAACGTATTGTTAGTTTCTAGCCTATATCACGACGATGCAATTGATCATGCAAGTGGTGAAGAATTTAAGCCAGAGATAATAACAATGTACAATAGTACAAAGGGCGGAGTTGATATGGTTGACCAACTATGTTCAAATTACAATTGCGCTAGAAATACTCCAAGATGGCCTATAATGGTGTTTTATTCAACCCTAAATGTAGCTGGAATCAACAGTTTAGTAATATATAGCTCTAATAACACCAATTTATCCATATTAAGACGCAAATTTTTCGAGCGCGCGTTTTAGGCGCCAAATTCAAAAAATTTAAACAATTGTTAAAATAATCAGCAGTCTTGAAATATTGGAATTTCAAAATGAGGCAACATTTTAACTTAGAGTTAACGTAAAATAAAACTAAAGTTATCTTATTTGTTTTATTAAAACTAAAGTACCCTATTTTATTAGTTCTGACAAACACTGAAACCACTTTGTTTTTTTTTGTAACTTATAGATCGCCTCTAAACTCAATTTTTGCCAGAAGAGCTGATTTAATTGTTGCGACGTTGATATAATCGTATTCGACTCATTTTTATTTTTGTAGCGTTACAGTTAAGCAAGGCTCACAAGTAACAAGCAATTAGAAAATGGCCAGGCGTCAAAAAGTTTAGATTATTTGGATCGGTTGAGCGCGGGGAAAAAGACCTCAATTTGTACTAGTACCTAGATAAAAGTTTATAAGTAAGAGATGAATTATCTAGTGTTTTTTTAAAATGCTTTTTGATTACCTTTACGCCATTCTCTCACAACCCGTATTAAAGTAATAAATTTCTATTCGATATTGACGGAAATCATAAATTTACATAATGGTTCTTTAATTATTTTAGCAGCGCCTCAACACCAAAGTTGGTATTCCTCTACGGCCAATAAATCGTATAAATACTGCTATAAAGGCTTTGGCAGTCAAGCTTGTGAGCAGCAAAATCCAAACCGATTTAAGTAAATAATGGAGTAGTGTAAAGAGTTAGATAAACTAGTATAGTCAGCCATCATAGGCTTATAAGATCTCGAATTAGTTCGAAAGCAAATAGTACAGTTTCTAATAATTTTTCTATTAGTATTACGACCAGATGTGAGCTAATAATATATAATAGAAGCATAAGATGAAAGTGTTTGAAAATTAAGATAGTGAAAAAACGATTCTTTGGAATTAGATTGGGAATTTTTATCGAACGCGTAGTCGGAATGTCTTAATCTTCTACCAACACATAGAACACCGCATTTGTATATGAAGGGATTAAGCGGTAGAATATTTGAAGAAGTGTTTAAAAGTCGTTCGGACTTTAACAACGCTATTTCAGCGTCAAATCCTTTAAACAGACCTAACTTGATCAGCACTTCCATAACATTTTTGATTTCTGATATTTGTAAACTGCCAAAGATGCGTTTAGGTTTGGTTTGACAAACATTATTGCAAAATCAAAAGATCCAAGATACTATTCTCTTAAGTTAGGATAGTGAAGTAAAGGTACTAAATATAGAAGACGATGTAGAATTGAGGAGGGTAAATGTAAACTCATCGTCTTGCTTAAGTTCGTCATCAGAAGAATTATCATGTAAGTCATGTAAGACTAGCCATTGATTTTCGGCTGTTATCAAAGAGGCAAACCTTGCCACGAGAGTGTATTGTTTACTAAATTGGGCATCTTCTGTATATGGCATCAGCTGGATTGTGCTTGCAAGGAACATGACCAATTCTTCAATTAATGCGACTCGGTGTGACAAAAAAGTTTTAAATTTGTTAGCGGAAGACCGTATCCAACTCAACACTATTGCAGGATTTCACCATAACCAGACTGACAAAAATTCTAACGTAAAAGAAGATTGCATCTTATCGATTAGCTGAGCTAGGAAGACGGCTGCACATAACTCGAGCCGTGGAATTGTAAATCCGTTTAAATGAGCGACACGTAATTTTGGTCAAAGTAAGATGACATGAAAAATACGCAACAAATGCTTGAGAACTGCTGTCACAAAACCCATAACACACAAGTATTACAAAATCTGTAGTTGCGATATAACGTGGTATCGTTTATAAATTTAAAGAAGCAAGATTAGTTTTAAAAATGCTTCATTGAGTGTTTATTTTCTCGGGTAAATTTTTATTCCAAGAAACCTTTAAGCTCCAAAGGCTTTAAATAAGAATCTTACTTAGGATGACAATTAGTGATATTAATCCTAAAGGATCGAATAACTGGGAGACTATAGATAGAATACACACATACTGAATGTTGTCTGTGGGTGAATTCTAAGAAATACTTAATACCCTTGCGTTTTCTCGTTCGTTAAAGAAATTGTATAAAAAAATAAGTTGCTCGTTGTTTTATTTGACAAAATACTACTATTTGATAAGAACATTTGTATGGGAAAACCGACGCCTTCCAACAGTAGCGTAAAATAACTTTGAAGTTTTATTACTTCTTTGGGTGTAGCAGCAACGATTCAGTCTAAAACATGTTTGTTAAAGATTGGTTTATGTTTACCCAAAGATATCTGACCCACCTACAAGAAAATATAGAAACAATCTGCACCGATAAGGATATCTCTTGGTAGGATTGGTTAAAATCATTATCCATCAATCTAATAGTTGACGGTATGTATAAACTGTGCTTGTTAAATGAGCGTATTGAAATGTTTTCAGAAATTTTTGGAATAATTAGACAATGTAACTTGATTTGAAATCCATTATTTTTGGATGCAATTTTGAATTTAACAGCGGAGTTTAACTGGGCGAAACAGGAATTAATGCCTTATATTTTTGCATTGATTGGCTGTCTGTTTTAGATTAATTCTGGAGGCTAATTCCTTGGTAATAACATTTGAGTAACTACCATTATCGAATACGACTCTAGCTGAGTGACAGGTATGATTTCCAGATCTAACACTAATAAACGCTGTCGAAAAAAGAACATCATTACTTTAAAAGCAAGATAAAACGATGGCTGTACTATCGGCCGTGAGAATGGCATGAGAAAGATTATTGTCTTCGACCATTAAAGTAGAAGGTGAACTACTAGAAGTTTGTGGCTTTCTTTCTAAATTCATCTTATCCAAGTGTCGCAAAGTATTGTGTTTTTTATGACATATATTTTAGGTGAATTTAGAATGATATGAGTTCGCATATCTCAAACAATTTTTACAAACTTTTTGTTCGTTTGCCCTTTCAATCCTTTGTGTGGCAAAAAGGGCCAAACGTTTATTACAATGGTCAGTAAAATGTTCATCTCTACAAATCAAGCAGGATGCTCGTTTAGGCATAACCATCAGAGATTGTTGAAAATTTGACGATTTATGTTTATAAGATAAATTTTTCCCAGACTCATGAGTGCCTTTAGTATTGAAATGTATTTCCGCTAGCAGTTTACATTTACATTAAAATGCAGTAAATAAATTAAGCTCATTGAGTAGTGAGTACAGAAAGTTTTTCTAACGCCCGGATGTGTTTGGAGTAGTGGTCGAATAGTTGTCGGATATCATATGAATTTCGTTTTTGCATAGTTTTTAATTCCAGTATGCCTTTGATATGGTTTATGATGATTAACTTGGGATTATCAAATCTTTCACGTAACAAATCAAATGCAACTGTATAATTTTTACCGTTAGGTTGAATATTAGAAACTTTTTGAGCCGTAGCACCTTTTAGGCTACTTTTCAGATGCATGAACCTCTCCACTCCACTCCACTCCAAGACTAGCTTTATTGTGGGTAAGCAAAATAAAGGTTTCGTAGTAGGACTTACATTCTATGTAAGTACCATCATAATTAGGTAATGAGATACGAGACAGTTTAGCATTTGTACCGCTCGTTACTGATATCTATTCAGTGTTACTATTGTTACTGGAATTTAAACCTAAATTGCAGTTATCAGACAATAAAATTGTAGCTAATAAAGTGCACTCAAGGTATTTATTGAAAACATTCCTCGCAAGTCATAAAATCATCATCTTAGTTTGATTAATCAGTTAACTGAATAGACAGGTCATCGTACTTTTCATCTAAATTTTGTTAATGCTGCCATAATACATTTGAATTTTAGTGTCAAGTTTTTTATCAATGTTCTCGTTTGGAACTAATGATAAGAAAATCTTTAAAATATTCTAGTTTTTTAATTAGTGATTTTTTGTTAGCAAGAATTGTTTGTACGTCGATGCAATTACAATTTAATGTAAACTGCACTTGCAATAAAGAAATAAACGAGACAGAACGCAAATATAAAGATAAAGATGAGGTATGCAATTATTCAAGCAAAATTTGTTATATTTAGAACGGCAACTTTAAATTCCAATCAGAAAGATGCAAAACTATGCAAACGTGCGTTTATTTGCGTCGCATATCATTGGAGGTAAACTCACTGAATCTAAAAACTCATTACTACGTTTAATATTTTCAATATAAAAAATATAAACCTAAATTTTAACAAATGCATGCATCAATTGCCAATACAGTAGCTGAAATAACCTGAAACGAGGCGCGCTTCAGGCGCTAAATTCAAATAAATTTAAACATCCGTTAACAACTACAATATTAGATTATTTAAAAATGTATTTTGTGTAAATTATAATAACGTCCTATACCCAAAATGTGTTGTTTTCGAATTTGAATTACGATGAAATGAAATTGTTGTGAGCTATCTTTTGTTGTACGATTTTGAGTGTGAGGTGTATTTCTTGAATGTTAGTATTGATAAATAATTTTAAAATGATAAAACATTTATTCCTTTGTACCTATATTCAACATAAATATCAAAATGCGATAGTAGTTCCCAGTTATCGTATATTTTAATTTCTTCGAAAATATATTTTACAACTTTTAAACAAATTTATTTGCAGCGTACGATTGTTATTGTAAGCAACTGTATCTATAAATACATTTAAAAATAAATAATCAGATATCGACAGAATAATAATTTGTAGGTACAGTATTTTTTTAACAGCAAAAAAATACGTCTTTTTTATTTATAGTAAAACATCGTATTTGTTTAAAATGTAAAACTTGCTTAATCTGTTAACGTTTTTTTCCTCTTTAAGCGGTAGATAACTAATCCCATATGGTCTAGTGGCTAGGATACCTGGCTCTCACCCAGGAGGCTCGGGTTCGATTCCCGGTATGGGAAATATTTTTTGTGCAGATTTCACTATTACAATTACTTTATTTGACAAAAAATATTCATAATAAAGGCAAGATGGCAAACATAGCAAAACCGCGTTTATTATAAAGAAATCAACAAGATAACCATTAAATTTTGAGTAATTTAGTTTATTTTTAGAAAGTTATTGAATTTGACTGTAAGATTTGATTTTCTAACTGGAAATAAATATCCCATATGGTCTAGTGGCTAGGATACCTGGCTTTCACCCAGGAGGCTCGGGTTCGATTCCCGGTATGGGAATTATTTTTTGTGCAGATTTCGTTATTATTATTACTTTATTTGACAAAAAATATTGATAATAAAGGCAACATGGCAAACATAGCAAACCGCGTTTATTATAAAGAAATCAACGAGTTAGGCCTGTTTGACACGATGCAATTTTTTATACAGTTTTTATGGATAATTTTTGCAGCAATAAAATTGTACCGTTGCACACAGAAACATAATTTTTTATGCAAGATTTGATGCAAGAAATGAGAAATTTTAAAACTAGTTCTAAAATTTTTCAACGGAAGAATTAATTCTGACTGCAAATCGGCGTAGAAGTTCAAAATGCGTCAAAGTTGGCCAAGTTGGGTCCCTTCCCTAAATCCGCTGTTTTGCAATTTGTTGGTTAGGTTAGCAGTTCGTATTTATTATACATATATGGTTAACAGCGATTTGTACTTATTAATAAATACATAATAAGTTTTAAAAACGTCTTTCGTCATCTATGTTGCTCATAATAATTATTCTTTAATACTTAATAAAAATCAATGTTTGAGGTTATTGTGCGCTGTTTTATTTGAAAATCAATCTTTTGGTTCCTAATTTTCAAATGCGCATGCTCACAGTGGATATTTCTTCAAATATTTTTACTATCGTGTCAAACTCGTCAAAAACTTTATTACAATTTTTTTGCTTATGAAGTAACCTTTACAAGGTTATTTATATATGAATTTTTTTATAACACATTTGATAGCAAAAATAACATCGTGTCAAACAGGCCATAACAGTTAAATTTTGAATAATTTAGTTATTTTTAGAAAGTTATTGAATTTGACTGTAAGATTTGATTTTGTATACTGGGAATATATATCCCATATGGTCTAGTGGCTAGGATACCTGGCTTTCACCCAGGAGGCTCGGGTTCGATTCCCGGTATGGGAAACTTTTTATTAAAATCTGATTGCTTCAACTATTAAAAAAACAAATCAAAACAATACAAATGAAGATATTTTTTAGATCTATTAGTAGTAATAGTACTACATTTGTTGACTTTTATATTACTTAAAGGCGAGGGACTACCTCAATATAATTTGGCGGAACGGTCAAGGGTCGCAAGTCTCAATGTGCTAATCAAAATGCAATTAAAAAAAAGTTAAAATAATGCGAAACCATTAATGACAAATACCATTCAAATCTGTTCAATATTAAAAGAGTACAAATGACAAAACGCAGGTTATAACAACAAATATATTTATTTTTAACGACGAAAGAGAAAAGTTAAAAAAAGCGATACAGAAGTACATAGATAGTAACAATTAAGAGTTCGCCGATAAATATCACAGTCAATAATGTTGATACAAGCCCAGGAGGGTAAGCAACACTCCATACATAAAATTATCGTAGTACAGTATGACAGTATAAGTTAATAGGTAATCGAAAAATTAAACTTTGGTTTTATTCGAAACTAGAGCAACCAGAAGCAAATCACACTTAGAATAAATTCAAACCGTAATTGTACAAATAAATTTGCGTTAGTCACGATAACATCTATACTTACGTCGCACGTATTTTACGTTCGACAAATTTACGAATTAATAGAAATTAAAAAAATTATACTCACGATTGTTCAGTCATGCTAATAGGTATTGGCAGGCTTGAATCGTCTCCTAAAATTGCTAAAAATGTAAAAAAAAGAAAGTAAATATAATATGATTAATCAATTGTTTGTAAGTCAACCAATGAATCGTTGTAACCGTATGAGTCAAGCTTTCGAGTGACTTTCACTGTTTCTACCGCAGATGTGCCTCTAAATTTAGTAAACCATCACACAAAGTACGTAAACGACTTGACTCCATATTATATTGCGATTATTAGTTTTAGTAACCAATGTCCCACTTAGTACGTGCTCCAAGTTATCGATTATCAAGCAAAAGCTATTTAATTGACATGTACTATTTTAAAGAGACAAACACCTGACGGTAGTTTAATAAACTATTATAATTACGAGATTAATTAAGTTATGTCACAAAAATAGAAAGTAATTTTTACTCTATAAAAACCTACACATATGAAGTAAAACCAATTGTAATGAAAAAGTTGCATTTATTCTATTTAGTAAATTGCAACAAGAAATTTCCGATTTAAATTTCATTTTGAGACCTGTCGTATAGACAACTTACATTACATTTCTTTATTTCGATTTTGTTTAACTCCATATATATCTTAATGTCTCACGTTATTTGGTTTTTAGATTTCGTAAAATTGGTCATACTGATTTACCACCACGAATAAGGTAAGTTGGTGAGAGATTTTGACGCTATTATAAGTTCGTTCTCGCTTATGGTGTTTTTTTTTATTTTGAAAACGCAAATGAAACCACGAAACGTTATATAAAGTTGCTTCTTATCAAGCACGTGTTTGAAACTAAACGTTAGGTAAGAATACATTTTGTAAATTCAACGTTTATTAGAATTCGTTTTTTTAGATGTACTCACTCAACAATTTATCTGCATTATGGCTATTCACACACAAATTTTCTTTTGGGATGATAAGATTTAACACCTTTTGGTAGGTTTTACAAAATGGCGATTTAACGATTTTAATCCGTTTTTCTTTTAGTGTTTTTTTTGGTTGGTTTCGTCTTTCTTGTACTTTGGTAATTTTTTCTTCTTATACGGATGAGTCTATTACTTGCCTTACGGCGATGGTTTCAAACTCATCTGCGGATCACTGTTCCAACTATTACTCGAAGTAACGTCATATTGGATCTACACTATCACCACCAACGTAAATGGTGATAGACACCCGGATACCAGTGTAATCGCTTACTCGACACCTACAAAACACAGGTCAGATCTTTTCGTTTCTTTATATAATAATAATAATAAGGTTTATTGTGCTAATAATCACATAGATCTTGCACTCGCCATATAGCAAATAAAGTAAAAATATATAACAAAGTTAATATAACAAAGTTAATATAACAAGTTAATATAACATACATGTGATAGATAACAATAAGTAAAACAAATTAATTGACGAGACTTCAGTACGTAGCAAAGTTAGCATTATAGTACTTTAAAATCGTACTTAGTGTATTGTTCTACACTGTAAAAAACGTTTTCAGTTAAAAACTTGAGCATCTTTTTTTTGAAAGCCTTAATAGGCAGATCTTTAAATGTAACGGGTAGCACATTAAAAAGTTTCGGGGCCAGATAATCCGGGCGCTTTTGAGTTAGACTCAACCTACAAAAATTGGATCTATAATGACTGTTAGTTCTTGTTAGGTAATGGTGTCTATCATTATATTTAGACCACAAGCAGTCATTTTGCTTAACGTAAAGTAGGCACTGAAAAATGTAGATAGCTGGAATAGTCATTATAGATAACTCACGATAAGCTTCTATACAATCTGCTCTGTATGGTAGATCAGCTAACACACGAATAGCTATACGTTGAATTTTAAAGATGTATTTCATGTGGGCAGACGAACCCCACAGCAGCGTTCCGTATGTGCAATGCGAATGAAATAAACCATAGTAAGCAGTTTTTAGGACATGTTGGGACACTTCGTTTTGAAGACTTTTGAGGACGTATAAGTTGCGGGATAATTTAACCGACAACGTAATGATATGTTTACTAACCAAAATAAACTTACGTTGTACCGAGGCCTGCGTAAGCACTACCTACGATTCTAATCTATCTCCATCTATGCTTGTTAAAAAAGACAAAAATCATTTCATAATTAATATATAAGCTGATTAAACTTTTATGCAAAAATTTAGGTAATTCATTGCATTTCGATGATTAACTTCGTGATACAGGGAAATTAAACCTGAAATCCAAATTGATTATTACAAGCTTGTACTATCCACGTTTACCTGTTAACACGTCTCAAGTTAGTTTTTGTATTACCATAACTACAGGCAGTTTAATTTAGGGGCTCTTACTAAAATTTCATATAACCTAACTTCATTTTTGTTACTGCTTTAAAATCAGTAACGTACTGTCGATAATCACTTTCTAGAATTTATAACCGTACAGTGGCGTGCTATAAATAAAATTACTTAATTATCTTGATACATGTTAAACTATTTTCTGTGATAATAAAACTGTTATATTGTTATTTCTTTGTATTTGTGTATTTAGGTTTTATCTTCCTAAACTATCATTTGTTATATTAGGTTCGTAGGAGGTACCTGCTACTGACTGTTAGTTTCGGTCAGTTATTGCTAATAGCAATAACTTGGTGCCTATAAATATTCTTCTGCTACTTAGAACCTCCCCCCACACGCTTCGACTTCTAGCGGATATATTCTTAAATTTGTCTACCTCCACGTAACACAATGCACCCATGTATAACGCGAAAAAAAACGAATATTTAAAAATAAAGGTCTCACTGAACGCGCACGTTAAATTTTCATGTACAATCCTTCTCACATTTACCGGAAATGTCATTTTTCCTCTTTATTAATTTTATACGTCAAGAAAAAAACGAAAAATGACAGCAAGTGGGCGTTCCGGAACGAAATTTATACAGTACACAACCTATATCAAAATACTTTTAACATAACACAGTAACACAAACTATTGTATATTTATTATTATATTCAATCAAATTATCGCAAAGTTCATGTATTTTGTAGGTTATAAATATTTGAGCCAATGGAAGACCATGACTATTAAATGGATGATCTGAAATGTACTGCATAAGTTTAAAGTTAGGATGGAAATGTAGATAATTATACTACTATTTGTGTTACGGAATAAAATTTTAAAATAATGTAATATTTAACTTACTTATGGTTATGAACAACTATAACACATAATAACACGATTTTTGAACTTTAACTTTTAACAATTTAATTCAAGGTGAATTAAACTGACAAATAAACTGACCGAACGTTGTTTAAGTTATCGGCGTACGCGTATGTTTTAAATAACATACGTTATATAGATTAGCAGTACTTACTTTATAAAGAAATAAGTATACTATATTATTTCAATTTTTTATTTGGTCAAGTATGAATCATAAGATACCTTTTGTAATTACGACTTTAGAATGTATTTTCCAACATCATTTTTTTTAAATTTTATCCAATAGTAAGTCGATGACACTAACCTTGACAAAATTGTTCAAATTGAAATCCATCTGTTTATAGGCATAGTTGCAACCTTGGAGGTATCGTTTAAATTACTCGTTCAATTTTTACTAGTATAGCTTTTAATACCGTTGCGTTAATTCTTTCTGTAACTGTTTATTGAAACACTCTCTTATATTACGAGCAAAGTGATCGGGAGATCTATCGTGCATGTAAATCATGTTATATTTGGTAGATAAATTGGCCTAACAACCCTGTGATTTATTATTCTCAGCCAAACGTTAATGGAAAACCTGCTTTAGTGACCATATTCTATAAACTCATACGGATTTTTATTTGCCCAATAATGAAGATTATGATTATTAAATATCTCTGGTAAACATAGGTTCATCGCTCCAAAGAATACGCCAGAGAAAGTTGCCATTTCTTTGAATTAATTTTAAGATTGTGTTACAAAAATGTAATTGTAATATGTTATTGTTATCATAGAGAGACTTTAAAAACGTGATATGAATGAAGCAAGTTTTTTTGTAGAACCAAGTGAACGGTCTTGTTACTAGGGATATTTAATGTTGAAATTAACTGTCGTGTACAGCGTCTAGAAATTGTTCTTCTTGTTGTATTGCACGCCTTTGCAGCTTTTGTGGAAAACGTACGTTGTACTCGTTTGCGGTGGCCTTAGCATTTTCATTACAAAAAACGTACATCAGTTACATATCGGCATATTCATTGAATGTAAAAGCTAAAGTGAACAAACCAATAACAAAGAACGCAAAAAACACAGAACCACAAGAACTAATCAAAAGTACACAAAAAAAGCAAAGGTTATACAAAAATAAAACAAGAAAGTCAAATTAGATACATAAAAAACAGATATCAAAACTGACGGTTATTTATAGAACAAAAGTCCGAGCTTCGAGAATACGTGAAAACCTATGAAGCATTATACAACATTTTACATTAAGATTTTTGATTTAGAATTGAACGTGAAATATCCCTGCGTGTAGTTTTTTTTGTGAAATTATGCAAACTGTGTATAAAAAAAATATGTAATTTATTATTTAAATGCATGTTATTTATTATTAAAAAAGGAAGATGTGTTACATGCCAAAGCTGTTAAAACAAAAATTGCCAAAAGAAAAGTAACATAAATGAGGACAGTTTAGTGCTCACTGAATGATTTGGAAAACTGAAACATACAAAAGTAAACGTCTAAATCAAAGGGCGCCAAAAAGGTTCATAGCTCAAAAAGACTTCTGGATCTTGCCAACTAGAGAACAAATCTGGTGATCTCACACTATTGGAATCTACCTTTTCAGTGTGTAGTCACGAAATTAAAAAAAAAACAAATAAAATTGATTTGCAAACTGGTTAGTTGAGTAAAAACTTCGTTAGATATAACAATTTAACATTTATTACATAAAAATCAAATAAAATAAAAATTGAATGAACAAACAAAATTTCACACACAAAATAAATTTATAATAAAATCAACAGTTACAATAGATAAACATAATAAAAAGAAAAAAAAATTATTGACGTCGGTAAATTGAATTGACGTAGGTAAATTGAATTTAAAATTAATTTAAAAAATAAAATAAAATAAATTCAACGTAAAATTAAATTCAAAGGTTATTGAGTCCGTAAAACTAATTAAATCAACTTAATCATCTAACTCGCAGTTATATAAAGACAAAAAAATACAAACGAAAAACTAAATGTCTTTGATTATATAATACCAAATGTGTATTTACTCAAAGCACAAAGCTAAAGCGTCGGTGCGTAAAATTTGCGTAAACTCATACAGTTATGAATCTTTAATCGAAGCCCTTTTGCAATTAATAGCAAATTAAACGTTATACATATTATTTGAAATACGTAGTTCTAACTTTGAAACACGTGTTTTCTGGTTAACCGTAGTCCCCAAATTGTGGTAGCGGAAGATGATCTTAGAGTTGCTGTGGTAAATAGAGGTGATCTGCTACAGACCAAAACTGTGTTTAAGGAACGGTAAAATCCCTTAACCAAAATAATAATTAAGTATTAAAATTCCCACTTAACTGCTTCACAAACACATTTAAAAACAGTAACGTGCTATTTTGAACTTGGAAAAACTGCAACACTACAACATTTTATTGTTCTCTGAGAGCGAGAGTTTGTATTTAACTGCCTTACTAATTAGAATTCTTTGTTTATAAGTGATACAGGTACTGTCAACAGATTTTGCAATAGAAACCCCACATAAATTAAATACAACCAACACAGCTACAAAGTTAAGACGTAATGAAACATGAGCAACCAAAAATCATCAAATGACACCGAAATATAAATTGAACTCTAAACGGTGTTAAAATAAACCAATCTGCTAAAATATGCAATTACTTGTATCTTAGAAGCTAAATCAGAAAGTATAGTTGGAACTATATATTATAATGTAATCTGACTATTATTATTAACATAAAAATATGCTAAATTGGCAAAAACCAACAAACAGATGTTTTAACAATGTACAACCTTGAATTAAATAAAAATTTTAAATAAATTCGAAGTGACAAAGATGCTTTGAAATATGTCAAACCAATTATCTAGCAGCATTCAAAACTTGGCTAAACGCAAAGATCAAATTGAAACGATCGTGGATACCAGGATTTGTCATAATAAACGCGAGAAAATCCAACGCAAGTTACAGGTAGTTTAAAGGGGTTAATAACCTGCTTACACAAAATTTTACAATATTCCTTGAACAATTACTCGCATACCTACCTAAAAGAAAACTTGTAACTTATACATTTTATTAAAGTAAAAGTAAATATTTCCAATAAAAACATATTTTTTAATTTTGTAAATGTCTAATAATATAGGGGTTCAAATACACAAAAAATTTTCATTTTACTTTTTTTTTCATAAATTTTATTTGTGCTTTAAGATAATTAAGAATATTAATTTAATTTGAATATTAGTACATACAAGTGTTTTTTTGTGTATTTAAGTATAAGAAGAAAATCAGTTTTCAAAAATTTATTGAAAATGAGTTTCTCAAAATCTAAATCAGTTTTTTGTTTTGTGATGTAGTTCCGAATCAAAATACTAGTACACTCCCATATGGTCTAGTGGCTAGGATACCTGGCTTTCACCCAGGAGGCTCGGGTTCGATTCCCGGTATGGGAAATTATTTTTTGCTTATACATCTATAACATTATTAAAAATGACCTTGATATGACTAGATATCTTATTTGAAATATTTTATTAATATTTTTTGCAAATATAATTAAAGATTCTTACATTAATAAATAACATAGTGAAGCAATTTTTGTGTGTTGATAACTTTTTAAACTTTTGGTGTGCTTATCAACAATTAATCATTACTATATATTAGTATAAATATTGTTATGTGCAATATGTTTGTTATGTCATATTATTTTTGTAAAGAAATAGTAACTGTTCTTATTGTTATTTTTACAGATTGTTATAATATAATCATGTTTAAGTACAGAAAGATTAAACATGTCGCTCCTATTGCAAACTCGCATTCATGTATGTATTGGATATTGCTTAACTTTATAGTTCTGCAGCAACATTTACATACCAGTATGACGTCAGGATCTTCTTTCCTAACAACCAACAGCCGAATTTAAGTTTTTACAGTTTTGTTTAGTAATTTGTTATAATTTAAATAAGAGATTTACACTTACACAATTTTTCTTCTTTCTTTGAAAAATGCCCAATTTTTAGTGTGTTTGCTAGAACAGCTAAATCAAAAAACTTAAAAGCTTTTTATTTTAAGATTATTAGTTTTATTCAATCTGTAGTACGTGGAAGCGCTTATGGCCCGTTTAACTAGTAAGAAAAGGTCTTTCTTCTTAAATAAGAACTCAGGCACGGTAGAATATCTCTTGCTAGCGTTTTGAATAGTGTTAAACACAGATCATGCTCATAAACTATTATGTTAAAAGTGTTTCGGTGTGATTTTCGTACCGTATAAGTTTGGTCTACGAAAGCGCACATTTCGTTACATCGAGAACGGTGGTTGTCAATTGGGTTTTTTTTGACGAATGGAATTATTCGGTAAAAAAAAACATTTTTTTGTTGATTGTGGTACGCTAACTATTTAACTTACGCGCCCAGTAAAGATTTTTTCTCTAAATATTCACACGCATCCACGTTATAAATAGGCGTAATACTTTTGCTGCTTCTGTGATAGTTTTTCTCGGGTAAGAATTGATTCTATTTTTGTGATAAGTTTGATTTTCTTGTAATTGTCATTAACAATTTTGAATGATCACACTTATTTCATTAATGCGGAGATATTAACACCTGTTAGTTTATATTGGAAAAATTCCTACAATGACGACACAATCCACAAATAGGTGTCGCACGTAATTAATTACTACAATTATAACCGTATTGGCAGGTTCACTAAACAAAATATCAATATTAGTATAGGGGAAGCTTGGGCCATCTAGTTTGTTTTCATAGATCGTATGAAGCAAAGAAAACTTATTTGTGATAACGCCATATGTACGTGTTTGTTTATTTCAGCAAATTTTAGGATATTCTGGGGAAGGTGCCGCTAGCTAATCGCATTCATCAAAGGAAACAAAATAAATTGTAAGTATTGTATTTCCTATTCCAATTTTCTTTTATCTACTTTGCCAGCCGTTTGCACGTACAACTGTACGTAAATATTACGTTGTTGTCGCAATTAACTACAATTTTTTTTGTGTGTGCAATATATTATTATTCTTTTTTTTTAATTATCGAGATATTGCATATTTATATCATATTTACCAAAATAAATTTGTCTTTTTGGAATGTAGTCCCCATAACTAATTAAACTCAAGAAATCAAAAACAGATCTTAAATGGTAATATGCCAATTTTGAAAAAAAATAAAAAAACAAACAGTTTTGCCGAAAAAGATGTTATCAAGAGACGATATGAGATTCTTTCATAAAAAAAACCAAACAAACTTTGAAAACATAACGAAGAAATTTCAAGCAAAAAAAGTTCTGATAAAAGTCCACACAAATAGGACTACCGAAAAGATCAGAATCAGAAATCTAAAAGTCACAACCACAAAGTTCAAAAAAGGTAAACACTACTTCAGTGTATTAATCAAAGCAAAATCCAAACCGCGTAACACAAAACCTAAAGAAAGAATGTAAAAGAAGAAAGAGTAAATAAGAAAAAATAAGAATATTTCTTATATCCACACATCGTCAGTTTTTGCTCGTCATGCTGGAATGTTACAATAGAAGGTAAATACCAAAGAACGGATTCAAATATTCCAAGAGCAAAAGAAACCCAAAGAGAAAAAAAATATCCTAACAGTGACTGACAACATCAAAAATGCCGACTAAGCGGAAGTACCTCGAGTATAAGAATTGACGTTGCATTCTATTCCAAGCTTCAAATCAAACGCAATTAAACAAAAATTAACTAAGCTTAACCACGCAAAAGGAGTAACTGAGAAAGAAAAGAAAAAAAAGAAACAGTTCAATACACAAAAAAGCTACTAAAAAACTAAGAAAGTGTTTAAGCAACTAACCAAGATAAAAAAGCAAAAAAACCAAAAGAAACAATTGGCCTAGAAGTGGATCTTAAAGAGCCAAAGAGAAAAGAGAAAGAAAAAAAAAGCAAAAAAGACAGAGAAAGATAAAACAAGATGTTTCTATGTACAGCTAAACGTCCAAGATGTGAACCATAAAGAGAATTATAAGAAAGAATAATGGTTGGCATAATGTTGATGTAAATGCTTCATTCGTTCTTTTCTTCGTAAATTTTCAGAAGCAACAAGAAGATAAAAAAAGATATGGCATGCAAGTGATCAACTAATAAAGAAGAAGTAGGAAAAAAATGAAAAGTAAGAAAACCAGAAAAGAAAGAAAAGAGACAGACAGAGAAAGATAAGGCAGGATATAAGTGCGAGTTTTGTTTTTCTCTTTGTAAAAAAACGACAGGTAGTGACCAACCCTTCAATGCCCAACCGATCGCTCAAAATATATAAAAACAAAGAAAAAGAAACAAAAAAAAGATATCACAGTTAGCCATAGGACAAACGCGTGCCAATTGCTGACCCAAATGAGAAAGTTTACAACAAGACCTTAATTCCGGCAAACGGAATAGGAAACTTAAGAAAAAAAACCAAATCCGAAAACAGAATATGACGAACCAATCCAAAAAAAAACCGACAAAGCGGATATAAATATATCAGAAACTTAACCGAAGGAAGAAGGAACATCGGTGACAGCAAAATGGGAGAAAGCAAATAGACAGCATCCGAATCACAACCAACAAGATACCAACTACGTATTCCAAAGCTCGAACCACCAAAACCAAGAGACAAGAACCAAAAGAAAATCAAAAACCTAAACCCTGGATTAGCACTTATGACGCTTCCTACGCCGATAAAAGAAAAGAGAACAATTAGAAGGAGACAACAAGACACAGTTAGAAGCGACGAAAGACGTAAATGCAAAAGCTTTAACATTTGGAGAAAACGTAGAGTCCTTATGTAGACGTGTAGATTTTGCAGCAACCCAAGTATTAGAAAGTTTTATAGATTCTGGAAATGCAGGACGTAACGTAATAGGTTTACTTCGTCGTGAGTTCAATTAAGAACAATAATGTATGAACTCAGCAACCTTAACAGTACGGTGCTCATGCTCAGATGGAAGGTGGTGTTCATGAATTATTTGTTTGAGTTGGAATGACTAATTTCCACACGCAAGAGTCAGACGGAGAAATACGTACAAATTTACATAAAAGACCTTTCACAATACACCAACGACAGAAACTACGAGGAAAAGTAGAAACTATGAAAAAGAGACCCTAGATATCATGCATCGATGGTAGACCGAATAATCCTAGAAATTGAAGAAAAATTCAAAGAAAGAGAAACTAAAGAACGAACAGGAGGTACAAGTTTCTCTGATTTAGAACGACAAATTACACAAGTAGACTCAAGAGTAGTTGCAGAAGAAGGAAGTGAAGAAATATCACGAGAATCAGCAACAGCATTAACAGAAGCTGCCGAAGTAACAGTCTTACTTGTAAAAATCAATGATGGTTCTAGGACTATGTCACTCATGTCAGATATTGGAAAGTTGAATAAATTAATAGTTTTTGTAAATTAATTGCTGGCGACGAACTCAGTTGAATGGGCTGGCGAATCGCAGGTCTCGATGTGCTAATTATAACATAAGATACAAAAACCACCAAAACGGTTAGAAACTAGAATCGAAGACACTGTTTTAATTTATCCGAGGATGGAAGAAAACAAATCACAACACACAATATATTTTTGTTCGACAACACGTTGTACATAAAATTAAACTTATTGGATTAACATTACAAAAAGACAAATTTGCATTGGTAAATAAAGTACAAATATGCAACATCTCAATAATTGTGAGAACCCGAGTGCACCCTTTAATAATGTATTACACACAAAAAAAGTTTGAGCGGTTGATTGGGCTGTACGGTAGATCACTTAGGTTCGGCTATCTAGAGAGAGGTAGTCGAGCCGTACAACAACATCGTACTTTCTTCTTTTTTTTGGTTTTCTTTTATTTCTTTCTCTTTTGTCAATCTGTCATTATAAGTGGGAAGAGGGGCGCTTGTTGTAGTCTAACGGTTACGTGTTCAGGAAGTTTAGTTGTCTTCAACCCGGTAGCCTCAAGCTCTAGACCAGGCATTATAACCTTTTAACGACCGTAACGACGGACTTGATTGGGCTTGGCGGGGATAACCAAATCTTCTTAATCGGTGCGTAGAATGTTGTGGTTGTACAAGAAGCACCACTTACGGCTATAGTCGAGCAATTGTGAGCTGTAGTCCTTTGTATTTTGGCCTAAGAACAAAATTTTTGGGATGTTTCTTTCTCTCTTTCTTTTATCTAATTTCAGGGTGGGAAATTTTCTAGTTCTTGCGTCTTCTGGTCATAGATCAGATTCCTTTTTGGGTGGATGAAATACTATTGAGGTCAAACGAGCACTGGTTGCGGTGACGTGCGCTTGTGTGGACTAACATCGGGCGGTCCAAGCTTGTGGTGTGTTTAAAACTTCGAACTCACACAATAGTCCGGTACTTCAACGAGGAAGTCTTAAGCTGTGATAGGATTCCTGGAGTTATTTCTTAGTTTCGTAAGTTTGGGTATCGTTCCTTTCCCGTCTTCCTATAGTACCTTTGTTTTTTCCTGGTGGGTTTTCTAAGAGTTGTAATCAGGGTAGAAATTGTATCTGTGGACTGGAGTTTCATGGGATTTTATTGCGTTGTCCTTGATAGTACATAACGTTTCAGGTGACTTTTGGACACATTTTTTTGGTGATACGTAGCGAACTAGGAAGACATCTCTCATTTACGTTGCTTCATGTGTTATGTGTTATGGTATTTGGATTGGTTTTGAATTTTAGGGCTTGGTCCTTGACTTATGCTTAAATTTCGATTTTTGGTTTTAGCTAAGGTTCATTTCTCAGGTTTTTATGTTGGCGGGTGTTTCTGTGTGATTTTCGTATCGTATAAGTTTCGTCCCGGAACGCTCACTTTTCGCAACATTGAGAGTGGTGGCTGTCAATTGAAGTTTTTTCGATTCATGAAAAAAACATTTTTTCGTTGACTGTGATACGATAATCATCTAACGTACGCGCCCGGTGAGGTTTTTATCTCTAAATATTCATACGCAACCACGTTATAAATAGGTGTAGTACTTTTGCTGCTTATGTGACAGTTTTTCAGAGGCAAGAATTGATTCTATTTTTGTGACTTAATTTGATTTTTTTTGTAGTTGTCATTAGCAATTTTAGATACCTACACGTATTTTGTTAATGCGGAGATATTAACACCTGTCACAATACACGATGCAGTAAAAAGGGTGTTGCACATATGTTAATTAAGGATATTGAAACCTTTGATTAATTACTACAATTACTGAAAGGCTTACTTACCAAAATATCAATATTAATCTGGGGAAAGCTTAACACATCTGGTTTTTTCTCATAGATTATATGAATCGGATGAAACTTATTTGTGATAACGCCATACGTACGTGTTTATTTCAGTAAATTTTAGGAACTTCTGGGGAAGGCTAGCTAGTCGCATTCTTCGAAAAAAATAAATAAATTGTAAGTATTGTAGTTTCTATTCTAATTTTCTTTTATCTACTTTATCAGTCGTCTGCACGCACGACTGTACGGACACATTGGGTTGTTGTCAGAATTAACCATAAAAGTTTCTTTTTGTGTGTAATACATTATTAAAAGGTGCGCTCGAGTTTTGTTAATTATCGAGAAATTTCATATTTGTATTACATTTATCAATGTAGATTTGTTTTTTTGGAATATAAAAGTTAAGCTGACAAGTTTAATCTATGTACTACGTGTTGCCAAACCGAAAGGGGCTGCATCAACAATCATTATTGTCTGTAATCTGTACCTACGCACTAGCAATTAATCGCATTTATGTAAATCTTGCTTTTCTATTCAAACCTATCTTTCTGTGATAAAATAAAAACATTTTTGTGTTATAACTTGTCTGCTATCATTAGTTTTCTTTCAGTCTCGGATTGATTTAAACGGTGTCTTCTATTATAGTTTCTAAGCGTTTTGGAGCCTTTTCAATAATACGTTATAATTAGCACATTGAGACTTGCCTGTCGATTCAACTGAGTTCGTCGCCAGTAACTGAATCCTCGTAACAAAACCTTTGACCATTTCTAATTTGAACGTTCAATTTAATATGCATTGATTTCTTCTAGTTGAACAGTTTTGTACAAGCCAACTAATCCAGAAAACAATTATTTTAGAGTAAAGTGTTTTCTTTCTATTATTATTATTATTCGTACTGTATTATAATTGAACCGTCACGTTTTTGGTCGATGTCTACGCTGGTTTTAAAATAACGTTCTTCACAAATATTTATGTATACATTCAAATGGTATATGACTATCGCAATTTGTTTATTACAGTCTTAAATGCTGTATCGAAGTGGACACTTGACGTTTTTGTAATTTAATTAACAAATTTCTATATAATATCATCCATGTTTTAAATAAAACCGGCTTTGATATACTATTGATTTATATTTCAACAAATTAATAAAAAAATAATTAATTTTTTCTTGATTTACTACAAGCAAGAACCAATTTTGGGGTAATTGTTTAACGCAATATAATAACTATAAATATAAGCGCAGTATTAGTATATAGTCAAAGAAATCGTGATGTAACTGCAATAAATTAATTTTTATTTCTAAAAATTGTGGTAGAATAGCAAAATTCCTACAGAGAAGAATTTAAAGTAAGTGATGACATATACATGTTAACTTTACTTTAAAAATAGTTCGAATGTATTTGCAATACAAAATATCATACTTGCCTTATGACACAACAATAAAAACAAACCAAATTGGTATACTCACTGCAAACTTTTCGGTTAGATGTAGTCGGTGAAATCAAAGACTAAGTTAAAATAAAACTGAATTTAATAAAGATTAGGGCACAAATGCAATTAAGAAAAAAACAAAGAGTGACAGATACTTATTACTACGAATATGCTAAAGTTTTCATAAAACATTTTCGAAAGGGGGTGGTTTAAATTGGCATGTTATGCGGTTCTTTGAATTCAATGTTAATGAGAAAAATCAAATTCAATTGATAATTTAAAAAAAAATTTTTAACTGCCCTCGTTTACTTAGAGTATATGTACATATATGTTAGCCGTACGACATGGTTTTACACATGTCCTAAGGAACGTGCTACGATTCAATAAAGTTTTCCATAACAAAAAAGATTAACCTTACCCTAAAACAAATCCATAATTATAGAAAGTATCCACACCTATAATTTCTATTGTTATAAATGCGAGAAAGGGCGTATAAGTAACTGAATCTACTTATGCGGCGTTGCCAACTTAAGTATTTTTGTGAAGCATACAGATGTTAAAAGAATACAACTATGAACGTTAGAAGTTTTTATTATTTGCTTGTTTTTTTTTCAATATTTATACATCTTGCTTCATTTATTAAAGGAATAGAAGAATTAGATACTTTCACAACTACACAAATAAACATACATAGTGAAACGTCCGAGAAATTACTTGCAAATGCAAGAGCCTTCTAGAACTGTTATCTAGTTTCTAGAAAATATAGCGAAAAGTGAGGAACGATCGAGAAGAATTCGCTGATGTCTATAAAAGCCGAAGATGGAAATCGTAGGTCAGTTATTGCTGGAATGTGAAAGCATGCAGTATTAAGATTATCAAGTTGAAATAAATACGTATCGTTAGCACGCGCGGCGTTTTAAATAAATAACAGTGTACACCGAATCGAGTGAACGTGACTTATAGTGTAAACAAATCCGAGGACGTTATCTAATCTTATCTTAAGTGTTATACAACAGTTATACATAAATTATAGTGTAAGTGTTTTTATTATTAGATTTTAGTAGTTCGGTCAATTTAAAAGTATACATATTTCTATAATAAGTAAACGTAGTTTTAATCGTTTAAATAAATTAGTTTTTAAGTAATAAATTCGTTACAAATTGGTATCAGGTGTTCGGTTTTAAACCCGTGGAAATCGTGTAAATAGATAAAGCTGTTCGCGATTTTTATTAGTGTAAATACCATTAAGTAATCTAATATCGCTTCATAATAAAAACATTGATTGTGAAAATAACTCTTAAATTCTAGATACACGTGTTTATTTATAAAGTTAATATAGTGTTTTTCTTTTAACAAGTGCGTGATCGCGGTTCGTTTTCGTGGTTTAATATTAACAAGTGGATAGTTATTAAATTTTGTGTTATATAAAAACTGCATTTTAAAAAGTAGTGTATTTAAATTTTATATCCGTGTTATATTTAAATTTATGCCGGTGACGCGTTTGCAAAAAGAAAAAATGGATTCAAAAATATTTGAAATTCTCGAATCAATGAACAAAAATATGGAAGAAAATAATAGAAAAATGGGCGAAACTTCACAGAAAATTGAAGAAAAACTGTCGGAAAATTCTAGAAAAATGGAAGAAAATGCTAGAAGTTTAAAAGAAGAAATACGAGCGAGCATGGAAAATCAAATAAAGACTATAGAGGAACAAATACAGGTTAGTGTAGGAAATCAAATCAAAATTGCGCAAGAGGAAACCCAAGCAGATATGCTAAATTTGAAAGAAGAAATTTGCGAATCTGTGAATGAGAAAATAGAAGCAATAGAGGACAAATTAGAAGACAGAATAAAACTGATTGAAGAAAGAATGAAGCAGATGAATTGTCACGGCGAAGGAAGCGTCACGAGTGAGGATTTAATAATGGACCATCGTGAAGAAAACACTCACAAGTTCAAAGTTGTACCACCGAATTTTGATGGTAAAGTTCCATGGTCAACCTACTACAAGCAGTTTGAAGCCGCAGCTACTGCTAATGGTTGGAGCAACAAGCAGAAAGCGACGTCTTTAATCGTGTCCTTACGTGGAGAAACGCTGGGAATTTTACAAACTGTTCCGGACCATCTGCAAGAAAATTACGAACTCTTAATATCACGATTAGAAATGAGATATGGGGATGCCCATCTTCAACAAGTATACCAAGCTCAAATTAAAAGTCGGGTTCAGAAAGCTGCCGAAAGTCTTCAAGAGTTTGAGGCTGACATCGCTAGATTAACACGGCTTGCGTATCCTACAGTACCGGATACCTTCCTGGAGCAGTTAGCTATTCAAACTTTCGTAGATGGCCTCCGAGACAGCGAAACACAGCAGACCCTCCGGTTAGCTCGACCGAAGACGTTGGATGACGCTTTGGTGCATGCTTTGGAGTTTGAAGCAGCAAAACAAGCATCGCAACGAGGTGGTCATAGACTCTGCTGTGCTACAGAAGTACCCGCGCAGACACTGGAAAGCATCGAGGAGATAGCGCGACGAATACTTCGGGAAAGAGGAGTGACAGCTTTGAACTGCGATGAAATAGGCCATGTACGACGGCATCGTACCAAACCTAAGAAGAGGACTAGAAGAGCCCTCGAAAATTTGGAACGAGGCGAGCGAAAGAAACAAAAAGTAATCACATCTAGTCAAACTCCGGAGGTTACAATCCAAATGGCATCGCCTAGAGAGCAATTGCATAGCATTTATCTCGATGGCAAGATCAATGGGAGAAGCGTCCAGTTACTGGTTGACACGGGAGCGACGAAGACCATCATTCGTCCTGACATCTTATTGGAAAACGAGAAGACATCACCAGTAACAGTACGACTTCGAACAGCGACGGGCGACGAAATACCTACTCACGGACAAGTCAAAGTAACCATTGGTTTGGGAAATGGAGTACTCGACCATCAAGTACTGGTAGCCGACATCACGGAAGAAGTTATCCTGGGAATGGACGTGATAAAGAAGTATGGGTTCCATTTGGATATGAAGAACGATGTCCTGAAGATGGACAATGAAGAAATTCCTTTTCATTCGTCAGAGAAGGCAGCCGTGCGAGTCTTATTGAGTGAAGACGTGACTCTGCCTGCAAGGACTGAAAGTGTGGTGATGGCACGCCTGGATGGAAGTCTCCGGGAAGGCTACATACGCGCGATTGAACCAATGGAGGGCGGCTTAGTTGAAAAGGGATTACTCGTTGGCAGAACTTTAGTACGAGTAAAGAAGACGATGCCAGTAAGGATCTTAAACATCAACTCAGATCCTGTAACGCTAAAAAAGAAGACCGTGGTAGGCCAATGCACGCCAGTATCACAAATTGTGAGATGCGTGAAGTCGAACGAAGATACGTCGCTGAAGAAGTGTCCACAACATCTATTGGACATTCTTACCACCAAATGCGAAAACCTCAGCCAAGACCAGCTGGCTAAAGTTAAAGTGTTGATCCAAGAGTACCAAGATGTGTTCGCGCTGGAGAGTGGCTCCAAAGGAAGAACTAACGTGGTGAAACATAAAATTAATACCGGAGACGCTCGGCCGATACGACAACATCCACGCAGACTTCCTTTGGCGAAAAGAGAAGAAGCCGAACAAATAATTACGGATATGGAGAGAGAAGGCGTGATTGAACCTTCAAGTAGTCCATGGGCATCCCCAGTGGTACTCGTGAAGAAGAAGGATGGATCAACGAGGTTTTGCGTAGACTACAGGCAGCTAAACGACGTGACCAAAAAGGACAGCTACCCTTTACCCAGAATTGACGATACGCTAGACACCCTGTCAGGATCCCAGTGGTTTTCTACGTTAGATTTAAAGAGTGGATACTGGCAGGTAGAATTAGAACCCAAGGATCGTGAAAAACAGCTTTTACGATCGGAACTGGTTTGTGGCAGTTCACTGTAATGCCCTTCGGCCTGTGTAACGCTCCTGCAACGTTCGAGCGTTTGATGGAGACCATCTTGCGCGGATTGTCTTGGAAGACGTGCTTGGTCTACCTGGACGACGTGATCGTGGTTGGAAGGTCGTTTGAAGAGCACTTAAACAACTTGAAGGAAGTGTTCCAGAGATTACGTGGGGCTAACCTCAAACTGAGCCCAAAGAAGTGCCACCTATTTAAGAAGGAAGTCCAATACCTTGGCCACGTCGTATCTAGAGACGGAGTAAGGGCTGACCCAGACAAAATCCGAGCAGTGCAAGCATGGCCAAGACCGATCGACAAACATCAGGTCCGAAGTTTCCTTGGGTTGTGCACTTATTATAGAAGATTTGTCCCCGGATTTGCCAATATTGCCAAACCATTGACAAAACTAACCGAAGAAAAAGCAGAATTTAGATGGAGTGAAGACTGCGAAAATTCTTTTAATCAACTAAAACAGGCCCTAGTCACTTCGCCGATTTTGAGTTATCCACGAGAAGATGGAAAGTTTGTTTTGGATACCGACGCAAGCAATATGGCCATAGGCGCGGTCCTTTCGCAGGTTCAAGATGGACAAGAAAAGGTGATTGTGTACTTTAGCAAGGTTTTGTCTAGGCCAGAAAGGAATTATTGCGTGACTAGGAGGGAGCTGTTAGCAGTCGTTAAGTCCATCGAACATTTCTACAAGTATTTGTATGGACGAAGATTTTTACTGAGAACAGACCACGCCGCTTTAAAATGGCTACTGCAGTTCCGTAACCCAGAAGGACAAGTAGCAAGATGGATCGAGAGACTGCAAGAGTATGACTACGACACAGAACACCGTGCCGGAAGCAGTCATCGGAACGCTGATGCCTTATCCAGAAGACCATGTCCGGCGGACTGCAGCCATTGTTCGCGACTGGAAGAAAAAGTCGAATGCCTCCGGAGAACTGCTATGGTTGATGATGAGTGGGAACCTGAGCAGTTACGTCGCGAACAAGAAGACGATCCTGAAATAAGACTACTCCTCGACTGGAAAGAAAGCGGCCGACGACCAACCTGAGAAGAAGTGAGTGCTTTGGGCAAAAATATCAAAGCGTACTGGGCGCAGTGGGACTCCTTGATAGTAGAAGACGGTCTTCTTAAGCGATCCCTAGAAAGTGCCGAGGGCACGGGAAACAAACTACAGCTGGTAGTGCCGAAAAGCAGGGTGACCGAAGCGTTGGAAGCATCTCCACGATGGGACATCAGGAGGACACTTTGGCATTAAGAAGACGTTGGGTAAAGTGCGAGAACGATTCTACTGGATGAACTGCAAAGAGGACGTCATGAAATGGTGCCGTAAATGCATAGTCTGCGCTTCAGGAAATGGTCCAGCGAGAAAGCGCAAAGCACCCATAAAACAATACAACGTAGGAAGCCCTTTGGAAAGAGTAGCGATTGACATTGCAGGGCCGTTCCCAGAATCCGATTCGGGAAATAAATACATCTTGGTGGCGATGGATTATTTCACGAAATGGACGGAGGCTTACGCCATACCCAATCAGGAAGCAGCTACAGTCGCAGACGTATTAGTAAAGGAGTTTTTCTGCCGGTTTGGAGTTCCGTTGGAATTACACTCCGATCAAGGCCGCAATTTTGAGTCTGGGCTGTTTCAAGAAGTTTGCCGACTGTTAGGAATTAAAAAGACTAGGACAACGCCTCTCCATCCTCAGTCTGATGGCATGGTTGAACGGATGAATCGAACAATGGGCAAGTACTTAGCCAAGGTAGTGTCCGAACATCAAAGAGACTGGGATCAGTACTTGCACCTCTTCTTAATGGCGTACCGATCATCCGTTCACGAAAGCACAGGCCAAACACCATCCTGTGTCATGCTCGGTCGTGAGATAAGATTACCATGCGATCTTCAATTTGGACGAAGACCGGAAGAAGAAGTCGCTGGAGAAGATTACGTCAGCAAGCTGGCAAAGAGGATAGACGAAGTACATGAAGAGGTTCGTAAAAACACACAAATTGCCAGCGACAGGATGAAAACAAGATATGACGTCAAGGCGCAAAATGGTGGGTTTCAACCTGGCGATATGGTTTGGTTGTATAACCCTCAAAGGAGACGTGGTTTGTCGCCGAAGCTGCAAAGGCAATGGGAGGGCCCCTATGAAGTCGTGCAGCGTATTAACGACGTTATATACCGCATCCGAAAACCGCCCAGAGGCAAGCCAAAAGTGGTCCACGTCGATCGTCTAGCCCCGTTTGCTGGCGATAACCACAATCCGCAAGTTCAGGTCCGAACCAGAGTAATAAGTAGCAGAACCAGGAATCCAATCGAAGAAATGGAGTTCGAAAAGTTTATGAACTTATACGGAGGTTCTGGAAAAGCTAGGTTCGGAGTTACCACCGAGGAACAACAAGACCTGTTCCAGACACAAAAGATTACGTCATCGCACATTGCGTGAGCGAGGACCTTGACATGTCCAAAGGGGTTGCAGTCGTGTTTAAAAAGAAGTTTGGACAGCTAGATGAATTACGAAGACAGCAACCGGCAGTCGGAAAAGGTTTAGGACTACGTGGTGACGGACGCTTCGTTTTCTATCTGGTCACCAAGAAATACTCACGTGTCAAGCCGTTATACAAAGATCTGTGGCGAACATTATGGAGTCTCAAGAGACAAATGGAGTTCCATCATGTTAAGAAATTGGCAGTACCCAAGCTTGGTTGTGGCTTAGACCAATTGAATTGGAGGACAGTTCGAAACATGTTGGAGGTCGTCTTCCGAGGAACAGGCGTTCAAGTGTTGGTCTGTAGTTACCAACCGAGGAGAGTATTGGGTCAGGAAAAGTCCATTGACTGTTACTTTTATGGTCAAGGAAGTTGCCGAAATGGAGGAAGCTGCCGCTATCGCCACGATCCCTTTTACAGGTGTCGCATCCAGTCTCCTGTTCTGGGACAGAACAGTCCTAAGAAGGGGGCAGTGAAACGTCCGAGAAATTACTTGCAAATGCAAGAGCCTTCTAGAACTGTTATCTAGTTTCTAGAAAATATAGCGAAAAGTGAGGAACGATCGAGAAGAATTCGCTGATGTCTATAAAAGCCGAAGATGGAAATCGTAGGTCAGTTATTGCTGGAATGTGAAAGCATGCAGTATTAAGATTATCAAGTTGAAATAAATACGTATCGTTAGCACGCGCGGCGTTTTAAATAAATAACAGTGTACACCGAATCGAGTGAACGTGACTTATAGTGTAAACAAATCCGAGGACGTTATCTAATCTTATCTTAAGTGTTATACAACAGTTATACATAAATTATAGTGTAAGTGTTTTTATTATTAGATTTTAGTAGTTCGGTCAATTTAAAAGTATACATATTTCTATAATAAGTAAACGTAGTTTTAATCGTTTAAATAAATTAGTTTTTAAGTAATAAATTCGTTACAATATCATACTCTTGTTTCTTCTAAATTATTTCATCATTTTAATAACATCAATAACAATTAAATTTTTATTTTAGACATAAAACTTTCACCATAAAACATATTAAAATATTTTTAGGGTAAATGGTGTATTATAATAATACACCATTTACCCTAAAAATACTATAACCAAATTTTTAAATTACTAGAGTAGATTTCTATTAAAGTATCAAATATTTTTTTTTTGTTAAACGATGAAACCAATTTCAATTATGATTTCAAACTTAAATTTTCTTAGAATTGTTTCTAAATTGTACCATCTTTCTTTTCTAAAAATAAAATTTAACATTTTGTATAACTTACATTTTTTTAATTATCTCGTTACATATTTTGACTTTATTAAGTTAAGTTAAAAATTTTAAGTCGTGTATTTTTAATAAGTAAATATTCTTTGTAGACCTTTCTGAAGATGTACTTCATTATTGTAAGCTCAAAACATATGCAGAATACAATTAAGGAATTAACACATTTATTTATATATTATTGGTAGACTAATAATTTTAATAATGTATTAATTTATTTTCAATCTTATTTGTGTTTAGAAACTATTTAAAATACGATGGCATTATGCACAACAATCTATATACACGGTCGTGCTTCTAAAGAAAACGTTAACTGATATTTATTTAACTGTTTCTTCAACTACAGCTTGACCAATACTTTATTAGCAAAGCATGACAGAGATTAAGATAACTATATCTTTGAAAATATCGACTTGAAATGCCATCTGAACAAACACAGTAAGTATCGTAATAACGAACATGTTGATTTAGGACGTTCTTATGCCGATGGATGTACAACGTTGAGTTATTAAAGAAATATAATTAAGACATAAAGTATTAAAGTTGGGAGAACTTAATCATGCTTAAGTATCATCAACTACTTAGGCAAGAGGCAATCATACGATACTGTACGGTAAAATAATAAATTTTGAAGTACCTGAAAAGCACTTGAATATTTAAAGTTCTTATTTTTTATTTTCTAAAATTATAATTAAATTAAATTGAGTTTTTTAATTTAAAATTTAAGTTTTATTTGTGTAATAATGGAAAAATAATACAGTTGTAGCATCTGAGGATAAATTAGCGTAGTTGCTTAATAATTTTCTAGCTTTGGGTATGGGGATGAACTGTAATGTTACTAAGAAAATTTTAATAACGTACTGTAAAGTTACTAAAAAGTAATAAATTTTGATTTGGTGATAATTTCTTTAACTTAATTTAATTTTCTGCTTGTTAGTGCTTATCCATACGTGTATTATTATTATTATTTAAGATCTTCGGTATCAACATAATATTATAACGTAAAACGTTATTTTATTACGTTTATATGTAAGTTCTGTTGTCATTAACCGGAAACTTTATGTTGAAAATAAACCGTTAAAATTTAAATTTAGTAATAAATTTAGAAATTGATAGAACTACAATAATGTATTTAGGTTTCAATACTGTCACTTAAAAAATAAAATTAGTTTTAATTATTTGTGAATATCATACCTTTGTAAGTAATTCATTTGAATTTAGTCAATATGAAAGTTACGAAAGTAAATACAAAGTACAAAGTAAATAGTTTTGCATTATAGGTAATTCTAGTTTCTTTTATTTTATTGCTTGATTTATATTTTTTGTTGTTACTGTTTTTAATGTTATTTATTTTTTGTACATATCCCTAGTAGAACGAAGCCACTGAAAACAAATCAAAAACGTATTTTCAGTATAAAAAACTTAGAACGCAAAATTGTTTTCATAACTTGTTGCAAAATCATTTCTGATATGAAACAAATTGATTTAATTTTATTAGAACATAAAATAAATAACACTCCAATAATATTTATGTTTAGAATTTTATGAAACGTAAATTTGCAATTTATCAAAAATGACTTTTTGAGTTAACTCTTAAAAATTTTAAAAACGTGTTGTGGTAACACACATGTGCAATTACAAGTTCAATATAGATTACGTTTTCATCATTATTCACTCATAGATAATCATATATTACTCTTTGTTAAGTAGCGACATCAGCAAAGAACAATTTCCTTTCATTATATCTTTTTATAACCAAACCCAATTTGACAAAAAAATTTTCTTGAGTTATCCAGTACACTTTTGTAATTAATTTTCTAAACTAAAATCCTCGTTGTTGATAACTTTGGTCTGAAGTTAAAATCTTCTTAAGTAGTATACTTATTTAATGAAATAAATGGTCATGTTCGAGATACGTAAATTAAATTTTTCAAACTACTCCATTTGATCTTTGAAGACTTAAATATTTTCTGCTTAGTTTCTTTTCCTAATAATACTTATTATGTACGAATAATTCTTACATACTTATAAATTTATCTCATTTGCTTTAAAAAAAAACTTGTTTAAAGGTTCTAACCAACTAACCTGTCGTAAAGAAATGAAAAAATTTATTTGTGCATTGTCATTACGTTTAAAACCTTCATTTTTAGACAAATTTACAAGTTAAAAAAATGTAATTGTTTTGTATAAAAAAGTATTTTTGCTTTTTGAAATTACAAACATTAAAAACGTGCAAATGTGATACTTTAACTAAGCATAATTTACAAGCAGTCCGCCGCGGTATAGAGATCCAAGGATCTCCCACATAGGTCTGCCATTATACCGAGGGTCCCTGGTTCAAATCCCGTACCTCTGCTACTTCTAAAAACTTGTAAAAGAACCACCGCCGCATTAATTAAAAATTAAGTCAAGTTCAACGGTATTCTCTAAGAAATACAACAAAAGCCATTCAAGAACCAAAATTTTATTTATTTATTTAAAAAACACATTATATTTTACTTTCCAAAATTGTTTTTTATTCAACACCAACGTGAGACTCTCCCAACGAATGGTTAATACATTTATTAAACGAATTCAATTCGTTTTGTTGTACGCGAACATTTCACTTTCTTACGTGATTACAAAATATTTGGTGTCAAAATTTAAAACGTTCACTGTTTTTGAAAAAACAAATTTGTAACATTTAAAAAACAAATTTGTATGCCATCAAAGAGAGACATACAAAAATTCTTCTATTGATTGTTGTTTATATCTATTGATTAATCGTTTACATTCTTTTTTCACTTTTAATCGCTGCGTTTTTGACAAACATAAAGTATCTTGTCATTCTAATAATTGATACCTAAAAAAACAATGTTATTAACATCGATTTCATAAAAAAATTTTATTTTTACATTTTTTTTTAATACAGTGCATGCCGCTTAATAGAATCACATTAGGCGTTTTTAATAAAAATAACCGAATGATAAAATATCTGATATTCAAAAAACTAAATGCTTATTGGTTCAAAAGCAATAAATACATACAGTGTGTATCTGAGTAGCTAGTTATTAATTTAGAAGATAATATTATAGCATCAATTAAAAAAAATCAAAACAAAAGTACTAATAAAACGTTTAAAAAAAAGCAAAGTTTTGAGCCGATTAAATAAAAAATTGCGGATCTGTTGCATTAAATAGATTGTTGACACCGTCCACTAAAAGAAATCTAAAACAATATTTTAATAAGTTCAATTCTAAGAGTAATATAAAACAGCTTCAATCCAAGTACCGGTTTGTGTCACAACTGGAGACAGAAGCAAACAAAAATCAGTACCAGCAGTTTTCCTAAACTAATAGTGCTTTCAAAAACATTTTCTTTATTGAACTATATAAATAAATAATTAAAACACTTGGATATTTTGAAGGCACTAATTTAGCTTCTCTATGCAAAGCATGTGCCACTCAAGTAATATAAGTACCGCATCTGTGCAAACACTTTTTCATAGCAAATTCCAGTCGGCTTCAAAAGGCTAAGGGCATTGTTACATAATGTAGTGATTGACAAATAATTCATTTTTTCAAATACCATCATTGTTAGTAAATACGATTTCTTTCTTTTTTCTTCAGCACCTAACTCACCATATAAGGGATTTGCAGAAAAAATATTTCATGAGAAAATACCTTGTAAAACATACCCCGCAAAAAATTCCCCAGGAAAAAATACCCCACTGAAAAAATAATCCCGGAAAAAATACCCGGCAACATAACCAAACAGTAAATCAAAAATTTTGCATTACCGTTGAATGATTTCAATTTAATCTTTGCATTCCGATATTCTGTTAATTGCTATCTATTTAGTTATTCCATTATTCTTGTAAACAATCACCATTTGAGAAAAGAAATTGTAATCTTATTTTAATCAATACCCTAACCCTGATGAACCTTGCAAGAAAAGAGTGATTATGTCATGTATTATCTTTTGTAATTGAGCTTTTAAAATAAATTCTTTGTTTGAAATGCCTAGATCCTTATATAAACCAAAATTTTGAAATTTAATTTACTTTGATTTTAACGATGAAAGTAATAACATCTAACAAAGGCGGCGAAAAGTTATTGTTAAGTGGTTATATGTACGTGGTGAATAAAAAACGGACAAACCATATTTGTTGGCAGTATTGTAAATACGGTTTATTTAAGGTATGTATAGTTATTGTATATTACTTTTCTTATATGGGGGTGATTTTTATTGTTTGAATGTATTCTGATTTTATCTTGTCTGTCGACAGTATTCCTAAGCAATACAGTGTCGTTGCATTAAGGCGTTTGATATTGTTTGAGGTGATGCTTTTGGCATTCACGTACAGGAGTGTTTAAGGTGTTACAATTGTGCCAAATGTGGCACAATAAAAAATATTTGACACTTTTGACACACCCTCATTAAATTTGGCACAATTGGCGACGAACTTTTTACAGAGTGAATAAGAGATACTGTTTTAGTTGGTACTAAAATTCTGGGAATTTTTTTTGCCAACTACAATTTGCATAACGCTGGCTGGCGACATTCGTTAAACTCAAACTGTCAAATTGTCAACTTCCTGGTTTCGGATTTTCACATGATTTGCATTGCACTGTTCATTCTTGCTTGTTGGCACAAAAAATCCCCTTGATTGAGGCACACAAAATTTTAGTATCGGAACCACAATGTTCACGTAATAATAATAATTATGACTCTTAACAGCTGACGTCATAATCAAGTTCCTCTAAGTAAAAGAAACATCTCTAAAGTAAGTGGAAATTAATATCAATAACAATCATGTTCAGATCACAAAATGAATATGGTTTTGACAATATTTAAAACAATTCATGCTACATGACATTCAAGCAATTAAAATCGCTCTGTGATTTATAAGTGTTCCTTTTTGTTTTATGTGTGACAACTACTTACTATGTTTACAGTGTAAGGCGATTTTAACTACAACGTTAGAAAAAGTAAATCCTGTTTTGACAACAGAACATAATGATGCAAACGAACGATTAAGAAGTGACAAAATGTGTAGAACAAATGAAGAAAAGAACTAAAGACACTTTGGCGAAACCTGTGCAAATATACGCTGAATCTATGTTAGCCTTAGAAAATTCTACACGCGTGGTAATGCCTTCCGTGGAGTCGACCAAGAGAACCTTAAGTAATCATAAGTCAAAGAACATTTCTAGAACTACAAACTCGTTGGAAGAGCTGGTTATTGAAGGTATAGTACTGGAAATGGCTTTTATTCTAATTTTTTGTTCATGTATTCTTACTTCAGTAAACCAAAACTGTTAATCAGGTCAATTTAAACTTTGGATAACTATTTTTAAATCATATTAAAGGATTACAGTGACGATCTGGAAAATAGTTTTGATCCGACTGCTCTAGCGTTTTTAGCGTTTATAGTTTACTTCAGCGAGCTGGTGTACCACTGAAGAACCATAAAATGAAGGGTTTTTGCTATACGACAATGGACCTAAAGCAGACAAACGAATCATTATATTTGCCGCAAACGATTGCCTTACACACCTCGCTAATACAACAATTTGGTATTTAGATGGTAATTTTGCCATAGCACCTTTACTATTTATGCAACTTTATGTGCTACGCGTAAAAGTGCAAGGCGTGTTCATAACGGCTGCGTATTCTTTATCACAAAGAAAAACACAGTCTACGTACGAAACAATGTTACGCACAATAATAGAGCAATGGGAAGAAAGAAATATATTCTCCGATCCAACGCACATAAAGATGGATTTTAAAAGAAGTGCGATTCAGGCTGCAAAGACAGTTTTTGGTGACCAACTGAACATACGTGGTTGTTTTTATCACTTGTGCCAGAGTACGCATCGAAAAATCCAGAACCTAGTTCTTTAGCAAAGAAATAAAGAAGACGAAGATTTGAGAGTATTTTGCGGGATGATGGACGGTTTGGCTTTTTTACCAACTGAGGATGTTTCTAAGGGTATGACATACCTCAAAAAATTGTTCCCGATGGAGCTGAAGAACTTTGCAATTATTTTGACAATACATACATTTCTGGAACCTATAGAAGACTGGGAAATAATAACGATATAATACGTTTACGCAACATCCCTCCATTCTTTCCTCCTAAAACCTGGAATGTTCATCAAACAACATTAGAAAACGGAGAGCGTACTAATAACCAGAAGTTTAGAACAATTGTTTTTCTAACTTGGTGGGTCAAAAGCATCCCACTGTCTGGGTATTAATCAATAAAATGAGGCAGGTACTTGCCGCTGACAGAACAAAGCTTCTACAACATCAAATTGGAAAGCGTCCTACAAAGAAAAAAAAAAGACAGTTTATGGAACACTGCAAATTCGTTTAAAAGGTCTCTGTGAGGATTATGTAGCAGGTACCAGAAACCTATAATTTTTTTTAATGCGATTACTTATAATATAGGATCTGTAGAAACTTTGTAACTAATACTATAACATTACAATCTATAATATCAATACCAATAACATTAAATAATACAAATTTTTTATTTTAATTTTTTTAATCTGCGTGTAAACATTCTCTTATCCAAAATATTTTTTGTGTTTTTGACGTTTCGTAGGAGCTTCTTTTAATCAAATTAGTATGAACAACACATACTAAAAAGCTGCGTTTTTGTTTGCCTTTTTATGTGGTGCTATGACAGTTACTTCTATTTGTGTTATTTCTCACCACGTCAAATACATTTTATCATTAAATCATTATATTTACTCGACATATGCATGGAAAGTGTTTGCGGGGTATTTTTTCCGTAGAGTATTTTTTCCTGGGGAATTTTTTCATGGTTTTTTTTCGGGGGTATATTTTCATGGGGTATTCTGCTCTGTCTGTTGTTTCATACAACGATGCTCAAATCGGTTTGTTCTGAATTTGTTATATATAATACAGATATTCTATAACAACTGTTTAACACTTTGGAGCACAAATTAATAAAAAAACTTAAAAAAAGATATTTCTTCTTTTAATAATACTTTTAGGACACCGTCCATATTTTTTTTTTAAATTTTTCTTTGCTTTGTTTTTTTTTTAATTGGGCGTGGTTAAACATAAAAACCGCCATGCGAGAATTAAAAAATTGAAAAAAAAAATTATTTATAAAATGTACATAATATCAGTAAATTATTATTTATTTCGAATGAAATTTTAAAAAACAATTCTTATTTTCATTTAGACACAATCTCACTTTACATGTAGAACATGCCCATTTGGAGCGGTGTATTTCCATCTTTGTGGAGCAAAAAGAACACCTCCTGGAAGTATTTTGCACAGGGATGTGCGTTGCCTTTGTGTACCGCACTTCTTGTGCAACTTTTATTTTAAACGGATTAACGTTTTTAGTGGACTTTCGCCCACGTTTCCTTTCAGAAATTCCAATGAGGCCGTTGGCGACAGCCATACGAAATTTTCAGTGTCATTTTTTTACCTTCTGTTAGGTGAGAATAAAATACAAATGAATTCACCACGGTTGTATCCAACATATGAAAAAATATTCGGTGCCACCACTTTCTTGATTTTCTATCAATTGCATAAATTGTTTTGAGCATATCTGCTTTATCCACATATCCCATGTGAGAATTATAATTTTTACGAGTTGTGGACAATTTATTGCGTTTATGGATCCATCTTTTTCTTTACGATTTACTGTTGAAAATAGTTCAGGGTTGTGAAAATTGGACAGAAAATGAATTCCTTTTCGGGCTTTCCATTTTACAGCTAAGATTCCAGTTCTGGTGGATTTCCATTCTGAATTTCCGCAGGGCATATCTTTGTCAGACCTAAAATCTTTTGAAAAATTGACTCTGTTTGGCCTAGTTGCTCCACAGGCTTTTATTTTATTATGCTGCAAATAGATCATCAAATCGACGGAGCTAAAATAATTGTCGAAATATACAGTATAATTTTTATTAATCAAATCAAAAGTCAATTCTTTGACCACTCTGGCACGTAGATTTTTTTCCATGATGTTGTTTCGTTTGCTTTCATAAATCTGGAACTGAGCGATATATCCATGAGCATCAGCACGCACGCATAATTTATATCCACGTTTTGTTGGCTTGTCAGGCATGTATTGTTTTAGGGAACTTTTTCCTTTGAAAGGGATCATAGATTCATCAATTGATTAAAATTCTGAAGGTGCGTAACAGGTTTCCGACAATCTATCAAGAAGTGGTCTAAATTTGTAGAGTTTGTCAAAATGTGGTGAAACACGTTGAGGCATTGTGGTATTGTCATTGACGTGCAAGTGAGAAAGAAACCATCCAAATCGATTTACAGACCTAGCAGATGAAATATATTGATCTCTCATTTCTAATGACCAAGACCAGCAGTCTCTGTAATATGGAAATTTCTTTATTCCCATCACAAGATTTATTCCCAGGAAAGTTTTCATTTTATCACTATTTGTGGGGTTATTGAATGTTTCACCTTTCGAGGTCTGAATTGAGTATAAATTAGTTTCAAAAACAAGTTTATCAATTAGGTCTGGGGGGAAGAAGTTCAAAAATATATCGTAAGGGTCTTTAACATCAATAACATTTGGCCCCGAAAATTCGTCAAACTTGTCACGCTTCGATATGTGTGGATATTGTGAATGCCAATTGACACCTTGCCTATAAAGTCTTACAGCAATTGGAGTATCATCATCACTGTCAGATTCATCTTGTGGGGGCTCCATCTTGTCAATATTCATAGAATCTTCAAATTCAATGTGTTGATCCGAATTGAGGTTGTCGTAACTAGTAAGTCCAAGATTATTCTCATCACTAGTGATTGGCACTAAATAATTATTAATATCTAGGACGTATGTTCCAAGGATATCGCAAGTTGTAGCAGCATCTTCCTCATCGTCTTCCGACTCCGGATCGGAGGGTATCTCCTCCAGTATTTCATGTAGTCGTAGCAATTTGGCCTGTTCTTCCTCATATAATGTTATTTTCCTGCAAGATGTAACTTTGTACTTATTATTTATAAAAACATGCGAAACGTTACGCATCAAAAATATTGACGATTCTTACTGCATAGTGACTTCCTACTATAACCACCACAATAAAGCGTCATATTGGCAACTCATCAAAAAATATCAATTGAAATTACATATTGAAACAATCAGTAATTGTTGTTCTTTCATTTTGTAATAAACTTACCGCGATATTTTAGGTTACGCACTAAAAAGGACTCCAAAACGTAATTTCACAAGACTGACCAGCTGCCGTGAACGAACACGTCCAAATAAATAATTGTTTACAGTAATATACGCAATCAAGCAAATAAAGTTGCAATGAAATTTGATAGAAGGAGCCACAAACGTACATGCGAAAGGTGGTACTCCCGTGAAACCACAAATATAATAAAACAAATAATTTAAGTGTGGTTACACTGTGTAACCACAATGCTACAAAGGGTTAAAAAAGCGTATTGACGGCATGATAAAAATCAAAACCGCACTGTTGACGGTCTTTAAATATAAAAGGTTGCTAAGATGAATTGTGTAAAGAATTATTTGTTTATAATATTTTAATCACTTTTCTGGTTGTTATATTCTGTTATTAATGCTTTCAACAAGATATTAAGTTTTTAAAAAAAGACTGATCTAAAGGCAATAGTAGAACGTTTTAACTAATAAGGAGTGTTATGTACGAAATCATTAACATCTGCAATACATTGATTTCTAATTGTTTTTAAAAAATCCGATTTTTTTGACTTAATAAGATTATATTGATAATAAAAAAGTTAATAATACTATCACAACAAGATGTCAACTTATTTGAATAATCAGTTTTATCTTATCTTTTGTTTCCAACAACGTTTATTAGAAGGTAAAATTTATAAACAATGAAATTAAATTTAAAGTTTTTGAAATAATTAATTAATTTCTAAGTCATTCTTACTAAAAATGGTAATATGTTTTAGTTAATATATTTTTTTAATTTTAAGTCTAATTAGATTTCAGATTATCAAAGTAAAAAACAATCTTAAATAATATAAAAAAAATCTCAAATTTTATTCTCAAATTATTGTAGCACGGCCAATGAGGTTATTTCATAGACGGCGTTAATAAATGTAAACGACACAATTGCTACTTGTTAAAAATGCCGTGCTTTGTTGAACACAATTTATGAAATTATTTAAATTCTTGCGCAAAACATTAGCATTAATGTTAATTGTAATTATTTACTCAATTATTGGAGTAATATTAGACAACAATATTAGAACTGTTCAAACTTTTTCAAATACTAGATCTAGCAAAACAATCAAATTTAGTTTTACCAATAGCTTGTCATTTACCTTCCAATACCTATTAATTCCAGGTAAATTTTCTTTACATTTAAAACTAGTTAATCCTGCTTATAATATCAAACTTATTTTGAGAATTGCTTTTGTAAGAAAAGATTAAGATGGGTAAACGACAACTGTTCTTACAAAACAATCTTACGTTGAAATTTAGACAAAGTACTTAGGTAACTTAAACAACAAAATTTGCAAGAAACGACCTAATAATAAACAACAACTTTAAAACTATTGTATGAAAGTTTTAGTTTTTGGAAATAGATAATTGCTTAAAGGAAAGTAGGATTAACTTTGCTGACATAAAAAAACGTATGCAAAAACCATTTTGTTTAAACTCATAAAAAAGTTTTCTAGATAAATTTATTTTATTACTATTTCAAATAAATAATTTTAATTCTATCATTTCTAAACAGACTATAAAATATTGTTTACTAAATAAGATTGCTGGTATACTTTGGCTTATAATGACTTAATCGAGATCATATATAGATTTAAAGATATCTTTTTCATGTATGTAATAAACAATGTTTTTTCCAGACTAATTTTATAAATAAAAATTATTATTTTTAAAAATTTCTGATACAACTTTAGAATCATCATTTGAAAATCCGTTCTCAGAAACAATTAACAGGGAACATTTTGGAAGAAAACTATTATGTTTATCTACATATAGCCAAAGAGTATATATAATTATATACTCTTTGATATAACGTATACTTCACCAATTTGTGTTATTTGGCTAAAACTTTTTTATAAATCTCTAAAATTAAGTATATTTTTTAAAACGGAATTAGTATTAAAATCTATATGTTTATCTTCATTTTTATTTTTGTTTGAATTTTTACTAATATTAGCAAAAGGTGTTAACTTTAAGTTGTATTGAATAATTATTTGAATCAGTTTTGCGTTTACGCTATAATAAATCCATTTTTAATCATAAATATCAAATAAACAATAGATTTCATAAATAAACTTACCGTATTTGTTTCTAATGCTCAATTTGCCATTATTGCCAACAATACTAAAACCGAAACTATTTGTATTATAATTATATAATACTAATTGGTATTACAATATTAAAAAATTAGATTGTGTACGTATATATACGTACACAATCTAATTTTACGTATATATACGTACACAATCTAATTTTTTATTATATAATACCAATTAGTATTATATAATTGTAATACAAATAGTTCCAGTTTTAGTATTGTTGGCAATAATGGCAAATTGAGCATTAGAAACAAATACGGTAAGTTTATTTATGAAATCTATTGTTTATTTGATATTTATGATTAAAAATGGATTTATTATAGCGTAAACGCAAAACTGATTCAAATAATTATTCAATACAACTTAAAGTTAACACCTTTTGCTAATATTAGTAAAAATTCAAACAAAAATAAAAATGAAGATAAACATATAGATTTTAATACTAATTCCGTTTTAAAAAATATACTTAATTTTAGAGGTTTATAAAAAAGTTTTAGCCAAATAACACAAATTGGTGAAGTATACGTTATATCAAAGAGTATATAATTATATATACTCTTTGGCTATATGTAGATAAACATAATAGTTTTCTTCCAAAATGTTCCCTGTTAATTGTTTCTGAGAACGGATTTTCAAATGATGATTCTAAAGTTGTATCAGAAATTTTTAAAAATAATAATTTTTATTTATAAAATTAGTCTGGAAAAAACATTGTTTATTACATACATGAAAAATATATCTTTAAATCTATATCTGATCTCGATTAAGGCTTTATAAGCCAAAGTATACATGCAATCTTATTTAGTAAACTATATTTTAATCTGTATATTAGTGTATATATTTTTAGATTTTAATAAGACTGTTACCTCATAAGTTTCAAATCTAAAAAGTCTGCATAGTACGACACAAACTAAAAATTAAGTAATGATGTTAACTTGATTGGCGCTGATTAGAGTATGGAATAAAATATGTTGTATAATTCTGTTTTTTCATCGTAGTCAACTGGCTGAATGTTCGATGTTAAAAGTTAACAATAAAAATAATTATAGTCTTTTTAGAAGTATAAAAAGTAAAATTTCAAAAATATATAGTTATAATTCAAAGGTAGGAATCTTCATAAAATATTTATTGAACATCACAACCACTAGCTTAACTATAAGTGTTCTATCAATCCACAAATTCTTATTTCTATTTATACTAATTCTAATACATTTATTTATAATTAACGAATATTAGACAGGACTTGTTTGTGACATCTATGGAAAGTATAAATCACTTATTATCTATGTAACTATCCTTGGTAGGTTTCGACGATCATAATTCCTCCCTCCTTAGGTCTCAATGTCCTCATTCAGTTTTGGGTACATTCTAGTTTTTGGAAGAAAAGACATTTCTTGATCTTCGGAATTTTTGTTTACACTCTTAATTCTAATGGTTTGCCTAGCTTTACACAAAAGTTCAAATATGCGTACTCTAAACTTAATAATAATGATAATAAATGTAAGCAATATTATTACTGTAATGATAGATACTGTGTAATGAGTTGCATGAATTACAGAATTTAGATGAATTGGAATATTCTTTATTTTCTCAATATCTCTTCTTAATTCATCTGGATTCTTGAAATTGTATGGGTGCAGAATTGTTGTATGATGTGTTATAAGGAATTCTTCAGTAACAGGTTCTACATTGATTTGAAATGTTGGTACTGTATTATCGAAAATGGTGTTTACGATTATTATTCGGCATGTTGAATACATTAATTGATTTCCTTTAACCAAAAGTTTGAAGACTTGCTCATCGCATTCTTTTAATAATTCTTGGTTATTCTTGGATGAGTATAAAATTTGGCGATTCTGCAATTGTATGATGATTTCGTAATCGTTACTTATATGTGACGTAAGGCACTTATTAGTTTCTTCTATTGTGCAATTGTTTTGTAGGAAATATTTTTGTGAACACAAAGAGATGTCGCCAATTCTTCCACATTGCTCAGAAGTCCAGTTGACGTATTGATTAATTTGTATCATAAATTTGGTAGAAGGAACAATAATTGTATTTTTGGAGTTAGGTAAGGGATAGATTCGGTAATACAGTTCTTTGATGGGGTTTAAAATAGGTATTTTAAGGATAAAAGTTATTGTTTTATCTATTCCGATTACAGAAAATTTTGAAAACTCAAGAATTCTAAATAAATGAATGTCTTCTAAGGGTAATAATTGCTGTGTTGAATAGTGATTCTTTAAATGTTTTTCTATAGTTAATAATTCTTTAAAAGTAATAATTTCTAAACTTGTTATACCCTTAAACGCTTAACTTATAGTTCTTTCAATTAATCTTAATTTTTCTAGTAAAGAGTTTGCTTGGTATAATTCTATTTGTAGTAATGTTCTAAAATCTAACGTATTTACAGTGTTATTTATTAAATTTTGGGTTTCTGTTATACTCTGACTAATGTCTTCTAAATCTCTGGAGTATCTTTGGGTCAAGTGATTAGCAAAGGACGTTATTGCATTTATTTTTTCAATTGATGATTTTTGATTGTTATATAATTTATCTAAATTTTTATTAATGTTGTTTAAATCTTCTTCATCAAGATTTCCAGTAATGAATTTTATTGCTTTTCCTAGAACACTAACCAGAGCTCTTTTGTTTTTCTTATGGTTTAATGTATTACAAGCATTTTCGATTTTTATATAGACGGTTATTAATTTAGCATAGAGTTTTTGTTTAAAATAATCTGTTTTAACTTGTTGTTCGAGAATTTCTGCATTATCGAATAACTGTTGATAGCTTATTTCAATATTACTAATGTTAAGATAAAAGATAAAGTGATGATAATGATTAATTGTTTTAGCTAATCCTAAAGGTTCTAAAAAGTAACCATTACTATTAAGTGGGTGAGTCTGAAGGGCATGGTTGTGGATTATCCTCATCAGGATTATAAATATGAAACAGTATCTGCTCATCACTGAAGGATTTGTAGAACGTATCGTGTCCGTAGATATTTCTTCCTGTCTCTTGTAGAGCCGTAGGTTTTTCTTCTTCTCGCACAAAGACTTAAGAGCCGCCAATTTGGTTTTTCGCCGAAGTTCTTCTTCGCCAATGGATCACCAAACTGTTGCGAGATCCTGTTCGCAGCGCCAATTATAATTCAAAGGTAGGAATCTTCATAAAATATTTATTGAACATCACAACCACTAGCTTAACTATAAGGGTTCTAATGTTATCGATCCACAAATTCTTATTTCTGTTTATACTAATTCTAATACATTTTTATATAATTAACGAATATTAGAAAGGACTTGTTTGTGACATCTATGGAAAGTATAAATCACTTATTAACTATGTAACTATCTTTGGTAGGTTTCGACGAACATAATTATATATATATATATATATATATATATATATATATATATATATATATATATATATATATATATATATATATATATATAACCAATATTGTAAAACATGTCAAGTGTATGTCAAAATAACTCTTTGCTTTAATTGTTAACATTATTATTGTTGCAATTTTTCAATTTTAGATTTAGATTTTGAGATTGTTTTTTAAATTAATATTTATATTGAATTGAACTCATATAGAATTTAAACATTATCAAAATCAATCTTTAATATCAAGGGTGTTGAGACTTCCTTGTTTTTATATACTGTAAAATCTGACCAACGTTGTTACATACTTTTCTTTCTTGAATTTTTTTTCATAGGTTTGTTTGGAACGTAATACACTAAAAAAATTAAATAAATGCGCTTTATATTCTATGTTAAAGTTTTCCACAAAGTGTTAAACAAAAATGTCTTGTCGTTTTCAAGCTCTTATAACACTGTACTAGTATTTGCCACCGCTTGCTTTGAAATCTCCGTTTTGTAGAGATTTTATGTTTTCTGAATGGGACTATATCTTTGATGTCTTGGTGTTCTCGTAGAATTCTTGTTAATACCTTTGCCAGTATTGTTTTTTTTTATTCTGAGCGTCAATTAATCTTCTCCAATGTAATCGTTGTTGCTACTTCCAGTCCTGCTACATCCAAACTTTTTGATTGCAGGTTTAAAACTATTGCTTTCACTGCTGTTAGTCGATACATTTTTAGAGTCACCATTAAAACATGTGTTAGCTCTGCTAAATCTAAATTTATTTTGGAAATGCACGATTTACTTCAGTTATTGTACTGTCGTTTTTTTTTATGTTTACCGTCAGAATATTGATCTACGCTTAAATTATCGAAACTTGCAAGGACTCTATTTTTGTTTGCGTTCTAGTTTAAAACCTAACTTTGATACATACTGATACTAAAACGGACTTAATAAATTACTACATTTTGGTTTTATCACAGTAAGTACAAAACCGCCCTCACGGTATAAAAACAATTTCTGTGGAAACAGACGTATATGAATACATTACTTTTGCAAACGTTTTATTATTTATTTTATTTAAACTTTACATCGAAAAACAATATTTTATCAAATACTTTCCTTCTTATTCAATTTTTGTAATTTTGCAAAATTATTTGGCAGCACCATTAACGTAGATGTTACCCATGCGCTTTAACTGATAATTACGAAGTACTACACAGGGACATTCTTAACTTACTGATTTTTGTGCGTTTTTACACACATATGCATAAAAAAGCAAGCCAACAGTATGCAAAATATTTCAATTTTATGAAAAAATGATTATACGAGATTTTGCAATTTACGCACTACTATGAATTACTATTAGGTCATTTGGTCAATGACCCTCCAAAAATGAATAAGAATGGTATTTTATTTGCTTTAAAATTATAGAAAATTTGCGTTTAAATCAAATTATCAGCGTTTAAATTTCATGCGTTTAAATAATTGTTAATTTACACGCAACAGATACGAAAGCTTGCGAATTTACCCGAGGCTGACACGTACTTATGTCCGCATTTACATTATATTACGATGATAGTTATTGTAATCAAGAGTGAGACACACATAATACAATTTTATGCGAGTTAGAAAAGAATAAATGTTCAATTGCTTTCTCAGGGTCTTCAGCCGGGTCGCCTACGCCAATGTTTACATTGCTTACGTTATCTATCGTTATCTTTGCAACACGTGTGTGTTAAATACAGATTTCTTATCACATATGACAAACTTTACATTCGATTTTCTTAGTTGATCGATAATATTCATTTGTAACGAACGACTTATCGTTTTTGTTTTATAATAACTGTGGTACAAGACGTTAAAAAATGAATAGCTAATAATTGTTTACACATCTAGAGTTTAAATTGAATGCTTGTCCTCAGCTTTTACTTCAAATTCGACCAACTAGTAAACATAAAAATAAAGAAATTTACAGTAATTTTAAAGAATCTCTGTATGATTCGATAAATTGGATTTGTGGATTTGAAATAAATAATAGATTTTAGTGTTTTATGTTCACTGTTTTCAGATGATGCATTAATCATTATGTTGTAAAAATAATGTTACGGATTTATAGCATTTAAAAGAAAAAGTAAAGACCAATTGTGAAGTTAATTAAAGACTATAATGAAAAAGTTTGTAAAAACTAAAAATAGAAACATATAGTAAATAAAACAATTGATTGACTTTACATATGACTATAGTAGAAAGATATTTCTTTGTGTTAAAAAGAATTCAAACATTTCTACGCAATTGGCAATACTATGACACAAGAACGATGTGCATTTCTATGCTAAGCATTGAAAAATCATTGTCAATTTCAATGAGCTTGTTATTGATTATTTTGGTAATTGTAATTATAGACGAATATCTTAAATTTTTAACATAATTGAATTTAAATATAAATCACGTTACTGTAAGAATGTTTTTTAGCCTTTTTGCGATCATTGCGTTTTTTTTAAATGAACCTCTTGTATGATTGACCGCCACTGTGAATGAGTCTTCAAACAATATATTCTTCTTTGAATAAATGTTGATAAATCAATGTGCTTACAGTAACAAAATTAGCACGTGCCATTTCTGCCATGTGTAATTCTTTTTCTAGCACTTTCCACAGATCTTTCTTATAGGTTGGACGTCTTTCTGTTTTTTATTGTCTATATATTCCCAAAAGTGCTGAACTAAATTAAGATTTGGATTTTGAGCAGACCAATCAAACAATTCAACATTTTTTTAATTAATTTTGCTGGGATTGGAGTTGTTATCTTTCTGCAGAATAATTTTTTTTCTAATTAAATGGAGACTAGAAGGAATGGCATGCTGGGTTAATATTATAATGCAATCTTTTGTAACACGTGGCAGTGGACATCTGCTTGAGACGGTTCTCTCCTTTAACGAGTTATTAATTAGAGGAGATTCTGCATCTGGTTGTTCATAAAAATAACAATCTAATAACCTCCAGACGTGTTTGGAAAAATTTCTATATGGCGTTTGCGGCTTTGCGCTTGAATCAAATATATAAAAATTAAAACAGTTTAAAACTACTCAGGAGAACTATTCTAATGTATTAAAAATTATTGAAAAACCGTATGTATTATAGTTTCATTTTTATAGTTATTCCTATTTATACAATTATTAGAAACAAGATTTTAATCAACATAAAAAAAATAAGTAATTGTGAATTTTTTACTAAATACAAATTTTATTTTTTGTTAAAAAAGTGTTTGTGTTTATTCGTATTTATAAAGAATTTGTAATATTTCTATAGTTATTGTCAGGTTAGAACTATAACTCATCGCGTTGTTTTACTAATTCTTTATTATTGCATAGATCATAAACCAAAGTATGTGTTGCACTTGTTCATATTTAATTAGTAAGTAAATTTATGCATCCTGTAGCATCACAACGGAAATTGCAATGCACTATTTTACACCCTACTTTTGCTTTACTTTACAAATCATATCTTCTTATGAATCTTACAGGAATAGTACAAGAAACTATTCATTGTAGCAATTATGTAGGTTGACGTAAGTCAAGAAGAATGTCTTAATTCTTAAAACAAAATATGATTTCTTGTCAGCCATATATGGTGTGGTCGTATTTTAAAATCTAGTCAACGGACACCCACAGACACCCAACGTTACCATCAAGGTACTTTGATGCGGTGCCGTAAAAACAAAGAAGTTGTCATAGAAGTGAATGTAACTTAATCTTTAAAATTTGATGTATTTTCGTAGTACAATTATGGATACAGTTGGATTGTGACAAAAAGTTGTGATTGTGCAGCTGCTACGTGGTTATAATGTTGTTTCTGGACCTCACGTGGAGAATTGAAACTTTACGCTCCCTATGTTTTCAATGATTGCCACGTGTCAACTGACGTTTGCAACTGTTGAATTTTTATAACATTGGTATTTTACAAATTATAAAGGGAAACCCCACGAAGTGTAGGATAACTGCTGAGTACAAAATCAGTTACTAGCTTACATAAAAATTTATTCCTTGCATTGTATCCGTTTGTTTTTAATTTAGATCCTTAATGAAAAGATGTACATCAAAACAATATTAATTAAATAGATAAATGTTTGTGCTTTACTAATGACAAATTATTTCATACCAATATTTTGTATAAAATTGACTTTATTTTACCTGAAACATTTAGCAGTACAAAATATTTTTTATTACTACGTTTTCATTTATTACACATAAGTTAAATAAATTACTTAATTAAACAGAAATGTTTTAAATGCTTTTTGCCTCACGCTAATTTTAGAACATCCTTATCTAAAAAAAAAATTTGAAAAATAATGATATAATTTTTTGTGAAAGCAAACATCTTGAATATAAGGATGCGCAGAAATTGTTATAGAAAAAGTGATACTAAAACTAAAATAAGAAACAATGAAGTAAAACTTACACAAGTAGAATATTTTGTTAAAACAAATATAAGAAACTATAAATAGCTATGTAAGATGTCGTCTGCCTTTTGTGTGAAACCTGTAAGTCCAAAAATCAAAATTATATAGGAGAAACATAAAACGCCTTCTAATTAATTTGCAAAACCAATAAGAAAAACCAGGATACAGGTTTGTCTTGATATTATTGGTTTGTGATTTTTATGCATTTTTTGAACAGTAGGATGATTATTAATATATTTAATTAAACGTACAGCTTTTTCTCATTTTTTTAGTATTTTTGAGACTTACGAAACTTTACTGCTAAAGTAAATAGGTAAAAATTATGAAGAACCTAATTTTAAGGGCTTGGAAATGCAAAAACTTTTTTTTCGTAAGGAAGAAGATTCTCCAAAAAGGACAGCATAATTATTTGCTTGTATTTTTTAACATACATCTAAAAGAAAGTTTTGTGTAATCTTTGGAAAGCCTTAATTTGTAAACTATTGTTTCATCTGTGTATACCGCAAAGCCTTTATATCTGTGACGTGCGGGTCACCGATTTTTTTTCCTAAACGCAAATCCGTGTTCTAAGTAATAAACGCAATAGGGCCTTGAATTTTTACGTGCGCTTCTACAAATCTCAACATAACCAGCAAGTATGTTAATATTGGTATGAGGAAGCTTTCTTTCGATAGTCGAATGCATAGCCTGTCTTCATCTGGTTCGTTCCCTTGCTTCAAAAATTTCTGTTCAATCACTATATTATATTAGTATTAATTTGATTTTAAAGTATTGTGACAAGTTGTTTGTTTTAGGTGATAATAAAACTGACTACAGATCTATAGAAAATACTCTATTTTCGGATATCTTATTTCATATTTTTTCTCTTTGGTATAAATTAAAGACATCGTCAGGCAAATTTTCATTTTGATGGGCACACATTTGTCGCACTCGTACTATTTAGGACAACAGAGGGAGAGGTTCAATTCGTCAAAAACATGAGAAAATGAAACAGTTGATAATTGGGCTATTTGCTTTACTTGACACCAGCGTTTGTAGAATTAAAATAATGAAGCTCTTGATTTCCAATTAAGACCTTAATATATGTAGTTTGTTTAATGATGACCGGCAATAATGTGATAACTTTGAAAGCTCAGAAAAAAACTTTTTTATATTTTCTTTCATGTCTTTGTAACAGTGTCTTTGAATGGTATGTTGAATTATTATTTTTTTTGGAATTTGTTCTACTAGGGATTTCATTCTCAGCTAGTTTAGAACCATGTTATCATTAAAGCCAACTCTGACAAAATTTTTTTTTGTTTCTTCATATAATCATCATAATTATGTCTAAAATAAAACGCTTATATGGGAAAGCTGTTTTACAAAACGTCATATTACTTGAAAAACTAAAAAAAACGGTAAACCAACTATGTAATCTAATCTTTTTAAAACCATGTAAATCTAACAATTTAATTCCTAATATAAAAATCAAACATCACATCCAAACTCCGGGAGTTAAAAAGATTTGTGAAAAAGCAAGTCTAACTCTCCTACAAAATGTGATTCACACTACTAAAAGTAAACTTTATGAAATTGATAAACAAGTTTATAGCTTGGAAACCCTCTTATGTGAACAATTATAAAATGTTGACAAGAAATTTCTTGACGATCTGTTATACCGCAGATTACAAAATCACAAAAATGGTACCAGATCTAAACAAATAAGTAAATTTAATAATTTATTTAACAAACAAATTTCAAATTCATATAAAAACATTGATTATAAAAATAATAAACTGGTTGTTAATTTAAGCTCTTATAAACTATCCGATACTGTTTGTTCTAGTTTGTCCAAAGGTTTGGATTTTGCTGTTGCTCCTTTAAGAATTCCTGCTGAAAAAATTGTTTCTAACATTAAAACTAACATCGTTTATCTTTTAGATCGTAAAGCAGCCGAGATTATACTCCAAAAAAAGCAAAACTTCTACAGAGGAATCTTACCAATTCTGAATACCAGACATTAAAAGATCTAAGAAATAATAATAATTGCACCAGCAGACAAAGGAAAAGCTATTGTATGATTGGATAAAACAGAATACATTAACAAAGCTAACAACTTAGTTAATGATCCCACGTTCTACATAAAACTTCTTGAAAATACCAATATCCTCTTTTTCCAACGTTCTATAGATTACTTAAAATACATAAGCCAAATGCACATCTTTGACCAATTGTTAGCTGTATTGGATCGACAACTTATGAACTATCAAAGTATTCAAATGCTATACTAAAACCTTATATTGGCTTGAGTAGTTCGTTTATAAACAACACAAAACATTTTATTGATGTAATTAGTAAACAGAAATCTTCAAATGTATTACTGGTTAGTTTTGGTGTTTTCTCATTGTTCACTAAAGTACCAATAGTTGATACTTTACGTCTTTTGCAACGACAGTTTAACAATAATACCATTAAGTTATGTGAACATTGTTTGACATAATTCTTTTTGTTTTATAGTGAATACTACTAGATAGTGTAGCAATGAGATCGCCAATTTCTCAATCCATTGCTTATTATTTTATGGAACATTTTGAAAAAAAAAGCCTTAAAGTTTGCATCTAAAAAACCAATATTATGGCTTAAATATGTAGATGATATTTTTCTTGGTAACGTTTCTCAAAATCACAAAAATCTTGGTGAAATCTTTCATCTTGTTCTTCATTTTAAACTTTTCTGAGTAGTAGCCTTGTTTATATACATTATAGTTAGACAATGACTGCGCTAAAATTGGAAACATTTATTTGGATTCAAAAAGGAGTAGTTTTGGATGCAAACGCAAAATTGACATATTTGGCGCTGTTTTTATTCATATTACAGATTCCTAAGTTACACATCAGTATATTCTCTTACAGTAATCTATAAAGATACAGTTTCAGAGATTTGGAAAAGACATACGTTCTTTTTTATTACATGTAAAATAACCTTGAAAGAAAATTATATCTATGCACGATAACACTTATGTTATGAAATTCGGTCTACGTAAACAACTGGTATTCTGAGAAACATAATTATTCCCCTAATAGAAGACAATCTTATAATTGAATGTACAGTTTCTAATTTGTATATATTTGTTTATAGTATTCGAGCGATCAAAACAATAAAATAAACTACCAAAATTACAAAATTTCTACTCAAATTTGATATAAATTAGATTAAAGTTAACTAGTTAATGAATACACATGCTGATAAAAAAATTATAAAAGATAATTTGGGTGGGCAGGCATGTTTAGCTAAGAATGCTAAGAATGGTCCTTTAATCTCAATAAACAGAAATATTCTACATGTTTCTGTTTATTGACATAATAAAAACACATCTGGGATCTGGTATATTGTAGGTAATCCCGGTATTATTTTTGGCCGAATGCCTGCGTTTTTAACTATGCAGTGCACGCTGCTAAATAGAATCACGTTGGGAGTGGTTGGGACTTGAGTTTTTTGATAACAATAACCGAATGATAACAATATACGAAATTCAGGAAAAATGCTTATTTGTTAGAAAGCAGTAAATACCATGAGTAAATACATACAGCGTGTATGTGATTAACAGGTTGTTAATTTAGAAGGTGAAATCAAAGCGTATATAAAAGCAAAAAAGAATTTATAAAACGTTTAAAAAAAGCAGCATTTTGAGCCGACGGATCTGACGCATTAAACAGTTTTCAAAAACAACAACGTTGTGATGCTTCATTCAATGTTCTAAGAACTTCACAATTCTTCTCAGAAATTTGCTGATACTAAAAATAAATACTAAACAACGTTATCACATAAGACGTAGTTAATTTACTTTGTTATTCTAGGAAGCCACGTGCTTTCCAAGTTAATTCACAAAGATAACGTATTTACAGATGTTAAAATAATGTACCGTTTCGTAAATCAGTCAAATTATTTTAATAAATAATTAACACTGCAAAAATGAGATAAATATGCAAAACAACTATTTTTCGAGTACAATGATAAAATTTTTCACTCTAAACAACCGTATTGTGAAATGCATACAAAATAAGTTATTGATCATGTATAGAAACAAACCTGAGAATAACTTGATAACATAAACCTAAATAATGATTACTATGTTACTTTAGTAACGTGATAACATTACCCGATTAAAAACATTATCCGTGATTCCGATAAGCGGCGAGCGCTGTAAGTAATTCATACGAAAATTTAAATCATTAATTTGGTTCTGAAGTCCGAATCTTTGAAGCATCGCCCTGAATTTATTGCTAAAGATACATCTAAAGTGCTAATAAGCTTGTATATTTATATTTTATGTGCCTTTTGAGTAGTATAAAAATTTTAAAAAAATTAAATTAGTACATCTTCGTTGGCTTCCGGCTTGAAAAGAAAATTAAACGAAGTAAATGAAACAAACCATACTCAACCGGTTATAATTTTATCGCAACGTTTGCAGGATTTTATTTATTCTATATTTTGCTTATAAACAGAAATTCATGTGTACGAATTATTTTTGCAAACTCGAGTTTTAAGAATCTTTGGAATCAAAGCAAGTTAACTGGTAAAACATTGCTTTGCACGTATGTCGAAACTAATAGCGTGTGTATGTAGCTTACTTGTGCCGCCATCGTTTGCAATCTTTTAATAACAAAAAACGGTTTGAGGTTTTGCATTTAATTATTACCTTGTTTCCACTATCGCCATCTAACATGACTAAAAAATCTGTTTCCATATAAAGCTATCTCATTGTCTAACTATAATGTATATAAACAAGGGTAGTAGTCAATATGAGAATGTAAGAAATCAATTTTTAATCTTATCTTGCATCCTTGAGCTTCTTACGTTGCTAACATGCGTTGTACAATTTTTTTGATATTAGGGTACTTAGTATTCTTCAAGGCCAAAAACTTGTGCACTACATTCTTGAAAGAGGAGAAGTTTTTTTTTATGTTGAGGTCAGTGAAAACTTTCTCTTTTAACTTAGCTTTAGATAGTTTTGAGAATCTAAAACACAGATATCTGAGACAAGTCGGTTTTTGTCCAGTGCAGCAGTCTGGCTATAATATCTCATAAACAAAAAAAACAAGAGTATTTTATATAACCTCTCTGCTGACCCGATCACATAGTTAGTTTTGAATCTGTAAAAACCATCCATTGATGCCCTTGATATTTGATTTTCTTAAGAATCGTAGCCAAGCCATTACAGTTTACTTCAATATGAATCAAGTGTACTATAAAAAAATATGCAAAGGCTGTTTTGAGGCCAGTTTTAGACGAATGGATACGCGCCATTTTGATAAATCGTATTGTATTTAAAGCATTTTATAAGCCCACGAACATCATTACAATAAATTGGATTACCCTGCTTGGAGAAAAACTAAGTAATTTTTTTCTTTCAATGTCTGTGCCGCGAAAATGAGGTTCCTTTTTTAGTATTAACAATTTTTTGATTTATTGTCAAGTTCAGCTATAATTGATAGAATTAATGTGAGCAAAGTTACTTTTAAAACTATTTATTAAATAAAAAACAAAATACAATAGTTTAAGTTTATTAGAAAATTTACGCTAAACACAGAGAAACCGTTGGGCGTAGCAAAAAAAAATTAACTTAATTGCTGACGACTAACTCAGTTGAATCAGCAGTTGGATCAAAGATCTCGATGTGCTAGTTATAACGTATGATTAAAGAACGCCCAAACGGTTAGAAACTAGAATGAAAAACATCGTTTAAGTCTATCCAAACCTGAAGGAGAACAAATAACAACACACAGGTTCTAACACAAATATTTTTTTTATTTTATAGCAGCTAGAAAGGTTAGAACAAAGAAGCGAGGTAGATTTACATAGATGCGATCAATTGCTAGTACGTAAGTACAAATCACAGACAATAATTGTTGGTGCAAACTTTTTTCGGTTTAGAAACACTTCGTACCTAAAATTAAACTTGTTATCCTAACTTTTGTATTCTAAACGAACAAGTTTACATTGGTAAATATAATACAAATATGCAATATTACGATACTTACGAAAATCTAAGCGCAACGTTTAATACTATATTACACACACAAAAAGTTTTGTAGTTAATTGTGACAACTTGATATAAACGTACAGTCGTACGTGCAAACGACTGACAACGTAGATAAAAGAAAATTAGGATAGAGAATGCAATACTTACTTTTTATTTAGACGAATGCGGCTAGCTAGCGGCACCTTTTCAATAATTTTTTAAAATTTGCTGAAATAAACAAACACGTACATATGACGTTATCACAAATAAGTTCCCTTTGTTTCATACAATCTAAAAGAAAATAACCAGATGTGGTATGATGATTAAGTCTGTATTAATAATTTTTTTGTCCTACAGTATGAAAATCAAATACAATAAGAAATATCTCTTTGTACCAGAACGTCCAGTAAATATTATCAAACAAATCTTTGGTTAAATTATTTAGCAATGAAAATTAAATCGATTGAAATTGCCCATGCACGGTCAACGGCTAGCGAAACGCTACATTCCAAACGAGACAAACACCACAATAATGGTTGCTAGAGATGAATCGTTCGCGAACGATTCGTTTAAAACAAACGAATCACCGACATTACCCAAAAGATTCGAATCACTGAAGTCGTTCACCAAGTCGTATTGAATCGTTAAACGCGCAAATCTTGAAACTAAAAAATTCTTACATTTGTAGTTCGGAAATTATTTTTCGGTTTGAATCTCGAATTGAATCGGAACGGAACATACTTTAATTAAACATAAACATGCGAATAAAAATTGTTCTGGGATCGAAAAGATACAGTACACTATTGATTTTAGGCAAATATTTTAGTTAGTAACTTTAATTAAAAAAAAGAAAAAACATGTTTCTCAACAAAAAAATATAAAAAATTTAACAAAGCAATAAAATTAAAATTAACAAAGCATTGAAAAATAAATACATTACTTAAAAGTTAAAAATCGTTTACAACACTTAAAATTAAAGTATAAAAATAATAACTTGGACACTTTTTCTGGCACTTAATCCGTTTCTTCGTTCACTAATTGTTTGTCCGGCTTTAGAAAAAACATTTTCACTAAGTGTTGATGTTGTAGGTACACAAAAATTATCTTTCATTACCTGAAAGAGTCTAGGGTAGACACTTGATTTTTCTTTCCACCATTCAAGTTCACTTCTTTTTAATAGATGTTCTTGAACATATTTATTAACCTCGATTACAGCTGCTGCAGTAGGATTTTCTTGTTGGATTAAATGAGTATTCCTTTTATCAAATTCTTCCCAAATTGAATCGATAAAGAAGTTTGTGCGCTTTCTGTTTCGTTGCGAGGGTTTTCTTCGGCTGCTTGTCTGTCAGCACCCTTATTAGACACCTTAATCAGTGTAGCCAACTTTGTCACCCATTCTTTGGCTTTTTCAAAGTCATAATTTTTCGAAAACCCTTGCTGCTTAAAACGTGGATCCATATGAATATATGGTTATCCTCAATATTTTGAAACCTTGTTTCATTAATATAGTGATCATTTGTTTTGTTTGTTCTGGAAGATCTGGACTGGATAACATTTTCTTACAAAGCTCTTTTAATAGAAGACTTAATGTTATAATTTTTGAAATTGTAACATTTTTTCTGCATTAATTTCTACGGTGATTTCATAAAATTTTTTTAATGCTTTCGTTGAAGGCTGCAGCACATTCCACCCTTCGGAACTTTATTGTTCATGCTCGCACTTTTTTACCACACAATGTTACAGCCGCTTTTTTTTACAGCGCTATTACTTACAACAACCCTTACTTTTTCAAATACATTCCATTCGCGCAACACTCGTTTAAGTTCTTCGGACACGTTTGGCGCCGTATGAATTTCATTAAATAGAAAACAATCTAAAAGAAATGTTTTTATCTCACAATTATCGTCGACAAAATGAACAGTAACTGCTTAATATAACTTTGTCATTTACTGATAGATGTCCAGATCATCTGTAGTTACTGTTTACAGATCTAACAAGTGTTAATTGTTTTTTTAACTACATTAGGGTGTATCTTCTACTGCTGATGAGTCTCAAACGGGCGAAACTGCCGTCCAGTAGTTCACTATGGTGGCGTTTGCACAATTGCATTGACATTGCTTACACTTTATCTGTTATTATTGTATTATAAAAATTATTTAAATTATATATAGTTTTTATACCATATTAGATCTCGTCTTAAATTAGATATTACAGCTAGTACAGCTATGTTCTCATACTAGTCTTACACTTCTAAGTTCATACTCATTTTGGTGATTTGCCATATTTACTGGAATTACTGAGTTTATTAACGTATCACCACACAGGGGTGGTTAATGATTACTAAATTTAGTTGCTATGTCTAATTATATTCAAAACTTTTTTGTTTATTTGATACGCACTGCCATCTTTAAACTCTCTAAGGTAGAGATGTAGACATAATTACTTTCTAGTAGCCTCACCCTCGTGATAATTGGTGAGAGTAAACAAAAGAAATTATACTTTGAACTATTTTTCTTCTAGTTAAAAAGCATCTTCCAACATTCAATGATCATGAACTGAAACTCGGAGATTTGATCTTGTCAATTTACAATACTCTAGCAATAGAGAAAAATCTTACATTTAACTAACAGATGATGTAAACAAGGCGGCGGCTCGCCAACTAGGCTAAAGTCGAAACACCATACTGGAACGGTCAAGCTTCAATCTACACCTTTGATGAGCATTTATAAGTAACTAGAACGGCCAATAAAAAGCCTAACCTCAGTAGAAAAAAATTATACTATGAGATGGCTCTGCCATCAAACACTTTTGAAAGATTTTAGATTTTAATAATTTTGTAAATTTTTGTTGCGGTCGGTAAGATGTTTTGTAAACACCACGTGCGCAATATAGTATTTTTGTACTTTTTGATACATAAATAACTATCTATTATTTAATATTATGCTACTCACAATCCTCGTAAAAAAAGTGTCATTCAGCAACCAAATAATAATTCCAAAGTTTGTAGGAGTACATCTATACGGGGACACGTTACGTCAATGTGGGATCCTTTTCACTAAGGGACAAAAAAAAGTCTCAACAAGTTTGTTTACAAATAATCATCAAAACAACGAACTAGTACTATTTATGCAAACTGCAAAAGCGACGTGGCCGACGATGCAAACCTAAATGCGTTCATTCCCTTAATTATTGATAGTGGATCTCAGTTGTCATACATAAAAGAAGATGTCTCTAGACAATTAGGATTTAAGATTCTTATTGGCTAACGGGGGTGTCCTTAGGTTGTGAAGAAAAGACGACACCTAAAGTATGTAATCAGGTAGAATTATGTTGCGACGCTTTTCAAACATCTAATGTTAGTCATGCAATTAATAGTA